>JAQPPZ010001765.1:1250000-2500000 GCA_028583015.1 Wollemia nobilis
AAAATCAAGGAGCAAGTGTTGATCTCAATAAACATTCTACTCAAGAGCCTTAAAACCTAAGTAAAGTCCTTAAAGTATTATTGTTATGAGATGTTATCTCTAGGAAAAAAAAACAAAAATATATGTTAATTTTATTTTTTTGAATGAAGTCCCCATGGAGTATGACTTTTACAAGTGGATAGTGATTAGCAATCTAGTCCTAATATTAGATGGTAGAGAAAATAAGGGGATGAATAAAGGGTATATTTCTTATAAATTTAATTCAAAATAAGTAGCTAAATAAATAATATAGCTTATTAATTAGGTCATATGTGACTAGGCTTGCTATTTATAGGCCTAATTATTTGAGTTCCACCTAAAAGGCCCATTTAGAGAAATAATCTAGGTTTTGGATGTTGTCTTAAAGAAATATCATGAAATCTAGGTAGAGTAATATAGTGTAAAAAGATGAATGTGAAACATTTTTTACCTTTAGGTTCCATCCATGTGTGTGTATTGATATGGATCTTGATGGCAATATTCTACAATATATATAGCTAAGTAGAATAGGGTTTGAATGTAAGCAATGCATAGTTTACTTGAACTAGTGTAATGTATATTTTTAGTACTATGAAGTTGGTCATATAGTGAGGGACTTCCCTCATAAGAAGTTTAACTTACCTAGGCCAATGATAAATGTGTCTGGGATATGATTTTTCCAAAGTTGTAGGGGAATGTTAGAAGGAATATATGCTAAGTGACATTTCTTGGGTTGCATCTAATTTATGAGGTACAATACGTTAATATCTTGGCATAATACTTTAGTATTCTATTCTATAGAGTGGATGAAACACTTATTTTATTTTTTTCTCAAACCATAGCAAAACATGAGGTCTACAAGAAACAAGGGAGGAAAGCTAAGAAATTAATTTCTAAAAGGATACTAGGGAGGTAGATTAGATGGTAGCTATTTTTTAATTTAAGATGGGTTTATTATTCAACAAGTTCTAAAGAATTCTATTAATCAATATCATCCAACATATTTTCTATAGGGTTTTAATTAGAGCTCAAACTTATTGACACATTTTTACTTTTAAACATGTGGAAAGAAGTTTAAAGGTAAAGGAAGAACATTCCCTTCTCTTATTTTAGTCCAACAAGAGTATGAAAATAGTTAGGCTAGCCTATAATAATGATTAAGAGTTAGATGATAATTATATTCTATTGTTATTAAATGGTGATGATGGTAAGGAAAACTAATCCAAAAATCCTATTACAAACTACCATCATGGCTAATTATTTTGGAGTTCTAGCCAAGGAACCCCTTTCTCATTTTGATTTCACATTAACTTTATTGTTCTATATTATAATGTAAGGGATCTTACCCTTAAGGATAACAAGCATGGAATTAGGAAGGTGATTTGTTGATAAACCCCATAAATTTTGATGCTTTTAGAAGTTAAGTGTAATGGTTGCAAATTGATATACCATTACAAGTTACTTGAAAAGATGTTCTTATTTTATGTCATGTGAGGAAGAGAATGATGATTTATTATTTTTTGACATCACATGGATGAAAGAGTTTTTTTGTTAAAAAGAGATAACATAGAATAGTGTGGACCACATTTTCTATTAAGGGAAATATATTTGGGTTTTTCTCTAGATATTCCCCTAAATCAATGGGTAAATAATCATAGTTATGGGAATAGTTAGCTAGTAACTTGCCTTCAATACAATTGATGGTGGATGGTGATTTTAATATGGTGGAATCCAATGAAGATAGAATTTGGAGTTCTTCTTAGTTGTCAGTGTCCCCTAATGAGTTTAATAAATGGGTTACATGTAGAAATGTTCTTGGCATTTTTTATATTCATTGGATAGCTTCTACTATAGGTAAAAATTCTTGGTTCACTTGGCATAATAGAAGAGATGGTGATGAATCCAAATTTAACAGAATTCATAGGTTTTGTTGCTCTGAGTCCTTTTTTAATAGAAATATTTTTAGGCTATAAAGTGTTTATTTATTTTTAATAAGCTGGATATAAAGTGTTTTTTAATTATGGATGTCAAATCTTTATTCACTTTCTTCTAATTTCCTCTGTATAGGAGAACCTCCCAAGAAGTTAGATGGACTTACTTATAAATTGAATGTTTTTTCTTAAAGACTCATATTATATTCAAGGGTTTAGAGTAATCTAGGTTAAAGAGGAAAATTTTTGGTGACAATGGTTGGATCTCATGGTGGGAGAAGCTATCACTCGAAGTGTTATATTCCTTAGAAATTTTGGTAAAAACATATCTAAACATCACAAGATAAATAAAAAATAGTTTGACCTTTTCTAGAGCTCGATAGTCTCTCACTTAGAACCCACCATCATAGTATTTGTAAGCATAGGTAGGTGCTATTAAATTGAACTTGTTGTGCAACACTATAGAGCAAGAAGGGATAATATTCTACATAGGATTCAATGGATAAACCTAGGAGATAAAGGTTCCAAAAATTTTAAATATTTTAAACATAAAAAAAAAAAATATCCTTGAAATAAGAGATGATAGTGGCAAATTGAAAGTAGAAGATAGTGTAACTAGATGGATTTTTATCTCTTATTTCTAAAATTTAATTAAGGATGATAGTGAGAACCTATATACAATTATAGTGCAAGTGCTTTCTAGATGCATTTCTTGTAGAGTGTCTAGGGAGAAACATGATTTTCTAGACACCTCCTCTCTTTGAAAGATATTTATGATGCTTTTTTTGGAATGCCTAAGTGCAAAGATTTTGGATGGTCTACCCATAAAATTCTTTCGAGTAATAGGGGACTTTAATGAGTGTGATTTTTAGTTATGTATAAGGAAGCTAACAAGAAGGGGTCCTTAGGGGGAATCATTAATTAGGGTCTTACGAAGTTAATCCCCAAGGGTAGCAATAGGAACAATATTTTGGGGTGGAGGCTTATCATTTTGCTAATTGTGTCCTATAAATTTTTTGCTAAATCACCAACTTGTAGAGTCAACCACATTGCTTAATAAATTGTTAAACCAGTGTTGACTAAATTTGTAAAAGGGAGTTCATCTTGGATAGATTCATCCTAATATGGGATTCCCTTGAGTGGGTAATTAAATATGAATAAGATTCACTTTATGTTAATTTAGAATTTGATGAGACCTATAATAAAATTTAATGTCCATTTATTATTTTTGATCTTAGATTCAACTTCATCCTTTTATTTAAATATGTTGCTAAAAAGTTCCAAATTCCCTTTAAACATTCCATCTTTTGAATAAACCTATACACACATGATCCTTCAAATTTTACTTCATCCCACCATAACATAACCATCTAGAAGAAGTCAGGGTCTTGGATCCACATAGACTAAAATCAAAATGGATTTGTATGATCATTATTGAGTAAATTACATCTCAAGAGAATGGGTTTTTTATCTAATGTTATTCACAATAAAATATCCACAAAGATTGTATACTATGTTTGCAACCATGTTTGGATAAGAAAAACCTATCTAATATTTTTACTATATGTGTGTACTATCCCATGCATATTGAAATATTGAAGGAATAGCATCCCAAAGACCATTTGAATTGACAAATAAAGCAAAATGTTTCATTGGTTTAGACCTTCCAAGAGTATCACCCTTCTTTTCCAAAGGAGATAGAACAGTAATGAAGTATCTCAAGAATACATAGATCATAATTATGAATTATTACTAAAGTTGATAAAAATATGCCAAGGTCCTTCAAACATCTTTCATAAGTAGTAACTTAGTTGGAGCATATGCATTTCTAACCCCAATTTTTATTTAAAATTTTAAGTTTTATCTGTGATATTTGAACCTTGGTTTAGGATGTGAAACTCTTCACTCCAAACCAATTGCTCTAAACCCCATGGGTTAAAATGTTAAGGCTCATCTATAAGATTTAAACTTTGGTTTAGGGTGTAAAAATCTTCACTTCAAACCAATTGCTCTAAACCCCATGGGGAATTTTTATTATTTAATGTTTACTAAAGGAAACATGAATTAAAATATGAATTATTTTAAAAATAATATGTTAAGAATATAATTATAAAAATATTATTCTATTTTTAAAGATATTAAGATATTTTTAAACTATATATTATGAATAGTATAAATTTTGATTTTCATGTCACAAGACACATTCTTGAATAATAAATTTTTTTAAATCCTTGTTAGAAAGGGCAATAAATTAGTGTCTTCTATATTATCTTTGAAATTAATATTTATAATATATATTTTCTATGGGTTATATGTGATTGAAATGAGCCTCATCATCATTTTCAATGTTGCATTTTGATTGCATTATAATATTATTTCAATAAACCACATTACTATGTTATTACAAAAAATTATATTATCATAGGTTGTTTTATCATTATCACAAGAGTACACATCACAGCTCAAAGATAAGGTAGTCATTGGTAAATTTAACGGGTCTTGGGCAGGGGCTTCAGCTTTGAGAAAATAGATTGATAGGAGATGAAAGTCTCTAGGAGTGAGTCTATCATTTCTTCCCAAAGGTTTCTTCCTAGCCATTTAATATTCTACGGAGTAAAGATATAGAATCCTAAAAGGGGTCCTTGGTTTATGGGAAGAGCAAGACTCTTCCTCACTCACTAGTAAGAAGGCTTTTCACTTGAAAATGTAAATCTATTCCTAGTAGTAGTCTAAGTCAATATGTATGGGTTGCACATTGAATTCTGAAAAATGGATACCTTCAAGGCAATAGGCAACACTCTAGGATAAATCCTTGAGATTTAAAAAACTACAAAAGATGAAGTCTTGGCTATTAATGCTCAAATATTGGTTATGATTGGTATCAGTAAACCTTTACTAAAATCAATCATTCTTAAGTGTGGGGTTAAGTTGTGGATCCAAACCATGGATTATGAAAAACAAATATTTCAAATGTATAAGATGTCATGAGATGAGGTATATTTAGATATCATGCCCTATGAAGAGTCCAACAAAAACACATGTAGGAAATCGTATGAGAACCTTACAATTGGATATGGGTGAGGATGGTTTTTAACTTCCAAAAAATAGGTCTATACAAATGAAAATAAATAAATAGTAGAGACAAGTAAGTAAGGATTTTGGAATAAATACCAATTCTTTTGAGGCTTTAGCATATGCAAAATAAATAGATCAAATCTTAGAGGATATGATACAACAAGATTAGAATATTAACAAAGAACTGTCTACCTAGTATGATCCTAATTCAGGCATGAACATTCCTACTAAACCTAAGGAAAGTGTCTTATCATCTTTTGAAGACTCCATTGAACTACCATGCACCATTTAGGAGAAGGAAAGTGGTAGATTTAAACACCTCTACCATTATCAAGGAAATACCTAAAAATGAGCAAGATAAGTAAAAAGATTCCTTAGTAGATCCATGAGAGGATAAATATAATGAAAAGGAAAGTTGTGAAAGAACATTGAGGAATAAAACAATAAGATCTACTCTTAATACTAGTAAGGCAAAATGAGGAAAACTTTCAAATTATTAAGCAAGAGCTAGGGAAGCAAGAGAAAAAATAGATAAAGGAACACAATCTAAGTTGGTTGAACCTCTCTTTACCAAACAACAAAATGATATTGGTAATTCACAAAAGGGGCCAACAACCCCTAATGAGACATGATTACAATCTCATGGAATATAAGGGTGTTGATGCCCTCTCAAAGCAAAGTTGTATTAGGGACCTCTATTTAAGTAATAAGCTTGATATTATTTGCATCTAGGAAACTAAAATGACAAAGGAAGAACTTTTCAAAACTATGAAAGCAATATGGGAAATATGTGAATGAGATGTTGAAGATTCAAGAGCAATAGAGGAATTCTACCATGAATCCAATTAGAAGCTTCTATGAAACCATTTATAAAATTAGGCATTGTATAGCCTCATTAGTCACATGCTACTTTGTAGATATTCATTTGATCCTTATCAATGTCTATGACGTACAACTTATTCAAGCAAATCATAAGTATGGAGTGGGATTGAAGCCTTTATGAGAAGTAAAAAACAAGAAATCCAATTCATAATCATAGGATATTTTAATACCATAACCAAGCTAGATGAAAATTTTGGAAGAATTAGGAAAATAACCTACCGTATGAGAGATTTTTCAGCTTTTATTCAAAACAATAATCCATGAGAGGTTGATTCTAAAGAGGATAACTATGCATGGACCAAGAACAAGATAGACCAAAATTTGATAACAGAAAATTAGACAAATTCATACTCTCATATCATTGGCTAGATGAAGGCACTTGTGCTAAAATTAATATCTTAACAAGGATTTGTTCAAATAATTGGCTAATAAGAGTTAAAATGGTGGTAAGTGAATTTAAAAAATAGCATATTTTAAATATGAGCAGATGTGAGAAGACCATCCTCAATTTATTGATATGATATCACAGACATGAAATTCTTTAAGAAACAGTGGGTTGTATACACTTCCAAAACAAATTAAATCAATGACATATAAATTAAAATAATGGAACAATAACACTTTCAAAAACCTTTTTGAGAAGAAAGAACACAAAAAGAGAAACTTTCATAATTCTAAAAAGGTGAACACAATAATTCAATCTCAAAGGAAATGAAGTTGGTTAGTGAATATCATTATATTTTGAGTAAGAAAGAGAACTTTTGAATATTATAATAAAGATAGACTTATTATAAGGAGATAAAAACACAAAAAAAATCATAGGATGGCAATAGTACAAAGATTAACATCCAAATTTAGTACTATTAAATCAGTAGAAGAGGTTTGAATTGAAGACCGGAGTCAAATCAAAAAGGAGGAAAGGATTTTTACCATAATATTCTAGGATCATAGGAGATTGAAGTTCTTAAATGATAAACTACTGCAAGAAGTACCTTAAATTATAACAGATGAAGACAATAACAAATTTATGGAGCCTATTACTTTAGAAGAAGTTCATCCAACTCTTTTCTTTTTTGGTAAGGATAAATCCCTATGTTTGGGTGAACTCTCTACAACATTCTATTAATATAACTGGGAAATAATGAAGGATTCTTTATTGGTGGTAGTGGAATAGTCTAGGGTAAAATAATACATACCTTATAACATAAATGCAACATATCTTACCCTAATCCCAAAAAAGAAGGATGCAGAATTGTTTGATTCATTTAGGCCCATAAGCCTATGTAATATGGCATATAAGATAGTCTCCAAAGCGATGATAAATTGGTTAAGACTACTTTTAGACAATATAATTTCAAAAGATTAAGGATTCATGAAAAGGAGATAGATTCAAGATGAAATCATAGTAGTTCATGAAGTAATGCATTTAGCAGCTTCTAGAAAAGAGAATAATGGTCTTACAGCTTGATATGAATAAAGCATATGACAGGGTTAAATGGACTTTTATTTTTACATTATTAGAAAATTTTGGATTGGTAAGAAATGGGTTAGATGGATTCAATCACGTGTCTCTATAGTATCATATTTAGTGTTGGTCAATGGGCTAGTAAAAAAATTATTTAAAGCCAAGAGGGGTCTTAGACAAGGAGATCCTCTATAACCATATCTATTCATTATTATGGTAGAGGTATTGAGAAGGAACTTGAAGAAGGCATACAAAGATGGGCTAATAAGTAGACATAAGGCTAGTAATAACATTAATGACATCACCCACCAATAGTTTGTAGGATACAACTCTTTTTGAGAGGGCATGGAAAAACAAGGTCAAAGCTTTGAATAACTTATTAAAGGAATATGAAAGAGCATAAGGGAAAAAAGCTAATACGATAAAATCTAAAATTTAGTTCCTAAACACTCCAACAAGATTCAAAGCAAGGATATGTAGGTTACTTTAAGTAGAGGTAAATTTATCAGCAACATATCTAGGGATGCACTTATTTGAGAGGACAATGAGGATAGAATTGTGAAATCTAGGTATAAGTAAAGTTCAAAATAAATTATTGGCATGGAAAGGTAGATGGTTATCATTAGTAGGAAGAGTGCAACTAATTAAATCAGTCTTACAGACCATTCCAACATATTATGTGTCCTTGTATATTATACAAAAATTGGTAGAAAAAAGCTTAATCTATATTATGTAATCATTTTTATGGTCAAGATTACATGATAAAAGAAAAGTTCCTTTAGTGAAATGGAGCAAGGTGTGTGATGATAAAACTAAGGGAGGTCTCGGTTTAAGATTTATTACGAATGCAAACTTATCTTTAAGGAGAAAAGTAATTTGTAGATTGTACAACGAGAGTCAAAGACAATGGGTAAGTATTCTTCTAATTACATTAAGCCCAATGATCCAAGCTTAATATTTATTGCATTCTCACTATCAAACAGTTCTAAACTATGGAACGATTTAAAATTATGGTTCTAAGCTTAATCAATTGATCTAGTGATTAAATGTCTAATATGGATGGTGAAAATTAAATAGAAAAAGTCTTTTGGATGGATACTTGGTGTGATAAAAAACCACTCAATCTAGATCCAATTTTAAAACCATGGATAAGATTACTCTCAAGGCAATTATGGTGATAGGGTTTCAAACATTATGTACAAGGTTTAGGAAGATACAAATGGAAAGAAGATTTTTTTATAAGTATATTAGACATTGTTGTTGCGAGGCAATTGAGCAGAAATATAACAACAATGATTATTCTGATGGGAGCCAAAGATAAGCTAATGTGGGAGTTAAATAGATTAGGAGAATACACAACAAGAAGTAGATATAATGTAAAACACCAACAAAATAAGAATACCACAATAATATAGAGAGATATTTGGGATAGCCCAAGCATTTCAAAAGTTAAAGTGTTTGTATGGCTAGTACGTCATAGAAAATTTTTATCCTGGGATAAACTAATAAAAAGGGGCTTCATTGATCCCTCACAATGTGTTCTATGTAAAAAGGAGAGTATAGACTATTTATTGGGACACTGTTCAATAGTCCGGGAACTATGGTAATGGATTCTTAATATATTTGGTAAATGCATGGTTTTGAATGACATAATTGAAAAATGGTTAAAGTAATGACATAAAACTTTTAAAAGTGAGGTGTTAGATTTACTTTAATGTTTTCCATTGGTAATATTTGTTATATTTTATAACATTAATTTATTTTTATATAAACTATTGATTACAATTCTTGTGGTTGCAGGAAGAAACTAACAATCCAGATCTATTAAAGCGGGTTATGATAGCACAAAGTTTTGAAAATATTACTTCATTAAGATGAAATGTATAAACAATAAAAATGAACTTTTAATATTATAAAAACTCTTGTAGAAAAATATAAAAAAAAAAAATGAATTTTAAAATATTTATATTAACAAAAAAAATTAAAGAATATCTACAAAATTTAATAAGATGTTACTGATTCGTAATCTTTGTTCCCGCTTATATAATTTATTTAATATTTAAAAATAATAAATAATGTTTATTTATTTATTCCTGCCTTTGGAATTATTCGCACCTGCAAACGCTATCTTTCCAGAAGGCTAACGTTTGATCTTCCTAAGAAAACAACAAAATAGACCCCAACTTTAAAAAAGCAAAGTATTATAAAATTCGTGAAGTCCGTAAATCATGCCACCTACGTATCTTTGTCCCTCCACGGTACATTGACCGTTCTGAATGCGGCACACGATCTACTCTGGGCGTATCAGATATTATTATTTCTTTATTATTAATATCACTGTCATCATTCGCGGGCGAGAGAAAGAGCGGAGATTCCGTGGACAAACGGGTGGTGCTTAGTATGCCACGTTGCATGAGTGGAAACATGGAAAGAGAAGGGGTAGTTGGTGAAAAACAGTTGGGGTCGGCGGCTTGTTACGGCGGGAAGTGTTCCCATTGGCAGGAGTGGGGCCATGTCAACACCGCAACCCCGTCTCGGAGTGTGGTGGAGAAATGAAGGGGTGGGTTCTCATGCATGCAGGAATGGATGATGGGTCATGTGCGCATGGATGGATTGATGGTCATGATGACAAAAGGCACGTGGTTACGCCTTATTTCATCATCTTTGCTTATTTCATTCGATTTACATGTGTAGGTCAGCTCATATTCACTCAATTTTATGGGCTCAAGTCACTTACCTATATTTGTAATCTAGTTATATGTCACCCATCTAGTCACTCACCTATATTTGTCATCTAGTTATGTGTCACACATCTTTGTGATCTATGTTATGAAGAATTTGTTTTCCAATAATCTATTGTCATCTTGTAAGATTATGGACAAATGGTGGCACATCAACATCAAACATAGAGTAAACATTACAAAGGTTGGTTATTAATTTAAGATAAACTATGGTATAATTCTTCTCTCTTGTTTTTCAACACTCCCTAAGTGAAGATGTCAATGAACTATGAAATTTGATACCTATAAGGTTAATGGGTTTGCATTTGATTTCAGTTGAACTAGTTAGAAAATGGTGATAAAAGATAAAAACATCTAATTTTCTGTCATAAAGTATAAAAAAAAAATTTACACTTATGTTGGTTGATGATTCTGTTTTGACTACGTCTAATTATATATTAACACATTCTATTAATATTTTGCTAATATTTTCTTGGAATAATTAGTAAATGAATCATATATTGTTCTCATCGGGTATGTCAAAGAATACATCCCAACTCTTTGTCCTCCACTTTGGTTTATGAACAATTATCCACAAAGACGTTATAGTACATAGGGATATGAATCTAGGAATATGATATTATATTGTGTATGAGTATTATGGATAGTTGGCATGGACCATACATAACCCAAGGTTGATTATATTATAATATAATATTATAATAATTAGTAGATAAGGGTTTAGAAGTTGACTCTCCAAAGTAGCATTAGTAAATGGATATATAAAGAAGGGATATTGTCATTGTAGTAATCAATCAATCATAAAGAGTATTCTCTTGTAGCATTCTTGGCTTATCGATGGCCTATTGATGGAATTTTATTAGAAGTTATAGCTAGTTCTTGGTAATGATCTATACATGATGTACAAAGAGGCTCTAGTGAAGGGTTCCCTTGGGCCTTTTATTAATAAGGTTTTAATCAAGATAATCCCCCCAAAATAGGGTACGAATAGCATCTTAGGGTGGTATCCCATTATGCTAACCATTGTAGCATACATGACCATTACAAATGCACTAGTCATTCACCTCAGATCTATTACACAAAAAAAAATTAATCCTAAAACAAAATAATTTATTAAGGGTTAATATGTTTTAGATAACCTAATGCTTGCTTGGAAAGCCTCTAAATGGACCTAGGATATTGAACAAGATGTTTTTTTGTTATGGTAGACTTTGAGAAAACCTATGATAAAATCAAATGGACTTCATCATGAATATGTTTAACTAGTTAGGGTTTGAGGAAGGATCCTATAATCACATCTTGGTCACATTTAGAGATGCTTCTACCCAGTTATAGGTCGATGCTCTAACACATATTTTGTTACACACCAAACCTAGCCGTCGGCTAGGTATTAGATAGATTATTTAAAATTAAATCATTTTTATTTTTATTCTTTCACTGCGTATTCGCATAATTGCCTTAACGGCGGGATCTGCCCTCCTAGTGGCCTGGTTCTTTTCGTTGATTTGTGTTCTTATCCTCCTTCGTTATATTCACTGTTACATTGGTAATTAGTGGCCTGGTTCTTTTACAATATAATCTTTTCGCTGATTTGTGTTCTTATCCTCCTTCGTTATATTCACTGTTACATTGGTAATTATTAAGATTAACCGTTATAAGCAAGGGAAGGTAAGGGAAACCTTACCAAGTGGTATCAGTTTCCATCACCGATCCTGAAGAAACCACAGGCGTCCACCGCATTCCGCAGGCATCTACATCCCATTTTACACGCAGTCCGCAGGCATCCACTGGGCGTTTCCAGTTACAGTCCACCGACAGTAAGATACAGCTTTCTGGCAGTCGTGGAATAATAAACCGCGTCACGCAGGAGAGAACGCGAGCATAACCACGAAAAGAAACAAAAATTTGCTCGAAAATCCGACGAAAAATCGCGGCAGTCCCTCCCGAAGTCGTGGCCAATCAAATCGCGCTAAAAATACACGTCAAATCTAAGGTCATTTTTTCAATTTAATTCGTGACGTCATCTTGGATACCATATTTTTTTTTTCTGTGCGGATCCATTTATCCCAAGGTCATTTTTTCAATTTAATTCGTGACGTCATCTTGGATACCATATATATTTTTTTCTGTGCGGATCCATTTATCCCACACTGACGGTGTGGATTCCGTAATATCATTTAAAGAAGGAAACACCATAAGGTATTGTTGTGGCTTTGGCCACACGCTCGCCTCCTCACATTTATCTTCGACGTTTCTGCTGTTAGCTGTCACGTTTGTTTGTTAGTTGTTGCCATAAGGTATTGTTTGTTCGTGTCCTGTCGGTCAGGCTGTTGTGTCAGCTAGTTGTGTTGCCAGTATTTCGGGTTCCTCATCGTTCAGTCTTGCGGTCAGTCCCAGTCACTATTGAAAAGTTGTTAAAAAAATTGCTGTCAAAATTGAAAAATTGTTGAAAGTTGTTGTCTCAAGGCCACTCAAATTCAAATCCGCATCATAGTTGAAGCGAAACACAAAATTTTTGTCAAATTCAACCGAATTATCGTAGAAATCGAAGCTCAAGGATTACTAAGCAGAAAATTTTAAAAAGTGCATGAGTAGAAGTTGGACTAAAGGATCTGATGGTCGACTATCAAGCTCGGAGACAACCAATAACAACGCACGAAGACCTCATCGAAGCCCAGGTACAAAAAATTATCCTTCTCCTTTCAAAATTGGCAGTTATAATCCACATCATCCACTGATAGACCCTATGGCTACTAACCCTCCTCCAACTCACGAAAACATCACACAAGGAGACTCAAGTAACTCGGCCATTACCACAGATGAAACTCTTCGACTCTTACTAGAAGGTATGCCCGAAATTAGTATCAACCTAAAAAACCTAGCGAGCTCACAAAACCGACTTAATCCCAATACTAATCCCCAAAATCACTCCCATGCACAAAGGAATGAAGAAAATGACGACCAGGATGACGATTGGGAGCAGCGAAGAGGCAATCCGGATAATTCTAGGGATCGCTATCTTAGACAGCGGTATAACCAAGATCAGGAAAGGGATATGGGTTATCACCAACCGAGAGGCCCTAATAATTTTTTGCACATTGATATGCCCACTTTTGAGGGTCATGATCCTCGTGGTTGGATAGCCAAAATGGAAGGCATTCTCGACTTATACCAAATTAAGGATTTTGATAAAGTCCCTTTCGCTACATCAAAATTAGGCACTAAGGCCTACCAATGGTTCGTATGGCTTAAGCGAGAGCAAGGAGCTACTATTAACTGGAAAAAATTCACTACCTATTTTTTAGAAATATTTGATGAAGGAGCTACATCGTCATACACAGTAAGACTATTATCTCTTAAACAAGAAGGATCGGTTAGCGAGTTCGTTTCGGAATTCACCAGTTTACTACCATATACATTAGACCTCAATCCGACACAGTGGTAGGAGATTTTTGCAATGGATTGAAAGAAAATATTAGGGTGGAGGTGGACATTCAAAATCCAACCGCGTTGAACGATTGTATAAGAATAGCCAAGCTGGCTGAGAAGAGAATTCAGTTGTATGCACGACGTGAAACTTATAGTCGTCCTTCATATCGCAACAATTCCTTTCGTAGAAATGATCAACCATCAAGATACTTTTGCTATAAATGTCGCACTCATCATCCCAGTGAACAAGCATACGAAGACTGAGATCACGTCAGATTCAAGAATTTCTCATCAAATGGCAAGATTTACCAGAGGAGGATGCCACATGGGAACCTGAAAGTATTTTCCAGACATTTCCAGCTTTGAGGACAAAGCTTTCCGAGGAGGGGAGTCATGTTACACACCAAACCTAGCCGTCGGCTAGTTATTAGATAGATTATTTAAAATTAAATCATTTTTATTTTTATTCTTTCATTGCGTATTCGCATAATTGCCTTAACGGCGGGATCTGCCCTCCTAGTGGCCTGGTTCTTTTCACTGATTTGTGTTCTTATCCTCCTTCGTTATATTCACTGTTACATTGGTAATTAGTGGCCTGGTTCTTTTACAATATAATCTTTTCGCTGATTTGTGTTCTTATCCTCCTTCGTTATATTCACTGTTACATTGGTAATTATTAAGTTAACCCTTATAAGCAAGGGAAGGTAAGGGAAACCTTACCGAGGAGGGGAGTCATGTTGCAGTCCAAACATAGCAGCGTCGGCTATGTTTTTCCAAGAGACTAATAATTAGTATATATATTCACAATATTTGATTTGAATGGATCATCTTATATTTTTATATTCTTCATCTGCATTCTGCATTTAGCCTTTACGGCGAGGGTGTGCCCACCTGGAGTGGCTCGTTATTTCCATTCGTTCACTGCTTATTCATTTTATTTCGTCTTTCGGTTTGCTCTGTATTTATCTGTGTAAATTCATTAAGCAATAGATAGAAGAATCATAAAAAAAAAAAAAAATAACAAACAAAAAAAAATAAAAATGATTTAATTTTAAATAATCTATCTAATACCTAGCCGACGGCTAGGTTTGGTGTGTAACATATTTTGAAAAATATCACTCTAAATGGCTTCTAACATGATTGAGATTACTCAATGGGAGATTAATTGTTAACTCTCATTTTATAGATGACCTTCTTCTATTTTTCCAAATTAAAAAAAGAGGAACTACCCACCATGTAAGAATCTTTATAACGATACAATGATGTATATGACTCCAAAGGGAATTTATAGGTTTGACACCTCCATGGGGGTATTTATCCAAAACTTATTATTAGATTTGTTTTTGCAAGCTTCCAATATTTATACTAATGTGCATATCTCCAACTCATTTGAAGTGATGGTGAATAAATTGAACTACATTCATCATCAATTCCATCATTAAAGTTATGATCAGAACAATGCCAATGAGTAACTAGTTGAACAAATGTATCGATTATCCACTTTAGTTTTAAGTGGCAAGGTAATAATTATGACTATAGATCAAAAGACTTTTTTTTGTTACAGTAGTAATTAAGGGGGATTGATCATCATGATTTTGGAAAATAATGCATATTGTAACATTTGAGTTTTTTCAAGCAAGTTTTGCTATATTAGTTGTAAGTTGATAACTTGTATTGCTTTAGTTTTAGCTAGAGGCCTTTGGGCCTTTCATATGATCCACTTATTTTTGTACTCTTGTTGGTAGATAAACTCCTCTACAGGATACTGGGGACTATGCATATAATTTTTTTTTGACAATATACAATGAATGATAAATATGTTTTTCTTTAAAAAAGAGTTGCAATTTGATAATTATCTTAATAGGACGTGTAACTAATAAATTAAATATAAAATAAATCTTATAAAAAGCATGACAAGAAGTGGCAATGGTTTCATTTAGAGTGTAATAAAATATGTTGATTTTTAATAAATAATTAAAAATTGGAATTACGTTTTTTCATATTATAACATAACTTTATTATCATAGGTCATTTTTTATAGCAAATGTGCTCGTATAATTATATTATCTTATCATAATGTTGAATTTTTAGAAGCATAGATGCAATACAAATGAGAGGGTTATGTGCATGGTTTCTAAAACAAAGAAGAAGAGCTTAAGAATCTATTTAACCAACCCCAATGGCTAGAAAAAAACTTGGAAGGAGTGTAGTGCATGAAAAAACCATCTGAATTAACAAGAAGATATTCAAAACGATCTACATGATGGTGTTTGCCTATTTTTTTACAAGTTATTTTTATAGGACTCAAAACGATCTACATGATGGTGCAAAAATTTTCTTTGAAAATGATTTTTAAAAGAAAACATATAGCTCTCGCAATATATAATGTTTCATAAAAAAACTTAACTCTCCAATCAAAAAATACAATCCTCTACTTTGCCAAAATCACCGACTCTAATACCACTTATTATGAACCTCTATTATCATTAACAAAAATCAAAAGACCGTAGCCAACTTAGTTGAATAAGTCCATCAACTTCTTAATCACCCTCAAAACTCCCACCAAATATGGGATCAAGTGATGCAAAGATTGAAGATTAAATCGTCTAAGGGCAACCAACTTAAAGGGAATGTGAGTATTAGTAAGATGGATAGGACAAGAAATTGGCAACCTCCTCCTAAGGATTTTGGAAAAGTCAATACTGATGGAGCCTCTAGAGGGAACCCTGGAAAAGCAGAGTGGGAGGAATTGGTAGACTTTCAGATGATTCCCTGCTTTTTACTTTTGCTGAGAATTTGGGTATTCTTGCCAATAACCTTGCTGAGGGGTATGGTATCCTCAGAGGCCTTCAGGAGACTACTAAGATTGGATGGGAAAAGGTGTTAGTTGAGTCTGACTCTCAACTTATGATTAATCTTTTGAAGACTCCTTCCAAGAATCATAAGGTTTATTGGAGAATAAAAAAATATATTGAGAAGATTCAATTAATCTAGATGGGATTTTTGAAAGTTGATTACAATCATGTGGTCAGAGATCAAAACAAGAGTGTTGATGCTTTAGCTAATTGGGCTTTGGACAAAGGTGATCTTACTTGTTATGGCCACCCTCCTAGATGGTGGGATTCACAAATTAGGGAAGCTCTTCTTTCTATCATTTCTTTGGATGACTCCAGTTCTGAAGGTACCTAGTTTCTTCTTGTTTTTTTTTGCTTCTCTTTGGTTCATTCAGGTTTTTTAGTTCCCTAGCTCACTCTTTTCTTTCTTTTGTTGTTTCTTGCCTTAATAGTCTTCTGGTCTAGATAGGTCATTGTTATGTTCAATTTTTTTTCCTTTTTGTTTAGTTTTTTAAGGTGTGTGTTCTTTTGTTTTGTTTTGTTTTTGTGTTGTTTTTTGTTGTTTTGTGTTTTTTTATATTTTTTGTTATTGTTCTTGTATTTTTGTCGTTCTTGTTCTTGTGTTTCTCTTTGTTTGTGTTAATTCGTGTTTTTTTTGTGTGAGTGTTTTCTATGTTTTTTGTTTTTGTTTATTGTCTGTTGTTGGTTGTTTTTTATTTTACTTTTATTTTTATTTTTTAATATTTTAGGTTTTGGTTGTGTTTATTTTTCATGTTTTTTTTTGGGTTATGTCTTTGTAGTGTTCTATTGGTTTTGTCTTGTTTGTGTTTTGTTATGTGGTTCTTGTGTTTTTCTATGTGGTTCGTGTTGTGGTTTCTTTTATATTATTGTGTGTGTGTTTGGCTATGCTTTTGTTTTTGACACACTCAAGGAACATGTTTTTTATTTTATTTTATTATTTTTGTTGTTATTTACTTATTTTTAAATTGGTTTTGTGTGTTTGTTTGCTCTTTGAGTGTGTCAAAGGTGGTAGGTCAAGTTCGAATCTTGGACGTTTTTGGCAGAATGGATACCCTTACATCCTTAGGTCTTACCCGAAAGTGGCATCCCTTTTAGGATGTTTTCCACAAATTAAAAAAAAATATATACCACTTAAATCACTTACCAATATAAAAAAAAATATATAAAATAAATCAACTACATTAAAATCACATATAATATAAAATTGTCCTTAAAATAATACAAATATATTCTTTAAAAAATCACTTCACAAAATCTGCACCCATAAAAAAAAATAATCAACCTTAAATAGACAACCATAATCAACCTATGCCATAATACACCAAGCCAAACTCCAAGTCGTGAGAAACTCAAGAAAGTGGACAAACTGGTGGTGATTAGTGCGCCACGTTGCGTAAGTGAAAACGTGGAAAGTGGAGGGGTAATTGGTGAAAATTTGTTGGGTCGGCGGCTTGTTACGGCGGGAAGTGTTCCCATTGGCAGGAGTGGGGCCACGTCAACACCGCAGCCTCGTCTGGAAGTGTGGCGGGGAAATAAAAGGGTGGGTTATGATGAATGCTGGGATGGATGATGAGTCATGTGCGCATGGAAGAGACGATGGAGTTGATGGTCCTCATGATGACGTGTCACAATAGGCAAGTGGTTACGCCTTATGGGGCAGGAAAATTAAATTAATGGTATGTTTCATGCGAGTCGGGCTTGAAATTTGACGGATAAATACCAGTCATTTACGAAACACGTCATTTTCATTGCGAGTTTGTCAAACTAATTTTAAAAACCTATAAAACATTAACAATAACGAGAATTTGTTCTTAATCTTTTAAATTTGTAAAGCATTGCTTTAGGTGCATTGTACTTGGCCTTTTATATGTCAACTTTTGTGCCTTAACTCTTTATACCATAATTTTGTTAGTTTTATCCTGCATTTCAACTTGGTTTTCAGATGTGAATTCATGGAGGTGACACCTGTAGATTAAAGATACAACGCCAAACAAAAGATAAAGAAATCACGATAAAAAGTAATGCAGAACACAGTTGTACAAAACAAACGATTTTTATTAATCAATGGAGTTTAGAAACTCCTTTTGAGTACAACGGGGCCTGTAACCCTTTTCGTGATACAAGATTACAATTTGTGCTAGGGTTCTCCGAAACCCTAGGCGGCACAATATGGTGGCGTCTCCGAAGAATGTATCCTTAACCTCAACGAGAATGAGTGGGCTTCGTTGTATCCTTTGGCTCGGACCACTCCGGCTTAAGCAGCTGCTATCATCCAATCAAATCTGCCATTAAAATCCTTCACACATTAAAACTACAAAAAGGTTAGAAACTAGTAAGAGGGCTCCACTGTGTGAGCCCTCAAAAACAGTCTAAAACCCTAGAAATGAAATAAATAGAATGCAGAATCTAGCGGCGGATTAATACATAAAAATATTACTTGCTTTAGAATCTATACCTCTTTCTGTTAACGCGGCGAGACCAGGCGGCACCTGGAAGTGATGTAACTGTCAAATCGGTGAGAAGGCGCCCTGGTGCGATCGCTGAACGCCCGCGTGCTTCTGGATCGGGGTTGCAGACGTCGGTCTGCGTCTGTGGCTGCGGGTAAACGCCCGCGGGCACTTGCGACAAGAATGGGGGATTCTACAAAATGCTGTCTTGCGAAGGGATGGCGGCGAAGTTGGCGACGGATGCGGCGATGGATGCGACGAAAAGGGGACGGCGATGGATGGGTAGGTTTAGGCGAGAAGAGATAGATAGCGATAGATAACAAAAGAGAGATAGTAAAAGAGATAGGGCTTGAGCCATCAAGGTGACTCAATTTATAATCTACTCTTAGGGCACACTTTAGGGTTTTAACGACACTTTGAACGTGTGGCTAAGATTAAAGTGGATCCAAGGGTAGAGAATAAATCTAGGTTGTGAAACGGATTAAGATGGATGGACGGATGAGATTAAATGAAGGATGGACGGCTCAGATTAAATCACTTAAAGTATCTTTATATATATATTAAAATATATTAAAATATTAAAATATATATATAAATATTAATTTAAATAAATTTGGGAATGAAAAATGGCGGGAAAGGTGAAATTGGGCCAAATAATGGCGGGAAGGTGTGGATTTGGGCCAAATAATGGCGGGAAGGTGGATGACTGACACGTGGCTAACGGGAAGGTATAGATGACTTACAAGTGGCTGGATTTTGGTGTCTACGAGATGCCCCTTTTGAGCTGCTTTGTGTGAAGACACAATGCGGCACAAAAACTTAAGACACTGAAAATGTGGATCAGACGCAACTCTCTCTCAAGACTAAAGCACAACTTTGAAGACCAAAGAATAAAAGAATATTTAAAATTTTATCAGCTTACCCCCTCAATTGGCGAGCGAGAATGGTTCTCACAAGCCAATTGGAAGAAATTGGAAGAAAATGAACCGTTTTTGCCCCAACGGTGAAAAAAAGGGGTTGGTGTATGAACCATCTGTTTATGTCCCAACAGGAAAGGGGTTGGTGTACAAACCAGAAAAGAATATGATTGAAGACGATATGAGTGATGTGAAAGATGGACCATTTTTTGCCCCAACGGTTATAAAGGGATTTTTGCCAAATTGTAAGTTCCATGATCATGTAAGATGAATTCCACTATAGGAAAATTAGAAATTGATAACGGATGCCCCAACTCCTGTGTGTGAGTCCATAATGTTAATGAAATTGCCTTGTTGGCGCCATTGATATGCGAGAGATGAAAGATGCATGAAAAGAGTCCAGAACTCAGAGATGCTCCTAGTGATTGTATGGATAATTCCTCGGGTCGGAACCAATCAACCTAGGTAGCCTCAATCTCTAGCAAGACTCAAAATAATGATGATATTAAAGATTGTCCATGTTTAAGGCCCCATGAACTAGGCCATCAATGACAAGCTGTTGAGCAAATTAATCTTGGTATGAGGTCACTTGAAAAGTAGAATATCCAAAATTGATTTCCAATTTTCAAAGAGTGAAATAGTTGATTATGATAAATGGTAGGTGTCCTTATGGTGGTTTAATCCTCTTATCGAATTGCATGGATTCAAATCGTTGCAATCGCCAAGGTGATAGAATATACCACTAGATACGAGGTTTACTTTAATTTGATTTGGCAAAAATATGCATGATGAAAGAAGAATGAATGAAATTGACGATAGATCAGAAAAATTGATGAATGTGGTTAATTTTGTGAAGGTTTTGAATATTTTTAACCCAATTTGTAAAACAATGATGAATGATGCGCTTTTTGAGCGAAATGACAAAATTTGTGTCCAAAACTGTTGTAACCTTCACAAAATGTTTTATTATGATAAGAAGAATGGATGAATTGAATTTGATGAAATTTGAAGGAGGTAAGCTTCAATTTTGCAAGTTTTGTTCCTTTATTCAATATTGACACCAAACGCCGGTCTGCATTTGTGGTTGGCAGAGACGCCCGTCGGTGTTTAGGCGCTCTGCAAATGCAGGACTGCGTCTAAATGCGCCATGAAATGCCCTACTGCGTTTCAGGGCGCCAAAATCAGCTATTTAAACAGTTTCAGTGAGAATTTCGCTCATTTGTGCGTTCGAGCTTAAGAGAAGTGCGTCTGAGGGAGTGGAGTGAAGTGGAGTGAAAGGTTGTGTGGGAGAGTGAAGCACGTGGGAGCTATGGTGGAGATGGGAGCGGACGCGCCAGTGCAGCCAGTTGAGGTATTTGTTCATTTAAGCAAGTACTTATTATGTGTTTTTTTTTTTTTGGAAAAATTTGTAACAAATTTTTGTTTTGTTGTTTTGCAGCTTAGGGTGTTAGAGGCACGACACCGATTCTCCCCTATCATTCCGGGGATGAGGAGGTCGTTGTCCCAGGAACGGGAGATATTGGAGGCAGAGGGGTAGGGGGGGGGGGGGGGGGGGGGGGGGGGGGGGGGGGGGGGCCCCCACTAGGTCTAGGGCTCCTACTAGGTCTAGGGGTCCTCTTTTGATGGTTAGCTTAGTGCTTAGATGCACTCTTTATGAGCCTTGGTGCTCTATTGTATATTGTAGCCTTTTGGCATTCATTGTACGAGTTTGACCTTTATACATATATATATATACATGGCTTTTATTTATTTGGTGTTTTACTCTCTTTTGTGTGAATGCCTATGTTTTTGTGATGCATGTTTTTATATGTTTTAATGTTTTTGATGCATATGTGATGGAATGGAATGCAAACTTATAGATATTAATGGAGACTAAGTATATAACATACAAATCTTGTAAGTAGGTTATGGATGATTAATGCGAGACTAAGTAAATGAAATATGCACTAAGAATCACTCATACTTTTAGATAGTTAGATTTAGCGAATTGTTATCATAATTGTTTAATCAGGGGCACCGAACTTGGTGGCTTGTGAATGGATGACGTATGGAATGACATGAATATGGAAGAAGATATGGAGGAAGACTGTTTTACAAAGACTCAAACATGCTAGTGGTATCAAACAAACTTACTAATACTGCCTAATTCAACTAGGACCAAATGTGTGTGCATGCGAGTTCATTAACCAAATCAGAAGCATGGTAGTGACTCTAGGCAATCAAAAACCTGTGTGTGTGCAAGTGTGTTCATTAACCTCATCTTGCATAAATTAGGTAACCCTGTTATGGAGAAGACCCCGAAGCTAGTTTGTCCGTATGAGCATTCAGAGGTCTCTTTTTGAGGAGAGACATGTCGCCACGCAATGAGTATACTCCTCTGCCAGTCAAGCGTCTATAGCCCCGGTGAAGGTTAACTCCATAGTCCATGTTGTTTTTGACCTTTGTAAGCCTTGGGGATGACTACCTATCCATCTGATTGGACAAGTAGTACGATCCTTACAACTTATTTGGGATCGGTGGTGTGTGAAAAATGTTCATTTCCTTAGAGCTTTGGGGAATCGGATTCTCAACCGAAGTATGATGAGAATTTTACCCTATCCTTACTACTCTGTTTATATTTATATTTTGTGATTGCTTGTGATAGTGGTAAGAACCACTATTTTATGGACTATGTTTGCATGATAGGACAAACGAGGATTACCCTTTTCACTTCAAGGCACAACCCAAGGATGGTGTTATCTCTCTTTGACACAAGATGTTTTTAAGATGTGAAAATGTGATAGGTTCAAGACCGCTTTTGAAATCATTTCCCAATACTCAAGATTTTATTTAGTGTAATTTGTGATATGGCCCTAGAGAACTTTGACATGCATTTCAAAGTTTGCTTAAAACACTAGGAATGGGTGAGTGGTTGAAAACATTTTGGCAATGTAAATATGTGCAAATGGAAAATGGGTGTACGAATGACAATTCGGTTTGATGGATTTTATGAAGGTGCCCCTGATTAAGGCAACATGACTTTTGCTTGACCAAATTTTATATCCAAAAGATAGAATGGTCTCTAACATGATATGCAACTATGGCTGAAAATGAAATGTTATGGTTTTCAATGAGATGTATGCACATGAAATGCAATGTTTTTGAATGAGATGTATGCAACTAACAATGAAATGCAAATTCTTTTTATTTTATTTGTTTTTTTTTTTTTGTTGTACAAGCCATGTATATATGTACATATAAAATTCAAACTATGCGTAGAATGCCCTCAAGTGTATAACATTAAGTGGTTCGGGTTCTTCCTCTCCCTCTAAAGTGGCAAGTCTATAAGTTCCATTACCCACTCTTTCAGTGACCATATATGGACCTAACCAATTAGCCGTGAATTTATCTCGAAGATGCGGCAATGCATTGGTGTTTTGTTGATTCTCTTTAAGGACAAGATCTCCTACTTGAAATTCTCTTAGATGAACTTTGGCATTGTAAGCACGTTTCAATCGGTCTTGATAAACTCGCAAATGCTCTAAAGCATTGATTCGTTTTTCATCTATGAGTGTGAGTTGATCAAGACGTGCTTGTCTAGCGGTATCATCATCGATAAATTCCTGCAAAGAAATTCGCAAGGAAGGGATCTCGACGAGGCGGAGCTAAGGCTGCGGAGACGCTAAGTCTTGCTTGATGTCATCAAAGGCTTTATGACACTCATCTGTCCATGAAAATTGTACCCCCTTTTGTAGTAGGTGGCAAAATGGCCTACATTTATCAGAAAGTTGTGCAATAAAGCGACGGATTGAATTAATCTTTCCTTGTAAACTACGCAACTCCTTCAAATTAGTTGGGGGACACATTTCCATAATGGCTTTGACCTTGTTTGGGTCCACCTCAATACCTCGTTTAGAGATAATAAAACCTAGGAGTTTGCACGAGGTAACACCAAAGACACATTTCTTAGGCTTATCCGGATCATATGGATTATGGAGCGGGGTGAATAAGTCTTCGAAATTCATTGTCGACTTATGGAAGAAAGGATGGGCGGAATGGAAGGGAAAACCGGTGAAGACCTCGGAAGACCTGAGATGCAAAACAACATAGTTTTTGAGTTTTTTTTTTTTTTTTTTTTTGTAGTGGTGAAAACCACTATTTTAGTATATACATATAATACAGGTTTGGATTATGGCTTATGGATGTGGCGGAGGGGGTGGTTCACCTCGTTCTTGTGGAAGAAACAAGCGAAAGATGGCTTCTTGGAGAGGGAACAATTGGAGATAAAACTCGTCTTGTTCAATGAGGGTAACAATTGGCGCCGACTCTTCTTCAGATTCATCACCATTTGACATGATGTCAAATTCTTCATAGGCTTCATCTTCGAATTCGTCGGGGTGGAGGATTTCTTCTTCGAAATTAAGATTAATGCTTTGAAAAGCTCGTTCAAAAGAAGAAAGGGATGGAAGTGGTTGGTAGCCCAGACCAAAACGCTCAGTGGGTCTCTGATATGGCATATCGATGCGTTCAGTTACTCCTTGCTCGTAGCGACCTAGGCCAAATTGCTGCCAATTATGTCTGTGGAAATAGCGAGAGGGAAAACCCTCCATCCTTTCGATATTGGCGAGGGACTGGATGCTTAGGTTCTAGTATGGTGGTAGGACTAGAAGATGACTCTATTCCCCCATATACAAAATTAATGGAATTTGGCATAGAACCCATGTTATAAACCGATCCAATGGATAAATGTTGGTCATGTGGACGACCAAAATCTTTAACTTTTTGCACATTGAACGGTGTGATGTGGACATCTTGGATGGCATACTCACCAATACCTGCATCAGTGAGATGGACCTTGACTTGGGAGGGAGAAAGACTAGATGATGGAATAGAAGAATGTGGGATAGAAGAATTGGAAGGATTTGGTTGGGTTGATGCTTCACTAACTTGTGAAACATCGGCTGGTGATGGTTGGGAAGATGGAGGAATAATAGGTGATGTTGAAGAAGGTGTAGAAGAATGGGGTAATGACGTGGAAAGAGATGATTGGTCATGGCCACATGTGCATGTGGTCACTGATGAAGAAGAAGGAAGATTAGGAGATGAAGAAAGTGGTGAATGAGATGGAATAGCGGAAGAGGAAGATGGTTGCGATATGATGGGTAGCTCCTCAGGAATGGGAGCTTTAGAAGAAGATGGTATAGAAGAAGTAGATGGGGTCAAGAAAAGATGAGTGGATGGCAACACAATCTCATAAGGATTTGAGACATAGTTGCAATGTTTGAAGGGTTCAATGTTGGCAGGTACACAATGAACCTGTCCCTCATATACATAATTCAGACATTGATGCGGTATAGAAGGGACACATCTCATCTCCCTAAGCCAAGGCCGTCCAAGCAATACATTGTATGCCATGGACCCTTCCAAGATGTGAAACAAGGTATGCAAAGTTCGGGCCCCTACCTCAATGGGCAAGATAACCGTGCCAACCGTGGAAGATAAAGCATCATTGAATGCTTTAAGAGTAAAAGTCGACTTTGTGATAAGGGATGGCGACGACTTTAGATGACTCAACGCCGATGTTGTAATGATATTGATTGAGGAACCGGTGTCAATTAAGACTCTCTTGAATGGCTTGTGATCGATCTTGGCCATGATATGCAGTGGAGGATCTATACTTTCTGTTGACATAGGTTTGATTTCAAAATCATAGAAAGTGATGGAGGGCTCCATGCATGTTTGAATACTCCCCACAAAGTTGTTGAAGGCATTAGTATCTTGAGTTTGAAGCTCGATTGACTTTAAAATTTCCATTAATGCCTCTCTATGCGGGGGAGATTGTTGAATGAGGTCATAGATCGATAACTTGGCAGAAGCCATTTTTAAAGTGGTAGTTAATCGGCTACTCAATGACATGATGGGTCGTTGGCGTTGAGTAGAATGATTTAGCGGTTGTTGAGAAGTACTAGCACGTCGTTGGGTCACTGTTACCTGAGGTGGACTGGGGGTTTGTACAGGTGGCTGTGGTTCAACCTGATTTGGTTGGTTCGCCCTTTGACCCCGGGTTACTACGTTAATAGTACCCACAAAACCTTGGTATTGTTGTACATGGTTGACTTGATTAGGAGGAGTTACCGAGTTACTCCCCCTGAAGTTGTTGGAGCTTCCTCCCGATGTGGAAGGGGTGTTTGAAATACACCAAGATTTTGATTTTGTTGGGCTAAGGGGCTATCCAATTTAATGGCTCCAATCTCAATAAGATCTTGGATCACATGTTTGAAAGTCGTACAATTATTGATATCGTGCCCATTTTGCCTATGATAAGGACAAAATAGGTACTCCTTGTAATACTTCCCCCTTCTAGATGGTTCTAAAGGTTTAAACTCGGGTAAAGTTAAGCGATTTGTGCTATATAACTTGTTGAATATGACCGCATATGGTTCATCTAAAGGTGTGAATTGTCGCTTGGGACGATTTTTTTGCCAAGGTCGAGTTTCCATGGTTGGCCCAGTATTGTGAGCTGGTTGAGGAGGGGCGGGTACCGCATGATAAGCAATTGGTTGCGGTTGACTTTGCATTACTTGTTGTTGTTGAGCCATTACGGGCTGACTCGCCACCACTTGATTAACTTGGTTAACATTTGAGGTTGTACTAGCCCTGTGTTTGTTTGTTTTGGCCATAATTATTATTTCGTTGTTGGCCCTTTTGTTGCCATTCTTTTCTACGGGGTTTTAAAACACCCTCTTGGACTTTAATGTCTTCTATGATACTTGCTTGGGCCAAAGCCTCTTCAAAAGTCCTGTATTGTTGTAATTGGAGTAACCAAGAGATAGGTTTTAGACAACTCAGGGTGAACATTTTGGTTAACTCCTCCATTGGTAGGGAGAATGGCGATTTATTAATGATAGCCCTCCAACGGTTTCCAAAGTCATAAACGGTCTCATCGTCATGTTGCTTGAGCTTGTATAAGTCGGACAATGAAACTTTCCTTTGTACATTTAGGGAGAATCGTTCTAAAAATAGATTAATCAATTGCTCGTAAGCATAAATGCTATGGTGAGGTAAATGATTGTACCATTGTACAACATCTCCTCCTAATGTACGAGGAAAAGTTACGAGCATAAGAGCGTCATTATTTTGGATTCTAAAGCGAGCATGCATGAATGAGCTCACATGTTCATGAGGATCCTCGGTTCCTCAAAATTTGTCAAACTTCGGTAATGTGAAATCGGTCGGATATGGCGGTGAAGGTACCGAAGGATGAATTGGTTGATTGATCAATGACCTTAGCGTAGGTTTCGACTAGATGAGCCGGGCATGTTGAGCATAAGGTTGTCAATCTGTTGTTGCATAGCATGGAGTCGAGAATCTTCATGAAAATTTTGATTCGTTTGATGATTATGATGATGCAATGGAGGAGTGGAAAAATGATGAGATGGGATGAAATTGCCTGGATTAGGCGGTGTGGAATGGACAGGTTGTTGGTATGGATGATACCGAAAAGAAGGTGATTGGGGTGAATGATGAACTGGAGTGGGTTGGGAGAAAGGTGGGGTAGGAATGGACACCACCGAAGATTGGGGTACCCAGGTGGGGCTCGAGCTAAGAAAAGCTGGCTGGGTAGAAATTGGTTGGGGTGTAGGATTTACTACGACAGGTGGTTGAGCATTTTGTTGCTGTTGTTGCTGAAGCAACTTGTCGAGGTACTCCCTAACCTTATTAATCTCTAACCCAAGGGAGGTGGGATGATTGGATGAAGGTGGAGGGGAGGCCCATGGTAGTCACGAGCGCATAGCGAGGGGCAATGAAGGTGGGTGAAGTAGGCGGTACACGGGAAGAAATAGTAGACTGTGCCCCGGGTAGGGTGAAACCATAAATGGTTTGGGAAGAAGAGGGTTGAAATTGGTCATGGCTAGAGGAGGTTCCACCGGCCTCATAGAGAGAATTGGTGTACACCCGGGTAAATGGAGGAGAAAGTGGTCGGGAAGACACTACATTTGTCTCCAAAGGAGGACAATTGAGCATCTGGGAAGATGTTGGAGATGAAGCCGGCTGAGCAGATACAACATTAGCCTCAAAAAAAGGGTTAGTGTAGACCTGAGTGAAACCGGCGGGTATGGTTGATGCAATATCCTGTTGAAAAATAGAATCTTGCATAGGGGAATCTTGGATTGGCTCAAGGATATAACCAGTGCCATCTCTTAAGTGAGTTTGCACTTGGGCCATATCAATGTGGGTAATATGACGGGAATTGTCTTCCTCCATGGGCATGGCCATGCGATAGACGGTAGAAGGACGTGAAAGACACGTAGGCGAACACTGCTCGAAATTCACTAGGATAAGTGGTCATGTTGGTGGTGGGGATGTTATGTGAATTATTCATTTGATTATTTAGATTTAACACTTTAGATTGATTCCTTGTTAAGACCATAAAGCAATAAATCTAAACAAATTCAGAAAAGAAGAATGCAAAACTTAAATGATAAATTTACACTAAAGAAATTATCAGAAAACAGTCACAACCTAGGTTTCAACCAATATGTCTTACCTGCGGTTAATTAATTATTTTCTGATCTTAATCTGCAGTAAATTTTAAGTGTCCGGTTTATGAGTTTTGCATGTGATCTAATCTTGAATTATTCACAAAAAAGGTAAAAACTATGGCTAGGAAAGGACAACGAGATTCTTACTGGTGATGAAATCCGGCAAGTTTGCTCGGGGGTGACCTATGGTGTCTAAGGCAGAAGTTTAATGGATGGAGATGAATTCCACCGTCACTAAACTTCAAGCAATACCCAGTGATGAAATCCAGGATATTACTTGTTTTAAATGCAATATGAAATGCGGTGAATTTTATTTTAAGTGTTTTAGTTGTCTAATGTATACATACAAAGCTATAAATCAAAAGTTCTAATGATCTAAGCAAGAGGCCACTGAAAATATGCCATTTCCTCCGAAGAAGTGGAGTACACCGTTTAAAACCCCCTGCCTACCAATGATATCAGATATCAAAGGAGCAACCGGAAGGTTCGTCCACTTCTCTGCCTGGAATCACCCAATGGCAGGAGTACTATTGACATCCAATCAATAGTCCTACTTAGATAACTAAAACAGATAATTCGTAGCTATTCTAATATGCAGCTAGGTATGCAAATTTTTTTTTATGCAAGCAACAACCAATAATGCAATGCAAAAAATGTACCTAAAAATGTAACAAAAAAATAACTGTTCTTTTCCAGATTACTTAGTTTTTGTTCATTTTAAAGCAATGATCCGAAAAAGAAACAGAATACGGAGAAAAACCAAAAACGTAAAAAGTACAGCACTTACTTGGAAGCCTACGCTTTTTCTGTAAAAGCGCCTTCAAACGCCCAAGGGAGTCTGCACGAGGTGAAACGCACCTCTGCGTTTCGGATTGGACTTCCAGACGCCGCTCTGCGTCTGCTGCATTTTCTGCAAACTCCTCAGAAACCCTAGTTCGCTGGAACAACGAATTTCACGATTTTTGGAACCTGCAAAATAAAACAAAAATAGGAATAGATCAGTAAAGCAAGTATTAAAAACATGAAACCCTAGGGGGTCCCACCGTGATCGCCATTTGTAGATTAAAGATACAACGCCAAACAAAAGATAAAGAAATCACGATAAAAAGTAATGCAGAACACAGTTGTACAAAACAAACGATTTTTATTAATCAATGGAGTTTAGAAACTCCTTTTGAGTACAACAGGGACTGTAACCCTTTTCGTGATACAAGATTACAATTTGTGCTAGGGTTCTCCGAAACCCTAGGCGGCACAATATGGTGGCGTCTCCGAAGAATGTATCCTTAACCTCAACGGAATGAGTGGGCTTCGTTGTATCCTTTGGCTCGGACCACTCCGACTAAGCAACTGCTATCATCCAATCAAATCTGCCATTAAAATCCTGCACACATTAAAACTACAAAAAGGTTAGAAACTAGTAAGAGGGCTCCATTGTGTGAGCCCTCAAAAACAATCTAAAACCCTAGAAATGAAATAAATAGAATGCAGAATCTAACGGCGGATTAATACATAAAAATATTACTTGCTTTAGAATCTATACCTCTTTTTCTGTTAACGCGGCGAGACCAGGCGGCACCTGGAAGTGATGTAACTGTCAAATCGGCTACGGAAGGCGCCCTGGTGCGATCGCTGAACGCCCGCGTGCTTCTGGATCGGGGTTGCAGACGCCGGTCTGCGTCTGTGGCTGCGGGTAAACGCCCGCGGGCACTTGCGACAAGAATGGGGGATTATGCAGAATGCTGCAGAAGGGATGGCGGCGAAGTTGGCGACGGATGCGGCGATGGATGCGACGAAAAGGGACGGCGATGGATGGGTAGGTTTAGATGAAAAGAAGAGATAGATAGCGATAGATAACAAAAAGAGAGATAGTAAAAGAGATAGGGTTTGAGCCATCAAGGTGACTCAATTTATAATCTACTCTTAGGGCACACTTTAGGGTTTTAACGACACTTTGAACGTGTGGCTAAGATTAAAGTGGATCCAAGGGTAGAGAATAAATCTAGGTTGTGAAACGGATTAAGATGGATGGACGGATGAGATTAAATGAAGGATGGACGGCTCAGATTAAATCACTTAAAGTATCTTTATATATATATTAAAATATATTAAAATATTAAAATATATATATAAATATTAATTTAAATAAATTTGGGAATGAAAAATGGCGGGAAAGGTGAAATTGGGCCAAATAATGGCGGGAAGGTGTGGATTTGGGCCAAATAATGGCGGGAAGGTGGATGACTGACACGTGGCTAACAGGAAGGTATAGATGACTTACAAGTGGCTGGATTTTGGTGTCTACAACACCTAACCTATTTTTTTTCTTCGATTAAAATGGATCCCATTCAATATTATGGAATTAAAACGGATCCTATTCAATATTATATATTATTATTTAATAGTATTATAATAAAGTTTGGATATTATCTATGTGGTTTGATCTCCACTTTAAATGTTGAGGAATCTAGCACTTTAAGTGAAATGCACACTTTTTTTTAATATACTCTATCATAACATTTTTAAAAAAGACATCAATTTTAAAATATTAATTAAAAAACATACGTAGATTTTTTAAAGTAATGTGAAATATAATGGGTTGTACAACTAGGGTTACACTTTTCAAGGTATTGCTATAGGCAGCCTCTCTCCCTCTCTCCCTGTAATTAGAACTAAGATAATCAAGATGCAACACCAACAACACCTTTAATATGTCCGCACAAAAACATACTTAGATATTTAGATTTGAGGTTCATTTATCAATTTATTCTTTTATTTATTTTTTGAATAGGTTGAAAAGTTTACTAATGCCCTTTTTAATAAAGTATATGCATAAAAAAAAAGATTGAAAAGACTAAATATCTTTATCCTTTCATACTGAGTAGGGTTTGAACCTTGGACTTCAAAACAATTTTTTGGATCCTTTCATACTGAGTAGGGTTTGAACCTTGGACTTCAAAACAAAACAATTTTTTGAATCCTCTCATACTGAGTAGGGTTTGAACCTTGGACTTCAAAACAAGAAGCCAAAGCCCTTACCATTGCAATAAGTTTACAACTTTAAAATTTATATGCCCTTGACATTGAAGGCATACGGAGGCTATCGTTCTTATGAATTGAAAGTGAGTCAAAGCTCAATGTCTTTTGCCATTGTGGTGTCCCTATTGGAACAATTTATTATTATTGTATTTTTTTTATGAACACACACCCACCTTCTTACACACTCACAACGCCACGATTTGAACCTCGGACCTTCCTAAGAAGAGCCAAAGCCCAAATCATTGTGTTGCCCCCCGTGACTTATTATTCTATTTTTTAATAAAATGCATAAAAAGAAATAAAAGATTCAAAAGTTAAAAGTTTTATAATATATATACCCTAAAGGTTAGTGGATTGGTAGTTGTTTGTCTGACCAAACACTTACCGAGAAGAGACCTAGGTTAAAATTTAGAGGGCAGGTGTGCGATATCGATAATGATAATACGAATCCTAAGCCACGAAAGGTCCCTCTCATATCAGGTCAACAATAATGAGGTGGTCTAAGCTTATTGAAAGCAACACTTGTGGTTTGAACCCTACACTTGAAATTTACTAAAAAATAATGTGGATATAACCAACTCCTTTATATATCAACAAAAAAAAAATTAATAAGTTGAAAAATTAAAGACATATAAAAACCACTCTTCTTATAAATTAAACTTAGGTCTAACCTAATACTTTTTACTATTATTATAGTGTCCTATCAAAATTTATGGATTGATTGAATCAACCCCACAAATGAGAAGAATATCCGTAGTGTTGATTGAATCACTAAAAATACTATGGAAGTAATGTGAGATTAATGGGGTGTGGGGGTACAAATGAGAAGAATATCCATAGTGTGTTCTACTCTTCTCATTGTTGGTTTTCCTATAATGAGCATAATAATTAGAAAAGACAATTGAGAACCTTTTAAATATTAAAATATAAGAAAATGAAGAATTTTTTTTTTTTTTTTTATTCAGGTGCACTCTTATTCCAAGTTAAACTATGGGTTTAAGATGATAAACTTCACCTTCATAACCTAAATAATCTAAATAGATTTAGAGAAGGCTAGTAATACAATGCTATTAATTGTTGAGATTTTTGGAGTTTTGTATAGAGATAAGAGTATGAATTTAAAAATAGTAGGATTGTGTATTATATTTTTGAAATTTTGTATAGAGATAAAAGTTTGAATTTAAAAATAGTAGGATTATATATATATATATATATATATATATATATATATATATATATATATATTTTATTTGTGGAAAACATCCCAAAAGGGATGCCACTTTCGGGTAAGACCCAAGGAGGCGGGGGTATCCATTCCGCCAAAAATGCCCAGGACTCGGACCTGGCCTACCACCTTTGACATACTCAAGGAGCAAACAAACACACAAAACCAATTTAAAAATAAGTAAATAACAACAAAAATAATAAAATAAAATAAAAAACATGCTCCTTGAGTGTGTCAAAAACAAAAGCACAACCAAACACGCACAATAAGATAAAAGAAACCACAACACAAACCACATAGAAAAACACAAGAACCACATAACAAAACACAAACAAGACAAAAACAACAGAACACTACAAAGACATAACCCAAAAAAAACATGAAAAATAAACACAACCAAAACCTAAAAAATAAAATAAAATAAAAATAAAAAACAACCAACAACGAGACAATAAACAAAAACAAAAAACATAGAAAACACTCACACATAAAAACACGAAATAACACAAACAAAGAGAAACCCAAGAACAAGAACGAAAAAAACACAAGAACAATAACAAAAAACATAAAAAAAAAAAAAAAACAAAAACACATGAACAACAAAAAACAACACAAAGAACACAAAAAAAAAACAAAACAAAAGAACCCACCCACCTTAAAAAACTAAACAAAAAAAACAAAAAAGAAAAAAGAAAAAAAATTGAACATAACAATGACCTATCTAGACCAGAAGACTATTAAGGCAAGAATCAAGAGAGGAAACAAAATAAAGAATAGAATGAGCTAGGGAACTAAAAAAAACTGAATGAACCAAAGAGAAGCAAAAAAAAAAAGCAAGAAGAAACTAGGTACCTTGGAGCCATCCAAAGAAATGATAGAAAGAAGAGCTTCCCTAATTTGAGAAGCCCACCATATAGGAGGGTGGCCATAACAAGTAAGATCACCTTTGTCCAAAGCCCAATTAGCTAAAGCATCAACACTCTTGTTTTGATCTCTGACCACATGATTGTAATCAACTTTCAAAAATCCCATCTGGATTAATTGAATCTTCTCAATAATTCTTTTTATTCTCCAATCCACCTTATGATTCTTAGAAGGAGTCTTCAAGAGATTAATCATAAGTTGAGAGTCAGACTCAACTAACACCTTTTCCCATCCAACCTTAGTAGCCTCCTGAAGGCCTGCGAGGATACCATACCCCTCAACAAGGTTATTGGAAAGAATACCCAAATTCTCAGCAAAAGTAAAAACCAGGGAGCCATATGAAAGTCTACCAATTCCTCCCACACTAGCTTTTCTAGGGTTCCCTCTAGAGGCTCCATCAGTATTGACTTTTCCAAAATCCTTAGGAGGAGGTTGCCAATTTCTAGTCCTATCCATCTTACTAATACTCACATTCCCTTTAAGTTGGTTGCCCTTAGAAGATTTAATCTTCAATCTTTGCATCACTTGATCCCATCTTTGGTGGGAGTTTTGGGGGTGATTAAGGAGTTGATGGACTGATTCAACTAAGTTGGCTATGGTCTTTTGCCAAATATAGTGAATATCCTTCCTATCTTGATTAAAAATTTGGTTGTTCCTTTCATTCCAAATATTCCAAAGAAGAATGGTAGAACCCATCCAAACTAACTGCCTAATAAAATGATCAACACCCTCTTGATTAGGCCAATCCCTCCAAAGTTGTTCAAAAGTAAAAAAATTGGACCATTGTAAGCCAAGTAAAGTGGCCATTCTCCTCCATAGCTCAGAGGCTAAAGTACACTCAATAAAAATATGGTTGAGATTTTCTACATTCTCTTCACACATTTCACATCTAAAAGGGCCATGAAAACCATGCTTCATAAGTTGCTCACCGATAAGCACCCTACGATGCAATAAAAGCCAATTAAAGAACCTCACCTTAGGCCAGAGCTTTTGAGCCCACAATCGAGAAAATATGTCGAAAGAATGGTTGGGATTATTATGGCATAAGGTCAAATAACCTTGAGCAAGCTGAATACTCACCCTTAGTAGTGTTGTTCCATCCAAAACAATCTTTTTCATGGGACCAAGAGAGGGATCTCATATGAAGGATGCCTTGGATATCTTGTCTTTGCCTTTCTGGGATTTGAATAGGCCGAGTCCTCAATAGGGATCCAATATCTACCAACCTTTGAATTACCAGTATGGTACCGAAAGTAATTAGCCACCTTTATCCAATTAGCTCGGTGAAGCTCCTCCATCCAAGGCTTGTGACCATCCCAAGAATCTGTCCAAAAATTTGCATGTTGACCATTATGAATGATCCAAAATAATTTTTTCTTTATCAAATCCTCACCAGTCTTAAGAACTGCTAAAATGGGAGAACCTTTGGTAGGAAGTTGATAGCGAACAAGGTCTTCGAGGACTTTTGTTCTCAGCATATTTAGCACGGAGATTATTGGCCCAAAGAGCATTGGGGTTATGCAACATCCTCCAATATAATTTAGCAGCTAAAGCTTTGTTGTTATTAATAGAAGACCGGAATCCTAACCCCCCTTCACTCTTAGGAAGACATAAAGTATCCCATTTCACCAAGGCCCATTTTCTTTTCTCCTTAGTACCACTCCAAAGGAAACGATGACTGATTTGATCCAATTCTCGAAGAACAACCTTTGGGATATTCAAAACGGAAGAAACATAAATAGGAATAGCTTGAAGGACTGATTTTACCAAGGTGATTCTACCCCCGGAAGAAAGCCACTTGTTGGTCCACTTTCCAATTTTCTTCTTGACTTTGTCCAACAACCAATTCCAATATTTATTTTTCTGCCTTTGAATATTTATGGGAATACCTAAATAAGTGATTGGAAGAGAGGTCTTCTTATATCTTAATTTATCCAAGACCATGGATTCCTGTCTAGCAGAGCAGTGAAAGAAAATAACTTTAGATTTGTCTTCATTGATCAACTGCCTAGTAGCCTTAGAAAAACAGCTAATGATTTGCTTAATATTAGAAGCTTCCTTAACTGTAGCTTTACCTAAAAGAGTAGAGTCATCCACAAATTGAAGATGAGAGATAGGTCTAGCTCCATGAGCAATGGTAACTCCCTCAAGGGTTTTGTTTTCCCTCTTTTTGGTTATAGTCCTACCCAAGCATTCAGCAAGAATGATGAATAAATAAGGGGATAGCGGGTCACCTTGCCTAATACCTCTGGAAGTTGGGAATGACTGAGAAGGCCTGCCATTGATAAGAACTAAGTAGGAAACTGAAGAGATACATCCCATAATCCAATCCATCCAATCCTTAGAGAAACCAAATTGCCTCAAAACTTTGATAAGGAAGTGCCAATCCACTCTGTCATAAGCTTTGGATAAGTCTAACCGAATGAACATGGAAGGAGAATTTTGCATATCCATGGAATGGATGGCTTCCTGAGCAAGAACTATCTCATCTACTATTTGACGTCCTTCCACATAACCCCCTTGCTCTGGGGAAATAATCTTATGCAAAAGAGGCTTCAACCTTTCTGCCATGATTTTAGTAATGATTTTGAGAAGAACATTACATAAAGCAATAGGTCTAAAAGTTGAGATATGATCAACCTCTTGAGCTTTTGGAACAAGAGTAATATAAGTTTTATTGATAACCTTCAAAATTTCTTTGGCTTTCCTGGCTTCTTCCACCACCTCTAATAAATCAACATGAAGGATATCCCAGAACTCTTGGTAGAACTCAATGGGAAAACCATCGGGACACGGGGTTTTCCCTTTTTGCATTTTAAAAACTACTTGTTGAAGCTCATTGATAGTAATAGGAGCGAGTCAAAATAGAGTTCTCCTCAGAAGTGATAAGAGAAGGGATTGCTTGAAGAACATTTTGTTGTGAAGATGAGTCAAGAGGAGTAGCAGCAAAAATATTGGAAAAGTAATCAACAACAATAGAGTTCATGCCATCCCAAGTATAAACAACATCTCCAGAATCTGATTTTAAGGAAGAAATAAAGTTGTGAGATCTTCGAGCTAGAAGAGATTTGTGGAAGAAATTTGTGTTTCGATCTCCTTCTTTGAGCCATTGAATTCTAGATTTTTGCTTCCATAAGATTTCTTCTCTTTTTTCCCATTCCTCTAAGCTGAGTTGTGAGTTTAATTTCATCTGCACTTCTCTTCTCTGTGAGGCCATCTAAACGGATTTTCTTATTCAAATTTTCAAGATGAGCAATAACTTCATATTTTTTTTATGAACATCCCCAAACTCTTTCCAGTTCCAAGTCTTGATTTTGGATTTAATGTATTGCAGTCTTTTGGCAAAACAGAACATCTTAGTCCCATGCCTAGGTTTACCTTCCTTCCACCATTGTTGCACATGAGGTCTGAAGGAAATGTCTCTAAGCCACATTAATTGAAAATGAAAAGGAGAGAAACTCACATTGGTTTTCCACATTTCCACCATGATTGGCCAATGATCCGAACCAACATTATTAAGAGTCTTCACTTTAGGAATGTGACCATGGATTAAGAAATTTTTAGAGAGCAAAAACCTATCCAATCTCTCCATTATACAAGCTAAGCCTTGCCTTCTATTAGACCAAGTCATAAGGCCATTATCCAGGTTGGATATCCACAAGATGGAGGTTTGCAATATATTCGCTCATGAGGTCGGTGCTTTTGTCCAAATTTCTATTTCCCCCCTTTTCTCATCCAGAGAGAGGATGGTATTGAAATCTCCTCCGATCAAGATCCAAGCTTTAGGAAAATGAGAGATAATATGAGTAATATCCTTCCACTGTCTTCTTTTTTCCTCCAAAGAAGTCGGAGCATAAACAGTAATGCAGAGCATAATCTGGTTGGAATGTCTACTTTGAATAGCTATAGCCAACAAACCCCAACTGCCAACCATATGGTGAATAACTACCTCTTTTGGGTCCCAAAGACAAGCAATGCCACCCGAAGTCCCTTGGGAACTGAGGGAAACCACTTTTCCAGGTGGCCAAATTTTACTGGCAATTGAGTCCATATCCTCCATTGACATCTTTGTTTCTTGAAGGAAAACAAGATGTGGATGATTTATCTGAATCATTCTTCTAATTTCATTTTGTTTTGAAAGACTCCCTTTGAGTCCTCTAATATTCCAAGTGATGATCTTCATTAATACCGGGGCTAAAAAAGTTGGGAAGGGCATTAATCTTACCTTCCTCTACAAGCTTTTCACCTTCTTTTACCATATGATATTGATTGGTCTTGCGACCTACTTTTTGATTAGAATCCATCTTCAATTTTTTTTCCCTGTTTCTTGACTTATTCCAATTGAATCTGAGATGGCTTCTAACCTTGAAGAATGCTCGTACACAGCCAAAATTTTACTAGATGGTTCAACGGAGTCTATATTGGGACCTGCATTATTTGAAGTTTTGACATTTGAAAGATTGTTTTTCTTGTGTAAATTTTCTCCTTTTTTTTTGTTGAAAACCTTTGATTTGTTGGTTTGTCTACGAGTTCTTCCCTTCATATTTAAATTGTGTTTCTAAGATTTCGGTTTCCATTATTTCCTCTTCCTCACTTGGGACATCATTTGTGGAAAGGATTTCAAACATATTAGCAGATGACTTTGATTGATCCTTCATAACTGGTTTTTTAAGTGTTCTTCTTCTTAGGTATTTGGAAACCTGTTGAGTTTATATCTTCTTTCTTTTGATCAGGAATTTTATTTGGGCAAGCACTGGCCAAATGACCATATTCATGGCAAATTCTACAACGAAAAGGAATGTTCTCATAGTCCACTACTTGCTCCCAAGTGTCTTCCCCAAATTGTAATGTGATATTTTTAGGTAGGGGTTTGTCAAAATCCATTAAAACACAAATCCGAGCATAAATAATATGTTCAAAATTTTGAGTACAATCAGCGAGTCATCATAAAAGTTCCTAAAGAGTTTCCAATTGAAGAAAAAATAGTAGGATTCCAAAATTCAATAGGGAGGCCAAAGAGTCTAACCCACACGGGAGCTATAGAAGGCATCTCTTCTTCGACTTTAAATTTAGTATGCCAGGGCTTCATGAAAAGCCTCGCCCTTCCAAAAAACCAAGGACCCCCTTGAAAAGTTTTCTCTCTATCTTCATTATTAGCAAATAAAACAAGAAAATAACCATTTGGATAAATAGAGATTTGTAACTCACCTTTAGTTTTCCAGATTTTTGCAGCCCAGACTTTGAAAGCAGATAGACTCGGACGAAAACCCACGAACCGAACAATTAGTCCTCTTTTTTCCAAATCTTCAATGCCGGTCTGAATGTTACCCATATCAAGCTTAACAATAGGAGTTCCATCAACTGCTTTAAGACATCCTGACTCCATTTTCCTGGGATCAATCTTAGGCATTCTTAGAGGTTTATGGGAAGCCCTAAGATTGATATTAGCATTGGGTGAGGCTGTCCACCACGAAGGGCATCCCTAAAATTCATTTTTGGGACTGAGTCTTCGAAATTCTTACCCTTGACAGGGGTTTTCATAGTAGAATTATTTTGTGGGTGCACCTTAGCACCAGATTCACTTGAGATATGAGCCATTTTTTGATCAACTGCTTGAAACTTGTTTCGTGATCTCTTTAATCCTTGCCCTAGACATCGTGGAAAGGTATGGTTTTCACTTTTCTTTTGTGCAACAAATTGGAAGTCGTTGTCACTCAAGTTCACAGTATGATCTGTTGAAAGACAAATTTCTAACCCATATTGGATCCCCTGCAACATTTCTTGCTAAAATATTGAGCATAAACCACAAAAATATTGGCCGCTAGGGCCCGAAGGCCCTAAAAACCAACCTCTGGAGCTGCTTGCACTCAACCCGAATGAAACCCTCGCATAGCCGCTTGCCAAATATCTCGTTCACACATAGGGATGTGCTAGGATCTGTGTTGCTCCAAATGATATGAAAATTGGTGGAGACGTTCTAGGGTTTTTCAGGCATCTACCCTCAAAATTTTAGCTCAATCCGAGTCCGGATGAGTGAGATATGGCCGAAACGAGTTTGGCAGTTTGGGCAGTCTTGTGAAAAACGTCTGAGCAAGGAAGCTTCTCTGCATCAATATGATATTCTTTCTATGGAAAATGACTATATTTTGTGTTTACTGATATCCTTTATATCATGTAACACATGATAATTTATTTATTTTCTAGGATTGTATATTATGTTTTATTATCAGTAGATAAATATTTTTATAATCACATTGTCTTATATAATCTAAGATCTATATTTTCTTGTATAACTTATGGTTTTGTAGATATTAAAAACTATTTTAGTTTAGTTTTATTAAGATTAATCTTAAAAGATAAGTTAAAAAATAATGATATTTTTTTCTTTGAAATGAGATTACAAGCTTATAGCTAATATTTTTGTATATTAAATGTATGGTTTAAATAACATGAAGTTGTAATTTAGATAGTAACATTATTTTAATATCATGTTAATTATTTAAAAATGCAAGGATAATTAAGAAAATATTTCAAGGAGGTCGATGCTTTGGAGAACGTTGTGGGTTCAAGAATCGATGCTTGGTCATATTGATTAGCGCTTCTCTATAACCAACTATACATTATTGGTTGCTGAATAGTGGTAATTTGACTATCATGGGTCCTTTATTTTTATGGTTTCTCAAAAACTTAAGTGTGTCAAATAAAATCTTCGAGTTTGGAATAGAGAAGTTTTCGGTAACATCTTTGAAAATAAGAAGAAGATTTTGCAAAAGCTAAAAAGTATTGAACTTCAAATTTAGAATGGGCAACTCAATGAACAATTTAAAAATGAAGAGAGACATGTTCTTGCAAACTATCATAACATACTGGCTAAAGAGGAGACTTTATGATGGCAAAAATCAAGGACCCTTTGGCTCAAAGAGGGGGATCTAACACAAAATTCTTTCATGCCACTACCCTTAGGCACCAAAGTTTGAACAAAATTAAAGAATTAACCAGAAGTGATGGCACCATCATCAAGGATATTTTTGAGATCCGAAATGAAGCTTCATCTTTCTTTGAAGGTCTTTTGGGAGCCAACCCCCAAAATACTACCCAGGCTGGTAGACAATTGCTCCACCATATTCCCAGCCTAGTCACTTCATATATGAATTTGGCTCTTATCAAATCCCTCACCCTTGATGAAATTAAAGAGGCCCTTTTTTCTATGCACCTTGATAAAACCCCAGGCCCTGATGGGTTTTCCCCTCGGTTCTACCAGACCTTTTGGGACATCATTGGGCCTGACATATGTAATGCCATCATTGAACTTCAACAAACTAAATTTATACCCAAAATTATCAACTCCACTTTCATTGCCTTGGTTCCCAAAGGGCCTGTTTGTAAATATATGTCAGATTTCAAACCCATTAATATCTGCAATGTTCTTTACAAAATTCTCACTAAATCCATCGCTAAAAGACTCAAGGAGGTCCTTACTTAGATCATAAACCCTTGTCAAGGTAGCTTTATAAAAGGAAGAAATATTACTAATAGTGTTATCACGTTACATGAAGTCCTTCATTCTATCAACATTAACAAAAAAGCTACCATGTTTTTCAAAATTGATATGAATAAGGCATTTGATAGAGTTAACAAAGATTTCCTGATTTTTGTCCTTCTCAAATTTGGATTTCATAGGGAATGGGTTGATCTTGTTCACAATTGCATCTCTAATCCTTGGTTTTCAGTCTTTGTAAATGGATCTGCAATAGGGTTTTTCCCTAGTAATAGGGGCCTCATATAGGGAGATCCTCTCTCCCCCATAATTTTTATCATTCTTGCTGAATCCTTGGGTAGAGCGCTCAAAAATACCTGCTCCAATGATATAATTTTAGGTATTAAGGCTACATCCAATTTAAGAGCCCTATCTCACCAATAGTTCATTGATGATACCATCATTGCTACTCATGCTTCTGTGTGGGAAGTAAAAGCCATTAAGAGTATTTTTGATACTTATGAGGAGGCTGCATGTCAAAAAATAAATTATATTAAAAGCAAAATCTATTTCATCAACACTCCCCAAGAGAGACAAGCAAATATTGCACATATTTTTCAATGTGTTATATCTTAGTTACCTACTCAATATTTGGGCCTCCCTCTTTTCACCAGTGCTTCGAAGGAATCCATGTGGAGTAATGTTATTGAGAGGATTAACAAAAAACTTGTAGATTGGAAAGGGACCCTCCTCTCTCAAGAAGCAAAAGCCACCCTGACAATGGCTTGTCTCCAAAGTGTTCATGTTTATTTCATGTTCATCTTCAAAGTTCATGTTTTTGTCTGCATGAAAATTGAGCAAATCCAGAAGAGATTTTTATGGATAGGTGCCGAGGAAAGGAAAATATTTCATCTGGTCAGTTAGGATATGGTGTGCTCCTCAAAAGTTTAGGGGGGATTGGGGCTCCAAAGAGTTTTTAATATGAACACAACCTTGTTATCCAAGAAAACATGGAATATTTTCACCAACAACAACATTGAATGGGTCTCAATTGTCAACAGAAAATATCTTCAAAATCGTTGTTTCCTGGATGATGATATTCCTAGAGATGGGTCCACTTTATAGAAATCAATTATCCAAACCAGATCTCTTATTCAAAAGGGGATAAGGTGGCAACTAGGCACAGGGAGCAAAATTAATTTTTGGACTGACAGGTGGATTTCTAATCAACCGCTTTTAGAGAACAATGAAATTGCTATCTTACAACCTTTCTTGGACACTTTAATTGGTAGCAAGGTTGAATATTTTATTGACATTTCGTTGGATTCCAAGTGTTGGAAACATTTTCATATTCCATGTGCTAATGGTCAAATCTCTGCTACCTCAAAATTTCTCAAAACTATCCTAAATGCAATAGTCATCCCCACTGGTAATTCCCCTAACTCTCCTTTTTGGAAAGAAATTGATTTTGGGTTGTTCACTATTAAATATACTCATGATCTGACTATTTATTATCAAGTGGTCCATATCCCTTATGATCGAGTGTGGATTAAATACCTCATTTCAAAATTTTCTCATTTTAGTTGGTTGGCCATTCAAAATAAGATTCTAACGATTGATAACATTATGAAAAGAGGCATGTTTGTCCCCAACAGATGCTATTTGTACATGAATACCTAGGAATCTACCAATCACCTCCTTCTAGAGTGCCCTTTCTCCAAGATAACTTTGGATCACCTTATGTCTACTTTTCATATATCTTGGGTTCCTCCTAATTCATTGAGTCACCTTTTCACCCAATGGCCTACTCCATTCAAAAATATCATATTATTTTCTTTATGGAAAGTGAGCCTTCATCATATCTTATGGTAATTATGGCTTGAAAGAAACAACAGGGTTTTCTCTTCCTCCTCTAAGGATCCCATATCTATAGCCAAAAAAGCTATTGCCTTTTGCTTGTCGAGAATTCCCAGCTCTTCCCTTGTCCCAAACCACCTAATTCTATATTGGAGTCTATTCTATTCTCTTCTTTAAATATTCCCTGCAACTCTAGTTCTAGTTTACCAGCCCCCCATCCTAGAGTGGGTACCCATTGGATTCCTCCCCCAAGTGAGTGGCTAAAACTTAACTTTTATGGTGCCTCCAAAGGAAACCCAAGGGATGCTGGTGTAGGTGGCCTAGTCAGAGATAGCAGTGGTCAAGTTATTATGGCTTATGTTGAGTATTTAGGGTGCCAAACAAATCATTTTGTTGAAGGTCATGCACTATGGATAGGGCTAGATCTTCTCAAGGATTATAAAGGAAACATTTTTATTGAGGGAGATTCTTTGAAAATTATAAATGCTCTTAAAAACATGGTGTCCTCTTGGAATGTCAAAAATCAAGAAGCTAAGAAGCTATCCCAAAATTTCAATGATATCTCTATCAACCATGTGTACCATGAAGCTAACATATATGCAAATATTCTTGCCAATTGGGGAGTTACCCATAAATATTTGTCCATTTAGAAAGAAAGCTTTCCCCAAGAAGTTTTAAATTATACTAATAATGATTTGGTTTAAAAGTTGTGGTCACAAATTTTGGTGGGTCAACTTCTCCAATGTTGACTCTACCCTTTTCAACATGATGTGTTTCTTTGGTTCCAATTCTTATGGCAAAAGTTTTTTGATTAGCATGACTCTCTACCTTGCTATCAGTGTTGGCATTTGGTTCTCCCTTTTCCCTTCCATGAAGTATGCAATGTCCCAAGATAGGCCATGTTAGTGGGTTTACCTCATGGTTGTCTTCTCCAAGCATGTCAAGTCCCTGAGTAGGTCTAGGTTGTGCAATTGGATATTATCAAACAATTTCAATATGCGTTAAGTCTCGAGATGCTTAATTTTATGTCTTGTAAATTTTAAGATTCATTATTTCAATCATTTGACACTCCCAATATCCCAACCCTACAATATACGAAGTCTATCCTATGCCATGTCCATTTTTTCAATGTCAATTCCCTATGGAGAATTATTATGTGGTCTACCAATCACACCAACTCAGCTTCCGAAAATGGCGTCTATTGTACCAAAAATTTCTATATTTATATCCTTGGTTTGTGTCAGTCCATTTCCATCTGGTTTTATTCATCATTGTGTGTCCTAGGTAGTAAGAATATTTTGTGGTCTTCCTTTCTCCTCAATATTATCAATATGGCCTTGCTTGAGCCATATACCCTTCAACTTGATCCCCTGTCTCACACCTTTCTAGAAGCTCATGGTCTCATTCCATTTCTAAGAAAGTTCAAAGGGGTTGAGCAAGATATCACTGAAGCCTTTGTCATTTCATGGAATAATGGTTATGTTGTTGTGCATAACCTCCATTTCAAAGTTACTATTAAGCTGATGGATGAGGTGATAGAACTACCGATGAAAGGGAAAGCGGTGCGAAGAGATCGTCATAATTGGGAACTTGAGCTCTAGGGTTTCCCAAATTATTCAAATATTTTCAAGTGGAAGGGTGTTGTTGTTGATCATGAGTCACTGCCTATGCCTTGGCCCACGGTGTCTATTATAGTTTTTATGGATATTTTGTGAGCTTCCCTTACGCGGGTCTTTGTCATAGCTCCTTTACAAGTTTTTTAGATAGTTACTTCTCTTAAGCAACCCCATGCATGGGTATTGCTCGGACTACATTTTTGTTTTTTTGATGTTAGGCATCCATACAACCTTCTCTATTGCTATTTGGACCTTTTTATTCAGGTTGTTGTTGGCCAATATGCAAGCTTGTGTCATCTTATGCTATTGGTTTAGCTACCAGTTTATGTACTTGGGTTTGGGACCCATTTAAACCTTGCACTTAATCAATTTTACCTACCAAAAAAATACAGACTATACATATTAACTTTATGATATTTTCCTATGCCCTGCGATCTTCTCACAAAAAATCTACTATTTTAAGTATGCTCTTGTAGGCTTCTCCTTCCCCTCTAAATCATGGTAATGCAACACACTTAGCATCCCTTCTCGAACCATCCTTGGCATGTGAATAATTTGAGCAAATGAAACCCTCTTTCTTGTTGGCTTTGTCCCACCAACCACTACAAATTTTTTATCATCTTTACCTATGGTATGGTACAAATGGTATGAGTGGTATTTTAGTGAAAATTTGCATTGTTGTGAAACTCAAAGAGGGCCTAGGAATACTAGGTCCCCTAATTCAAAGAAAGCACTCACTAGAAAATGAGTTCCTCAAATTTTATATAGCAAGGAACAATGGGAAGACTTATTCTATCATAGAATAAACAACACTTTGTTCAAGGGGGTGGAAAATAACCCCTTGAGAGGATAAATTTTGAATGCAAAATACTTTCAGATTAGAAGATCCTTACCTCTTTTCTAAATTTGGTCTATACAAGAAGAGATTTCCCTTCCCTACTCTAAAAAAATAACACCCTATATAATGGCCTTAACATAAAAAGGTCATGTATCTAGTGGAATACATTTTTTCAATTGAATCAAGCATCCTTAGATTTTCATTCCAACCTTAAAGTTTTAGCCTATCTATAATAGAGAATACACATAATCCAATATTTTTGGGATCACTCATACCACTCCTTGAATTCCTAGAACCTTGCCAAACTTGTTTACAATCTCCCAACTTATTTGTAGATAACTTTTGAATGCATATGTACCCTTATTCCTTATAAAGTCATTATCAAGTTAGGTACAAACATATTATATGACTTCCATTGGTCAAATGGATCTTTTATCCAATATTACAAATCTTGGTCTATTTTCTCTGAACTCATTTGCTTTTTGATTTGCTTCCAAACTTACTTCAAGTGACAATTCTTCTTTTCTAAATATAATTGGTCTCACTTAGCTTACTAGATCTTTAAAATCAAAGGATAAACAAAGTGCTAAGTATTATGTTAGAAACTTCTTCATTTTAAGTTAACAACCTATGTTGCTCTAGCCCTCGTCCTAGGTTATTCTCATTGCTATGTTTTTTGCCCAAACCAGGAAAAAATGCATCACCTATTTTGGCGTTGCAAATTTGATCAAAGGTTCGTCCATCATAGGTTGGCATTCCATGCCCTACATGACTCTTGTAAAATTGCTCTTCTTGATAGATCCAATAATGATAGTGATAATTGTTTGTAGGAATCATGTAGACTAATTATCCTAAAGCACATTTAGAAGTAATGTAGTTAAAGGGAATTTATAGGTTTGACACTTCTATGGGGGATGTTTATCCAAAAATTATTACTAGATTTACTTTTGCAAGTTTACAACATTCATATTGGTGTTCATAACATCTACAACTCACTTGAAGTGATGGTGGATAAAATAAACTACCTTCACCATCAATTCCACCATTAGATTCATGATCAAAGCAAGGCTAATGAGTAGCTACTTGAAAAAAATTATTGGTTATCCATTTTAGTTTTAAGCAACAAGGCAATAATTATCAATTGCAGTAGTAATTAGGGGTGTTGGTCATCGTTATTCTAGAAAATAATGCATATTGTAAGATTTGAGTTTTTTAGAGCAAGTTTTGCTATAGTAGTTGTAAGTTGATAGCTTGTATTACTTTATTTTTAGCTAGAAGTATTTGGACCCTTCATATGGTCTACTTATTTTTGTACTCTTGTTGGTGGATAGACTCCTCACATGCTTGGAGTTGCACATATAATAAATGATAAATATACCATTCTTTTCAAAAAAGAAGTAATTTGATAATTACCTTAAAGGAAATGGATGTGTAACTAATAAACTAAATATAAAATAATTCTTATAAAAGGTATGGCAAGAGGTGGCAATAATGATCTATTTATTTTAAGATGGGTGGAATACCCTATGATCTTAATGAGGTGCAAGGCCCAACCGATCGAAACACTTGTTTAATCAATGAATGCTTATTCTTTCTCCTTATACCAGTTCTTGTTTGATCGATCTAAGAGGTCTTGTTTAAATAAATGCGGCTACAGCTCTCACAATTCTCTCTTCTTTAGAAGCCCCATTCTCATTCTCTCAATTCCTGCAGCTCTTCTCCAAAAGGTAGGTCTTTTAACTACATGAAGCAGCTTCAACCTTGGCAATGAAACATTAGTAAGGGGAGGCAACATTTCTTTCTAAAAGCTCTCTCCAACTTTCAAGTTCTCAACCGATTCGATAAAGAAAAAAAAATGTTGAACCTTCTACCTATCCCTTATCTATCTTGAGTAAGTACATTGCCATGTAATGGTATCCATGTATTGCCATATTTTTGTTGCTCTTTCTCTATTCAAGGTTGGTCGAGTGCATTTCTTATCATTAAGTTGATCACCTCTCAATTGGTAGTAAAGTTGAGATCCCAATACCAACATACATAGCCCAAGAGGTTTTGGTTCATATAGTGAATTGATCAGACATGTAGGTTGTTTCTAACTCATCCCATGGATGGAAAAGATAGATAAAATCATATAGATAGACACTTTTTTGAAGAAGGTAAATGTAGCATTTCCACCCACCTCTAAATTCATTTCAACATTCAACATTAGTAAAGTGTACCATAGTATGACTAACCTTGACCGGTAGACAAGTGCGAAAAGCTTCTATATTGAAATTCCTTTCTCTCATAAAATTTAATTAAGGTGAGCTGCTTTATAAAGGAAAACGGGGTGATCCAACCGGAGGAATAGACTGGTCATTATCAAAGGAGGTTCTTCTCCTATCACGCATGATGCAAGTTTACCCAACCCCCTCCCTTTCGTACTCAAGAATGGTTTTAAAGAGGGGTGACTAGGCTTGAATGGTTGGATTTTTTGATATGAACAAGGTGCAGGTCGTGCATGGAATTATTTATTTGTTGTCAACATATAAGATTTATCTAATGGTTCCTATGGTTATGTTGATTTTTAATAAATAATTAAAGATTGAAATTAAGTTTTTATTTTTTAAGATAACTTTATTATCATGGGCCATTTTTATTGTAGGTGTGCTCATATAATTGAGTTATCCTATTATAATGTTGAGATTTTTGAAGCATGAATGCAACACAAATGAGAGGGTCGTTTTCATGGTTTCTAAAGTGTAGAAGAAAACCTTAAACATTTTTAACCAACCCTAATTACTAGAAAAATATTGGAAAGAGTTTAGTGAATGAAAAACCACTAAACTACTTGATAAAGTTGTAAAAATTGTCCGACAACTTTTATGTTGCATTGATGGAAGAGGATGGCTTGACTATTTGCCTTTAGAAAAAGGTTCTACAAGGGAAATCATGACACATATAGATGAAAAAATAATATATTTTAATATTCTTTACAAAATTTTAGGGGATTCTATTTAACACTATCCATAATCCTATCATCATGTGTTATGGTAACTATGGATAAATATATTCGCATATTACATTATATTGTATATGGGTATTATGGATCGCTGGAATGAGCCACACAACCCAAGGTTTAATGTACTATAATATTATATTATAATAATAAGTTGGATAAGGATTTAGGAGTTGGGTAGAGTTAAGGTTATACCTTATCCAAAGTAGCATTAGATGATGGGTATATAAAGAAAGGATATTATCGTTGTACATATATCAATTATATCAAGTATTGCATTATAGTTATCTTTTCCCACAAAGTGATCTCTCATATTGTGATATATTGCCGAGTTATTCCTTCTTTAAGGAGTATTATTGGTCACGTTGTCCTACCCTAAGGGTATTAGCTATATTTATTTCATTATGTGGGTTATTTTCTTATGCATTATTATTTATGGATAAGTAATTTAATATTTTTGTATATTGGTGAACAATTTATGTTTATGATAATAAATGTTTTAGCAAGTGATATTACAATAACGATTCAAGAAAAGTGTGGATTGTTTTTTTAGACTATACAATATTTATAATTTTTCTAGGAATAGATATCATCTTGTAGGAGCCATATTTTTACATAATATTATCCCATTCAAAAATTTCTTATTCCAGTTTGTTTAGAAATTGATAAGCTTTGAAATGAGTGGTATATGAAGGAAACCGAGCAATATTGAGGGAACTTCAACCCTATAAAGTCAATCTCTAGAATAGTGGTTGTGATGTTTTTTTTCAAATTGTGTTTTTTATTAAATTAAATTTGAGATATCTTCCTATCTAGCTAAGTAAATTAACTATTATTTGTTGTGTATTGAAATCAAATTTATCTCTACTTGTTCATATGACATGGGTGTTGAAATTGATGAGGTCATTTTTTTATGAAATCCTAGTTTGTTTTGTTATTTTTTTGCACGAGATCATAGAGTTGACACTATTTTTGAAGAAGATGATATTGATGTTAGAGAGTGGTTGAAACAATTAAAATACACTTTTGATGAAACCTCTTTATTGTAAGGTATCTTTTACAATTATTTAAACGGGGTAAGCTTTATGATGTGCAATCAGTTTTGTTATGGCAAAAGACATGTGCATTCGGAATTAAATGGAATAAGTGTTCTTGAGTAGATGGGAACCTAATCCTATGATGATAAAAAAGAGTTAGATATTTATATGTAAAAGACTAAAATAAAGAATAAAAAATATGTAGTCTAATGGGTGCCATCAAATACTTTGAAAAGAAACTAAAAAGGATTTAAGATGAGAGATAAAATAAAAAGAGAGTTTTTTTAAATAAATAGAGTGAAGACTATGTAAAAGAAATAATATTACTCAAGGAAGAGAAAGAGAAAGATGTTAAGGAAGATAATAAGAGGGATGAAGCCACATCTTTAGATTTAGAAGATCAAGAGAAGGGTCAAAAGGATTTATTTTCATATCAAAATTCTATTTTGTAGGTTGTTAGATGCATTAAAAAGAGAAGGTTATTATGTCCATAAACCCTAGCAACAAGTATATTTTCATCAATTATTGATTTGACGGAGAGGTTACAAGTTCATGTGAAGAATATCCAAGAAATACAAGTTGAAGATGAGACTATTCATATTTTCAAATATTTAAAGATCACTATGGATACATATGTTTTACACTCATATTATTATGCTATTGAGATGGATGATGTGGATATTGTCCTTAGTTGTCCTTGGTTGAATTATTTGGGTACTATTAATATTAATGTGCAAAATGAGTTTATGAAGTTATGGTAGATGAAAAAAATAACACTGTAGGATATTTCTTAACTTGAGTAAGGATACCAAGGCAAACCAGAAGAAATTATTATATTAGAACAATTGGAGAACCTGTATATGAATTAGAAGTAAAATCCACAATAGAGTCCAAGAAAGAAACAAAAATATATTCCAATGAAGAAACAAAACCATAGTATAAGGAAGTGTTATTAGAGAAGAAAAAGAAAGAACCAAAAAATGGGTATAATAAAGCAAAGCATGAGAAATAATTTGAAAAAGTGGAATCTAAGGTTGAAGAGTCAAATAAAGTACAATATTTAGATTAGGTTAGGACATCTAGCCATCCATAGCACCATGAGGGACAAAAATCATGGAGGTATGGAAATGGCATTACTATTATTATGGACCTACATGGAGTGAGAAAGGAATCAAGTATAGCAGTGCATGATAGAAAATAATGCCAATAATTATGGATGTTAGAGTGTTATGGAAATAACAAGGAAACACATGAGCAATCATTCTGGATATTAGAGTGGAGTAGTAGAAGCATGGAACCAAAAGAGCATTAATGAATATCAGAGTAGCATAATAGCATCTAACATCAATGGAAACCATCACCAATCAAGATTTCACTTGGATGGATGGATGATCAAGATTGGTACCAGTTGTCAACAATGCTTTGAATATCATATCATTTAATTTCTTCTCATATTTCAAGGATATATTTTTAAGAAGTGTGTAATGCTATGGTACCTAGGGATAGGTATATTGGATATGATATTAGATTGTATATGGGTGTTATAGATAGTTGGCATAGACCATACATAACCTAAGGTTTAATATATTGTAATATTATATAATAATATTGAGTTGGATAAGGGTTTAGGAGTCGACTAGGATTAGGGTTATACCTTTCCCAAAGTAGCATTAGTTGATGGGTATATAAATAATGGATATTATTACTATAAGAAGACCGATTATATCATTTTTTTCTTATAATCATCTTTACCCACGAAGTGGCATCTCATCTTGGGAGATCTTGTTGGGTTTTTAGTTATTTAGGGAGTATTATTTGTGTTGCCTACCCTAAGGTTATTATTTATATTGATCTCATTATGCAAATTATTACATTGTGGGTTGTTATTTATGGATTAATCATTTGATGTTTTTGCATACTGGTGAATGATTTATGTTTGTGAGAATAAATTTTTGTAACATCAAGAACCTTATTTTTGCATTAACACAATATTTGCGTCTTCCTCTAAAAACTAAAAATTTAAATTTAAATTATGGAGTATTCCAAGGAATATCCTTATTAGAAACAACAAAAGAGTTTATGGCATGAAGGGGTGATTTTCCCATTGGTCATGTAGGGTTAAGTGTCTTGGTTGCATGGGTTATTAGATATGGTGAAAGAGGAGCTCATCCCTAGTAGTAGATCATAGCCCAATGACATTTTATGTGGTCATTGGGGTATTTATTTGTCAAGGTTGTGAAGTAAACTCACCATGCATACTATAGCATGAAGATACTTTTGTGAGGGGATAAGTTGTTATTGGTGAAGGGTTGAGTAGGGTTTTATGGCCATAAATAGTCAACATGTTAGCTTTTTAAGTCTTATTACCACAAAATATTATAGGTCCCAATATAAAATAGCCACAATATTAAAGATCAAAATAATAATATAAGAGTAGAATAATATATGAGCAAATTAATATGTATATCAAGGCCTATATAATAAAGCAAATAACATTGGTACCAAGACCCCTCACAAAAATTGTGCAAACTCATTGAAAAATAAAGCAAATAGCATTCATTTATATAATAAAATATGAATGTAAATGGCCTGAATAATTCATGAACTATGCATGAAGAAAACATAAAATATTAATTGCTCAAAAAATTGTATACAAGCTTTATTCCAAATTGGATCCCTTTTACAATCAGATAATCAAATTGCTTTCTCATGGAGCATTATCTCCACAATATAGCCATAGTAATGTGACTCTTCAAGTAATTGACTATTGCTCTCCATATGACAAGTCCTATGAACTTTGGTTTATCATCTTGCCACTTGCATACTAGACACTTCAAGTTCTTATATGGACACTTAACTCTAAGACACTTGCACACATCTACATGACTCTTAAACTTCTACATGCACACCTAATCTAAGACACTTGTGCACATCCTCACATTACATATTTGTACACTTACATTCATAACACTTGTGCACATTCTTTTAATCTACACTTGCACTCTAATTTACATGACACTTGTGCATTTCTCGTACATTACACTTTTACATGACACTTGTGCATTTCTCGTACATTACACTTTTACATGACACTTGTGCATTTCTTGTACATTACACTTTTACATGACACTTGTGCATTTCTTGTACATTACACTTTTACATGACACTTGTGCATTTCTTGCACATTACACTTTTACATGACACTTGTGCATTTCCTACACATTGTATTCTTATATGACACTTGTGCATTTCTTGCACATTGACACTTATATAAAAGGGAAAATATAAATCACACTTCTAAACTATAGAATCAACCCTAATCTATTACATATTTATAATTGTACCATAAAGGTACCATGGGGGTATATTAGCATGTACCAAATAATGTAATATTCCTTAACATCCCCCTGTATTATATTATTTGGTTATTGAAGACTTTAGTTTTCAATTTTGGTCTTGATATTTATGTTCAATATTCAAGTGACCTTGCACTATTCATGAACCTCTACTTCTCTAGAATATTCTTAATTATCTTGAACCTCGGGTTCATCCTCTTGATTGATTTTTTCTCTGATTTATCCTTCATATTCATTATTTAGATTCTCAGTCTTTATAGCTTCAATATCTGCTTGAGCTTTGGCTTCAAATTCATGTGCATGAATAACTTGAACTTCTTTTTCAACCTTTGATATATATGGATCATTCCTGATTACTCTATAAGATAATTTTGGACCATAATTGATTTATTTTTCTTTTCCTTATTTTCTAAAATGTTTTTCCTTCCTATATTTTAGAAATTAAACACTTTGCTCTATTGTTAGGAATTGCTTCAAAAATAAGTTTTTAAAAAAGGTTGTCTAATTTGAATAATAGCATTCTTTCAAATCTTCCAAAATTTTTCCTTTGTACCAACAAAATGCTGGAGAATGATATTTTATTCCACATTATTTAAATGGATAGATATTCCAGCAACTTGCTTCTTTATGTCTAGTTCTATTGCAATAATTACACTTTAACCAAATACAATATCTTTTCTTTGACTTATGCTTCCTTGTTAGTACTTCAAGTTCTTCTATCTTCTTGAGAAAACAACATAACCATTGATGTACTATGAAGGATATTCTTCCTTTATATTCCCTATAAATTAGTTGTATGCAATCCATGGTACTCGGAGTAGTTATAGACTATGTGATAGAATCTATTTTTGATGTACTATCATATTGAAATTTAGTAGCAACAAGATCTAATTTTGAGCTTTCAAGTGTATTTAGTGATATTGTTATTTTATTCTTTTTATCAAGATCATCTATCAAATTTTGAAAATAAACTTTAACTTGTTCAACATTTCTTCACTATCTTTATTGAATGCATTTCTAATAATTTCTTCCATGGTATGCAACTCAATTTTATGATCTATTTCCTTTTATGTAGTAACCCTTATATATCCCAAGTTCAAATAATAACTCAAATATGAAATTTGCAAATTATAAGTTTTCTAATCCTTTGATGTTAAAAACCTTTTAACTCCCAAATTGGATTTGCAAAATTCAAAATTTCAATACTTCAAAGTTTTCAAAAACTTCAAATTTAAAAAACTCAAAGTTTTTAAAAATTTTCAAATTCTCTAAGTTTCTTAAAACTTTCAAATAACTATAAATATTTGAAACTTCAAAAATCACTCCAAATAAATAAAATAAAATATCATTAGCTCCTTATAACTCCTACTCTTATAATTTCCAACTTTTTAAATATTAAAAACTCAAATAATAAAAAAACTTAAATTAACCCTTATACCTCCTTATCTTATAACCTTAGCACTCAAATATTATTCAAAACTTATTTATTCCCTCCAAAATATTTTAAGCACTTAATATAATGTAATGTTATTTACCCGAGGATGCTCGAAAAAATTATAACTAGGTTGATTTTGCTTTTAATGTTGATGTAATATTTAATGCTCGTCCACCCTACTATTGCATGCATTGAGCTAGATAAAGAAGGATCCTTTGTGTTGGATCCTTATTTATATAGCTCAATTTTTGTCTTTGTAGGTGGTTTAAATAATAGTTTGTATCACCTTGCACCTTCATCTCGACTCCTTTATAATCTTAAACTTATTGCTTTCTAGGTGGTTCGAAGATGATTTGTTGTTATTTTTTGATGAACTATTTCTTGATACCTCATTGGTCCACTTTGCTTTGATCTGGATTTCCTTTCTTCAATAGTAAACCAGGCAATATGGTTTACCTCATTTCACTAGTAAACTTGGCAATCTGGTTTGTCTTTCTTCTCTAGATAACCTGACAATATGGTTCACTTTTCTTCTTGAGATAAACTAGCGATCTGGTTTACCTTTTCTTCTCTGGTGATCTAGTTTACCTTTCTTCTCTAGATAACTTGGTGATCTAGTTTGCTTTTCTTCTCCTTTAGCAATTTGTTCCTAGCAGTGGTTGGTCTACTGCTAATATTCTACCTTGGTCTATATTCGGCTCTCCAACAACTTTAAGTACTATTTCCTTAGAATGCTCTAACGTAGAATGATTTCTTTAACTTGTGCTTGCTTAGAATACCTTCTCTAGCTCTGTATGTTTTGAATGTATTCATTCTTTGGCTTTATATTCTTCCTCTTGCTCTTTATGCTTTTTTCTTGCTTTGTATATGCTTATTCTAGCTTTGTAAACCTTCTCTAGCTGCATTGTATGCTTATATTAACTATGTATATATTCTCTTACTCTATGAAGTGATTCTACAAGTACCTTACATATACTTGTACAAAGGCCATTTGTGAATCTTCATTTTATGTAGCCTTCTTGAGCCTATTCAATAGTGCAAGCATATTTTTATTTTCAATAATGTAGGTCTCTTTTGGAACTTCTTCAATATAGTCCTCTCTTGGGACTACAGGTCAAAATGACTACACCAAGGGAAGAGAGGAGATTTCTTCTTGAATTTTTTCTAAGTATAAAAAATGGTCACGATTTCGTGACCAACCAGGTTTTTGTTGGTCAAGGGCTCGAAAGGAGTGAAAGGTTAAAAATGGTCATTATTTCATGACCAACCATGTTTTCACTGGCCAAGGGCATGAAAGGAGCGCAAGGCAAAAAATGGTTGTGATTTCATGATCGACCAGGTTTTTGCTAGCCAAGGACCCAAAAGGAGCACAAGGCAGAAAATGGTCGTGATTTCATGATCGGCCATGTTTTTGCTGACCAAGGACCTGAAAGGGGCACAAGGTATAAAATTATCACCATTTTGTGATCGACCAGGTTTTTGCTAGCCAAGGGCCTGAAAGGAGCACAAGGCAAAAAATGGTCACGATTTCATGATCGACCAGGTTTTCGATGGCCAAGGGTCTGAAAGGAATGCAAGGCAAAAAATGGTCGTAATTTCATGATCAACCAGGTTTTCACTAGCCAAGGGCCCAAAAGGAGTGCAAGATAGAAAATGATCATGATTTCATGATCGACCATGTTTTCGCTAGCCAAGGGCCTGAAAGGAACGCAAGGCAGAAAATGGTCACGATTTTGTGATCGACCAGGTTTTCATTGGCCAAGGGTGGAAAGTTAGAAATAAACAAGTGGAAGGTAGGACACGACGTCCCTAAGAATATTAAGCCATATATGTGGTAATAATATCTCAACCGTTTGTTGTTGAAGATCCCATACTCTTCTAACTACCAATTTACTAGAATCATACTACAGGTATATTGTTGTAACAAGTTTTAGTTTTTGTGTTATGAAAAATGTATATATATGTATGTATAGGATGAGCGACCCTAACTAGTGATTGGATCTTGGACATTTACAAGGCAATGTATATAGATTCTTGAAAGCAATAATATACTCTTCACTCTGGATTTTGGCTCAATGGTGCTAAGTCTTGTATGTATGAATGTTGAACTCTATATAAATTATGTTGGATGTTACTCGCTTTAATTCTGTTTCTAGATTTTTGTGGTTCATGTTCTATGTATTCTGAATTTAACAATTCTAGTTGGTTAATGGTAGTTTTAAATCTGCACCAGAGAATTAGTCGCTGATTATTTGAGGGTTTAAATATTGCTTATCTGCAAAAACTATAATGCATTTCCTTGTTGTTGTCTAACCTATACCATTTAAAGATCCTAGCAATAACTATATTTCCCTTTATTTATGCACTTTACTCTATCTCATTTTCCTATAACAAAGTAAGGAACCAACCTTCTCTGGAGATTGAACCAGGTAGTCTTTGTGTTAAACCTGATCATTCAATGTTGGCAAAGTATTGGGCACAAATGTAACCAAAGGTAAATTTTGTACCAACATGGCCTTCTTCAATATAGGATTATTTAGCCTTCTTCAATAATGCAGGTCTCTCTTGAACCTTCTTCAATGCAGTCCTCTCTTGGAACTTATTCAATATAGGATTGTCTAGCCTTTTTCAATGTAGGTCTCCTTTGGACATTCTTCAATGCATTCCTCTCTTGGACCTTCTTCAATATAGGCTTATCTTGGCATTTTCTTCATTACAGGCCTCTCTAGCCTTCTCTTCAATATAGGCTTCTTTTAATATGTAGGCTTATTTATCTTTATACTCTTCTTCTCTATACTACTTCTATTCTTCTATGCTTACTTCTTTTCTTTTTACTTTCTGCTATTCTTTGTTCTTATTTTCTCTTCATGTTTTATTTTTGCTATGCTTCTTTATATATTTCTATACTATTTATTTTGTACTTAGAATATAAAATTTTTCTCTATCTCTATAGGAATATTCTCAACCTTTGTAGCTATGTTGCTCCTCTATCAATCTAAAATATTCAATGTCTATGGCCGCATCTAATAATTCAATATGTTCTCCTCCTTACTAGAGAACCTAATATGAATATTAGGGTGGCTTAGAATGTCCTTGAATGACAAACTTTCTCTTGAGTTGGTTTTACCTCAATCGTCAATTTGCAATCGTAAATCCTTTATCTTCAATATCCAACTTTTCTTCTAAATTGGATTCTTCTCTATCAAATGTCCAAATTTTCTTCTAAGTTGGCCCTTTTTATCAATCTAGCTGAGTCCTAGTCTTCACTAGTTTTTCTTCAACCAAGTGGAAATACCCTAGCCTTCAAATCAAGGTGACTAATCCTTGTCCCCTCAATCTTCTACTCAAAGAGACTTAAAAATTAGAGTCAAATTCTGCATTTCCTTCAAGGTGGATAAACTCTTATTAACTTTATAAAAAGTGGACAAAGTTAATTAAAAATAGTGCCTTAATGAAATCTATCAAAAATGGATAAATTCAGGTGGTTGCTCTAATACCACTATTGACTTTTTAATCCTTATTACCACAAAATATCATAGGTCCCAATATAAAATAGCCATAATATTAAAGATCAAAATAATAATATAAAAGTAGAATAATATATGAGAAAATTAATATGTATATCAAGGCCTATATAATAAAGAAAATAACATTCATTTATATAATCAAATATGAATGTAAATGGTTTGAATCATTCATGAACTATGCATGAAGAAAACTTACAATATTAATTGCTCAAAAATCTGTATATAAGCTTTATTCTAAACTGGATATCTTTTACAATCAAGTAATCAAATTACTTTCTCATGGATCATTATCTCCATATTATAGCCATAGTAATGTGACTCTTCAAGTAATTGACTATTGATCCCTATATGACAAGTTCCATGAACTTTGGCTTATCATCTTGCCACTAGCATACTAGACTCTTCAAGTTCTTCTTATATGGACACTTGAATCTAAGACACTTTCACACATCTACATGCCTCTTAAAATTCTACATGCATACCTAATATAATACACTTGTGCATATCCTCACATTACATATTTGCATACTTACATTCATGATACTTGTGCACATTCTCTCAATCTACACTTGAACTCTAACTTACAAGATACTTGTGCATTTTCTGCACATTACACTTTTACACGACACTTGTGCATATCTTGTATATTGCATTCTTACATGACACTTGTGTATTTCCTGCATATTGATACTTACATAAAAGAGAAAATATAGGTTAGATTTTGATGCAACATGTAATGAGAGATGACACATACGATGCATAATAAAATGAAATAAAGCAAATCTGCAAGATGACTGAAAATAATACATATATAAAAATAATGGTGGTGTTTACAATATAGGTCTAGAGGAAATGAACACTCCATGAATATAGATACTGCTCAAGAATGGATATTGAGCATATTACACCCCACCATACTATATCACAATGCTACATCATATCACTCTAACTCTATATGAATCTCTCTATGATCTATCTCACTATGATGATTGTTGATCTATACCTATGGCCCTTTATATAGGAAATAGGTTCCTTGGACAACACTCTACCTAGATGTGCAAGGGATAGCTTGCACATGTACAACTTGCACTTTGACACTTGTGCAGTTATTACATTGCATGAAGTAACTAGATAACTTCCCCCTAAAGTAATCTAATATCCTAAGTATGTACCAAGGTAAAGGTACATTTACATGATCCAAATGATGTAATAGACTCTATTTCTAACACCCCCTTGTATTACATTATTTGGATATTGAAGACTTCAGTCTTCAATGTGGATCTTCATAGATTCCTTGAGATTCTAAATCTTCTTCTCTGTCTTCTCTAACCTGTTCAAGCAATTGATTGGTGTCTTTGTAGTCTATCATTCTTGCTAAGAGAGCTTTGATTTCATAATCATCTATCGATTCTTCCAGTTCTTCAATTTCATTTATCCTCTATGCTAGATGTCCTTTTTTATTCCTTTTTTGATATTCCAATTGTGGATAATTGGTTGGACGCTGAAATTATTGTTGATGAGGATTTTGATATTGTCGTGTCTGAAATTGGTTCCCATTGTTCATCTGATTTCCTTGATTCTGATTTTTGGGATTGAACCTGCAGTAGCTGGTGCTATGGCCTTTCTTCCTGCATATTTGACAATACCTATTGTACCATGCTTTTCATCCTTTTTATGAAGTAGCAATGTTTCCCTATGGATTTTCTTTAGATGCTAGTGCATTGTTAGACATTTCATCTTTACCTGTATTTTCCACTTCATATTCCTATAAAATATTGACTAACTCATCAAAAGAAGTATCTTTACTTAGAACTTGTAAATATGTTACCAACTACTTATAGCTATCTGGAAGTGCTCTCATAGTTATTTGAGTAAGAAGTTCATATTTGATTGTTTCCCCTAAGGTAAATAATTTCCCTTTGATATCTACTACCTTCCTTAGGAACAGTTCTATGCTTTCTCCATTATTCATTTTTAATGAATTAATTTGAGTCTGAAGATGGAGAATAGTTGCCTTATTCTTTCCTTCAAATATTTTCTCTAGGCTTGTCCATGCATCTGAAGATGTTTTTGTAGAACTGATATAGGGTTGTATTTCATTAGTGATTGCAAAGGTTATTATCATTAAAGCCTTTGAATCATTTTCTATGAAATTTTGGATTTCAATATCATCTATGGTAGGTATTTGAATTTTCCCTTTGATAATATCCCATAGTTTTTCATATACCAAGATAGCTTTCACCTTATTCTTCCAAGAGAAATAATTAGGACCCTTGAGTAATTGTGATTCTGCTAGGAAGAATTTATTTGAAGCCATTTAACTTCCCTAATATCAATTCTTATATTTTGTAGAATGCCTTATGACTCCCTAGTTTGCTATGGATAAGATATAGTGCTTTTTGTAAATTATAGTTCAATATATAATTGATTTTGTAAAGGTTTTGTAGATGGCAAAATCAATTCTTATTATCCCTTATTACTCCTATTGAACTAAGCATTGTTCCCAAATTTTAAAGAGGTAATAATGTTGGACCTTTTATCTCCTTTTTGATAGATTTGAGACAATAATAATATGTATATCCAACCTTTGAAAAATATTTGATAAACCTCTCTTTATAAATAACCTATTGGGAATTAGGTTGAGTGTATCTAATTTTCCAATTAATTAATTTGAAGTAGTAGTCCTTATGACTCCCTAATATTTGGATAAATTAGATCACAATAATATTTGCAAATAATTATTATATTCTAGTAGAAATCCTTATTGCTCCTAGGATTTATATTGCAAATATTTTATATGATAAAGTTTTCCCTTTTGATAAATTGCTTTCAATTAATTAAATTCCTTTAATCACAACCTTATAACTCCCAAGGAAAGAAAGCATATAATAATGGGAATTCAAATTTACCTTTCACCAAGCAATATACGGTGTTGTTCTTGCTGAGAAGCTAGGGCTGCATGTAGTTTACGTAGATGTTGTGATTGGACCCTCCAATGGAAATGCTTGGAGCTATACACGTTCCAAAATTGGCACTGCTTGGACTCTCACTTTGACCTCACTTGGATTGAGCATTGAAGGCTCTAGCACCTTATTTCCATGCTGCAATTCTACACTATGCATGCAGATGATGAAGAGTAAATATCGAGATGAGAATTAACTTGCGCTCTCTCTTTGACCTCGAGCGTTGATGTCCTTAATATGGAGAAGCTTCTTGTCTAAGGTGCCAAGTGGCACATCCATTTCACATTGAGCGCTTGAGAGGAGTTTGGTGCAAATGATGCATTCGTCCTCCTTCTTGTAACATCCGAACGTTACACTTCTTTAGAAAAACGTTCAATTTCCCTAGAGACAAGTGTATCCCATACACTCAATGCACCAACCTATTTTTATAACTCCTTTATTGAAGATGAGTGCTCTCTTGCCTTGAGTGTTAGGGTTCTCCTTTGGTGACAAGTGTCACACTCTTTCTCTGCATGGACATCCTCCCTTTCGCTGGTTCAAACAAACCTTTTTGGAATCCTTTAAGCTTCGAGAATTCCCAACTCCTATTTTGTTCACTTGCACTTGCTTTCAACTGGGATATGGAGCAATAATATGGAGGCTTCGAGCATCGATTTTTTCCAACGATCATGGAGTGAGTAATGCTCCAATGGTGCCTTTTTTCTTTCTTCCTTGCTTGCATACGTCCTCCTTCTATAGATGCTATTGCTCTTTGATTTACGTTGTTCTCCCTTTGTTGTATTTTGCAGGTTTGACCGTCTTGGATGCGAGGAGTGTGAGCCTATTGATTGGCTCCTTGGGCTGAGCTTTATTGCTGCTAGCATACGACCACCTTTGGCTGATTTGTTCAGCAAGTGCAGTGCTTCTAGAGCACCTTTAAATCTACCTTTTTCTCCCTATATAACTAGATTAGGATTTGTGCAATATAATGTAAAATAAAGTATTCTTATTGCACCTTCATTTTGCACTCTTTTTTCACATCTAAATTTTTGGTTTTGAGGCAAAATATTTGAGTGCAATAGGGGTTTTGAGTTTATCCTTTAGAATGGACAACTTTCCCTTTTAGCTTGGATGTTTTATGAAAGATTCCAAAGCTTGTAACCACATAATGGAAGCTTTATTTTGTTGTATTTTTCTACACTATTATTGTGCCTTGAACTTGAGACTCACCAAGTCTCGTTCAATGCTTCCTTTGATGCTCTTTTTGGTGGTTACATTCTTCTCCAAAAACTTGGAGGATAGAGCTTATATTGTGGCTTCCTCAGGCCACCCAAAGTTGTAGATCTTTGTGCACTAATAGTGTCTTTAGACACTTTGATTAATTTTGTTTTTGTGCCCTTCTCAAGAACACAAGCAATAATATTTTTGAGAGCAATCTAATAGTGCAAATCTAATAATATTTTAATGCACTAATAATATCACCTTATTACTCCAATTAACTCTAAAAAACTAATGCACTTAATCAATCTACTGCAACTTAATCAAGAATAATCTGAAATGAATCTTCAAGAATTATTCTAAAATTTCTTTAACATAAAGGTAATAGGATCTAGTCTTCATTTTATTTTCCAAAGTAGATAATAGGTAGTTGATAGATAGTTTAAAATTTTTGAAATCTAATCAAATCCTAAAGTGCAAATGAACCTTAAAGAATCCTTTCTTTTTTTGCACCTTTTGAAGACTCTAAATTAATTCTCCTTTTTGCAACTTCAATCTAGTTAAGGTGCTTAAAAAAATCTGATAAGTAGTCCACTTAATGAATCTACTTGCACCAATAGTTGCTTACCTTTTTTTGAAAGCCCTTTTCACCACTTCTGTAGAGGATGTAGATATTGATGTCTATGAACACCAAGTTATTGTCTTAGATGAGATCTTGCAGCTCTTTCTGTAGGCTACCTTGAACAACTTCTTCTTCACCAAAATATGATCTCCCTTTCATGAGCCTAGAATTTTGGTGGCTTGTTCTCCTCTTGTAGTCTCCTCCTTTTGTTGTAGATGTGAAGAGATATTTGATTCTAAAGTGGTGCCTTCTTGCTATGAGAGGTAATCTCTAGGTCTCCTAGATTTGGTAGGCTTCTTCTCAAGATTTTGTATGTCTTGAGGTCTTCTGAGATTTGGCACTCCTTGCCAAATTCTTCTTCTTGGGCTTGTTGTCGGATGGCGATAATTGTCCCAAATATTTCACTATCTCCAATAGTGAATTTCTCCAATGAGTTCTCCTTGGAACTCCTTTGATGAAGTCTTCATCAAGGCTCACCAAGCCTTTTACCGGATGCTCGTAGAGACCTCTCCAAGGCCTTTGATTCTACAACTCCTTCTGGTCTTCCTTGAGACCTTATCTTCAACCTTCTACTTTTGGAAGTGTTGGTGGTGAGATCTTCTCCTAGATCTTTGATTTTGCTACCTCTATATTCAAGTAGGACTCTCCTAGTCCTTCTTCATCAATGAGATCTTCTCTTGATATCTTTTTTTTTAGGTGTTGGATTGATTCTGAAGAAGATACTCCTCCTAACCTTCTTGTAGGAAGCTTTCCCAACTCACTGAATCTTCTTATTCCTGCAACAAAATATTAGTACTAAAATTTTCTTTTGAGTTAGATACTTTCTTCTAAAGTCTTCTTCAGGATCAAGGCTTTTGTGGCCTTTTTTAGTATCAAGTCTTTTATGGCCTTCTTCAGGATCAAGGCTTCTATGGACTTTTTCAATACCAAGGCTTCTGTGGCCTTTTCAAGGCTTCTATGGCCTTTTCTTCTGGATCAAGGCTTCTATGGCCTTCTCTTTTGGATCAAGGCTACTATGGCCTTTTATTCTTGTGAAGTTTCCAATCTAGCAATGGAGATCTCCTGTCTCCCAACTTCACCATAATTCTGCTCCAGAAGTTTCTTCTGTAGTATTCTTATCTTGTAGTAACTAACCTCTGCACTATGAAAGCACTCTGAATTTCTAGCAACAAAGTTGAAATATCCTAGCTTTCTATTGTAGGAGGTGTCCCAATCATATGAGAATCAATTCCCTACAATAAAAGAAAATCCAGGTCAATTTTTCCAACTCTCTTATATGAGCTTCACTAGTTGGCACATCAAACTAGTGGATCAAATGCTGATTCCTAGTCCTCACAAGTTTTCCCTTGAAACTCTGTGGAAAGACTCTAGCCATATGCAATCTTAGTATTCTATAATCTGAGATTTCATTCAGTCCTAATCTTGTGGCTCTCCTTAATTCTACCACCTAGACTCTTTTGAGTATTTTTGTTAGTGATTGGTCCAATGGCACGTCAAGTTGACAAAAAACTCAAGATCAATGATAATGGTGGTTTTCCTATTGACCTACCATAGCTCTGATACCACTGTTAGCTTTTGATGTAGCATGTAATGAGAGATGACACACAAGATGTAGAATAAAAATACATAAAGCAAATATACAAGATGAATGAAAATAATACATATATAAAAATTATGGTGGTGTTTACAAAATAGCTCTGGAGGAAATAAACACTCCATGAATAGAGCTACTGCTCAAGAATGGGCATTGAGCATATTACACCCCACTAGATTACATCACAATGCTACATCATATCAATCTGACTCTATATGACTCTCTCTATGATCTATCTCACTATGATGATTGTTGATCTATACCTATGGCCCTTTATATTGGAAATATGTTCCTTGGCCAACACTCTACCTAGATGTGCAAGGGACAACTTTCACATGTACAACTTGCACTTTAACACGTGCAGTTATTACATTGCATGAAGTAACTAGATAACTTCCCCTAAAGTAATCTAATATTCTAAGTATGTACCAAGGTAAAGGTACATTTACATGATCCAAATGATGTAATAGACTCTATTTCTAACAATATAAATCACACTTCTAGACTATATAATCAAACCTATTCTATTACATATTTACAATTGTACCATGAAGGTACCATGGGGGTACATTAGCATGTACCAAATAATATAAAATTCCTCAAAATAACATAATTTCTAATTATTGTGGATAGCATAGGATTATTCAACCTAGGGAGAATGGGTTCAACCCTAAAACATATTTATAGATAAAGACATGGCATTAGTCATTGATATATGCCATATGGGCACATGCACACCCCACTCTATCAATGAATCCACTTCAATAAGAGGAAATTTCTCTTTTTATTTTGATAACATTTTGGATAGAATGATTAACAAAATGATTGTTTGCTCCTTGAAATATGAAAGGTGTGGGTTTCAAACCTATTTGAGATTTTATTAGGGGAGAAAATTGATCTTTTGGTTGTTGATGTGTATGGTTTAGATAATGTGTAGCATGGCTATATTATTGAAGGATGACACTAAAAATACCAAATGATCCCTAACCCCCATGGTAATGTTCTCTTTTTCTTTATGGTAATATTGGTTGCCATGTGGGATATGGTTTATGTGGCTAGTTGTGCATGTGTTTCTCTAGGTCCCTTATCCAAGGTCAAATATTAATTACAATATTAAAGCATTCAACTCACTTGCAAATAATAATAAATCACATTCGTAATATAATTACAATATTTCACAATATATTCATAGATCATAAGATATTACAACAATATTTTTTTCAACACAATACATGGAGCTTTATCTTCATAATATAGCATTCCTAACATCTCTTCAATAATCAACTATTTCTCTCCTCAAACATCTAGGAGATTCATCCTTTCACATTCCTCACATATGAAAAACTATCGTTACTCTTCACTTTACATCTTGCTACACATCATGCGACCTTTCAATTTATTATTTTACACCTAACTCCTACGACTCATGACTTACTTGACACTTTGCACTCTCACAACTCACACATTGGCACATATATTAGACAATATATAAAAACATACTCCCTAATCTAATATTTACAAACATACTACATGCTACCAAATAATTTAAATCTCTAAAACCCCCATGTATTACATTATTTTATTTGAATACTTTCAATCTTAGATCTTTAGTTCTTGTTCTTATTTCTTTGGCTTCTATTCTTCTTCTTTTGTTTCTTTTCTTTGTGCTTCTTTTTCTTGATCTTGATTTTTTCTTCTTTATCTGAGTTCTTTCTTGTTCTTGTCATATTTCTCAATAAATTATCACAATAATATAACTCATAACCTTAATTAATATTTATTCTATTGCTATTTGATGTAGGATATAAATATTTACTATTTTTATTATCAACTGATCAATTTTTGTAATTCTTGTTATCATTTGATAACCTCATGTCATACTTTTCTTCAATTTTCAAATATATGATATTTGAAAATTTATTTACATTTTTATGAAGTCATATTTCTAAATCCAGTAATGCCATATATACTATTATCATTATATCAATAGGTAATGTGATGATATTTTTTGAATCTTCACTTGCTTCTATCGATTTTGTGCTTAGGTAATCCTCTAGTGTTATAAATTGTTCATTTTTATCTTCTTTGAAAATGGCTTGTAAAATCTTTCTCAAATTTTCATATTTTTGTTTTCTAGATTTTTCTATCATACTTTGCATGCAATATTTTAGGTTTTCTAGCATTTCTTAACTATTCTTTAAAAGTGTGCTTTGAACAATTTCTTCCCTGATAATTTTTACAAAACTGTGTTCTTAAAATCAAATTCATTTGATGTTAAATTTCTTATTTCTCCAATCTTAAATAAACAATTTCTTTAGTCAATTTCTTCAAACAATTTTAATTCTAGATCAATTTCAATCTTCAATCAATCATCTTCTTATAACTCCAAATTTTAAATTTCATAAATTCACAAATTTCTTCTTATCTCTTCAAACTAATTCATAATTCAATTTCATAATTTCCTTCAATATCAATATCAATCATTTAATTTAATTTAAATTTAATTCTTATCTATCCAATTTAATTTTTTCTTCTTATATCTCCTTTCCATATATTAATTTATTCAAATACTTTATCTCCTTATATCTCCAAAATCTATAATTCGTAGCAAAAAATAGTTTATAACTTTCACATTATATCTCCAAATATTAATTTTGAAAAATATTTCAATGCGCCACTAAATTCTAATTTATTCTCAATGTACTAGAACTCTCTTCAAATATTTAATGTGGCCTTTATGCATATATTCTCCTTATAGTCCCATTTCTTTTCTTACTCACATACTCAATTTCTAGCTTGCAATATCTAGATGCAATTAACCCGTCTTCCAATCTCTTACATCCTCAAATTCTTCTTCTTGATGAAATATCAGTTAGTTCACACGTCAAATTCCTATTCATGGTGCAATATCAAATGATTTCTCACATGTCAAATTCTTCTCAATGCAATATCAAAAAATGATAAATTTCTCTCAAACTTATTCACAACAATCCTTTATGCGATATGGGTGACCTCATCTCTTCCTTCAAACTTCACAAATTCCCCCAAATTATCTCATAGGTCCCTTATCCAGGATCAAATATTAATCACAATATTAAAGCATTCAACTCACTAGCCAATACTAAATCACATTCATAGAATAATAACAATATTTCACAATAATAAATCACTCACAATATATTCATAGATCATAAGATATTACAACAAGATTTTTCTTGATACATTACATGGAGCTTTGTCTCCATAATATAACCTTACTAATGACTCTTCAATACTCAACTATTGCTCTTCTCAAACATTTAAGAGATGCATCCTTTCATATTCCTCACATATGACAAAAATCTCATGACTCTTCACTTTACATCTTACCATATATCATGTGACCTTTCACTTGCATATTTGACATCTAGCTCCTAAGACTCTTGACTTACTTACATGACACTTTGCACTCTCACAACTCACACATTGAAAAATATATTAGATAAAATATAAACACACACTACTTAATCTAATATTTACAAATATACCACATGCTACCAAATAATGTAATATCTCCAACACTGTTAATGCTTGGCACATAGGAGGCTTGGACTTAAACCCCCATTCCTCCCCTTTGGATTATGTTGGAATTGGTATAGTTTTGACGTGGTCTATATGGTAGGACATATGGTTGATGTGGCATTTAATTAGAAGATGAGTGATAAGCACTAAGTATGTTAATCTAGGTAGGTACACTTGTAAGGTACTAGGCATTATATATGTGATTATAGAACTTGTTAGAGGATCTAATCTATAAATTTTATATGTCAACTCTAAGTATATCATGAGTTGATCTGTATTCTTTGCTTATCCCAAAGAATATGTAGGAAGGAGATAAGTATATTATATATGCAATTGGAAAGTGAAAGCTAAAACTAATTGAACAACAAGAATAAAATAGGATAAACTATAAAACTAGACATCTAGAAAGAATTTAAAAGATACATAAAAAGTAAACACATAACTGATGAAATGAATCACATATAAAAACTAACTATAAAAAACATAATTGAAATAGATTATTCAAAAATTCATATGGGTATTCGTCTACTACATATAGAAATAGAAAATGCTCTTGTAGAGGTTCTCATAAACTGCATTCTAGTAGTGAGCCCAAAGTTCAAGGATAGACGTAGTTCCCCTCTAGTGAGAAGAAAATAAGTTAAACCATCAAAATTTGATTAAATGGCAGATCTGTTATTATTGAATTGAATGTATTTAATAAAATAAGAATCATTTATCCATTTTTTTGCTACATATTCTAACTATAGAACTAAGTTTTTCTATTCAATTGACTTATAACTATTGCCTATTGATTAACTAGTTAGCTTCTATCCTAAACTACATACAAAATTTAAATGGGGCCATGAAGCTTCCCTAAACTATTCACTAGATCTTAGGGGTACAATGAGAACTATCATGATCATATTTTACTACAAACAAAAGTTACAAAACATAATTACAATTTGTTTTTGGATTTCCTATAGTTTGGAGAATCAATGTTCTAAATTTAGGTCTTGAGACACTTTATAGAGGAACATTTTGATTCACTAGACTGGATTTCAACTAGCATTATCCTTTAGTTCCTTATCATTAAAGAAATTATCCAACCTACTAGAACCAGTTTGTTTGGTTTAGATGATTATAACATTGAGTTTGCCGTTTGCTAATTCATATATGATTATTGGAAAATTTCCTTTTCTTCAAACAACTAATGCATGTAGATTTGTACAAATGCAAGTCACAAGGTAAATTTCTCAATGCATTTGTCAGCAATATTTTTTATAATTCAATAAATACATGTTCCTATAGTTTTATAGGATGACTTCAAGTTATAGCTACACCATTCTATTTGCTTTCTCATATTTAGTTTATACATATATTATATATAAAGAATGATCGTTCACTTGGGGTGATATACTTAGTATCAACATGCACCAACTTGCAAGAAAGTTTAGTTAAGAAAACATTCGCAATATTATAAAAACCATTAAATTATATTATCTTATACATAGTTTTCATTTAAATAAAAACAAAGGATTAGTTTATCATTAAGTACAAAAAGGGTGGGTATTTTGAGGTAAAAATAGTCTCATATATTATTAATTTGAGTTATTCATCAACGAGTATAAATTATTTACTATATAAAGGAGTGAGGATCTAAATGCAAAATGCCAATTCAACAACTAATCTTTCGTACTTGTCCAAACATCTATATGATCAGTAGTAGAGTTAATGAATAGGTGACATTATCTAATTCATTGAGTCAAAAATGTATGCTTGTATCATATTAGATGATTCCATATGTAATGGCTTGGTTAGTGCATATTTGGCACCCCCTTTTCTAAATCAACAATAGTTGGTGCCATTCAATTCATTGATTTTCTATCCAATGGATTACAGAGTTAGCCAATAGATTGCATCCCATTTGTCATCAAACCAAAGAGACATGAAATCAATATAATTGCTAGAGGATATTTTATTTTTTGAAATGTTTCAAAGGTATGTGTGGTATATTGTGTGATTTTTAGGCTAAACTTTTGATATCTATAACTTTTGCATATATAAGCATTTTGATCCCCATTTTCTAAATCACTCAATTTTTCAAGCTCTTTGTTGTGGCAGTGCTATTTTTTATCAATTCTATGTGTAGGAGACTATATATTTATAGGAATACAATAGACCATTTACACATGTGCCTGCCTATGTCAAATGAACCAAACTATATAACTTAGAAGATAAAGATATAAACTCTATTGCATAGAAATAAACTCTTGAAATAAATTAATGAGAAATTAATTGCTATTGGTTCTACATAGAAGAATACACTATACAAGAACAAGGAGAAGGAAGCACATGATGTTATTTCCCTTCACATGGATAAAATATTACAATCACATTACTAGTACTTATGATCCTAAGAAGTTGGATAAATTTTAGCATATATGTGATCATATTGACTCTACTCAAATCAATATATTGGAAGCAAAGCTTACTACCTTGATTATGGATAGATTTGGAATAGTTAAATAATATGTCAATCATCACATGAAATTTCAAGAAGATATTTATATTGTTGCAGGGGGTTATGATAAGGACAAAAAGGAAGAGACATATGGCCTTCAATAATATTTTTAGAGTGTATGAGATGGTATACATTTTCTTTGAGATGCTTTAAATGTACTTTCTTGAGTCATTCACTTCAAAGCTATAAGATTTGTTCTAGTACCTTATCCCCCAACCATATTATATAATGCACTGAAGAGTAGATATTTCTTTATTCAAGCTCATAGAAAAGAAGTGTCTAGGCCAAAATTTGAGAAGTTTTAAAAGGTGTAGAAATGTAGGGTCAAGAAAGCCAATAATACCTTCAAGATGCTAGTTTATAGTTTTTATATTATCAACAACAAATAAAAATTCTAGAGAAATCAACAAAAGAGGGTGATGGTGGTGATTCTCTTTTCTTTGTATAAGATGATCATGAGCATGAGGATGAGATCTCACATATACATGTTGTTGTTCATCAACCTATTGGACCTCCACATCTTAAAAGGAATGGATTGTAGCTTTAGGGGCAATATGACACATTATCAAATATTGCCATGTCTTGACCAACTATAGTGGACAATAATACGGTGAGTTTATGGTCACTAGTGATGATTATTCTTGGCTAATTGTGGAGATATAACTCTCGGTTTATTATTATCCAAGGAAAATCTCCATAATATGTGTGGTTCCCAATATTTTCTGTTTATAACATAATCTATTTTTAAAAAGTGGGATTTTACCATAACAAAATGGTGATTAAGGACATCGATGACGATTTTAATACAATAACCTTTGAATATTATAATGACTCGAAACAAACCTATAAGCTTAGTGAACCATTTTATTCTTCTTCTTCCTCCAATCAGAATGGATTTTTTGATATGGTGACTGAGGTAGATGACATCAAAAAACATTCCCACACACACATAAACTATGAATCTTTGAGGCACATGAGTAAATTTTGGTTGGTAGAGAATGAGAATCATATATGATGTCTTATTCCTCTACCTAAGGGCAAGAAAATTATGTTATGAAATAAATTTGAGAATCATAGAAATAGCAATATTAATACAATAATGCATAAATAATATTACCAAAATGATAATAATAACTTAGATCCAATTACCAAAAAATAAAATATGCAATAAACAACTCTAGATTCAAATCCTTAGCCACTTAGAGAGGGAAAAGTTTCATAGCCACTAAGAGAGAGTGAAATATCATATGCACAAAATTAAGATTTGAATATCAAAGACAATCGCAACTACCAACTAAATATTCCTATTTATAGATTAAATCAATCATTACCCCTAACCCTAATGCTCAAGGGCTGACTATCTAAACCTAGAGCTTGAGCTAATACAAATAAAGATAGTCAATGTAGTTGTATTGGAGCCATTACATGGCTCCCCCCTTAGAAGTTTTGTCCTCAAAGATGGAAAATATCGGAAAATACTCTCAAGCTCCTACATAGCATATTCTTCTAGGTCTTACTACTTGATGAGAAACTTTTAAATTTCTTGAGAACAAAGATGACAAACTCTAGACCATAACACAAATTTAGGCTAGAAAGTGATTCGACCTTCTTCATCTAGTATTCGAAGCTCCATTTAGGATTATACATTTTGGATAGTAACCTATTTGAGACAAGATACATGAAATATAGGACGAATACAAGAATATGGTGGAATCTCCAATTGATATTCCACTTCACCAATGTAATAAACCACTTTATAGGGTCCATAAAATCAAGGATCCAACTTCTGACTAGACTTGGTCTTCAAGGACAATTACTTATAGAGTTGCATACACAAATTTCAACCATATATCCTATGGTAAATTTTCATTCAAAATGGTGTGATTGTATTGTTATTTCATTTAGTTCTAGGCTTGGGTAAAATTATATTTAAGAAATTGAAGCACAAGTCATCGTTGTTATAAAAAATTATCTACCTAGGAAATATTGAGGAATCCTAGGACATAGTCTTCCATTGATGGTAATTTGTTGACCATACAATAATTTAAATAAGGGCATCTTGAGAAATGAATGTTAAGAAGTATTGTTCCACCATTCAACTAATGAGCGCCATTGAACCTAGTGATACTACTTATTTTAAGCAAAATAATGAAGGTAAGTATCCAAACATTTATTAACAAATATCTATATTACCATATGACTAGGGGTGATAATAAGAGGCCATACTCAACTTGGACCCACCTTAAATTTTGTGATTTCGGGAAATTTTTGTTTATCTGATTTTGCTCGCATCAAGGTCTTGGAAAATTTGCTTTCACTTTGGAATTGCTGACATATTTGCATTTTGAAGGTTTGAATGTAGTTGCAATGCTTCAAAACTGAATATTTTGATTATTTTCATATTAATTGCATTATTTCAAATCAAATAATTTGATTAAAATAATTTTCAAAGGTTTAAATGAAATAATTTGATTAAAATCATTTTCAAAGGTTTAAATGATTAATTTTCATTTAAATAATTAAATTTTATTTTAGGGTTAACCCTAAAATTAGTGCAAAATTAAAATGGACATACAGAGAACTCCGTTTGATCTCATTCAAAACTTGGTAAAAAGATATGGATTTTCTCTTTCTAATGATACCAAACTTGTAAGATTCCAGATGTCAATTTCACCAAAACAAATAGTGGTTAATTTAGCAATATGAGAACTTTGAAATACTTTTGAAAAAAAGAAAAGTTACAGGAAAGTAAAGTTTGGTTTTGTTTTGATATTATGATTATTGTTTCATTATGTAGGTAATACAAGGGCAAGGGTTTGAAGAAGATCGTTACAAATTCTCCGTGATGAAACGGAATAACTAAAATTTTCAAATTATAAACAAATCATTGAGATTCATGGAAAGGGTCAGGCATTTTATACAAAGAAGGAGAGGAACGATTGGAAGGAGCAAAGCTACATCTTCATTGGAGGAAAACAGAGAAAGCCATTTACAGAACAATAGAAATTATTGTAAGATTTTATAAATTTTTTTAAGCATTTTAGATCCATATTTGTGCACAGACTATATTTGGAATTAATGAAGTATTTATTACAATTTATTAATAGTTTGTATACCTTAGAACATTTGATTGCACTGTGTGAATACTGGTGAACATTGGATTGGTTTAGAATTCTGTAGATGGAAATCTAATCTGTGGATTTTGTCCGAGACAGTAAGTTAATTTCTAAAGTTTAAAATCTTTTATTATTTTTTTTATTATTTCATCCTAAAAACTATATATTATAAATAACATAATTTTATAAAGTGAAATTATATGGTTAGGTTATAAATTAAATTTATTGTTCAAATATTACATCAATTAATATTTAAATTAATAAATTTAAGAAGGGATAAATGAACATTTTGTTCCTCACCTTAATTTCATAAGGTTGGAACTAGGATTGATATCTCTAAAATTCAATTTGGATTTGATTTATAATATAGTTCCATTTATTTCAGAAGTCCAAATTTCAAATGAGAGATCACATTTACTCTTTTGAATATTTAATTTCATAAATATTTCAAAAGATAAATATTATAAGAAAATCTAATTTATAAACTTTATTTTATCATAAAATCCAAAGTTTATAGATTAGTTTCATATTAAGCCCTAAGATTTTATCATTGACAAGGTTTTGGAACCTTATAAATTGGGCAAGACATTATTTCATTTATTCACCTCTTATGGGTTTGATTTATAATTTCATAGAGGGGGTTTGAACAAATAATTACTTTATTAAATAGACATTTGGAATTTTATTTTTTATTTTTTAATTTACATGGTGGTATCGGTAGCCACCACGTTTGGAAGTAGATTTATTATAAATTGTGATATTCCAAAATTTTATTAAATTTGTTAAAGTTTCATTTACTTTAATATTTGTTAAAGTTAAATTGAAATTTATTTAATTTTTTTTTTAAGAGAAAAACCCCTTGCAGGGCCGCCTTGGTTTGAGAGACCATGAACAGGGGGTTATACACCGTCAAAGTCACTCGGGAGTTGCACCCGACCCTGTCCGCACCAACATTATCAATTGGATTTTGGATACCCAATTCAATTTTTTGGTAGGGTGGAGATTTTAACCTGGGACCTCCCTTCGAGGATTGCCCTCTCCTCTCCAACTCACCTACAACACCTGGCTCAAAATTTTATTTAATTGCTTCGATTATTTTCACTCTAAATTCATTTGAAGCATTTACAAGACATTAGATTGAGAAGATGAAATAAATTTTGTGCACTTTGATTTAAGATCATAAATCAATTTTATTTCATTAGGATTGATATGAAAGGCATATGTTATATGATGAAATCGAAATCATTTACACAAATCCCAGGCCCCTTGTAAACAGTAAAATTTCAAACCTACCAAGTAATTCAAAGTACACATTTATGCATATACGAGAAACATTAAATTTTGAATAAGAACCTTAGAGATATATACTATACTTTGCAAGAGAGAACTTAAAGTTCTAAGTTGTCGAGTGGTTTTGTGATTTGACAAAATCACACCTCAATAGGATGTTACAATGCACAAATATAAGCATACTTGAAAAGGTAGTCTACTATCACAAAGATCATTTTCCCTCAAATTTGGAAAGATCCTAAATGAAATCCAAGGACATGTGCTCCCATTAGTGATCAAAGATAGGCAAGAGTTGCAATAATCCAAGAGATTTGATCTTTTCCATTCGTTAAACTGACACATATCACACTTCACAATAAATATCTTGACATATGCTTTTAGTCCTTTTTAAGAAAATAATTGTTTCACCCACTAGTATATTTTCAATAATATTGAATGTCCATCCAAAGTACATGCATGCAATTCTTGGAGAACATTTGACTTATTAGCCAAAGAGCAGGGAAGATAAATGCAATCCTTTTTGCAAATCTTTCCATCAGTATATGAGAAATAAGAATGCAATGATGAGTCCACCTCCCTTTCTTGAATGACCCATGCAGTCTCCATATCATAAAGTCAATCTTTCCAAAGTTTAAAAATCCATTATGGAAGAGGACTAGAAATGGAATAGATAGCAACAACATCCTCATATCTGTGAGATAAGGCATTAGCCATGATATTATCCTTTCTTATCTTGTATTCAATGACAAATCATAACCCTATAGCTTGGTGATCCATTTATTTTATTTAGGACATGATAGATCCTACTTTAATAAATGCTTAACTATGCTATGGTCAATATTGATGATGAAACGATGCCCCAAAAAATAAGGCGTCCATTATCTATGGCATACAAAACAACTAACATTTTTTTCTCATAATTGGATCATCATAGATTATTTTCTAAAAGTTGCTTGCTTTTAGAGGCTAAAGGGTGACCATATTGCATCAAACACAACTCCAATATTTATCGAAAGCATCACACTCAACAAAAAACGGTTTGTTAAATTTAGGAGTGGCCAAAATAGAAGTGGTACATATAGCTTCTTTGAGGGCTTCAAATGCTTGGGAAGTGGCTTCAACCCAAACAAAGGAATCCTTTTTAGTGAGAGCAATGAGAGGAGTGGTAATCTTGCTATAGTTTTTATGATGATTTTGTAGTAGTTTGTGAGTTCTAAAAATCTACAAAGTTATTTATGGAATTTAGGAAAGGTCCAGTATTTCATAGCTTTGATCTTGTTAGGATCTACCTTGAATCCTTCCTGAGTTACTATATGTCCCAAGTATTCTACCTATTGGACCCCAAAGGAACTACTGGAACTTTTATGAATTTTTCATCTTTGTAATAGGTGAAGAACTTTGTCAACATGAACTAAATGATCCTCCTAGGACTTGCTATAAATTAAAATATCATCGAATAAAACTAGGACAAAATTACAAAGAAAAGGATGAAATATAGAGTTCATTGAGACATTCTGAGACTAAAATGTACAACTAGGAAATAATAATTACCCTCATGTGTACAAAAAGTAGTCCTAGAGATAGAAGATCATATTTTTAAGTTCCTTATCATATTTTGAGGATAAAACATTTGTAAGAAAGGTGGGATATTATGGTACCTAGGATTAGCTACAGGGGGATATGATATTAGATTGTACAAGGATATATGGATAGTTGGAATGGACCACACATAACCAAATGTTGATTATAGTAATTATATTATGCTATAATAATGAGTGGGAAGAGATTTTAGTAGTCGGTTTCCCAAAGTAGAATTAGAATATGGGTGTATAAAGAAGAGATATTGCTAATGTAATAATCATGGAGATCAATCATATGGAGTACTACTTGTAATTATATTTTCCCATGAAGTGGATTATGAGACTTTGCCTTATCTAAGTGGTGCTCTCATATTAGGATATCTTATGGAATTTTTCTTCCTTAAGGAGTATTATTGATGTTGCCCTACCCTAAGGGCATTTCTATCTCTATCTCATTGTGTGGATTATCTTTGTGAAATATTATATGGATGAATTATTTTATATTTTTACATATTGGTGAATGATTTCTATTTATGAGAATAAGTTTTGTAACAAGTGATTGAGAGGAACTTTTTCCTAATCTCAATTTGATGAAATTTAGAATGCAATTTTAGTTTTGTAAAGTATCTAGCAACATGTAATTCATCCAATAAATCATCTATAATAAGGATAGGAAACTTATCATTGAAAGTGATTTTGTTGATAGGATAAAAATAAGGACACATATTCAATGAATTATCATTGCATCATATCACCATTACTAGAGAGAAGTATGGATTGATGATTTCTTGCTCCTATTCTCAATTTTTGACTTTTGGGGCTAGGGATAGTGGTAAGAACGCATATTAGGAGGTTGAATTCCTAGAACAATATGGATGGAATAATCATGTGTGTGCTTAGGAGGTAGAATCATGGGATCACTAAATATCTCCTCATAGAAATCCATGATGTTCTATAAATCCAAAGGAAAAACTAGAATAAGTGGATCTAAAGACTAAACCTCCATGCAATTGACTTGAGAAAAGAATCCACAATAACCATTTTCAATATATTTTTCATGATATGTGAACCAACTACATTGAGATAGGAGGTTGGAAACCTTGGAGACAAATGAATCTTTCCTCATCCATACACTTGACACATAAATTGTGTAGATTAATTGTAATATCACCAGGTTAAGATATTGAAAGCACGAGATTTCAAAAACAAAAAGGATAGACTAAAAATGCAATGTAAACGAAACTAAAATAACGCTTAAACCCTATGTTATTGAAAAATGCGTAAAAAGAAAGAACATGAACACAAGATATCAAAGCAATATAAAATACGGCCCTTTTATTGATATGCTTTTCAAATTTGTGTTACAATGCGTCTCCTTCCTTTTTAGGGGATAGGAGCGTTAAATGTTGGTCTTTTACAACTTGTTTCAGAATTCCTTCTTTCATGTGCCCACATATAAGATGGGCGAACCAAAACTTTGTCGCCGCTTGTATTGGTAAAAGTAGATTCCTCGCTGCTCTTCTAATGCTAAAAATATGCATTCAAAGAAACAAACAAAGAATCAGTAGCACCTGTGTATGAAAAATGAAAGATAAATATAATGATGGTTAAACTGAGTCTAAATAAACTAAAAACTTGACAAAAGCATAATCATGAAACTAGCTAAATACTACAAAAGAAATAATCACCAAAGGCAATAAGGCAGGGGGTGCCCGAAGGCAAACCACCCACGGGTGAAACTTTGTTTCGACACCAATCCGCTTGGGATGGGTCCGAAACCTGATGTGATGTGTTGTCGGCAAATTGGTAGGATATTGTGGTCAAAAAAATTGGGTTTTGGTTCTTGATTCGTGCCTTCAAAAGTCACCCAATAACCTCTTTTTCGATTAAGAGATTATGGATGTTGAAAGCACAAATCGCAAGTAAATGAATTAGCAGCACTTCGTCGCTCAAAATGCTCCTTCTCTGTCCCTCTTTTGGGTGAGGAAGCTCACCATTTTATAGACCCAAGGGGTCTCTTTGAAATAACATGCAAAAGTGCTACTTTGCATGAATGCTTTTTTTTGTGAAGAGAAGACTTCTTCTTGATCAAGGGCTTCTTAACTGCCTCTGTGCATGTCTTTGTATGTTTAGAAAAGCTCACTCGCACTCCCATGCAATGAAGGGATAGCTAAGTGGCAAATCTAAGTTGTCCTAAAAAGCTCACTCCCATTCCCATGCAGTGAAGGGAGAGTCAATTGGCAGATATGAGTTGTCAAAAGAACTCACTCGCACTCCTATGCCATGAAGGGAGAGCTAAGTGGTAGTTCTGAGTTGTCATGCATCGAGGTCTGACTTTTTGCCGATCAAACCTGGCATTCGTCCCACCCCAGAGCGAGCGCTGGTAATCGTCTCTGGGTGAAACGAGTACCAATCTGCGCTCGTCTCTGGGTGAGACGAGTACCAATCCGCACTCGTCCCTGGGTGGAGCGAATAAGTAGCAGAGTGTCTAAAAGGTGCCAATTTGATCTTTGACTTGTAAAACTGCTGTGCGAGTGGTTAGAACCACTGTTTTAACCTCTGGGGGCTGCCCTGGGGGCTGTGTGTGTTAGTGCGATTAGTGTTTGCAGTCACATAATCGGATTGGCATTGTTTTGGTGTCTACAGATGCCCCTTTTTGGAAAGCGCTACACATGGTGCAGTGCTGAGCAAAAATAGATAACCAAAGCACTAATGATTAGGGTTTTCAGTAACCTAACCAACTCTTGATGCCCCAAGTATGGAAAAGGGGGCGCATTCTTGAATCCTTGCTTCTGACGAGCTAAGGAACTTAAATCAAGCATTAACCTGGTTCGATGAGGTATTACTTGAACTTAGACATTGATCAGTCATGAATAGGCAAAGGGCGCAACCTTTTGTCTGTGGGAACCTTGAGTTCATGATTCACGAATGCCAAGTATATGATCAGTTTGTGATAATTTCTTGTTTGCTGCCCCAAGTAGGGCGCGATTGTCTTTTGCAATGATCCTTTGAATGCGTGTCATTTCCAAGATTGGGTATATTGTTGTTGATTGGCAACTAAGTGTGACTACCCCCTCAAGCAACGAATCGATGAGGGAATGACCGACATGAGAAAAGCGACGAGTCGCTTGACCCAAGATGACTTAAGTGAGGGTGCCTTCAGATGTTATCCAATGCATGCTCGAGTAGTTTCCCGATTGTTTTGACCTATTTTTGGTGGGTGTGAACCCATTTTGGGATGCCATTTGGGGTTAACATTGGCAAAAATCCGTCTTCCCATGAAGCGGTCCGGCTATGGTAGCCTTCTTAGGGAGTAGGATAGCGACAAGGTAGACCCCAACATCAGTTTTCTTATGCCAAGAGGTTAAGTGCAAGAGCACTTTTGTCCGACAATTTTTAGTGGTTTTGTTGTGGTGTATTTTTCAAATTTTTTTTTTTTTTTTTGTTATTCGTTTCGGGGGGGAACGAACGCAATTATGGTACTCGTCCTGGGGTGGGACGAGCGCTCCTCCGAGGAAAAAGCGCTCGTTCCATGCAGGGACGAATGCCAGCAAGCAAAAGGTATAAATATGCAAAAATAACGGATTTTGCTCATTTGCACTGTTCATCGATTGCGATTTGGATCTCTGAGGCGAAGGAGGTAGATTTTCTGATGCGAAACGCTGTCGGATTTGCCAGCCACCATGAGTGCACAGACCGGGTCGTCAAGCGGTGGAGCCGAGGCGAGACCAGTAAGTGCACTATCTCCTCGAGTTTGAATTTGAAAAATGCAAATGTGTTTTTATTGTGTTTTTCTTTTGTTTAAGACATGGAACCCTAATTAATTAAATTAAAAGGTGAATGAATTTGATTTAAAGACCATGAAACCAAATGAAACGTGGATGCAAACCGATGGAAACTTAGATGGAAAACCGTAGGATAAACCCAAAATGAAACTTAGAGTAACACCTTAGGGTAACCACGGTTATAAAAATGTTTTTTTATGTGAATGGTAAAACTTAGGTCGAAACCGTAGGTAAACCATGCCCATTTTTTTTTGTTATTTTTATGGAATTAAAAAATGAAAAATGGATGAATTTTTTTTTGTTGAAATGGTAAACTTAGGTCGAAACCGTAGGTAAACCATGTCGAATTTTTGTTATTTTTATGGAATTAAAAATGAAAAATGGATGATTTTTTTTTTTTTGTTGAAATGGTAAACTTAGGTCGAAACCGTAGGTAAACCATGTCAAATTGTTTTTTTTTTTTAATTGTAACAGATGTACATGTGAATGAATGATGTTACTGTTTATTGATGCATTTTTGAATATGTGATGGTGATTTGATGCATGTTTTTGATGTGTTTATGCTTTGTGATATGCAGGTGGTGAAGAGTCGGCATCGGGTACCGACTATTTTTTCTAGTGCCCGCGAGGCATTGAGTGCGGAGGACTGGGAGTGGCTTGACGCCTTGGGGCTCAAGCATGTGGCTCGGTTGGAGGCAGTTGTTGCAGATCGGGCGTACATTACAACTTTGATCAGCCTATGGGATGTTCGAACGAACACCTTCCATATTTCGACAGGGGAGATGACAGTCACCTTAGAGGACATGTATCGGATTCTCTAGATTTTGATAGACGGGGTTCCCATCCGGACGACGCCACGAGGCCAGAGGATGGCTGTACTGACCCGATGTTTTGGACACGGGGAGGATGTGGATGGGATGAGCTCAGTGGAGAAGGCGGAGCTTGATTGTCATATTGGGGGGATTCTGGTACAATGGTGGTATGTGAGGGGAGTGTTGGGAGTGAGGCATGCACTACTCATGAGCCTCATTTCCAACATGCTGTTGCCAGACTCTTCGAGGGAGGTTCCCATGGAACCTACTGGAGGTGGTGTGGTAGTTAGTGGATTGTCCTATGACAGAGCCGGTGATCATGAGATGGGGCCAAACGCTGTTGGCTCAACTATATGATGAGTTGTATGAGGTCCGCTGTCGGAAGCGAAAGGGGATTAGCTTTAGTTTCTTATTATAGTTCTGGGCTTGGCAACATATAGCCATAGAGCGACCACGAGGGCTACCCTGGACTACACGGGTTGACATGGTGGACAGAGATATTGGGTATGGTGCTTTATGGTATCGATCTGAGGAGCGAGGGCAGAGTCGGCGGTTTGCGGGAGATGTGGACCATTATAGAGATGCATTGGCATGACTGACTCTAGGAGATGTGGTGTGGAGGCCATATCGGGATTGTCCCGCATGGCCAGAGGCTAATGAGTGGCTTCGATGGGTCCAAAGGGGGAGATGGGTCATTGGATGACATGGGACGGAGCAGGAATACTTTCACTATCTCCGAGTGACACGACAGTTTGGGGTATGCCAGGGGTTGCCTAGGGAACCCGTAGTCTATCGATGTCGGAGCGATGAGAGGACTCTAGCTGCACCGATCCTCGAGCCGCTAGGGGAGGAGGCGGATACAGTACTAGACATTCCAGACGTGGATGATGTCAGAGTGACTACCGAGTACCAGGAGTGGTGGACGCTCCGACAATGGCGAGGTGAGGGGCCATTGGGAGGGGATGAGGCAGCGGGAGGCAGAGAGGGTGCAGAGGCACCAGGAGAGGGTTGGGGAGCTCCTGCTGATGTGGACATGGTGGAGGTTGCAGATGCGAGAGAGGACTTTGGGGAGGAGGAGTAGCCAGAGATGTAGGATGCTTTGAAGTAAGTCGATACTCTAGAGAGGCCGACGCAGCCGGCCATGTCGGGGGATACAGAGGCGGGGTTGCGCACGGAGGTAGCATAGTTGATGGAGGTGTTACGAAGGTGAGATGGAGAGCTTGGGGATATGGCATAGGAGAGGGATCTCCTGTGGACACAGTTTGTAGAGCGGGAGAGCGCAAGGGCTGCGTCTCACCGACAAGAGGGTGATACGGATGCTGCATGGGAGAGGGATCTCCTACGGGTGCAGCTAGCACAGTGCGACGATGCAATCGCATACTACCATAGGCGAGAGGCAGAGTGGAGGCTACGGGAGGCAGATTGGGGGTGGCATCGATTGGAGATGGAGGGCGAGATTATCCACCTTGGTGGGCGAATACCAGAGCCTCCGGCTAGTGGCTCATCGTACCGGATGAGAGACAGCGGGATAGAGCAGTCAACATCATCCTGTCGCAGGCGACGAGATGAGGGAGGCACGAGTGGGCGCGATGCAGGGGCGAGCAACAGTAGCCCTGAGAGGTCCCAGAGGACTGATACTACAGGGGGTAGTTCTCATCGCATCGATCCTGCATGATCATGGTGGCCGATGCCCTAGGCTGGGGGTTTTTGAGTTTTTGGATTGTGGTAGCGAGGTCCGAGGACCGGTTTATTGTAGCTTGAGGGCAATTTTGTTATGATATATATATACAAATGACTCTTTTTGGTGTTTGTACATTTTTCATGATTTATTTTTATGTGCATGTTTTTATATTGATGTATGCATATGCGATTATGAATGCGATGGTTCTAATTTGTATGATGTATGCATATGGAATGAATGAAATGAATTGTTGATGATTTGTCAATGCACCATAGACTCGTACAAGATTTGACTGGCTTGCTATAATAATGGGATAACTTTGTTTTTGTATTTTGTCTATTTTTTGATGGGGATGTACGAAATGAAATGTATCGGTTGTTTGAAAATGTAGTTAAGATTTTCTGAGATGCAGATATTTTAACGAACTAGCCAAGACTGTACATTTATCTCGTGAGACTTTTGAACAAGGTCTAAATCCGACTTGAATTTAACCAAGTTATTTCACATCCCTGTGTGTGCAATTGAGTTCGTTTATGTGGTATTTGTCAGGATACCGCCAGTGCCAGATGGGCTTTCAACCGAACCTATACTGAGGATCACCTAATTAGCTCCACTAACTCCTTTATTGTATTTAGTCAGATTAATCTACGATGCTATCTAGGATACCATAAGCTAGCTCATCCACATGCAAACATTGATCTCGTACACAAGTTAATGTGACAGATATATCGTCATGCGGGAGGTTTACCACCGATGGACCGATAGGCTATCAACCAAACCGGTACTAAAGCTTACCTCATGACCTGTCGAAATGCTGAGAGTTCCAGGGATTCAAGTTTGACTCCCTTCTTTTCTTCAATTGTATTGGGATACTTGCTCCTTTGTAGTGATAAAATCACTGTTTATTTTTGTTTTATTATGTTTTTTTTTTTGAGCAAGGGATTTGGATTTCGAGTGATGAGAATCACTATTGTATGTGCCTTTTGATGTATGCACTTTGAGGGTGATGTCAAATTTTTGGAGTTTTGACATATGCAAATTTTTGATGTTTTGCAACTTTTGAGAACTTGGGATTCATGGGGAATTGGGTAGGGAGGATGCTTGTCCTTTTGCCAACTCTCAGCATTCTTGGGGTCATTTGCACAGGGGGATGAGCAAGATAGCCGTTTCGCTTATGGTGACCTGGATTACTGTGCAGGTTTCATCTTTCGTTCACACAACTTAGGAATTTTTATATGTGTGTTAATTTGTGTTGGGATGCTACGTAACAAGGCGTGCTCCAAGTAAAACTTTCTCGTGTAAAATCTGCTTAACTGTGTATAGTTTTTGGCTAGAAATTTAAAGACATCTGAATGACGAAAACCCTATATACATTAGGAGACAACTGACGATGCAAAAAATGGCGATGGTGCTATTCTAAATGTAAGCATTTATGAAAATGGATCTGAGGTGGAAAAGGATGGAATTTCCAAGTAATGACTGTCTATGGTGCTTTTGACTTGTATGACCTAGCAAATGTATAATGTATGGATGCGATGCCTAATGCAACCTATATTTTTGTATTTTGATTTTTATGAGAATGCAGGAAATTGAAATGCAATTGTTTTTGTGATTTTTGATTTGTATGAGAATGCATGGAATTGGAATGCAAATGTTTGTGTGATTGTTGATTTTTATGAGAATGCATGGAATTGGAATGCAATTGTTTTTGTGATTTTGTTTTTTTTTTGGAGTATGCATGGAATTGAAATGCAATTGTTTTTGTGATTTTTGACGATTATATTGTTTTTGTTTATTTTTGAATATTTATGTTGACCAAGTAGTTATGGTAACGCTTGGAGATTTTGGTGTTGACCAAAGGGTTTATAGATACCTTTGGGGCATTTAGGGATGACCAAGCAATTATGAAAATCCTTGGAGCTTTTGTCTTGACCAAAGGGTTTATAGAGACCTTTGGGGCGTTTAGGGTGACCAACAAAACCAACCAAGGCAAGACCCTTGGGGCATTTAGGGATGACCAAGCGATTATGATAATCCTTGGAGCTTTTGTCTTGACCAAAGGGTTTATAGATACCTTTGGGGCGTTTAGGGTTGACCAAGCGATTATGATAATCCTTGGAGCTTTTAGTTGGACTATGGCTCTCTAGATGTGGAATGGCCTCAAATGAATGATGTTCAAGGGTTCTGTTTCCTTGATTCCTTCAAGAGAGGCAAGCCGGTATGTTTCGGGTCCTATTCTACTGTCAATGATGTAAGGACCTAACCAGTTTGCCGTGAACTTGTCCCATAGATGGGACGGCAAATTAGAATTTTGTTGGTTCTCTTTTAAGACCAAGTCACCAACCTAAAATTCCCTAAGGTGGACTTTCATGTTGTATGCTTTCTTAAGTCGCTCTTGATAGATACGCAAATGCTCAAGAGCATTAACGCGTCGTTCGTCGAGCAACGTCAGTTGATCTAACCGGGCTTGCCGCGCAGTGTCATCATCGATGAACTCTTGCATTGAAATGCGTAGGGAAGGGATTTCCAACTCAAAAGGCATGACTGCCTCGGAGCCATACACCAACGAAAATGGAGTTGCCCTAGTGGGCATTCGAATGTTGGTGCGATAAGCCCATAGGGCAAGCAGGATCTGAATGTGCCAGTCCTTATGATTGTCTGCAACTATCTTTTTGAGAATGGCGACTAGCATTTTGTTTGACGCCTCTGCTTGCCCATTTGCCTATGGATAATAGGGTGTTGAAAAGCTATGCTGAATCTTGTACTTTGTGGTCAAAGCACGCACATCTTTATTCTTGAATGGTGTCCCATTATCTGACAGGATCTTGGATGGAATACCAAAACGACATATGATGTTATGCAAAATAAACTTCGCAATGCGGGATCCAGTCATAGTGGTCAGCGGAATTGCTTCCACCCACTTGGTAAAGTACTCTGTGGCCATTAAAATAAACGTGTGACGACCAGACGACACAGGGGAGATCTTTCCAATTAGATCAAAGCCCCACTACGAAAAAGGCCAAACCGATTGAATCGACTGCAAGGCCTGAGAAGGTACATGTGTCAAATTAGCATGGTGCTGACACTTCATGCACTTCTTCACATATGCGCAACAATATCGCTCTAAATATGGCCAATAATAACCCATGCGAAGAATGCACTTTGCGATGGCCATACCGCTGAAGTGGCCACCACATGTACCATCGTGAGCTTGGGTGATCGCCCAAGCGGACTCTTGTTGGTCCAAACAATGAAGGAGGATTCCTTCATAATTCTGATGATACAAAATGTCTCCTAACAAGACATGCTTTGCCGCTTTCTATTTGAATGATCTTTTTGTGGCTTGTGTCAATCCAAGTGGGAGGTTACCTAGCTTGAGGTAATCCCGAATGGGTGTGTACCAATCCTACTGATAAGAAACCTCGATAGTATGAACGGCCAATCCCTCTTGAAGTCCATCCCTAACAAAAGCTGAGTGAGAGAGAACTTGTAAAAACAACGTGGTGTTGCTATTAAGAGGAGTCGAGGAGAACAAGGACCCCCAATTGGCTTGAGTCAAACAATCTCGAATTTGAGAGAACTTATCCGGAGATGGTTCAATCTGGATCAGGTGGATTCCCTGGAGTCAGATCAGAGCTTGCACGCTCCATCGTAGATTGTGATAATGTTTTAACCTGAATAGTTGTCATTTCACCGGAAGGGTCTTGCGGGATGAGTGACCCCAAGGAGGCCATAGTATCCACAAAATGATTTGATGATCGAGGGAGTGCCTCGATGTCATACCATTCAAGTTGTGCCAGGAATTTGTCCACAAGGGCTTTGTAAGCCTGCAGAACTGGACATTTACATTGGAATATCCCCTTTACTTGATTGACAATTAACAGTGAATCACCAAAGATGTTCAATCATTTAATGTTCATGGTGATTGCTATCTGAAGACCTATGAGCAAGGCTTCATATTCTGCATTGTTGTTGGTGCACGGGAAGTCTAATTTAAATGACAAGGGCATTGGAGCACCTTGTGGAGTGAAGAATACAATTCCCGTGCCACCCCCTTGCTCACATTTAGAACCATCGAAGAATAGGGTTATGTCAGCCTGTGACTCAGGCTCATCAAAATCTGGCGATTCTAAAACATGGAAGACCCCATCATCAGGTAGTTCAAAAGTCAGAGGTTGATCATCTTCAAGAGGAGCCTCGGCTAGTTGATCGGTGATGACTTGACCTTTTATGGATTTTTGTCCAATGAACTCTATGTCAAACTCCGTCAACAACATGATCCATTTTGTCGTGCGGCTACTATGATAAGTACGACTCATCATGTATCGCAATGGATTCTCCTTAGACACAACATACGTCTTATTACTGAGCATGTAGTGGCATAGCTTTTTGGTAGCAAACACCACTACCAAGCAAAGCTTTTCAATGTATGCATAGTTAAGTTCATAACTGACCAGGGTGCGGCTAAGATAGTATGTAGCCTTGTTCTTTGTGAAGTTCATTTTTTTGGGATAGCATGGCACCCAGTGCCACCTCAGTGGATGAGATGTATAAATAGAACGGCACTCCTGGTCTAGGTGGTGCCAATACTGGCAATGAAGCCAAGTACTATTTAATGTCATCAAAGGCGGACTGGCACTCGTCATCCCAATGAAATGTGACCCCCTTATGCAATAATTTATTCATGGGTCGGCATTTGTCAGATAACTATGCTATGAAGTGCTTGATCGACGCAACCTTTCCTTGCAGACTCTTGAGCTGCTTGATGGTGGTTGGGGGACGCATTTCAAGGATTGCCTTGACTTTGTTTGGGTCGACCTCAATTCCTCGTTTGGAGACTATGAAACCCAAGAGCTTTCCGGAGGTGATGCCAAAGATGCACTTCTTGGGATTTAGTCTGACTTTATGTTCAATGAGGCGATCAAGGACCTTGCTCAAGTCACCGAGGTGATCTGGGCACAAAAGAGATTTGGCCAACAAATCATCCATGTAATCTTCCAAAGTTTTGTGCATGTAATCATGAAAGATGTACGTCATGGCACGTTGGTAAGTGGCGCCAACGTTTTTAAGGCCAAAAGGCATGACCTTATAGCAAAATGTCCCCCAAGGCATTATGAATGCCATTTTTAGTTGGTCCTCGGGATTGATACGAATCTGATTGTATCCTGAGAAACCATCCATAAGGGAAAGCATTTCGTGGCCCGTTGTAGCATCTACCAACGCGTCGATGCTTGGCAAGGGAAAATCATCCTTAGGACTCGCTTTGTTAAGATCTCAAAAATCGGTGCATATGCGAATCCTCCCGTCGGGCTTCTTGACGAGAACCATGTTAGACAACCATGGAGGATAATCCACATAGATGACAAACTGGGCATCCAACAACTTTTGTAACTCATCTTTTACCATTAAGGCCACTGTTGGGTGCATCTTGCATAGTTTTTGCTTTACTGGCTTGATTGTCGGATCAAGCGTTAAATTATGCGTGACTAGTTGTGGGTCTAGTCCCGGCATATCCTTGTATGACCATGCAAAAACCTCCTTCTTTTCCTTAAGAAGGGTAACATAATCGGCTCGCTCTTCGGGGGAAAGACTTACCCCTAGCTTGAGAATCCATGGATTCGTTGGATCTATGCCGATGTCTACATCAGTCGTTGCTTCGACCGACATGTGGGATCCATCTTCCAACTGGTGTGGAATTGGGATCAGATGGATATCGTTTGCTGAATTAAGATCATCATTAGGAACATCAAGTTCCTCTTCAACATGGAAGACATCCTGAGTCTATCCTGGAGTGAAATGAAACATCCCACCGCAAGGCCAATACTCTGATGGAGATGGTGGTGTGTCGACATGATCCCAATCTATAGCCTCTATGTCTAGATGCAATGATCATGTTGGATTGGCTGGATCATGGATGGGGGCGGTCAAGTCAATGGAGATCATGTTTATGAGATGATTGTAACCTCCATTACCGCAAATGTGACAACTCTGACATTCAGGATGTTCTTGGTGCATTGGATATGGCTCTGTAGGCATTAGCACAAAGGGATCAGCCCTATGCGCGGACCCGCAAACAGGGTCTACCCTAGGCACTGATGGTTTGATAGGGTCTCCGAGCGAAAGATGCTCTCTGTATACCTGGAGTGGCGGGTGCAGTAATTGCTATAACTACGCCGAGGTTGAGATGCCACCTATGTCTTGGACCTATGTGTAAGTGTTCAAACATGTCATCTATGTCCAAAGGATATTTTTGTTGTTGAGGTAGCCTATGCTCACTGGGATCATTCAATGGGAACATCATCAGGAAGCTTTCTTGATCGTCATTCATTGGATATTCGTGCGAATGATCATACTCCGACTCATCTTCGAAGACCCTTCGTGGTCTTGTCCATCTTCCCCTTGTGGGTGAGTCCATGAGGTTTCTCCTTGTTCGGCCATAGGGAAAGGGTTGTTGAGGTCAACAAGGTTATTTGTTTGTAATGGGAAATAATCCCCCAATGTATAAGTTGTATTTGGATTGGCATATGGATCTGATGCCAACCCATCCTTGTTGCCTATCCCTAGGCTTTGCATGTTTTCGACCAAGATGTCGAGGGGCAAAGGGTGATTAAACCCTACTCCTAACTTGTCATAAGGCATTTGGTATCTTGGTTGGCACAAAACACGCATTCCTTGTTCATACCTGCCTAACCCGTATCCATGCCAATTGCATTGGCTAAGATATCGTAATGCGAAGTCTGGGTTAGCCAAATAATTGACATCTTCCACAAAGGGATCTTCATCTTCCTCTTCTTGTCGGGAAGGTTCAACGCCATGATCCAAGCCCCCAAAAATAAAGTTTGTCTGATTAGGTGGGTAGCCTAAAGGAACCACGGAGCCTATGGGGAGTCGAGGTCTTCCCATGTCTTGCATAGACTGAAGTGTGGGCATTGCAACAACATTGCGCACTATATACTCCCCCATGCCTATGTTAGACATCTCAATAGTAATCATTGGTGATTGAGAGGAAGCGAATGGGAGTTCTCCTTGAGTCCACTCCATGTGGGGTGAACTAGGCATCTCAACTTCCATTCTATTAGGCGTCTCTTCTATAGAGATGTTGGAGACTAGAGGTGGTTCCGCTTCTAGGGGCTTCTTTCCTTTGTCCGTTGGTGTGGCCACCATAGGTGGCATCGTTGTGGGAGGACCGGATGAAGAAGATGAACCCGCCTAGGAATTTGATTGATTTGGTAATGGATATTCTTGCTTAGTCGGACCCCTCTTAGATGGATTTAACTAGAAATCCACATGCGTTGAAGGGAGGGTCGACTGCGGCATGATTTGCACTAAGTTGCAATATTTAAAAGGTTCCAAATCTGCGGGGACCACGTGCACTTGTCCTTCAAATGTGTATTTTAAACATTGATGAGCAATTGAAGGGACACACTTCATATCCCGGATCCAAGGCCACCCAAGTAAGATATTGTAAGCCATCTCACCTTCTAAAATGTGGCACAACGTATGAATGGTCTTTTGTCCCACTTGTATGGGTAGGACAATTGTGCCAACTATCGAGCATATCACGTCATTAAATGCTCGAAGAGTATAAGTGGAAGGTACAATGTGAGAGGCTGGCAGCTTCAAATGTTTCAGTGTAGCGGTTGTAATAATGTTACTGGACGAACCAGTGTCTACCAACACCCGCTTGTATAGAGTCCCGTTGACCCACACAATAACGTGTAGGGGTGGATCCGCTACATCTCCAGTCACTATTTTTAACTCATCTTCCCTGAAGGTGATGACTAGTTCGGTACACTGTTTGACATGCCCCACAAAATTGTTGAACGAATTCGCTTCGTGGGGATGCAACTCAATTGCCTTTAATATCTCCATAAGAGCTTCCCGATGGGGCGCCGATTGTTGAATAAGCTCATAGATGGAGAGCCTAGCCGATGTGGTCCGTAGACTTTGAGTAAGTCTAGTTCGAATCGTGGCCACTGGTCTAGGCGGGGGCAACTGTGTAGGATTCGGTTGAGGTTGTGACGTGGATGGAACTTCCCTGGTGGCTATCGCGGGGGCAGCTCCTGGGTGTCTCTTGTTTCTTGTCACAATGCTAATCATCCCAACATACCCCTCCATGGGGCAACTCTGTTGCACTTCATTGACATGAAGAGGTTTTGCTTGTGCATCATGTGTGGGTAAAGGATCTTTGAAAACACCCATTTGTTGGTTGTTGGGTGCGATGGGGTTATCCACTACCAATGTGTTATTATCAATGAGATCTTGCACTAAACCTTTAAATGTCCAACAGGTGTGAAGGTCATGCCCTTTCCTTCTATGGAATCTACAGAAAATATCCTCTCTGTAGCCTTTAGGCTTTGGTGCATTAGGATCGATTGTTGGAATCTCTGGCAGATTAATCAAGTTTGCCGCTGACAAACGGTCAAACAAGGAGTCCCTAGACTCAGTGTATGGTGTAAATTGCCGCCTAGGGCAACGTTGTTGATTGTGATCTTGTTTTTTATTATCTTTCTCATAGTTATTGTGAGGCACTGCCTGATAATTAGCCTTTGGAGGCTGTGTTGCTTGGGTAGGCGTAGGGGCATTGATAGCAACTTGATTGACCACGACGGGTTTTTGTTGCGTATTCCCTATTTTGGTGCTCTTGTTCCACTCTTTTTTCTTAGGCTTGGCAATTTTGCCATCCTGTATCTTGATCTCTTCGATAACTCTAGCTTGCGCTAGAGCTTCTTCTAAAGTGGCGTATTGTTGCAGTTGCAATAGCACAGAGATCGATCGCAAACAGCTCTTTGCGAACATTTGAGTTAGGTCGGACATAGGAGGGAGGTAGGACAGCTTTGAAAGCAACATCCTCCATCGATTCCCATATGCCACCATAGATTCCTCCTCATACTGCTTGAGGCTAGCTAGATCACTTAGTGACGCCTTTTTCTTTGTGTTGAAAGAAAAACATTCTAGGAATGCGTCCACTAGCTGATCCAAGTTGTAGATGCTATGCTTTGGTAGATGGGTAAACCAATCCGAGGCAGATCCTATGAATGTGGTTATGAATGTTCTTAATAGCAATGCATCATTGTCTTGTATACCGAAGCATTGGCTCAAAAATTGAGTCACATGCTCTTGAGCATCTTCATCCCCTCTAAAGAGTGCCAACTGGGGCAGCTTGAAATGTTTGGGGTATGGAGGTGCTGGCACTGATGGATGCACTAGATGACTACAGAGTTGGCGTAAGGTAGGCTTTTGGGGCCCAGTAGTCTTGAGTTCCATAGTCTCCAAGCATTCTAACAACACTTTGTATGCATCGGAGGACTTAATCTCCTCCTCCTTGGTTTGCTCCCATTGTAGATTACGGGGAACTTGAGGCCTTTGGAGGGATAAATGGGTAGCATCCCTTCTACCTTGATAGGGCGTTTCAGCCCGCTCTTCTTCTTGGTCATAATCCTCATAATCTTCTTGAGGAGTGTCTGGCCTAGGCCTGTAAACATTGATGGGTGCCCACGGAGGATGCCCATCATGGTTGCGGGGAGTGGCCTCCCGCTCAGGTCTAGGAGGTCTTAGAGGCAGTGCTTGCTGAAGTCGCGGAGACCTATCTCGCACTAGGGGGTTGTGCCTCACATACATCTCAGATTGTTATGCACGAGGGACTGGGGCCTTCTCAAGCGCATTGTTGTGAAGCAATTCAGCTGTCTGACGTTGAATGCGCTCTTGATTAAGGCGACACAAATGTTCTAATTTTTGTTGGTCTTGCCTAAGCCGCGTGATTTGCACTTGGCGGGTGGCTAGTTGGGAAAATGCCAAGTCATTTTGTTCCACCGTCTCTTGTTTAGGAGGCCTAGATGCCTCCCCTACATATCTGTTTCGATCATGGTGCTCTGAGACCCCTATATGTTGCTTCCCTCTGTCGAGGTTGGCAACATTGACTTGAAGCTCTGGTCTCAATGAGCGATCTGGATATAAAGTGGGTGCAGACGTGCATCGTTCCCGCATTGTGTACTATTCTTGAGGAACGTAGTGATCCTCCTCACTCTCTCTGTTATATGCATAAAAGGTGCGGGCAAAATTGTCTTGCCCTATCGGAAGAACCTGATACTCTGGATATGGTCTACTGTGTCCGACATTAATCAGGGGTAAATTAGGAGTAACAAAATCATATGGTTCCTCCTTGTGGACCCTTTGTTGTTCTAGAGCAATACACAATGCTTCATCACTAGGCCACCCATAAAGAACTTCCAAGGGAGGCCTCGTACTTAGACCAAGTGCTACATATTGGTTATTTTCTTGAAAAGATTCTTGTTGCTTAGGAGTTCCCCCTAAGGAGGTGCCTCTATAGTCCTGTCTATTGATGGCATGAGTTGGAGTGCCCCTCAAGGAGGTGCCTCTAGAGCCATGTTCTGCATGGTGTGAACTAACTTGTGTACCCTGCCGCCAAGGTGGGATGGCCAAGTCTTTAGAGCTATATCGGAGACGACTTGTCTCTCTTGGTGCATTTTCTGCAGCTTCTGCCCGTGATTGGGCTTGGCTACGAGTAAACACCATGGTAATGTTAACCTAAAGATGCAGAAATTCTTTTTATGATTTTTTTTATCTAAACAGAAAATAGCATACACACACAAGCAATGATTATCTCTTTTAAAGATTAATAGTGTGCCCTAAATCTGGTTTAGTGTGTTTTTGTTGTTTGTTTTGTGTTTTTGAAGACTTTTTATGAAAACCATTTAAATGCAATTATGAAGGCTCTTATGACTCCCAAAATGGTCGCCCCTTCAATATACCATTGCCGGACCGATATACCAACCTCTCTATATACCCGCCCTTACGTGAGGGAGACTATAGGTACGTGAGAGCAGATGATACATGGAACATAGGTGGTACAGAAGGGGAATCACTCTGTTTATGACACCTACCATAGAAGACTTATCCTCATGCGCTAGGAATCACCCTAGCTACACTTGGTCAACTTTCGTCAAGATTTACGTCTAGCAACAGTCGCGATCGGGGTAATGGATGCAATATCTCAAGCCAAAGTGATAATGGAATCCACCTTTGGTCTTGCTCAAGGGTTGGGGTTTTACGACCAACGCCTTGGTTTAAATTACCACGTGATGTGTGGGATTCATTTTAATTTGCAAAAATTTGAAACAGGCAAACCAAAAGGAAACTTTCCCTAAGCCATACAAAAACTGAAAACCAGAAAACAAAAAACAAAAATTTGACAGAAGCTTGTTAAAAACCCCTACCTCTTCTCTGCCCAACAGGATGTTTCTGATTTGCTCTGAAAAATGCACAGAACTATACTCGTCCCTGGGTGAGGCGAATATCAGAACAGTATTCGTTCCAGGGTGAGACGAATGCTTATTCGTCCCTGGGTGAAACGAATACCAATTCTGTAATCATCACTAGCAGAAGCGAATAACAGTCTGATGATTGAAAAATAGGTACCTGTAATCAAAACAAGCAATTTCAGATCAAAAATCTAACCTAAAAAAAATAGAGGACAGAGGTCCCACCGTGATCGCCATTGAAAGCACGAGATTTCGAAAACAAAAAGGATAGACTAAAAATGCAATGTAAACGAAACTAAAATAACGCTTAAACCCTATGTTATTGAAAAATGCGTAAAAAGAAAGAACATGAACACAAGATATCAAAGCAATATAAAATACGGCCCTTTTATTGATATGCTTTTCAAATTTGTGTTACAATGCGTCTCCTTCCTTTTTAGGGGATAGGAGCGTTAAATGTTGGTCTTTTACAACTTGTTTCAGAATTCCTTCTTCCGCATGCCCACATATAAGATGGGCAAACCAAAACGTTGTCGTCGCTTGTGTTGATAAAAGTAGATTCCTCGCTGCTCCTCTAATGCTGCAAATCTACGTTCAAAGAAACAAACAAAGAATCAGTAGCACCTGTGTATGAAAAATGAAAGATAAATATAATGATGGTTAAACTGAGTCTAAATAAACTAAAAACTTGACAAAAGCATAATCATGTAACTAGCTAAATACTACAAAAGAAATAATCACCAAAGGCAATAAGGCGGGGGGTGCCCGAAGGCAAACCACCCGCGGGTGAAACTTTGTTTCGACACCAATCCGCTTGGGATGGGTCCGAAACCTGGTGTGATGTGTTGTCGGCAAATTGGTAGGATATTGTGGTCAAAAAAATCGGGTTTTGGTTCTTGATTCGTGCCTTCAAAAGTCACCCAATAACCTCTCTTTCGATTAAGAGATTATGGATGTTGAAAGCACAAATCGCAAGTAAGTGAATTAGCAAGCACTTCGTCGCTCAAAATGCTCCTTCTCTGTATCTCTTTTGGGTGAGGAAGCTCACCATTTTATAGACCCAAGGGGTCTCTTTGAATTAACATGCAAAAGTGTTACTTTGCATGAATGCTTTTTCAGGGAAGAGAAGACTTCTTCTTGATCAAGGGCTTCTTAACTGCCTCTGTGCATGTCTTTGTATGTTTAGAAAAGCTCACTCGCACTCCCATGCAATGAAGGGATAGCTAAGTGGCAAATCTGAGTTGTCCTAAAAAGCTCACTCCCATTCCCATGTAGTGAAGGGAGAGTCAATTGGCAGATATGAGTTGTCAAAAGAACTCACTCGCACTCCTATGCCATGCAGGGAAAGCTAAGTGGCAGTTCTGAGTTGTCATGCGCCGAGATCTGACTTTTTGCCGATCAAACCTGGCGTTCGTCCCACCCCGGAGCGAGATCCGTAATCGTCTCTGGGTGAAACGAGTACCAATCCGCGCTCGTCTCTGGGTGAAACGAGTACCAATCCGCACTCGTCCCCGGGTGGAGCGAATAAGTAGCAGAGTGTCTAAAAGGTGCCAATTTGATCCTTGACTTGTAAAACTATTGTGCGAGTGGTTAGAACCACTGTTTTAACCTCTGGGGCTGCCCTGGGGGCTATGTGTGTTAGTGCGATCAGTGTTTGCAGTCACATAATCGGATTGGTGTTGTTTTGGTGTCTCATGAGATATTCATTGTCCTTCCAAAATGATATTTGAACTAGCTATATTTATGGCAAAGATATTACCTAATCAATATAGTCTCCCATTTGGATGTCAACTTTATCCATTCTGCCCGTACACTAAGTAGTACCCCTATTTGTAGTTAAGACTTGAAATTTATCCTAATTTGAAGTATTGATATACAATCCCAAGGACTTTAGTGTCTTATTATCATAAATTTATGTGTGCTACATGAATCAATCAACACATTAATATGTTATCATTTAATAAATCCTTATACCTTGATAGTATGATGAGATTTTATCCCCATAAGAGCATGAGTAGCGAGATCCATGGTAGCATCCTCATGTTCCACTTTATCTGTTTATCCTACTTGATCTAGCTATAATGAATATTCATCTTTATATATTATTGTGTCTTCACCTTCCAATTGAAAGTTAAAATATTCATCATAGACCTAATCTCATGGATGATGAGAATGATATTTCAAATAGAATAATCTTTGGAAATACCCAATATTATGGTAAGGACAATGAGAGTTGAAGTCACATCTATGTTGGGGACTAGAATCTTGGAGATTCTATTCTATTACTAAAGCTTTACATTGAGCATTATTGAGAGTATAGGGATCAAGCATATCGAATTTATACTAAATTTTATCCTTAAGACCATGGAGAAATATTGAGGCCACCATAACTATATTCAGTTGGTGGATGTAAGCAAGAAACTTGGTGAACTCATAACAATACTCCACTATTCATATTTGTTTTTTTTACATAATATAAACTACATATGATGTGGAAGATCCTTTGTCAAATATTTAAAGAAATTATTCTTTGAATTTAGGCCAAAAAAGAGAACCCCCATTTTGGCAAAGCTACCACAACAACCATTGATGAGCTCGAGTTCTCAATTTAGAAGTTGTTAATGCAACACAACCTACTTCATGAACATTATACAAACAAATAAGGCTATCCATAATGGCTAGCCACCCTTGAGGATGGACACCTTCAAAGGTGGGTATGTTGATGTAAGGAATAAAAAATTTATAAGGCCAGTCAAGAAAATCCGAAGCAAATACTAGGTCGTAAGCATCCGTAATTGGAGGAATATAACTAGGTGATGGTTGTGGAAGAACATTAGTATTTGTTGCTTGATGAATGATAAAAAATTATTACCCTATGGTTTATTGTGATCATTGGACAAGAGGAGGCATAGTAGTGTATATTTGTAGGACTCTTTGGATATTATCCAAGGACTTTGGTGATTTAAGTAGTCCTTTGGTCTTGATTACTAAAGGACTTCACAATGTAAGTAATCAATATATTCTTGATTCAAAAGATATGGATGCACATCAGGGTAATAGTATTGGGAAGAGGATTATAAATTGGAGGGTTAGCAAGAGGAGTGATCAAGAAAGGGTTATTGGTAGGAGGAGAGGAAGAAACCAATATGCTAAAATGATGCAAAGCCATGGTTTTTAAAGAAGGAATAAGAAATTAGTCAAAACTATGGATAATTGAGAAAGTATTACGTTGCTTACAAGGATTTCTAGATTGGCATTTTATTTTCTCATACACACATCCTCTAAGTGAATAGTATGCTATAATAGACCATTGACTCATACTCAAATAATAGTAGTAGAAGGTTCATTTACACACTAGGGGCAATTGAAAAACTTAAAAAGTACTTGGAATGCTACTAAAAAATATTCTAAAAAATACCTCTTATTTTGATAAGCTTGAAGAGACAATCGTAAAGAGATAGTCATCCTATAAGGGTCCCAAGACATTTGCCTTCCAAAAAAGTTGATAGGGATTAATATTTAATTCTTAATATTATCCCTATTCACACAGATCACATTGTACAATATTTAATGCTCACACGAATTGGGTGCATTAAATACCACTTTTGTAAAGGTAGACATGCCTATAAATATGTTTTTGGATTAATGTAATGTAAGTTTTCATTTGTGCCATTTCATATCGTATCTTAAGAGTGTTTCCCACATCATTGGTATCAAATTCGAGCATTGGTTAGGTGAGTATCCTCTTCCTCTAGGCCAGTTTGGTTCAAAAGAGGAATGAGAAAACCACCAACGAATCTTGGCATTGGGTGAACATTCTTTCTTTTTCCATAGACACCTTCGTGCACTTTTGATCTTGAAAACTCTCAGCTTGGGTCCCTTTGACTCTTGATCCTCAGCTCTTGATCCAAGCATTCATCTTGGATTTGTCATTTATTGATGCAAACTTTGTTCGTGACCATCATTCATAATGTTGATCATTTCGCTTTACGACTTCATCGTTAAATTTCAACAACTCCATACATAATTGGTTGCACTTCAACAATTCCAAGTAGCAATGACTACCAATGTTCAACAGCTTACAGCTAAAGTCCTCGTTACTGTTGTCGAAGAACCTACTATTAATGATCTCATTCCTACCAAAGATCTCATTGAAAAAGCTCAAGATTTTGCACCTGATCCAGACATTGTAACATTTATAGCCACATCTGGATTTAAACCAGGGTCTTTGGGTGATCTACCCAGCATATTTTCATTAGATAATATGGCTTATGTTGCTCTTGATGTGGATCCAAGCTCTGTAGAAGCCCCTAATGTAGATTTGACCCCTCCATATGCTTCATATCCAAGCTCTCCAGAATTCATTGTTGTCGTTGTCATCATGCCTGCATCTCATTTTCGTCCACCTTTACCGATCATGGTCTTCATCGATCTACCACTTTTTGGTGTTGCCTCTATGTTTTCTGGTCTTGATCCACCTACCAACCCACTTACAAATAGTTTTTATGATAATTTTTGGACATCAGATCCACACAACCATGATGTTGATGATTCACCATTTTACGATGATGATCTCCTATTTTTGAGTGTGGCTTCGCAGTGTCTCTATGGCTTTTCAGCATTTTCTTGCTCATTTAAGCTCGATCCATTATTTTTCGGTATTGATCTACCACATTTCATCGAAGATGTCTCTTTTTAGTCTAAAGTAACTGCTCAAGTTCTCCATTGTATTCATTCGGTCGTCGCACACATTTTTTCCTCTTGGTCGCAACCTTCTATCGAGCGTAACCGGTCACATTTATTGTAGGTTTTTTTTGTTTCTAGGCAAAAAGCTATGAGAAGATTTTATGCCAGCTTCCACCTTGAAACCATGATGATGACCATTTGATCTCAGCGAGTGTTGCACATACTTCTGGACACATTTCCATAAATTAAATACATTTCCATAAATTAAATTAAATTAAAATTTTAATTTAATTTAATTTTTCTATCATTAAACTGCATTCATTAATGCATTTATTAAATTAAATTAAATTTTTAATTTAATTTAATTTTTCCATCATTTAACTGCATTTATTAAATTAAATTAAATTTTTATTTAATTTAATTTAATCAATAACCATCATAACTATCATTTAATGTGCGTCAAAACCAAACTTTTCTTCCCTTTGGAATGCATTGGAGTCCAATGCTTCTACGATGGGGAGGAATGATAGGGATTAATATTTAATTCTTAATATTATCCCTATTCACATAGATTACATTGTACAACATTATTTGCTCACACAGATTGGGTGCATTAAATGTTGCTTTTGTAAAGGCAGACATGCCTATACATATGTTTTTGGATTAATGAAATGTAAGTTTTCATTTGTGTCATTTATTGTCATCTCTTAAGAGTGTTTCCCACATCAAAAGTATTGCTGGAGATACCCCTTATTTGACCATCTCAAAGAGATGATCAAAATGGTATACGTATCTCACAAAGATATAGAAACACCTGTAGACACCAAAACAGCACCAATCCGATTACGTGACAGTGCTTTGGTTATTTCCCGTTTGCTTTCTTCGACCATTCCGCCTTCCCTGGTGAGAAGGCCCAACTATCGAATGAATCCTCCAAGTCCAGCTCGGGTTAGAGCATAAGCGAATGCTGCTTTCGATGACGTCGCGACATCGCGACTATCGCGATGTCGCGATATCGCGATAGTTTCTTGTCTTATCCATCTTACAAATAGTTACATTCCCTCTAAGATGGTTGTCCTTTGTAGATTTAATCTTCAATATTTACATCACTTAAATTTTTGGTGGAAGTTTTGGGGGTGATTAAAGAGTTGATGGACTGACGTCGCGACGGTCGCGATGTCGCGACAAAATTCTACCCTTCGCCCTGGCTTTTCTTGGTGTCGCGATATCGCGACGTCGCGATATCGCGACAAACTCCTGCCTTTGCACGAAAGTGGACATTAAAACCAATTAAAGGTGGACTTTAAACCAATGAAGGCGGACTTTAAACAAATAAAAGCGGGCATTAAACATTTGAAAGCGGACATTAAACGACGAAAGTAGACATTAAACAAATAAAGGTGGACTTTAAACAAAAATACGAAAATGGACATTAGACAATTGTCATAATGGCAAACATGGGCCTTAGACAATTAAAAGTGGACATTAAACAATTAAAAGTGCACACTAAACAAACGAAAGCGGACATTAAACAAATAAAGTGGAGGTCAGTCAATTACGGCTCCCTGTCTCGCATGCGCGCGAGTGGACGACCAATGGACTGTCACGCAGACAAGCATGGGCAGGCCAGACGGGAAGAATTTCCCCCATCACGCACTAGCATGAACACCAACTGGCATCCCTGCATGCCCATAACAACCGCACCTCGGGAATTCTATAAATTGCGGAGTTCTCTCACCGCCAAAAAAAGGAGGGAGGAGGAAGAAACGTTTGGAGCAGCGAAGCCCTGCCGATTTATCACCAGACGTTCCGCCTTTGATTCACTTCTACCGCATCCGTGATCTCTTCTACAAGGGAGGTCATTGGGTGTTTATGGAGAACGTGAATCCGGATCCATGGATCCATTAATTTGCCGACAAAGCTTACTGTTCTTTTTTTTATTTCTTTGCATTATGATTTCGGTTTTTATTTCTTTTGCATAATAATAGCATCGGGATCTTTTGCATAATTATTTCTTTTGCATAATGACTTTAGGATTTTGATTGCAAGCATATCAACATGCAGGTTTTATTTCATTTCACTCTCACGAATGCTTTATTTTAACACAGGTGCTACTAACGCCTTTGTTGTTTCTTTGAACGCAGGAGTAGCAGCAAAGATCAAAGACTCATCAACACTAGCGGCGGCAACACTTTGGCCCGCCCATTTTGCATGTGGGCACGCGGAAGGAAGATTACTAAAGACGATTGTAACCGGAACATGCTAATCCTCCTAGCCCTCAAAAGGGACGGAGAGAGATTGTAACCGAGAACGAGAATCATATTAATAAAAAGGGTCGTGCTCTCGTTTCTCATTATATGTTAGTCTTTGCATTTGATTACATTCGTCTTATTTTGTGTATGTTCATTTGGTATCAAGTTAGTATTCCTTTTCTTTCGAAATCTCGTGCTTTCAATGGCGATCACGGTGGGACCCTGTCCCCTGAATTTTGAGATCACAAAAACTGATTAAAACTTGTGTTTTTGTGCTTACAAGTACCTTTTTTCAATTTCTGATTGTTATTCGTCTGTGCCTGTGGCGATTACTTTATTTTTGTCTGTGAATTTTTAGAGCCGAAGATCAGAAACAACAAGTTTAGGCAGAGAAAGGTAAGGGTTTTAAAACTGTTCCCGTTATTTTTTTTGTTTTTCTGTTCCTGTTTCCTGTTAATTTTGCCTTCTTAGGGAAAGTTTTAATCCATTAAAAATTTCATTAAAAAAAAAAAATAACGTCCATTAAAGAAAATGAATTTTCTTTAATTGTTTAAGAAGGGTAGAGTTTAAATCTGTTTCCGTTAATTTTCCTGCTTAGGGAATTTAATCATAATTCAAAAAAAAAATCCATTTTTATTTGTTTATGTTTATTTATATTAAAAAAAAAAAAAAACATAAAATACTCCATTAAAGAAAATGAATTTTCTTTAATTGTTTAAAAAGGTAGGTTTTTAAAAAAAAAAAAAATTAGCTTCTGTCAAATTTCTGTTTGCTGTTTTCTGATTTTCAGTTTTTGTATGGCTTAGGGAAAGTTTCCTTTTTGTTTGCCTATTTCAATTTTTGCAAATTAAAAAGAACCACACACACTTCACGTGGTAAAATTAAACCAAGGAGCTGGTCGTAAAACCCCAGCCCTTGATCAAGACCAACGGTGGATTTCATCACCACGTTGGCTTGGATATTTGCATCCATTTACCCCGATTGTCACTGTTGCTCGACGTAAATCCTGACGAAAGCTGACCGAGTGTCGTTGGGGTGATTCCTAACGCGCGAGGATAAGTCTTCTATGGTAGGTGTCATAAACAGGACAATCCCCCTTCCGTACCGCCTACGTACCACGTACCATCTGCTCTCACGTACCTATAGTCTCCCTCTCGTAAGGGCGGGTATATAGAGAGGTTGGTATATCGACTCCGGCAATGGTATATCGAAGGGGCGACCATTTATGGGAGTCATAAGAGCCTTCATAATGCATTTAAACGTTCGTCAAAACTTTCAAAAACAAAACAAAATCATCAAAACGCACTAAAACCAGTTTAGGACACACCATTAATCTTTAAAAGAGATAATCACCGTTTGTGTATGTGTGTGTTCATTTTTGCTTAGTGTAAAAAAAAAAAAAAATCATAAATCATAAACAAAAGATAAAAATCTGCTTAGCTACTAGAAAAGCACCACAATGGTGTTCACCCGTAGCCAAGCCCACTCACGGGCGGACGCTGCGAAGAATGACCAAGGGGGCACAAGTCGCCTCCGCTACAGCCCCAAGGACTAGGCTATTCCACCTTGGCGGTCCGGATACACACAAGAGAGTCCACATTGTGCCATGATCGAGAAGGAGACTATAGAGGCACACCCACACAACATAGCCCCTTTCAAGAAGATTCCATACACGTAGCACCTACTATAGATAGGAGAGATCCCATAAATACCACTACACTTCCAAGAGGGTACATCAGTAGGAAGCCTCCCTTAGAGGCTAGATATGAGTGGTCACCGTGCAATGAGGCGCTAGAAAGGCACGGTGTCCATCAGGAGGGCCCACGTGATTACACTATCCCCCCTTTACCCCCTATTGTTGTCAGAACTACAAGAACCAATCCAGAGCACAAGGCTCATCAGGCAGGGCAAGCCAACTCTGCCCGTCCCCTTTTCACCTATGAACGGGAGCACGAGGAAGACCCTTACCTTCCTCAAGAACAATATACAACACGGGAACAATGCATTTTTGCACCCGCTAGGTGTCAGGGCCACCCACTAAGGCCAGAGCCTCAAGTAAATGCCGCCAATCTCGACAGAGGGAAGCGCCACATAGAAGTCTCGGATCCTCAAAACCGAGATAGATACATCGGAGAGGCGACTAGGCCTCCTAGAATCAAAATGACAGAGCAAATTGACTTATCATTTGCTAGACATGCCGCCCGCCAAGCGCAGATCAAGCAAGCTTGAGCAAGATCAACAACAACTAGAACAATTATATCACCTTAATAAAGAGCGCATTCGATGCCAAACAAATGAGCTGCTCCGCACCACTATGCCTGAAAAGGTTCAGACCCCCCAAACACAGAGGGCGGAAAGGTACGAGAGGCACAACCCCATAGTGCATGATAGGTCTCCAAGACCTCGCCAAGAGGTGCCTCTAAGACACCCTAGACATGAGCGGGAGGCCACGCCCAGGAACAACGATGGATACCTTCCGCGGGCGCCCACCCCTGTTCATCGAGCTCACCCAGTAACTCCTCGAGAAGCTTATGAGGAGTATGAACAAGAAGAATGGGCCGAAATGCCCTATCAAGGCAGAGGAGGTGCTATCCGGCCACCCCTCCATAGGCCCCCAGTTACCCGTAACACACAACGGGAACAAGTTACGGAGGAGGAGATTAAATCCTCCGATGCATACAAAGCGCTATTAGAGCGTTTGGAGTCTGTAGAGACTAAAGCTTTCGGGCACCAAAAGCCCACGTTACGACAACTCCGCAGTCATCCGGTGCATCCGTCAGTGCCCACACCTCTTTACCCCGAACATTTCAAGTTGCCTCAGTTGGCAGTCTTTAAGGGTGAAGAAGATGCTCAAGAGCATGTGACAAGATTCCTGAGCCAATGCTTTGGCATTCAGGATAATGATGCATTGTTGCTTAGGACATTCATAACCACATTCGCGGGCCCTGCCTCGGATTGGTTCACATAGTTACCGAAGCACAACATCAATAACCTAGACCAATTAGTGGATGCGTTCCTTGAACGCTTTGCCTTCAGCACCAAGAAGAAGGCGTCACTGAGTGATCTGGCCAGCCTCAGGCAATATGATGAGGAGACAATGGCGGCCTATGGGAATCGGTGGAGGACTCTGCTTTCCAAGCTACCTTACCTTCCCCCTATGTCCGACCTCACACAGATGTTTGCATGAAGTTGCTTGAAATCGATCTCTGGGCTATTGCAACTGCAGCAATATGCCACTTTAGAAGAAGCTCTGGCGCAAGCCAAAATTATCGAAGAGATCAAAATAGGGGAGGGCGCAATCGCCAAACCTAAAAAGAAAGAGTGGAACAAAAACACCAAGACAGGGACAACGCAACAAAAACCCGTCGAGGTTAATCAAGTTGCTATAAATGTCCCGACGCCTGCCCAAGTAGCACAGCCTCAAAAGGCTAATTATCGAGCGGTCCCTCCATAATTATGAAAGAGAAAACAATAGGCAAGAGCAAAATCAGCAACGTCGTCCTAAGCGACAAAATTCACACCCTATACGGAGTCTAGGGACTCCCTATTTGACCGCTTGTCCACGGCAAATCTAGTCACCCTTCCAGAGATCCAACCCATAGACCCTAACGCTCCCAAGCCTAAGGGATATAGAGAGGATTTATATTGTAGGTTCCATCGACGAAGGGGACATGACCTTAACGCATGTTGGAAATTCAAAGGGATTGATGCAAGATTTGATCGATAATCAAGACCTTAGTGGTAGACAACCCCATAGCACCAAATAATCAGCAGATGGGGGTATTCAAGGACCCTTTGCCCACCCACGAGGCACGGGCAAAACCTCTTCGAGTCAATGAGGTGCGACAGAATCTTCCCATGCAAGGGTATGTGGGAATGATCAGCATAGTAACCAGGAACAAGAAATACCCAGGAGTTGCCCCTGAGGCAGCTACAAAAGAAGTTCCAACAACGTCGCAACCTCAACAACACCCTGTGCAGTTGCCTCCGCCTAGACCCGAGGTCACGATACGGACCAAACTCATGCAGAGTTTGCGGACCACATCGGCTAGGCTTTCCATCTATGAGCTTATACAACAGTCAGCGCCCCATCGGGAAGCTCTCATGGAAATTTTGAAAGCCATCGAGTTACAGCCTCACGAAGCAAATTCCTTCAATAACTTCGTAGGACATGTAAAACGATGTACGAAGCCAGTCATTACCTTCAGAGAGGATGAAGTTAAAATAGTATCGAATGACATGGCAGATCCACCCCTGCACGTTATCGCGTGGGTCAACGGGATCCCGTACAAGAGAGTGTTGGTAGATACTGGCTCGTCCAGTAATATCATTACCACTGCAGCATTAAAACATCTGAAGCTGCCGGCCTCTCATATCACGGCTTCCACATACACACTGCGAGCATTCAACGATGCGATATGCTCGATAGTCGACACAATTGTTCTACCCATCCAGGTAGGACAAAAGACGATACCCACATTGTGCCATATTTTGGAAGGCGAGATGGCATACAACATATTGCTAGGGCGACCATGGATCAGGGACATGAAGTGTGTCCCTTCGATAGCTCACCAGTGTTCGAAGTATGCATTTGAAGGAGAAGTACATGTAGTCCCGATGGACTTAGAACCCTTCAAATATTGCAATGCAGTGCAATTGATGCCGCAATCAACCCTCCCATCGACGCACTTGGATTTCCAGTTAAATCCATCTAGACAGGGTCCGATGCCACGAGCACCACTGGTGACTAATCCATCAAAACCCCAACCAGGTGCATCTTCATCATCTGCTCCTTCACTACCAACGCCACCTGTCATGGCTAAACAGAAGGACAAAGGGAAACAAATCATGGAAGAATCTCAACCCCTAGAAGAGGTGTTGCCAACGATATCAACTATCTCAACAGAAGAGATACCTAGCACAGTGGAAGCTAAGGCTCCTAATCCACCCAACATGGAATGGAATCAAGAAGGCCTTCCATTCCCTCCCTCTCAATCGTCAACAATTACTGTTGAAATGGCCAGTACGGGCCTGGGGGAGTATCTAGTGCAGAATGTTGTAGCAACGCCCGCGCTAGAATCAGTGCAAGACATGGGGAGACCTCGCCTTCCCATAGGGACAGTTGTTCCTTTAGGTTACCCACCAAACCAGACTAATTTTGTGTATGGGGGCCTTGATCATGGTGTCGAACCATACAAGCAAAAGGACGAGGACGAAGAGCCTTTTGCCAAAAATGTCAATTATCTGTCGAACCCGGACTTCGCTCTGAGATATCTCGACCAATGCAATTGGCACGGATACGGGTTAGGCAGGTATGAGCAAGGGGTGCGTGTCCTTTGCCAGCCAAGATACCAAATGCCGTATGATAAGTCGGGAGTAGGGTTCAACCACCCCCTGCCCTTAGACATCTTGGTGGAAAACATGCAAGGCCTAGGAATAGGCGACAAGGGTGGATTGGCATCAGACCCCTATGCCAACCCGAACACAACGTACACATTGGGAGATTATCTCCCATGGTCAACAACCACCCTTGGTAACATCAATAACCCTTCTCCGTTGATAGAGAGAGGTAAAAGTTCGGACACTAACTTACAAGGAAAGCATAAACAGTGTCCAGAGATCTTTTTGAAATTGTTCCCTTTAGAAGTTCCAATTGAACCAGTGCAATGTCAAGAGAATCAGGTCCCCCCACCGAGTGTGGAACAACTGCAATGGGATCAGATTAATTTACTCGAACAAGATGAGCCTAATATGTCGCAGACAGCTGTCGAGACCAACGAGGGCCTTTGGATCACCGACAATGATTACGAAGATGAAACTGAGATGGAATATCTTAATCATGCGCGACGACACAATCACCCTGTAACACATGAAGAACTGATGGCACAACTAGGCATAAGGTTAAGACATGAATGGTACGTAGACCCAGCAGGGTGGGACCAAGTGTTGGACCCGTGGCTCCAAGTTTACGATGAGCACCGTCCACCCCGAGACCCTATAATGACATCAGTGCCGAGGGAAGACCCTGTCTTCCTATCAACACATAGGGCCGATCCGTTCATGCCCGTCCCTACAGAACCAGATCCAGAGCATAGGGAGCATCCAGAATGTTCGAGTTATCACACCCGCGGTAATGGAGACCAAATTCATTTCATCCACATGATCTCCATTGATTTGACCGCACCCATCCGCAATCCGATCGACCCCGCATGGTCATTGCATCTAGACATAGATGCCATCGACTGGGATCGCGTCAATTCACCCCTCTCCCCATCAGAGTACTGGCCTTTCGGTAAAATGCCTCATTTTACCCTAGGGACAACTCAGGATATCTTCCAAGCTGAAGAGGAACCCGAGGTTCCCAACGTAGATTTAAACTCAGCTGATGATATTCATTTGATCCCGACTCCACATCAGTTGGAGGATGGATCCCACATGTCAGTCGAGGAGACGACTGACGTAGACATCGGCTTAGATCCAATGAACCCACAGATTATCAAGTTGGGGGTAAGCTTATCCCCTGAAGAGCAAGCCGACTACATTGCCCTTCTCAAAGAGAAGAAGGAGGTTTTTGCATGGTCATACAGAGACATGCCAGGGCTAGATCCGCAGCTAGTCATGCATAATCTAACGCTTGATCCGACAATCAAGCCAGTTAAGCAAAAACTACGTAAGATGCACCCAACAGTGGCCTTGATGGTCAAAGATGAATTGCAAAAGTTGTTGGATGCACAGTTTGTCATCTACGTGGATTATCCGCCATGGCTGTCCAACATGGTGCCCGTCAAAAAGCTCGACGGGAGGATTCGCATATGCACTGATTTTTGAGATCTAAACAAAGCGAGTCCTAAGGATGATTTCCCCTTGCCAAGCATCGACGCATTGGTAGACGCTACAACAGGTCATGAAATGCTATCCCTCATGGATGGTTTCTCGGGATACAATCAGATTCGTATCAATCCTGAGGATCAACTCAAAACGGCGTTCACAACGCCTTGGGGGACATTTTGTTATAAGGTCATGCCTTTTGGCCTTAAAAATGTTGGCGCCACCTACCAACGTGCCATGACGTATATCTTCCATGATTACATGCATAAAACTTTGGAAGATTACATGGATGATTTGTTAGCCAAGTCTCTTTTGCGCTCAGATCATCTCGGTGACTTAAGCAAGATCCTCGATCGCCTCATGGAGCATAAGGTCATACTGAATCCCAAGAAGTGCGTATTCGGCGTCACATCTGGAAAACTCTTGGGTTTCATAGTCTCGAAATGAGGCATCGAGGTGGACCCAAAGAAAGTCAAGGCAATCCTTGAAATGGCTCCCCCAACTACCATTAAGTAGCTCAAAAGTCTCGCAGGGAAAGGTCGCGTCAATCAAGCGCTTCATAGCGCAGCTATCTGACAAGTGCCGACCCATGAACAAATTATTGCACAAGGGGGTTACATTTCACTGGGATGACGAGTGCCGGTCAGCCTTTGATGACATCAAACAATACTTGGCTTCGCCGCCAGTATTGGCACCACCTAGACCAGGAGTGTCGTTCTACTTATACATCTCAGCTACCGAGGTGGCATTGGGCACCATGCTGGCCCAGAAGAATGAACTTCACAAAGAATAGGCTACTTACTATCTTAGCCGCACCCTGGTCAGTTATGAACTTAACTATGCATACGTCGAGAAACTCTGCTTAGCAGTGGTGTTTGCTACCAAAAAGCTATGCCACTACATGCTGAGCAACACTACGTATGTTGTGTCTAAGGAGAATCCATTGCGATACATGATGAGTCGTACTTATCATAGTAGTCGCACGACGAAATGGATCATGTTGTTGATGGAATTTGACATAGAATTTATTGGACAAAAATCTATCAAAGGACAGGTCATAGCCGATCAACTAGCAGAGGCTCCTCTTGAAGACGATCAGCCTCTAGTCATAGAACTACCCGATGATGGGGTCTTCCATGTCTCAGAATCGCCAGATTCTGATGAGCCCGAGTCACGAGCCGACATAACCTTATTTTTTGATGGTTCTAAGTGTGAGCAAGGTGGTGGCGCGGGAATAGTATTCTTCACACCGCAGGGCGCTCCAATGCCCCTGTCATTTAAATTAAATTTCCCATGCACCAACAATAATGCAGAGTATGAAGCCTTGCTCATAGGTCTTCAGACAACAATCGCCATGAACATCAAATGACTTAACATCTTTGGTGATTCATTGTTAATTGTCAATCAAGTCAAAGGGGTATATCAATGCAAATGCCCAGTTCTACAGGCTTATAAAGCCCTTGTGGACAAATTCCTGGCAAAACTTGAATGGTACGACATCGAGGCACTCCCTCGGTCATCGAATCATTTTGCGGACACAATGGCCTCCTTGGGGTCACTAATCCCGCAAGACCTTTTCGGTGATATGACAACCATTCAAGTCAAAACCTTATCGCAATCCGCGATGGAGCGTGCAAGCTCTGACTTGACGCCAGGAATCCACATGATCCAGATTGAACCATCCTCGGATAAGTTCTCTCGAATCCACGATCGTCTGAAACATGCCAACTGGGGGTCCTTGTTCTCCCCTACTCCCATTAATAGCAACACAACGTTGTTCTTACAAGTTCTATCCCGCTCAGCATTTGTTAGGGATGAACTTCAAGAGGGATTGGTTGTTCATACTATCGAGGTTTTCGATCAACAAGACTGGTATTTACCCATTAGAGACTACCTCAAGTTAGGTAATCTCCCGCTTGAATTGACGCATGCCGCAAAATGAACATTCAAGCAGAAAGCGGCTAAGTATGTCTTGATAGGAGACATTTTGTATCGTCGCAGCTATGAAGGGATCCTCCTTCGTTGCTTGGACCAACAAGAGTCCACTTGGGCGATCGCCCAAGCGCACGATGGTACATGTGGTGGCCACTTCAGTGGTATGGCCATCGCAAAGCGCATTCTTCGCATGGGCTATTATTGGCCATCTTTAGAGCGAGATTGTTGCGCATATGTCAAGAAGTGCGTGAAGTGTCAACATCATGCCAATTTGATGCACGTACCTTCCCAGGCCTTGCAGACAGTCCAGTCCGCTTGGCCATTTTCGCAGTGGGGCTTCGATCTAATTGGAAAGATCTCCCCTGCATCGTCAGGCCATCACACGTTTATCATAACGGCCACAGAGTATTTTACCAAGTGGGTGGAAGCAATTTCGCTTACCTCTACGACAGGACCCCGCATTGTGGAGTTCATTTTGCATAACATCATATGTCATTTTGGTATTCCATCCAAAATAATCTCAGATAATGGGACACCTTTCAAGAATAAATATGTGCGTGCTTTGACCACAAAGTACAAAATTCAGCACAGTTTTTCAACCCCTTATTATCCACAGGCAAATGGGCAAGCAGAGGCGTCCAACAAAATGCTAGTCGCCATTCTTAAAAAGATAGTTGCAGACAATCATAAGGACTGGCACATTCAGATCCCGCTTGCCCTATGGGCTTATCGCACCAGCATTCGGACGCCCACTGGGGCAACTCCATTTTCGCTCGTGTATGGCTCCGAGGCAGTAATGCCTCTCGAGTTGGAAATTCCTTCCCTGCGTATATCAATGCAGGAGTTCATCGACGATGACACTGCATGGCAGGCCCGGTTAGACCAGCTTACGTTGCTTGACGAACGACGCGTTAATGCTCTCGAGCATTTACGTATTTATCAAGAGCGACTTAAGAAAGCTTACAACATGAAAGTTCACCTGAGGGACTTTCGGGTTGGTGATTTGGTTTTGAAGGAAAACCAACAGAACTCTAGTTTGCCGACCCACCTAAGGGACAAGTTCACGGCAAATTGGTTAGGTCCATATGTCATTGATAGCAAAATAGGACCCGGGACGTACCGGCTAGCCTCTCTTGACGGAATCAAGGAAACAGAACCCTTGAATATCAGTCATTTGCGACCATTCCATATCTAAGAAAGCCATATCCCAAAAATGCTCCAAGGATTCCCTAAAATCGCTTGGTCAATCCCAAAATGCTCCAAGGATTCCTAAAATCGCTTGGTCAATCCCAAAATGCTCCAAGGATCTCTAAAATCGCTTGGTCAATCCCAAAAATGCTCCAAGGATTCCTATAAATCGCTTGGTCAACCCCAAAATGCTCCAAGGATGTCCACAATCGCTTGGTCAAAAATAAGAAAAGTCAAAATTCAAAAATCATCAAAAAAAAAAAAAAATTTGCATCTCATTTCTAGGCATGCTCAAATTCATCAATAGAGAGCTCTTCTCGCATCTCATCTTCATATTCACAAAAATCAATCCATCAAAAATACAAAAATATATAGTTGCATTAAGCATTGCATCCATACATTGCATATTTGTGGTCGTACAAGTCAAAGGCACCATAAACTGTAATTACTCCGCCAGTCCATCTTGTTCCACATTCTTCCATTTTATAAAAAAAAAACAACAAAAACGCCATTCATTGCTTTTTACCACACTAGAGTCAGTGGTCTTTTAATGTATCAAGAGTTTTTATCATTCAATCATCATTTTGATTTCTAGCCACGTAATGTACCAAGTCAGATAGATTTTACGAAGGTAGAGTTATACTTGAATACGCCTTGTTACGTAACATCCCATCACAAGCTAAAACACATAAAAATTCCCAAGTTGTGTGAACGAAAGATGAAACCTGCATAGTAATCCGAGTCACCATAAGCGAAACGGTTATCTTGCTCATCCCCCTGTGCGAATGGTTCTAGAATGCTGAGAATTGACAAAAGGACGAGCTCTTCCCTATCCATTCACCTTAATAAACAGTGGTTTTTACCACTACCAAATCCCAATCATAGTTGGTTCCCAAAGTTGTAAGGATTTGTACTACACGTCCCTGCCAAGGATGGGTAGTCATCCCCAAGACCTAAAAGGATCAATGCCATTCACGAACAAAATTCCAATAAATCATCATCCTAACACTTTCCATTCACCTTTGGTCTCCAAGTTGTAAGGATTCGTACTATCCGCCCCTAACCAGGATGGGTAGTCGTCCCCAAGGCCTAAAAGATCAATGCCCCTACTTCATAATCTCCATCACCCCCTTGGTTCCCAAAGTCATAAGGATTCGTACTACACGTCCCTACAAAGGATGGGTAGTCGTCCCCAAGACCATAAGGATCAAGGTCATTCACAAGCCCAAACTCACACTGCTCAAAATACAAAATCAATTAACAGTGGTTATCACCACTATCCAAAATCCTTGCTCAAAAAGAAAAATAAATAGAAAAATAAATAGTGATTTTCATCACTATATAGACGAGCAAGTCTCCCAAATCATTCAGCCAACAAATAACCTGAACTTGAATCCCTGGAATTCTCAGCATTCGAAAACCATCTAGGTGATCCTCATTACAGGTTTGGTTGACAACCTATCTAGCAATGGTGGTATCCTACCCGCACGATGATATATCTGTCACATTAACTCGTGTACAGATCAATGTTTGCATGTGGATGAGCTAGCTTATGGTATCCTAGAGAGCAACGCAGATTAATCTATCTAAATACAACAAAGGAGTTAGTGGAGCTAATTAGGTGATCCTCAGTACAGGTTTGGTTGACAACCTATCTGGCACTGGCGGTATCCTGATGAATACCACATAAATGAACTCAATTGCACACACAAGGATGCGAAATAACTTGGTCAAAAACAAGTCCGATTCATACCTTGTTCAAAAGTCTTGTAAGATAAAGTACAATCGTGGCTAGTGAGTTAAAACCGTCTGAGTCTCAGAAAACCTTAGCTACATTTCTAAACCAACTGCGCTACTTTTCATCCTCACATTACCATCAAAAAATACAAAAAACCACATGTATACATGCAAAGTCATTTACCACAGCAATCGCATAAACACAAAATCACAAAGTCCTAAACAGTCTATGGTGCCCTAACCAAACAACACAAATTCATTTCATCCATTACATTTTGCATATCACATATATATCAAAAACATTTGCATTTATCATACCATATACATCCATTACCATAAGCATGCATCCATCAACATCAATCATTGTGCATAACATAAAATAATGACATATACGCAAAGCAAGAAAATCAAAACAACAAAAACAACAAATATCCACAGACGACAAGCAATAAAAGTGACGAACAAAGGCACCTTTGCGCCTAACATTCAATGGCATACAAAACCGACGTCGGAGTCACAAATTATCAATATCCTACTCCCTAAGAAGGCTACCATAGCCGGACCGCTCCACGGGAGGTCGGATTTTCGCCAATTTTAATCCCAAATGGCGTCACAAAAACAACCAAACAACAAAAACATCACAATAAATGCAACACAAAAACACAACAATAAACATTGCCGGACACAAGCGCTCTTACACTTAACCTCTTGGCATAGAAAATCGATGTCGGGGCACAAATGGTCGTTATTCTACTCCCTAAGAAGGCTACCATAGCCGGACCGCTCCACGGGACGACGGATTGTTGACACTTTCACCCCATTATGGCATCACCAAAAGGGTTTTTACCCACCAAAAATAGGTCCAAAAGTCGAAAAACTGCTTGCACATTCAACGGACAAACATCTGAAGGCACCCTAACCTAAGTCACCTCGGGTCAAGCGACTCGTCGCTTTTCTCATGGCGGTCATTCCCTCATCGATTCGTCGCTTGAGGGGGTAGTCACACTTAGTCACCAATCAACAAACACACACCCAATCAAGGCAATGGCATGCATTCAAAGAATCATTGACAAAGACAATCACGCTCCTGCTTGGGGCAGTAAACAAGCAACAATCACAAATCGATCAAACGCGATCAAACGCTTGGCATTCCCGAAGCATGAACTCAAGGTTCCCCCATGGATAAAAGGTTGCGCCCTTTGCCTATTCATGACTGATCAATGTCTAAGTTCAAGTCACACCTCACCAAAATAGGTTAATACTTGAAATCAAATTCCTTAGCTCGTCAGAAGCAAGGATTCAAGAATGCATCCCCTTTCCATGCTTGGGGCATCACAAGTTGGTTAGGTTACTAAGAAACCCTAATCACTAGTGCTTTGGTTATCTATTTTTGCTTAGCACTGCGTCACCCGCAGCGCTTCCCAAAAAGGGGCATCTGTAGACACCAAAACAGCACCAATCCGATTACGTGACAATGCTTTGGTTATGTCCCGTTTGCTTTCTTTGACCATTCCGCCTTCCCTGGTGAGAAGGCCCAACTATCGAATGAATCCTCCAAGTCCAGCTCGGGTTAGAGCATAAGCGAATGCTACTTTCGGCGACGTCGCGACATTGTGACTGTCGCGATGTCGCAACATCGCGATGTTGCGACGTCGCAATATCGCGATAGTTTCTTGTCCTATCCATCTTACAAATACTTACATTCCCTCTAATATGGTTGTCCTTTGTAGATTTAATCTTCAATATTTACATCACTATGTAGTGGATCACTGATGTGACGTCGCGACATCGCGACGTCGCAATATCGCGACAACTCCTACCCTTCGCCCTGGCTTCTTCTTGGTGTCGCGATATCGATCGCGACGTCGCGATATCGCGACAAACTCCGCCTTTGCGCAAAGTGGACATTAAACAAATAAAGCGGACTTTAAACAACAAAGCGGACTTTAAACAAATAAAAGCGGACATTAAACAATTGAAAGCGGACATTAAACAACGAAAGTGGACATTAAACAAATAAAGGTGGACTTTAAACAAAAATATGAAAATGGACATTAGACAATTGTCATAATGGCAAACATGGGCCTTAGACAATTAAAAGTGGACATTAAACAATTAAAAGTGGACATTAAACAAACGAAAGTGGACATTAAACAAATAAAGTGGAGGTCAGTCAATTACGGCTCCCTGTGTCGCATGCGCGCGAGTGGACGACCAGCGGACTGTCACGCAGACAAGCATGGGCAGGCCAGACGGGAAGAATTTCCCCCATCACGCACTAGCATGAACACCAACTGGCATCCCTGCATGCCCATAACAACTGCACCCTGGGAATTCTATAAATTGCAGAGTTCTCTCACCAAAAAAGGAGGGAAGGAGGAAGAAACGTTTGGAGCAGCGAAGCCCTGCCCGTTTATCGCCAGACGCTCTGCCTTCGATTCACTTCTACCGCATCCGTGATCTCTTCTGCAAGGGAGGTCATTGGGTGTTTATGGAGAACGTGAATCCGGATCCATGGATCCATTAATTTGTCGACAAAGCTTACTGTTCTTTTTATTTTTTTATTTCTTTGCATTATGATTTCGGTTTTTATTTCTTTTGCATAATAATAGCATCGGGATCTTTTGCATAATGACTTCAGGATTTTGATTGCAAGCATATCAACATGCAGGTTTTATTTCATTTCACTCTCACGAATGCTTTATTTTAACACAGGTGCTACTAACGCCTTTGTTGTTTCTTTGAACGCAGGAGTAGCAGCAAAGATCAAAGACTCATCAACACCAGCGGCGGCAACACTTTGGCCCGTCCATTTTGCATGTGGGCACGCGGAAGGAAGATTACTAAAGACGATTGTAACCGAAACATGCTAATCCTCCTAGCCCTTAAAGGGGACGGAGAGAGATTGTAACCGAAACCGGAATCATATTAATAAAAAGGGCTGTGCTCCTGTTTCTCATTATATGTTAGTTTTGATTCGATTACGTTCGTCTTATTTTGTGTATGTTCATTTGGTATCAAGTTAGTATTGCTTTTCTTCCGAAATCTCGTGCTTTCAACACCCAATACTATTTTAAATCAAGTTGGGAAAAGGATGTAACAATAGTGAACTCACAATATTCTAGAAAATAATTTCACCAAATGATGGACAAAAAAAATTATTAAAAATAATACCAAGGAACATGCAACAATAATTTTCAATAGAGGTTCTAGAATGGTTTGCACACTCTTAAGTTGGAAATTTGCACCCCATAAGGAGCCGATATTGATGCTCTCATATCACTTGTCATGAAACAACTTCAAGAACTATAGCAATAGTAGTAGCAATCCAATGATACTTTAATAATATTACCCAAATGATAATAATAATTTAATATTCAATTACCAAAAAATCAAATATGCAATAATCAACAACAAATTTAAATTAATGCAAACCCTTAACCACTTAAAGAGGGAGAAGTTTCATAGCCACTTGGAGAGGTTAAAGTCTCATATGTGTAGGATACACAACTAATATTTGAATACCAATGATGATATCAACTACCATCGAACTCTTCTTATTTAAAGATTAAATCAATCATTAACCCTAACCCTAAGTATTGACTATCTAAACCTAGGTCCCGAGCTAATAAAAATAAAGATAGTCGATATGCTATACTGGAGTCATTACACATTGATGCTTGTTGGGAGTTTCTTCATACGCCTAAGGGCTAGAATGGTGCTAGTTGTTGGGATATTATTCCTCTTCCCAAGCTAGTTATCAAGAGTATATATTTAATGGTCAGGTGGAGAAGCACAAGCTATTAGTTATTGCTATGGGGTTCTCTCAGAAGAAGGAAATTGACTATTTAGAGATTTTTGATCCTATCAGATGGGCGGACCTTGTTTGGATGATTTTATCTACTTAAGGTCACTTATAATTTAACTAATCATACCCCTTTAGGCCAACTATTTCATCATTGTTTTGAAAACTCATTCTTTTGATTACTGAGATTATATGGTGTCTAGGTAATGTTTTGATATTTGAAATATTTAACTTCTTTACTAGGTAATGTGTTGATTCTATTTTGTTCTAAATATATTGATAAATGTAATATATGGAGCAAAGTGATGAGGATACTTAGGTTATATCTTTTAACCTAAGTCTTTTATTATTTTACTATGTTATTATTATTATTGCACATTATTGTACTACGTGATTTGGAAGGTTTGCCCACGTAGAGTGCATGATTGGGTTGTTGCACCCGCTGTTTATCTTTTGCATTGTTTAGCTTTGTTGGTTGCTTATTGTTTGGCATTTGGTTATAGGATGTTGCAACCTCCAATTATTTGATGTGTGTATATATTGTGCATATTATGTAATAAAATCATTCAAAATATTAGTTATGTATCATTGGTATCAGAGCACTAGATTCTGCTCCTGTCTGGGTAAGGTACCATGTTGTCTACTCAAGATAAATTGTTCTTTGGAAATTTGAAGCAGCGACTCAAAATGATCATTGCTAATATCCAGTAGATTCAAGTTGCACAACCTGCAATAGAAATGGTTGTTGCAAAAAACATCTCTATAGAAATTGCTACAAAAGTTTAATTTACTACAGCATAAATGCCAGCAATCGAATCTACAAAAGAAAAAAATTATTATAGTAGAAGAAATAATTTTTGTAGAAGAAATTTCTACAAAAATTCCAATTGCTGCTGCAAAAGAAAATGCTGAAATTAATGCAAAAAATTTAATTGCTACAAAAGAAATTGCCCCGATGGAAGAATTAGAAGATGAAGAAGAAAATACTGCAGAAGAAAAAAAAAATTAGAAGCAATACCTGGATTCTAACCAGGATTTATGGGTAAAATTCCCATCGTATTTTTGCTAGACAATATTGCTATGGAAAAATTCTTGAAAATAACATTTTTTTACTTGATAATATTGCAATTTTGATTAGTGCAGATCAACATTTTGGAGCTCACCCCAATACGGTGCTCTATTTTTATCTCCATGGCTCACCTGCAATCAGTCACCTTCTACTACATGATCTTCTTGTTTTTGCTAGATCCATTGCAGATGCTTAATGGAATCCCAACTGCACTCATTGACCTACTGTGGTTTCTAGATCCCCAACCATGGCATATTCCTAGGGCTGCTTAGCCACCTCCTTGGCCTCCACCAACCTACTGTAGATAACACCATGGCCTTCATTGCCCAAAATTTCCAGATCCTCTCTCCTGTAGGAATATTTAAAAAAAAAAGGTCCAGTTGCACTACAAGCCCCCTTCAAGAAGATCGAGATAAAAAAAGGTATCAATTGCACTTCACACGGGCCTGCACAGCCAGGCCAGCATGATCTATGCACACAACTTGGCCAGTGTGGCTTGTGCGCATAGCCTGGCAAACCTGGCCAGCATGGCCTGTTCATAGCCTGACCAGCGTGGCGTATGCACACAGTCAGGATAGCACCTGTCCAGTGCAAACCAACACATAGCCAGGCCAACATGACCTATGCACAGCTAGGCCAGCACGGGTCTATGAGTAATAGCCTATGGGAGGCATGCATTAAAGGCATGCATCGGTCACATGGTGCACGTGCTTCATCCATGGACGCCCACGCATGGTCGGTATGCTAGTGTGTGCCTCCCACATGGGTGCAACATGCCTGTGCATGCTGCACTCCACATAGGTCGTACACGATCAAGATAAAATTGATCGCATGCATGGCCCTCCCCTTTGGTGATAACTTAAAAATATTAATTAATTAAAAAAACTTATTTATTAAATAAATTTATTAATTTATTTATTAAATAAGTAAATTAATTAAAAATTTAATTAATTAATTAATTTAATATTGCTTTGAAGATTTTGCTTATGTCAATTTGGAGGACCAGTCATCCGTCTACAAATATTGGTGAGTTTATAGTCATTGGAAAGCTCTTTTTGAGCCCGACCTATTGGTATCCTTCTTTTGGCATTTTGTGAAGTCCTATTATAGTTCTTTCTTGGTCTCCTCCTCTTTGTAATTGGAGAACATTTTCGGTCGTACCCGACACTCCTAAGTTCGATCCCATTTTTCTTGTGAAAGCATTGAATTCCAATGCTTCTATGGTTGGGAGGAATGATGAGGATACTTAGGTTATATTTTTTAAACTGAGTATTTTATTATTTTACTATGTTAATATTATTATTGCACATTGTTGTATTGCGTTATTTGGCAGGTTTGTCCATGTAGAGTGCATGATTGGGTTTGTCCATGTAGAGTGCATGATTGGGTTTGTGCACTCGTTGTTTATCTTTTACATTGTTTAGATTCGTTGGTTGCTCCTTATTTGGCATTGATTATAGTATGTTACAACCTTCGATGGTTTGATGTGTGTATATATATTGTGCATATTATGTAATAAAATCATTCAAAATATTAGTTTTGTATCACAAAGAATATTAGAAAATTGATTATTCAAAAACCAATAACTTTGATTGACTAGAACCAATTATAGATTACAGACATGAGATAGTAATGGTAGATAGATTCCTCCATCGTCTATTGAGCATGTCTATATTTATACAATGGTAGAGGTGGAACATTCTAGGATGTGCTTCCTTGAGCTAGAAAATACCTCTTTTGGGTATAAGAATTAAGGGTTAAGTTCAAAATTCTTACCATATGATATTAGCAAAAATGAAAAGGTTAGAAATATTATGCTAATGCTATTTTTTAAAAGCAATATGTTACATAAAATAATGCTCATAACTCAAGAGAAGGGTTACTATGAAGACAGTATAAATTGATTAAAAAAGGGTAACTGGTAAGAGTGGTTTACTAAATAAATCATTCATAATTTAAGACTTCATACCCAATATATATTAGATATTATGTGGAAATAATGTAGTGATTAAATAAAATTTCAAAAAAGTAAGAGCAATCCAACAAACACTTGCAAAGAGTAAAATTCACCCTAGGAGAAATTATAAAATAAAAAGTTTATTATCAATCAATTTTGACTAAATTTACATCATCAAACAATTATAATGAGAAGATTAAAATTATTAATTGAGATGTGTGCCTTTGTTTACTTTGCAAGCAAGAGTAAGTTGGGGATGAGAAGCATGTAAATGATGCATTTTTGTACATACCAACATTAATATGAAAGTACTCATTGCAACATAATTACCAGAGTATCTTATACGAGCAATTAATTTTATTAGTTGATACATAAGTACTTATAATGCCTTGATACATTATGTCACTCAACATTGATATCAATCACTTTTAATTCTATTTTGGCTTTCAAAAGATATTTAGCATGATATTTTTAATGATGCTTCAATTTTATCAGTTTCATAGTTGTCAAAGAAAAATAGTCTTGCGTTGTATTTGTTGTAGCTTCTTATTAACTAGGTATCATTGTCCTCCATCTATTGCTTTTTGTTCTCACCTTTGTTCTCACATCATCTTTGTACAAGCCCTACATATTTGATCTCATTCTAACTTCAATGTCGCTTTGGATCACATCCCAAGGGTTTATCATGCCTAATAGATTCTCATCCACTAGACTAGTTGATAAGAACATGAAGGTATACTCAAACAATCAATCCATTGTATCTAAGCATATACCTTATCATTATTATAAAATATAATGGGACCATACAACCTATACTTTAAACACACTTATCATCAAAATAAACAAGAAATAAGGAGAAAATCCTTTCAATAATCTTATGAAAAAGGTCTTATCAAAACAAGGCAACCAAAAGTCATCAAGCCATTATAACATTTAATGTTTAATGTAATCATACATGTAAATAAAAGTAAAAAGTTTTCAATAAAAAACTTATAGAAAAATGTTTTATTAAAATTAATAATAAACTAAATAAAAAATTATTTATATTAATTTATTCCTAAAGCGAGAAATCCTGAGCTTATCTGCTTAATGTCTCTTACAAGATTTTGGCTAAAGCTTTAGCTCTTGATATTCGCAAAATTCTCCCTGTGATTATCATACTAGAGGAGACGAGTTCATTAAAATGTGTTACATCTTGGATAATATTATTACTATCTAGGAAGGTTTAGAATGGGCTCGTCTCTCTGGCCAAAAGCCTCTTTTCCTTAAACTGGACTTTGAGAAAACTTATAATTGTATTGAGTAGCCTTTAATTCTCTCCATGCTCCAAGATCTCGACTTTGAACCCATTTTATTAGGGTTTTCAGTATGTTGTTTGTTGATGCTTCAATTTGTCTTACTATTAATGAACATAGGTCAAAGGATTTTGGTTTGTTTCATTCTATTCGCCAAGGCTATCCTTTGGGCCCCTCACTTTACATCCTTGCTACTGAAGATTTTGGTTATCTTCTTGCCAATCAAGCATCTAAGACGTTGATCAAAGGTATTCTTTTGCCTGATATGTCCACCAAGATTATTAATGGGTACTTTACGGATGATTCTTTTCTCACCATTGATGAGGATAAGGTTTCAATTTCAACTACTTTGGTTTGTTTAGATATTTTTTGTAAGGCCTTGGGTTCCAAAATCCAATGGTCTAAGTCTCTTTGTTTTCGCCTTGCTTCTTATTCTTATGTTCCTGCATGGATTAGATATTTTTCATGGCATTGGCTTCAAAGGGGTGAGCATTTTATGTTCTTAGGAATTCCCTTTGCTTTTGATAGCTCGCCCTTTGAGCTCTAGAAGTATGTCATTGAAGTAATTGAAAAGAAGATTTCCTGTTGGGACTCATGTCCCTTTTCTCTTACCAATAAGTTTCAGGTTTGCACAAAGATTCTTGCTGCCACCCATGTTTATTACTCCTCATGTTGAGTCCCTTCTAAGAATTATTATAATAAGTTGGCTAGACTCCTTAGGTATTTTATTTAGGTCAAGGGGAAGAATTCGTGTGGTTTTCATCAAGTTGCTTGGGATATCTGTTGCACACCTACTGATAAGGGCGAGATGGGCATCGTTGATATTTATAGGTAAAACATTTCTTTGTGTGCTAAGTGTGTGGTTTAATATATTGAAGGCCCTGAAGCCTAGAAGGTTTTGATTCACCATTGTGTTTATTTAGGGCTACCTTATGGATGTAAATATTGGTCTAATATTGGCCTTCACACTCTCATCATTACTTCTACTCTAGTTAAGATTCAAGGTTCCTTTATTGTTAAAGGTATTTAACAAGATTTTGAGGTGGTGAAATCTCATCTCCACTAGATTGGTGATGGTTTTCGTAATGGTCTTTCGTTTAATTCTCAAAATATCTAGTGGTCTCCTATTTTTTCTAACTCTTCAATTCTTCTTGCTGATATGCCAAGGATTAAAGCTTTGAGGTTGTTTTGCAAGAGCATCTACTTTATAAAATATTTAGTGCACTCTCAAGACCAGATTCCTTGACCTAATCTTAAACGTAAATTTAATCTTTAGAATTCAAAGCTTCCTTCTATTCTTAAAATTCAAGGGCTTATGCTTGATGTCATTCTTCATAAGCCCGACCTTCAACCCCCAAGTGCCTGGTGGAGGGATTGGCGTTGGAATATGGATACTTCTTTTAAGAACTACTCTTCTTCCTTTCTTTATCAGATTCTTAGTCATGTTTCCTTTGGTGTTGACAAACTTAATGAGAGATGACAGACTCACTTTACCTCCTATACTTGGATTGCTCGTCTGAACCATATATGACAGTTTGACCTTGAACACAAGATTACCTTTTTTCTCTGGTCTCTTATTTATCAAGGGCTTCATATGGGAGAGAGACTTAGTAAGGTTGGTCTTCCTAATCCTAAGTGTCTAGCTTGTGGTTGTTTTGAGACTTTTAAACATTTGTTTTGGTTATGTCCTTTTGCTCAATTTTCTTGGTCTTGGATTCATTCATTTTTAAAGCCCTTTCATCTTGAATTCTTCAAATGGTAGATGATATTTTTTGGAGATAATAGTTGTTGGCCTACTTATATTACTGCTTTGTGGAATTTCTTTCGTGTTATTATTTTATTTCAAATTTAGAAAGCTAGGAATGCTATTTTCTATTCTGGATATTCAATTTCTAGTCAATTTTCTATGCATAAAAATATTACGGTTTTTTTTGCTATTATTGTTCAGATCCATTTGCAGGCTTCCATTTGATAAATCTTATCAAATATTGGCACGAGGCTTCGTACATTATTACTAGGGTTTTACCTAACCTCCCTCTACCCCAAGGTCCCTTTGACGTTTTTCGGACTCAAGTCATTTTGTTAGTGCTCATAGCAGGACTCGATCTCCTCTAGGAGTGGACACCTTTGCCTAGTTATGCTATTTATTTGCCCTTTAAAGAGCTAATTTTGTTTTTGGCCTTAGGCCTTGTTTTAACAGTGTTAATTGTTTGGGTGGCCTTACGTCCCAAGCTGTAATTTTTCCAATTCCCTTTTTATTGTAACCTCTCTTATTTTTATTAAATATAATTATTGGTTCCAATAAAAAAAATATTAATATTATATTTTACCAAATATAAATTAAATAAGATATTTACAAGAAGACCCAAAAATATTGGCCAAATGACTTTCAAAACAAATTCTAAATAAATAAACTCAAAAATTAATAAATTTGGAAATTTAATTCTTATTAGTATTTTTTTTTTTTTTTTCAATCATCCCAATCATGGTGAAACTAATTTTTTTTTTAAGACAAAGTATAATATAATGGATAGCATGAAATCCACCTTTAGATTTACCATCTCTATGTGAGAAAAAACAAATAATAATAGAAGACCACACCGTGACGTAGCTTTTGCTGTGGAAATGCAATATTATCTAAAATCATTTATTTTATACTAATATTGCATTTGTAAATATATAGTATTTATTTTAAACATTGTGTTTATAGCAAATTTTTTCTCCAAAAAATCTTGTCGTCGTCCATCGCCAAAGCCCTTGTCACTCAAACGATATCGATCACTTTGGTCTCCACTTTACTCTTCGAAATGGTAATATTTAACAAGTCATTTTGATTTTATTAATTTTATGGTTTAATGGTTAAAATAGTTGAGTGATGTAATTTATATTAAAGTTTAGATTATAGTAACATTAATTTAATTATATATAATTTGTTGTCATTAAGTTAATGTAAAAAAAAAAAAACTTTTTAAAACATTTTTAAAAAATCATATACTATAATTGGTACATTTACTTGTTGATCATGAACCATTGTCTCTCTTCTTTTTTGCTTTCACCCTTAATAACTAGGATATATTTTCTGTTGATACCTTCACATTATCTTTGGACAAACTTGACATATTGAATATCATTTTAATTTTGGATGTTACTCTCCATCATGTCCTAGGGGCTTATCACCCCAATAAAATGTTGTTCTAGGCCTAGTTGAGAGGAGCTATGATAGGAGCATGAAGGTGTCCTCAAGCAATGAGTCCATTATATCTAAAGCATTTGTCTCATTGTTCTTATAGGCTCCTAAAACTACAAGGAGAAATATTTTTTAATAATTCAAGGAGAATATTTTATCAAATCTCATTGTAAATTAGTTTTAACGTCCTCAAGGTCATGAGGTGACCTTTCTTTTACCTAATACATCTAACCAGGTTATGAGACTACCTTTATTTTACCTAATACATCCAACCATAGGCTATGTGAGAAAACCTTTATTTTACCTAATATATCCAACTATAGACTATATGAGATGACCTTTATTTTACCTAATATATGGTTATCCAACCTACTCCATAAGCATGGTGTACAACCCTACTCCTAGCAGGATTTGAACCTTAGACCTTTATTCACATTTTTAAAATCTACATCATTAGGCTACTTATTTTACACACCAACAAAATCTGGAGCTTCTTGTGTTTGATAAGAGTGGTGTTGTTACCTTTAATGATGTGGAGGCCATTATAGCCTTATTATGAACCTCTACTCTCAATAACATAAATCATTCACCAATACGTAGAATTATATAATAAATCAACCACATTAATAAACCCACACAAGATAACATATGAAAATACCTTTCAGGTAGGACAACATCAAGAATACTCCTTAAGAAAGGAATCACACCACAAGATCTTCGTTCTATGAGCCAAAACTCTTTACAAATAATACTTGACATGATTCATTACAATGACAACATCCCTTTATATAGCCCTCTTTCTAAACCCTTCATCTTCCTAAACTCTTCTCCTACTCATTGTTATAAAATCCTAAAATATAATCAACCTTGGGTTATGTGTGGCCCATGCCATAATACCCATATACAATATAATATTATATCCCCTTAGGTACCTAACATTCCACCCCCTTTAAAAAATGTTTCGTCCTTGAAACATAAGAATAAACTAAATAGTTTGATATTTTGATCCATGCTGAGAGCTAATACCAATCTTGATCATCTATCCATTCCAATGAAACTTTGATTGGTGGAGGTCTTCATTGATGTCGATGTACCTTTTTACCAGAGAATCCAAAAGTCATCCTTTGGTTCCATGTGTTAGAAGCATATTTTTGTTGGTCATAAATTTCACTCTTCTTCACCCATGCTTATGTTTATGATTAGTAGCACTTCCAAAATTTTGGCTCCTCGGGTTCCATATATGTCCCTCATAGTTCTTTTGTTGCTTTAAGTCCTCTACCCATGATTGTTACCTTCCAGGGTAGTGTGGATGGTGATAAGCTTTATACTTAGCCCAATGTTCTAATTTTTTTCAACATATTGTTCCTCTTATTTGTGCTCTTTGGTCATGCTCCTATATTTTGGTTTGTCCTTGGATTTCATTTTTGTTTCTTACTTGATCTCTGCTATTGCCTTCTCCTTAGACTCTATTTCGTATTCTTTTGTTGCTTCTTCAATTTGTTTTTCTACAATTGCTTCTTGGTTCTCCCTTGATCCTTACTCCTTAAGCTAAGAAACATTTTATAGTGTTATCTTTCTTTTTTTTACCACAACTTCATAAATTTCTTCTAAAAATTAACGTTAAAATCACCCAAAGATTCCAAACAAGGATATCCAAGAACAATTTAATTTCATCCATCTCATTAACATGAAAAATAGCATGCAAAATATACTTATCCATAGACGGCTTCAGGTCTTCAAAAATTTGACATCTCTCTCCTTGATACTCTTTGTTGGAACTTATAAATGATTAGCCAAGTCCCTGCTGATGAAGTTGTGCTTGTTGTTAAGGTTTATGGAGACTATATTTTTACTTATAGAGACTATATTTTTTCTTATAGAGACTATTTTTTTTCTTTTTTAATGCAATCATGAACCTGTAAAATAGATTTTTTAGATTCAATCAGATCTTCGTGGTCATTGCTTAGCTTATTTGACACTCAAAACGTGTTTCCTTTTGCATGCAAACTATTATCTTTCTCTTTTATTTTTATCAACTTTTGTAAATTATATGTTTATTTATTTCTTCTACATGGTTTTTGGTCTGACTGTTTATTTCCTCTATATAGTTGTTGGTGGTCTATATAAAGTTTCTCATTTGTTCATTTAATTTCTTTAACTATGTTTCTTCCTATTAAATTTTTTTCGAAGTCCATGACCTCAATAAATATATTTTAAAGTAGCTAGGATTTTAAACAACCAAAAACTCTCATAACTAAAATTTCTCAAATCTCATCTATTTCTTTTTACAATTTTTCTTCAAAATAAATAAATCAATATTAATCAATTCGGGCAGGAGTTCGCAATATCGCAGCCTTCAATGATCGACATAAAACCCACACAGTCAATCAATAGAGGAGCGACGATAGTAGCATCGACATCAGTGCGATTTACGGTTTGTAGGAGAGGAGGAAGCATATTACCTCACAGTTAAAGGCATCCATCTGTGTCTTGGTGCTTTCTCTACTACTTCACCACTTTGATTTCTCATATCCTTCAAAATATTTTGGATCAACTTCTTAGTCTGTAGCGAATGCGAGCCAGCCAGGAGTGAGTGCAGTCGGTAGTGAGGGTAAATATGAGCTGGGAGTGAGCACAGTTGGTAGCAAGTGTGAATACGAGCTGGGAGCAAGTGCAGCCATTAGTGAGTGCAAGCACGAGCTAGGAGTGAGTGCAACCAACAGTGAGTGCAAAAAAATTAGGTAACATGGAAAGAAAGTCATTTGTGAAAGTGCTTACTGAAAGTGTGAATGGCCAAGTTGGAAGTTTGGATGCCCTACCTAGCAATAAGAAGAAGAGAGAATCTATGGAAAACCCAGTCCAGGTAGCAGATTCTATGCCAGAAGTGATTATCAAGGATGAGATGATTGAGCATGATATAATGATTCTTAAAACCAGAGGGTTAATTTGTAAGTTTCATGGATATTGGCCAGGTTTTTTTTGAGATTCAAAATTGGATTAAGTGGAAATGGGGATTGAATTCAAATTACTCCATGACTTTTCTTCCAAAAGGATTTTTTCTCATTATTTTCTCTAGTTCAAAAATAAGGGATAAAATAATGGATGGAGGCCCATGGTTTAGGGGCAAAGATGCATTATATTTAAGACCTTGGAGTGAGAATTTTTTTGTGGACACAAAAACTATTAAAAGGCTTCCAATATGGATTAGGCTTTTTGGACTTCCTTATCAACTCATCAATAAGGAGGTTTTGAAGAATATTGGTAATACCCTAGGTGAATTCATCCAGGAGGGACCAACTACTAAGGAGAGAAGGCATGTTGTATACACTCGAATATGTGTTGCCATGGATATTTCTAATCCTTTACCACAGTCGATTAGGATTAAATCTGAATCAAGAGAATGGGATCAACAAGTGGATTATGAAAACATTGCATTCCGATGTCGCAAATGTCATGAAACTGGGCACATGGCAAGAGATTGCAAAGTGAAAATGGAGGAAGAGATGGAATTTTTTGGGCATGAGGGTAGTTTCAATTTGAAACAAGGAGACCATATCACAGGAGAAGCTAGGTCAAATCAAGGATTTTCCACTCCTAAGAAAGTGGCTAGAAAAATCCCTCTACATCATCAGATGGCGAAGGCCATTACAGTTCACTCAAATCAGTCATTAGAAGGAAATAATGATATGGGAGATGAGGAAGTACAATGCACAAGTTCAAATATAAAAGGAGCTAAAGGTGCGAAGGAAGAGGGGAAGACAAATTTTAATATAAAGGAAGATGGGGAGACAAATTTTAAAGCAAATGAGGCGAAGGAGGTCAAGCTTAATCTAGGTAAATCACCTTTATTATCCTCAAGTAGCTTAAAATATTCTCCTTACAAAAAAATGAAAGTAGTACGGAGTGTATTCCTTGCACTTTAGGATTTCAAGAGCAATATAGTAAAGAAAATCTTGTAGAGGATATCCAAGGAAATTTAGGTATTTCAAGACAACATAAGAAAGTGATGACTATGGAGGATCATCTATGCAGTTTAGAGTTTTTAGGGCAACATAAAGAAGAAAATGTTATTGAGGCTATTCCTTGCACTTTCGACTCTTTAGGGCAACATAAATCTTTAGAAGATAAGTCCCATTTTGAACAATATGAAAAAATGGAAGAGATTGATGAAGATGAGAGTGGTGGCAAGAATGGAAGAAGGAGAGGAAGGCTATCACAAAAAGAAAAAAGAGAAAAAGAAACTCAAAAGGATATTGATTTGGGAAGCCAAATAAAAATATCATAGGTGTTAACAAGAAGTGGGGTTAAGCCCACTAATAAAAATAAAAAGTGTTGATGATGAAAATGATATCATGGAATATTAGGGGTATGAATAAAACCCCTAAAAAAAAGTTATTAAGGAATTAATAGGTTGTTATAGCCCTGAGTTTATTTTAATACAAGAAATAAAATTAAGCAATGAGGAATGTAAGGATGCTTTTAAGAAGATTTGGAAGACAAGTGATTGTTTAGCAGTTTCTTCTATAGGAGCTTTAGGAGGTATTGCAATAATATGGGATAAATGCAAATGGGATGGACAACTATTAGAAGCAAAAAGTAATTGGGTTGTTGGATTATTTTGTAGGAAAGAGGAAAACATCAAAGTTGGGGTTATAAATGTATATGCTCCAACTATAGTTACTCCTCGTGAAAGATGTTGGAAGGACCTTAGTATATTTTTGTCAAATACAATGATGATTCATTGTGATCTATGGATTCTTGGGGGTGATTTTAATATTGTTATATCTCCTTTGGAAAAGAAGGGTGGCATTCTAGGATGGTCGAAATCAATGCAAGATTTTGCTTCATTTGTCAATTCAAATGACCTTTGGGATGTTAGTCCCTCAAGCTTTCAATACACATGGGATAATAGATGCATTGGGAAAAATCATATAGCAGAAAGACTAGATAGATTTTTGTTATCCAATAAATGGTTGCAAACAAAGTATACAATCTCTTCAGATATTTTATTGCGAGCAGGATCAGATCACAAACCCATTCTTTTGACTTGTGAGTCACCTAACAATGGTCATCCAAAGCCATTTTGCTTCCAGTCTATGTGGCTCCAAGACCCTGATTTTTTCCAGATGGTTATGTTATGGTGGGATGAATCAAAATTTGAAGGATCATGTATGTACAAGTTTGTTCAAAAGTTGAAATATTTAAAGGAGCAAATGAAGATATGGAATGTCAAATCTTTTGGTAACATTTTTAAAGAAAAAAAGAAATTGAATCCAAGCTCAAAAATTTACAAGAGATAGTAGAAATTAATGGAATGGACCAGGATTCTTATGTGAAAGAAAAACAATTACTTTCTAATTATCATAATGCATTGAAGAAGGAGGAGTCATATTGGTTCCAAAAATCTAGAGAGAAATGGCTCAAGGAAGGAGATAGAAATACAAAAAAATTCATGCTACAACAAAAACAATTTTTTTTGTTCATCATATTAAAAATATTATAACTCCAGATGGAAGAAATATTGAGGATGAAGAAGATATAAGGAAGGAAGCAATAAATTATTTCAAAAATATTTTGTCAGATTCTAGGCAAGATAAGGAGGCACAAGAAAAATTTCTGCAAAATATTCCATCACTTATCACTCAGGGACAAAATGAAATCTTGATGAAGAATATTTCTATGGAGGAGCTCCATGAAGTAGTTTTCTCTTTCCATCCTAACAAGGCACTTGGCCTCGACGGATTTCTTGCAATTTTCTTTCAAAATTTTTGGGATTTATTGAAGAGTGATATGTTAGATGCAGTTGAAGAGGCTCGAAAAAGAAAGGCTATAATAAGTGAGATCAATGCTACTTTTATTACCTTGGTTCCCAAGAAATATGACACAAAATATTTTGATAACTTTCATCCAATAAGCCTTTGTAATATGATTTATAAGATCATTTCAAAAATTATGGCAAACAGGTTAAAGGACATTCTAGGGTGTCTTATCTCAAAGGAACAAGGTGGCTTTGTTCAGGGTAAACAAATTCTTGATGGTATAATTATTGCACAAGAGGCCATACATTCTCTTCATTCTATGAAAAATCAGGTATGCTTTTGAAATTAGATATGAAAAAAGCATATGATAGGGTTTCTTGGAATTTTTTACATGTTATTCTCAAAAAGTTTGACTTTGATTATAGTTAGTGTGAGTGGATTAAATATTGTTATAACACTGCAAAATTTTCTATTTTGATCAATGGTTCTCTTGTTGGGTACTTCAAGTCATCTTGTGACTTAGTCAAGATGATCCTCTTTCTCCTTATCTATTCATTATCTAAAAATATGGTGCTCATCATTGAAACTGTATTATTGTCTCTCTTGCAGAATATCTAAAAATATGGTGCTCATCATGGGAAGTCTCAATTGCAAAAAAAAAAAAAGAGATGTTAATAACTTGGCTACAAAATTTGCACATACATGGAAGAGTCATCTGCGATAATGTAATTAAAACTAAGGATCTACTTCGATCTATGGTAAAATGGAAATGTTCAGAAATTTGGGTTTATCACAATTAATTTGATGGTGCTTCTAAAGGAAATCTAGGAAAAGTCTGGTGGAGGTGGTGTTTTTAGAAATAGTGAAGGCAACATTCTCCTCACTTATTCAAAATCGTATGAAACTTCAACTAACAACTATGCATAGGCTACGACACTTCTTACAGGGATTAAAATTGCAACAGAAAAATGATGGAAATATATTTCAATTGAGGAGGACTCACAAAATATCATCAATGCTATTAACAAAAATGGATGTGGAGACTGGATAAAAAATAGTATTATTGCTGATATTCATTTTCTATTACTAGAGGCAATCTCCTGGTAGTGTGAGCATATTTATAGAGAAGGAAATCGAGTAGCAAATAAAGTTATCTTCATCTCGATGAAATTCAAATTTGAGAAGGCAACTGGCCAAGTGAGATTTTATGTCTTAATCAAAATGATGTGAAGGAGTTGACTGTGGAATCAACACTTTGAGAAAGTTGAAGAATATATTTAAGAGAAAAAAGAAATGAAAAAGTCATGATAAAAATGTATGCTATAGGAAATGTAATATTTTGGTATTGTGATGGGAGTGGCCTCCAATAAAAGCCACATATAACCTATTAAAAAAAAAAATCAATATTAATGAGAATTTAACAAATGACGAGTAGTTTTTGTTTTTGTAATACACAAAACGATCTACACAATGATGCAAGAATATTTTAAAAATGATGCCCAACTTTAAACAACTATAACTTTCTCATTATTGATCAAAACTTATCAAAAAACCAATCATTTTTATAGTACTTGAAACGATCTACATTATTGATACAAAAAAAATTAAAAAATTACTTTAAAAAAAAAGATATAACTTCTACAAAATAAAATGCTTTTTTGAAAAATAATTAACTTAACTTTACAATCCAAAAAAACACAGTCTTCTACTTTACCAAAATCACCACTCTCATACTACTTATTATGAATCTATGTTCTTATGAAAAAATCATTCACCAATATGTAAAACTATATAATAAATAAAACACGTTAATAAATTCATACAAGACAAAATATAAAAATACTCTTCAAATAAAACAACACAAAAAGTATTATTTAAATAAATCATTTCACTTAATCTCTATATTATAATTAGAGAATATTAAAATATAATCAACTTTAAATTATTATTTTTAGTTACATAGGAGAGTTGGTCACAACCACATTATTTTTAGTAACTGACAAGAGCCTTGTTATTGTTAACTTGACGTGAAGAGGATCACCAGTCATTCGGGATTCATACATCATTGTCAAAATTCGTACTGTCATCATTGGTCTAACGCGTACTCAAAGGATTCAAATCATACTACTACCTTTGCAAAAATGTTGCTCTCGAGGTTTGAACCTAGGTGTCAAGGTTATGCATAGCAGCTAATCATCATTAATTAACAAATATTTTGATTTTTAAAATTTAAAATTGGCTAATATTGAGGACCTTGATCGGGATCATTAGTCCAAAAATTTTGAATGTAAATTTTTTTGGGTAGATTCGCCCCAATTTTATAATAATGGAACCATTTTAAGTTTAAATTTCTAATATTACTCATAATAATAGAAGACCTTTTCACCTTATAATGAATTTTAGATTTCGAAATTGATTCATCCATTTTTATAAATACATTTTAAGGCCAATCCTTTATGCATAAACTTGTTAAGTGTCTTCTTAGTAAGTGGCCAGATAAACACTTACTAATCCACCTATCCCTTCCGGGTATACCATTATCTACAGAAAAGCCACAAGAGATTTTTTTTGTCTCCTTTGCATCGTTCTAGCTCTTAGGTGGCCGACAATACCATTCCATCCTCTGGCTCTTAGGTGACCGACAATACCATCCCATCTGGATATACCACTATCTAAAGGGAAGCCACAACAAAAAAATTTTATCCCCTTTGCATTGTAGAGGAGGTTCAAATTGTGGACCTCATGTTCAACGCGGTTAGACTAGCTTTCTCTACTTACACTCCTATCAACCCATTTATCATTTTCTAGACTTAAAAATATTAAAGTAAAACATGAAGTTCAATTAACTTCACCTTTATTTAACAAAATAATTTTTGTGGTCTACTATATACAATTAATAAATCGTCATAACAACATGAACTATTACGTATATGGAAATACATCATTTATTTAATATTATAATAAATTAGATTTGACATAATAGTGTGTCTGTGGACTTCCAACGAGTTTAATGTTTTGCTCAGGAAGAAAATATCAAAAGCGGACACAACCTTCGAAAGGCATAAAAAGGAAAATAAAAGAAATCGTGAAGTCCGTTTAAAATTCAGCACACAAATCCAACTGTGCCGTACTATAAGGTAGAAGATATTATTATTATTATTATTATTTTATTATTAATATCATCATTCTCCTCATTCACGAGGAAGAAAAAACAAAATAATTATGTGACAAATTGGTGGTGTACAGTCTGCCATGTGGATGTATATTAACAGAGATGGTTGGTGAGATCCAACGGTAAGGCAGAACTAATGTTGGCTGATCACCGCGGGAAGCGCTCCCATTGGCCGGAGCCAGTGCTACGTCAACGTCAAAGGTGCATTGAGTTACAAGTCTGAACGCGAGGGATCGTGGTCATACAATTTAGGCCATAAATAAAATATTTTCTTTGATCGATTTGAATAAAGGTTTTTTTTTTAAATATAATTAAATAAAATAAAAGTTAAAGATAATTTATTTTATAATAAGATGTGATGAAACGTTAAATAGATTTTATCTTATAATATGCTATTTTTTAAAATTTTAATATAAAATAATAAAAATAAAAGAAAAAATTAAATATTGAACTTTGAACATGGAGCACGTGAGATGATTTCCAAGCGCACTAAGACGGAAAAGGTGAGATGATCTTCAAGCGTTGGAATATCGAAAAGGTCGAAATCTAAGAAGTATAGTTGGATGAATAGGTTTGTTGAAAAGTAGTTTTTGTGGTTTGAATTTGTTATTACTAAAAATAAAATAATTAATTCTTTTATATAATAAAATAAAAATAAAAACATGCATCTATGGATATATGAAAGAGGAGTGAACCAAATTAAAATGACGGCTGATTAAATTGTATTTTATAATATTATTATTTTTAAATTATTTTTAAGTGTGAGTTAAGAGAAAGTGAGTTAAGAGAGGGTGCAAGTGGGAGGAAGTATGAGTTAAAAGGGAGTGCAAGTCGAGATTCAATCATGGCGGAAGAGGGATTGGTCTATTCAGAGTGTATCAATGCTTCAAATCCTTACCACAAATGCATGGAACATTGTTTTTAAAAAATTGTTAAAGCGAAGGAACGCCGAAAAAAAGAAGAAACAAGGTCTATTGCAAGCCAAAAGGAAGTGCACGTTGGGAGCGAGTGCAACGCAGGAGAGAGTGCAAGCTAAGAGGGAGTGCAAGCCAAGCGAGTCGCATTAGCTAATTTGGAAATAAAGTCATATTTGAAAGCCCTTATAGGAAGTCAAGATGCCTTAGTTGGAAGTATGAAGGTCCAAGTTAGAGATAAGCATAAGAGAAAATGCATGGCAAATTTGATCCAGGTAGCAAATGTTGCATTGGAAGTGAGTGGCGAGATGATTGAGCATGATATAATGGTTCTTAAAAGTAAAGGGTTAATATGTAAGTTCCATAGATCATGGTCAGGGTTTTTGGAGATTCAAAATTGGATCGAGTGGAAATGGGGATTAAATTCAAATTACTTTGTGACTTTTCTTCCTATAGTTTTTTTCCTTGTCATCTTTTCCAGTTTAGAAATTAGGGATAAAATAATGATTGGTGGCCCATGGTTTAGAGAATGAGATGCACTTTATTTGAGACCATGGAATGACTTTTTTTTTTCCTGTTGAGACAAACTATTAAGAAGCTTCTGGTATAGGTTAGGCTTTTTAGACTTCCATATCATATTATAAATAAGGATGTTTTGAAGAATATTGGAAACACCCTAAGGGAATCATCAAGGAAGGACTAACTACTAAGGAGAGAAACCATGCTATATATACTAGAAAATGTGTTTCTATGGTTATTTAAAAACCTTTGCTACAATCCATTAAGACTAATTCTGAATCAAGAGAATGAGATCAACAAATAGATTATGAAAATATCGCATTTTTTTGCCACAATTGTTATGAGATTGGACACATGGCAAGAGTTTGCAAAGTAAAAACTATGAAGAAAGAGAAAAAATTCTAGCCATGAGATAAACTTCAAGATGAAGCAAGGAAATAATACAGTAATAGAAGCTAGATCAAATCAAGGATATTCCACTCCAAAAGAAGAGGCAAAGAAAGCCTATCTATAGTATCATTTGGTAAGTTTAGAAGGAATTAAAGGTGCAAAAGAAGATGTGGAGAGAAATCCTAAAACAAAGATGGCAAAAGAGGTCAAGTTTATTCCAAGTAAATCATCTTTATTTTCCTCTAGTATAGAATCCTCTTTAGGTAATAAAAGTGAAAGGGGTGAAGATGTTATCCCTTGCACTTTAAGGTTTCAAGAACAACATAATAAAGAAATGAGGATGGAGGAAACCCATAACAATTTAGGTTTTCTAGGGAAGAATAAGAAGATAATTGCTATAGAAGAGCATCCTTGCACTTTAGGGTTTCTAGGGAAACATAAAGAAGATTGTGCTTTTGAGGTTATTCCTTGCACTTTAGATCCTTTAGAACAAGGCAAACCTAAAGATGATAAGTCTTACTATGAGCAAAGTGAGAAGATTGAAGATATTGATGAAGATAAAAGTATCGTTGGGAATGAAAAAAGAGATGAAGACCCAAGAAACAAATAAAAGGAGAAAAAGAAACCCAGATGGATATTGATATGGGAAAACAAAAACAAATATCACAAGTGCTAACAAGAAGTGGGGCTAAACCCATAAAAAAAATAAAAAATAACAATGAAAATAATATCTTTGAATATTAAGGGAATGGATAAGAACCCTAAAAAAAAGAATTAAGAATTTGTGAGGTTTTTTTAGACAAGATATTTATAGATATAGAAGTTGGGTATCAAATATTTTAGCTATTCGTGGTGTTGAAATTCATATTGATAGAATTTAAATTTTGAAAGGCATCTGATATAAAAGTTAATTGTGGAAACTTAACAGTTAAGCAGTTTGAGGGAGATGGAGAATATCTTTAATAGAAAGGCAAATGAAGAATATCATTTATAGAAAGACAAAGTTGGATATGCTTTAATTAACTTGTTAGAAATGTAATGAGAGCAATGTAATATTTTATTTTTGTAATGGGACCACACAACTTATTAAAAAAATTATATTAAATTATTTGTAAATTAATTATATAAAATTGAAATGAGTCTCATTAATATTACATGATAATTATATAATAAAAATATTATAATGTGGAGTTGCGAGCAAGATCGATGGAGAACATGACTACGAGTAAGAACAATGGAGTTGCGAGTGGGATCGATGGAGCTCTTCCGAATGGTAATGGAGGAGCTCTCTCGACTGACTATGGAAGGGTGCAAGTTCATGAAGGGGAGGGAGTTTGGAAGGGTAAGTATTCGTTTGACCTGGGGGCTAAGTCCTTTGCTCAAGTGATAGGATTGTGTGACGCCTCTTTTTCACCTCTAGAGGTTTGGGAGATGATCCTAGATAAGTGCTCCCTTTCAGTTCCCCAGGATGTTATTGAACCCTCTTTGGATGAAGTTTTGCTTTGCCTTATTGGGAAATTTTTGGCTCCCTATCCTAGCCTAGAGTATTTCATAAAATGGGTCATGTCCAGATGGAATCTATATGGGGGACTAGATATTGTGACCCTCCTGAATGATTTATTTTTGGTCAATTTGTCAGATGGATTTGACTTGCTCCAAATTCTTAGTGGAGGCCCTTGGTTTTTAGGAGGAAGAAGTCTTTTTCTTAGAATATGGGGAATTGAATTCGATATGTTTACTCAAAAAATCAAATTAATCCTTATTTGGATTAGGCTCCTGGGTCTTCCCTTACAATTTTGGCACATGGATATCCTCCGAGGGATTGCAAAAATCTTTGGGAAGCTAATTACGATTGATGTCCTGAATCGTTCCAAGTCTAGAATGGTTGCAGCAACAATGTGTATTGAAATTAATCTAGAAAGAGAACTCCCTAAGACAATTGACCTAATCTCAGAGCTTGGAGTTGAACTCCCTAAGACAATTGACCTAATTTACTTGTAGTGTTTCTTATTTGGATCTACCAAGTAAATATGGGCAGCCCTAGGTGATAAGTTTAAAGAAAATATGGAGGCACAAAGACTTTGTGAAGGAACCAAAAGAACATAACTTTGCTGGTATTGGGTCTTTAGCAAGCCCCATAGATCCTCCAATAGATGAAGATATGGCTCTTCAGGACAATTTAGTGTTTGAGGAGGATGAGTGCTCTGCTAAAAATGGATAGTCCCAGGTATGTACTAAACACCTCTACCCCCTTAAAGCTGAAGGATCATTCAGGTCATATTGTGAAGAATTTTAAGCTAGATATAGCTAATATTATGGATCAAAATTTGGAGGACAATGGTAAGGCAAAAGGAAAAAATGAAAAATCTCATACTTCTAGGAAAACTAGGGTGCTAGACCATTTTAGTCCCATTGGTAAGCCTAGAAAGCCTAATGTTGGCTAGAACAAACCTAAAAAACCAAATATTTTTGAGGTCAGAAAGAGACAAATTTAGAAATAACAAAAGGGAAACAAGCAATTTTAAATTTTGGGGCACCGCATTTGTTAGGGTTTTCATTAAGTTTTGAAACACATGGGCCCCTTCCTTTGGGATCAATGGAGACATATGAATCTATTCCTGTCCCATTAAGATACGTTCGTGGAATGTTCATGGCTTTAATGACCATCCCAAACAAAGATTCATTGCAGATTTGAGAATATATGTTTTCCCAATGATTATTTTGTTGTAGGTGACTAAATTAGCTGAATCAAATATCTTGGTCGTAAATAATATCATCTAGAAAGAGGTAAATTATGTCGTTAGGCATGCAAAGGGTGCTTCTGGAGGCATCCTATGTTTATGGTACCCATCGAGAGTAGATGGATTTGTGTTATCCACCTTTGATAGAATTGTTTCAGTGCAAGATTTCAGATCAAACATGGGTATCAACAAATATATATGCCCCAAACTCGATTATTTGGAGACAAATATTGTGGAAAACTTTGAGTAGGTGATGGAGACTTTTAAGGATGAATGTTGGTTATTAGCTGATGATTTCAATACCCCCCTATTTCACTCAGATAAAAAATGGGGAAACATCTTATGGTCTAAAAGTATGGAGGATTTTACAAACTTTGTGAACATAAATGAATTGCTTGACCTTGACTTGAGAGGAAATAGATTCACTTACAGCAATAGAAGACATGGAGACCAACTTATCCAAGTTAAGCTTAACAAGTTTCTTATCTCTAAGCAAGGATTAGACTTCTTAGGAAATTATTCTTTGTGTACTCTACCTTGGATAGGCTCTGATCATGACCCTCTTCTCTTATAAATCTTTAACTCATAGAGTTTCAAAAAGCCCTTCATATTTGAATCCACATGGCTTAGAGATAAGGAGTTAGAGGATAAAATTAAAGTCTGGTGGTCCCACCTTTTCCCTAGGTTGATTTTGTCCCAAATAACTAGAAAGTTGATGTATTTAAAGACCCAACTAAAAATCTAGAATAGGGAGACTTTTGGCAATATATTTGCTCAGAAAAAAGAGATTCAACAAAAATAAAAAAAATATTAAGGTAAGCTTTGAGGAGGGAGTGAATGATGCTGCTTTGAGGGATAAATAAAGACAACTTCTGTCAGATTTTCACATCCTAGAAAAGGAGGAAATTTTTTGGAGGTAAATTTCTAGAGTTCTATGGCTGAAAGCGGGTGATAGAAATACAATTTTTTTCATGTGACAACCCATAACATAGAAAATATAATAGAATTATAGAAGTGATTAATGAAGATGGGACCAAAAATTCTAATCCAACGGATATTAGAGGAGAAGTTGTTCGATTTTTTTAGAACCTTCTGTGTGTTAACTCCCAAGATTGTGTTGTTGCTCAAGACCAATTTTTGAGGTGTATTTTGGCTTTAATTTCACAAGAGGTAAATAATTCCTTATCTCTCCCCTTTCTGGTAAGGAAATTAAAGATGTTTTCTCTATGGCACTTGAGAAGGCCCTAGGTACGGATGGGTATCTTGTGATATTGTTTTAGAAGTTTTGGTATATTTTGGGAAAGGAGGTTGAACATGCCATTCGAGATGCTCAAAACTCTTTCTCCATTCTGCCCGATGTTAATTCTACTTTCATAGCTCTATTTCCAAAGTTTCCAAGGGCCAATCAACTTAAGGATTTTAGACCTATAAGCTTATGCAATGTCATTTATAAGATTCTCTCTAAAGCCCTTACTAACATATTGAAACAACCCCTGGATGGTATAATTGGTCGCAACCAAGGGGCATTTATTCTAGGAAGATAGATATTAGATGGCATCATCACTGTGCATGACCTTGTCCATTCAACTGACAAAAGAGGTAATCCCTATATATTCATTAAACTAAGTATTATTAAGGCGTACGATAGAGTCTCTTAGATTTTTTTGGATAAGGTCCCGATCCAGTTTGGTTTTCATCAAAGATGGATGAATATTCTTAAATTGTGTTTCTCTACCCTAAGCTTCTCTATGATGGTGAATGGTTCCCTTGCAGGTTATTTCAAAATCACTCGTGATCTCAGACAAGGGGACCCTCTTTCACCTTACCTATTCATCATTCTTGTAGAAGCTCTAGGTAGAGCTCTAATGAAAGCCTTAGACTCCAATCGCATTTTTGGTATTAAACCGGTCTCAAGCCTAGATTCTATTTTGTTCTAGCAATTTGCAAATGATTTGTTGCTCCTGATATGTGCCTTAGTCCCTCAGGCCAAAGTGATTAAATATATCCTAAATCTTTATGAAGTCGTTGAGGGGCAAAAAATTAACCTCAAGAAAAGCAAGATCTATTTCTTAAATACTGCTCTGATATTTCAAAGGACCATAGTTGAAATTCTTGGGTTCCAGATTGCTATTTTTCTAGTCTCGTACCTAGGAATACCAATTTTTTTGTTTGTACTAAGGAGGAATTTTGGTTCCTGATTTTGTAAAGATTGCAAAAAAATATATCTAGCTGGAAAGGGGTAATTTTTGTGAAGGCTGGTAAAGCTACCCTAGTGATGGCTTCCCTTGAAAGTCTACCAATCTATTTTATGTCAATTTTTAAATTACCTGGTGGGTCAAAAACCTTATTCCTAAAGTTGTTGTGTTCTTGTGGTTGGTGATCCAAGGCAGGATTCTGACGATTGACAACTTGTTAAGGAAAGGTATGATAATTGCTAACCGATGTTCTTTGTGCAGGGGTAATTGGAAGTCCACCCACCATATTTTCCTTGAATGCCCGGTCTCTCTGAGTGTCCTCAATGGGTTGTTTCAAGCCTTTAGCATTTGCTGGGTCAGACCAGCTACCATCTTTGACCTCTTCCATCAATGGCCAAATCCCTTTGTTAGCCTTAGGCTGAGGTTTTTTTGGAAGATTTGTCTCCATCATTTTCTTTGGCAGGTGTGGCTAGAAAGAAACCATAGAGAATTCCATGAGTCGAGCCATGATGTCACCTCCATTACCAATAAGATTCTTACCTTCGCCCGTGAAAACATCATCCTTATACCTTATGAAGATCGAAATCCTTCCCCCTGGGAGATGCGGATTGCTCAATCCCTAAATATTACTCTGGGCGAGAAACCTGTGTCTATCAAGGTCAATCCCAGACTAGATGTCAAGTGGAAACTGCCCCCGATAGGCTGGTTCAAGCTCAACTTCGATGGGGCCTCTAAATGTAACCTTGGCAATGCAGGGGCTGGAGGAGTAGTGAGAGATCATCAAGGCAAGTTGGTGATGGCCTTTTATGAACAGTTGGAAACTAGGACTAACAACGAGGCAGAAGCAAGAGCGTATGGAGGGGTCTTTAGTTGGCTCAAGAAATTGAAGGTAAACTAATTATCGAAGGAGATTCGATGCAGGTCATAAACCTTCTCAGAAATGGGAAAAATCCTCCGTGGTAGATTAAGACGGTCATCGAAGAGGCTAGGATCCTTTACCATGCCAGGAATGATCGAAAGGCCCAACACGTTTTTAGGGAAGCAAATAAAACAACTGATATCTTGGCCAATTTAGGGGTGGAAGTCGTTGGGTTGGTCACTTGGGAACATGGGGTCCCAAGTGAAGTGGATAAAATAATTCAAAATGATTTCCAATGATGGTGAAGTTGTGGGGATCAGAAAAAGGGAGAGCAGTTTCAATGTGGTTTTGTCAGTATTGCTTCGGTCCCTATTGTGACGGCTTTAGTTTTCTTTGCAACAGGGGAAGGATCCAGGTTGCTTGGTGGCTTCATGTTATGGAGTTATTGGCAATGGCTGAGGCCAAAGATCGATGTCGCGATTTTGTGACTTGTTCGAGTTTTAGGAAAAGCAATTTTCAGCAAGAAAGGAAAAGCGTAGCGATTTCATGACAGGTTGAGCAAGAAAGAAAAAGTGTCACGATATCGTGACATGTTGAGCAAGAAGGAAAAAGGGTCGTGATATCACGACATGTTGAGAAAGAAAGGAAGAGTGTCACGATTTCATGACAAGTAGAGCAAGAAAGGAAAAGTGTCACGATGTCGCGACATGCTAGAAAGAGTGTCACGATATCGCGACATGTTGAGCAAGAAGGAAAAAGTGTCATGATATCGCGACATGTCACGTTATCACGATCAATGTTGAGCAAGGTGCAACAAAAGTGTTGTTGTCATTGTTGTCAACATAGTCAGACAGATCAGTTGATGAAGTGGACATCAGACAGATCAGTTGATGAAGTAGAGTATTGATGATATTGTTGTCATTGTTGTCAACACAGTCAGACAGATCAGTTGATGAAGTGGATTGGAGTGCAGAGGATACTCAGAGTATGTTCAGTGAAGTTATATGCTTATGAGGGTGTCTTTAATGATTGGGTGAAGCTGTTACAGGTTGCTGCATATTTTCCAAGAAGACCGAAGTGGCCCATATGCAAAAGATCAAAGAAAAAGACCGAAGTGGCCCATATGCAAAAGATCAAAGAAAAAGACAAGTAAGAAAAGTGTCGCGATATCACGACATGTTGAGGAGAGAGAAAAACTATCGCGATATCGTGACATGTTTGAAGAGAAAGCGCAAGAAAGAAAAACTGTCGTGATATCGCGACATGTTTGGCGGGAAAGCGCAAGCAAGGAAAACTATCACGATTTCGTGACATGTTCAGAGAAAAAGCGCAAGTAAGCAAAACTGTCGCGATTTCGCGACATGTTAGAAGAAATAGAAGAAGAAAGAAAAACTGTCGCGATTTCGTGACATGTTAGAAGAGAGAGAAGAAGAAAGAAAAACTATCACGATTTCACGACATGTTAGAAGAGAGAGAAGAAGAAAGAAAAACTATTGTGATTTTGCGACATGTTAGAAGAGAGAGAAGAAAGAAAAACTGTCGCGATTTCACGACATGTTTCATTTTTGCGGTCCAAAGCGAAGAGAATGAGGAGAGAGAAAAAGGTGTCGCGATTTCGCGACATGTTTCATTTTCGTGATCCAAAGTGAAGAAAAATAGGAGAGAGAAAAAGGTGTCGCGATTTCGCGACATGTTTCATTTTTGCGGTCCAAAGCGAAGAGAAAGAGGAGAGAGAAAAAGGTGTCGCGATTTCACGACATGTTTCATTTTCACGGTCCAAAGCGAAGAGAAAGAGGAGAGAGAAAAAGGTGTCATGATTTCGCGACATGTTGTATTTTCGGAGGCCAAAGCAAAGAGAAAGTGCAAGGAGAAAAAGTGTAGCGATATCGCTACATGTTGTATTATCACGGGCCGAAGCAAAGATAAAGCGCAAGGAACAAAAGTGTAGCAATATCGCTACATGTTGTATTTTCATGACCCGAAGGCAAGAGAAAGAGTACGGAGGAAAAAGTGTCACAATATCACGACATGTCACATTTTCACAACTTAAGGAGAGATAAAGTAAGAAGGCAAAAGTGTCGCGATATCGCGACATGTTGTTTTTGCGGGTGCAAGCTGAGAAGAGGACAAGAAGGCGAAAAGTGTCGCGATATCGCGACATGTCATGTTTTCGTGGTCAACAGCCAAGAAAAGGTCAAAGGGGCAGAAATGTCACGATATCACGACATGTCATGTTTTCACGGGTAAAAGGCGAGAAGAGTACAAAGAGACAGAAGTGTCACGATTTCGCGACAGGTCGCAACAACACGATTACGGACAGTTAACTGAAGTAGAGCGACAGTTACAGGGGCAGTTATAGATAGAAATCATGCAAGCTAAATTAAGCACAGTGCATTAAAGATAGAACGATAGTTATACTGAAAGTCCCACACAAGAAACAGAGCCATTAATAGGTTGCATATAAGAATAGTGTGTCAGAAAGGAGTTACTTATAGGAGTGGCTATTAATAGGCTGCATGCGGGATTATGGCAGTTACAGAAGACTTAGGGTTTCAAGATGAAAATATTGTTATAAAAGGGCAGTTACGTGCAGAAGAAAAAAATTCGGCTCAGAATTGAAAAGAGTGCCGCCGTAAAGAGTTAAAGTGCCGCTGTTGAAAGAGTAAATGTGCCGCGAGGGCAGTTGCGTGCAGAAGTAAAGCGTGGCTCAGAATTGAAAAGAGTGTCGTCGTAAAGAGTTAAAGTGCCACTGCTGAAAGAGTAAATGTGCCACGAGGGCAGTTGCGTGCAAAAGTAAATTTTGGCTCAGAATTGAAAAGAGTGCCATCGTAAAGAGTTAAAGTGCCACTGTTGAAAGAGTAAATGTGTCACGAGGGCAGTTGCGTGCAGAAGTAAAGTGCTGCTCAAAATTGAAAAGTGTGCCACCATAAAGAGGGAAGGTGCCACTGATAAAAGAATAAATGTGCTGAGAAAAGTAGGTTGTTATTGTGTGCTGTAAGAGAGCGTTGAGCTATGTACGGGGAAAAAGAGCAACGTGTTGTCGAGCAGAGGGAAAGTGCTACGAAAAAGGATGTATAGAAAGCACGGCTGAAATAGAGCAGCATATAGAGTGCAGCAGAGTGAGAGCGGTTGTCAGTGCACAGAAGGAATATGTGTTTCCTGAATTGAAAGAGAGGTTGGGTGAGCAATAGACCAGTGAGGGTCTTGTAAAAGTGAAGGCATATTTATGTCAATCTAAGATTCAAAATAGAAATCCAAGTTGGTGCTTGGAATCAGGGGTTGGTGCTCCTTCCAGTTGGTGCTGGTAAATTGATTGTAAAGTTGTTGCTTTGCAAAGGCTGGATTTGGATGGGAGTCCAAACAGTCTATTCTTGAGGAGTAGCCAAAACTGGTGAACCTCGTTACATCGTGTGTTGTGGAATGCTCTCTTGTTATATTTGCTTTATGTGGTTTTAAGTTTTCATTGTTTTGGCTTTAAGAGTTGAAGTTTTTAAGTTTTAAAGAGCCACACTGATTCACCCCCCCTCTCAGTGTCATTGTGAGACTAACAATTGGTATCAGAGCGGGTTTCCCTTATCAAGCTAAATTAGCTAGGGTTGATCTTGGATTAGTATGCAATGGGTAAGAAGAATAGATCTTCCTCAAATAAGGCATCTCGATCAGTTTCAGTTCCTGTGGAAGAGAAAATTGAACTAGAAAAGATAGAAGGAGTGAATTCTGAAAAAATAGGAGTGAATTCTGAAGCATGTGATGAAAACCTTGAGGGTGAAGTATATCTAGAAGGTGAGTTGATCTCTGCACTTGAAGAGTTGAATATAGAAAGGAAAAAGAACAAAAGATTGTCCAAGAAGTTGGAAGAATATGGGGATAATATTGAAGATCTCTTCTTACAAATTCAGAAAGCCAAGAAAATAGAAGAAACCTTGAAGTCACGCCTGGATGATAAAAGCGATGTATGTAGCAAACGTGAAGAGGAATCTAACAAAGTTATTAATGATCTAAAGCTGCAAGTAGAAGAGTCCAAAAGGATTGAAGAAACTCTCAGGTCACAGATCAATGAGAAAAATATTGTTTGCTGCAAACAAGAAGAGGAGATTGTTGTATTGAAGAAACAACTAGAAGAGGCCAATACAAATCTCAAATTTGAGAAGAGCACAGAGTTGCTAGATGAAATGATAAGGCAACAAAGGAGCCCCATGTCTAAGCTTGGTCTTGGATGTAAAGTTGAACAACCTTCATCTTCCAAATATGCAGAGAAGAAGAAGTTCACTGTTGAAGGATCGAAGCAAGAAAAATCTGAAGCTGAATCTTCAAAAAGAAGACAATATCAAAGGAGATCTACAACAAAGCAACCACAACAAAAGAGGTTCTATCATTCTCACTCTATTCATAATAATGCTTTTAATGGCTATTGTTTTAGATGCAACCATTATGGTCACAAGGCAATTTATTGTGGATTGAATAATAGATCAAAGAGTTATCCTGGTAGAAATACATCTGTTATTCCAGTTGAACACCATGTGCAATGTTTTAAATGTAATGGTCATGGGCACATAGCAAGGTTTTGTCCAAAAACTTATGTATCTAATCTAAGACAATACAGTAGATTTCATCAGACACAAAGAATGCAACACAGAAGAAATCATGTGCATCAAAGAAAGGAAAATAATCATCCATCAAGGATGCACAAGAGACAACCACCCAAGAGAAATGTTTTAGCTCACGAAAAGGTTCAAAACAGGGATGCAGTTGAAAAACTCAAGCCCAAGTTCAAGAAATCTTGGAGAAAGAAAGAAGAGAGGAAATCGTGTCTCCTTGGACAGAAGGAGATTACTCCTCTATTGCACTAAGCAGCTCCAGGTAGCACATCCTCAGGGGGAGCAATGTTAAAGTTTATTTTAATGCTCCTATGTATTTGTGTAATTATCTGAGGATGAAAGGAAAGTAGTCGGGGAGTTGTTGTACAGTTGTCAAAGTGTGTTTTCTGTTCATGCAGTTGTTTGTGGTAGTGCCGTGAAGGGTGGTGATTAAATTGAGAGTTGTCATCATTGGTAGTATTCCTATATGTCATTATTGTATTGGTGATGGTTCTTACTGCCACTGTCCAAAGTTAAGGATTATGACAGTTCAGATAATTTGGTTAATGAAAGAATGTTGCCCTAAGTCGCATATATGTGTCTCGATAAAAGCAGTGTGTATTTGAACTACACATTGACGTGAAGATTGTTAGATCTATCATGACGCTGTGGTGAAAAAAAATATTGAAGTCTGATTATTGATTCATGTTTTGATCATCAAGATGAGCAACTTTGCGTTGTAAGGTCCAGAAGCATGAGTTTGAGTAAGGTGCACTATAGTTGGCAGTAAAATTGCAGTGTCGGTATAGTGTTGGACAAAAGTTGGTACAAGTGTGAGTCACTTGACAATTTTTTATGGGAAGCTTGAAGAAGAAGTTTTCGATGCAGTAGCTGATAGGCGTTATCTGAGATAGAACATGCAACACAAGTCGATGAAGTCATGGAAGCATAAGCTGGCAGGTGCTGGTTTTGAAGCCTGTAACATTCCCAATCTATAGATAAAATAGAATCCATGTTGTGAGTGGGAAGGCATGCGTTTCTTAACCAAAAATACAACACATCGTTTGGTATAAGAGAGCATTAATTTTCTCTAAAGAAGTAGCCGCTATCAAAGAGATGCCAGAGTCAAAGCAATCAGTGGCACTAGCACCCAGTTGGTCAAGAGTGCCAAGTGGCACATGCAAGGCAGAGACGTTGAGAGAATAGCGCCCAGGTGGTGAAGCGTCAAGGAGGACAAGATGCCTATGCAACTAAGAAAGTCTTGCATTATTTGAGAAATGCGAGATATTGCCCGAGCAATCCCTTGATCGCAGTGAGGAGAAATGCTCCCTGGAATCACGTGAAGAATGTTCGCCTAAGACATTCAGTAGCCCTGACATATGTCCTAGCAAGAAGCAGAATACCGAGAGTTGATGACTATGCACAGATTGAGGTTTCAACACTAAAGGTAACGGTCCACTGTAAATACCTGTGCAGGCGATAAAAACATTCATGACAGCCGTTAGAAACCAGAGACATTGAGCTGCACAACGGACGCGAGGCAAAGTCGTTAGTCACGAAGGAGGTGGCAGTCAAGAGGCCAAAGAAAATTGTGGAGAGTGCCAATGATAAAGTTGATGAAGTGGATTTGATTTGAGATTGCCATTCATTGTTGAGTTCATTTTGAGTACTACTTGAGCATGATTGATTGAGCCTTTGAGAAGGTCTTTGGGAAATAGTTGTGGTACAGTGTTTGATGCTTACACAAAGTTGGTTGATACATGCTTCGACTAAGGTCTGTGATAAAGGGATGTTCATTGAGGTGATTGGTTGAGTTGAGTTGAGATTGAGCATTAAGTATAGAACATATTGAGTCTCTAACAATTCTCTTTATGATTCTATAAGATTGGATAGATTCTATGTGAGCCTATTGAAAGGGTACAGAGGACAGAGTCTCAATGGATAGAGATCCAGCAGCCAACACAATTGAAGATAGATCTGAGATGAGGTGCATGGACTCAGGGGGAGTCTGCAGTAGCCCTTTGGTATTATTGTCAAAGGGGGAGAAGAATTACAAGAGATTGCATGAGTGTTGCCAACAATTCCAAAGGGGGAGATTGTTGAGCAAGGTGCAACAAAAGTGTTGTTGTCATTGTTGTCAACACAGTTAGACAGATCAGTTGATGAAGTGGACATCAGACAGATCAGTTGATGAAGTAGAGTATTGATGATATTGTTGTCATTGTTGTCAACACAGTCAGACAGATCAGTTGATGAAGTGGATTGGAGTGCAGAGGATACTCAGAGTATGTTCAGTGAAGTTATATGCTTATGAGGGTGTCTTTAATGATTGGGTGAAGCTGTTACAGGTTGCTGCATATTTTCCAAGAAGACCGAAGTGGCCCATATGCAAAAGATCAAAGAAAAAGACCGAAGTGGCCCATATGCAAAAGATCAAAGAAAAATACAAGTAAGAAAAGTGTCACGATATCGCGACATGTTGAGGAGAGAGAAAAATTGTCGCGATATCGCGACATGTTTGAAGAGAAAGCGCAAGAAAGAAAAACTGTCGCGATATCACGACATGTTTGGCGAGAAAGCGCAAGCAAGCAAAACTATCACGATTTCGCGACATGTTCGGAGAAAAAGTGCAAGCAAGCAAAACGGTCACGATTGTGCGACATGTTAGAAGAAATAGAAGAAGAAAGAAAAACTGTCACGATTTCGCGACATGTTAGAAGAAAGAGAAGAAGAAAGAAAAACTGTCGCGATTTCGTGACATGTTAGAAGAGAGAGAAGAAGAAAGAAAAACTATCACGATTTTGCGACATGTTTCATTTTCGCGGTCCAAAGCGAAGAGAATGAGGCGAGAGAAAAAAGGTGTTGCGATTTCACGACATGTTTCATTTTCATGGTCCAAAGCGAAGAGAAAGAGGAGAGAGAAAAAGGTGTCGCGATTTTGTGACATGTTTCATTTTCACGGTCCAAAGCGAAGAGAAAGAGGAGAGAGAAAAAGGTGTCGTGATTTTGTGACATGTTTCATTTTCACGGTCCAAAGCGAAGAGAAAGAGGAGAGAGAAAAAGGTGTCTCAATTTCGGGACATGTTGTATTTTCGGAGGCCAAAGCAAAGAGAAAGTGCAAGGAGAAAAAGTGTAGCGATATCGCTACATGTTATATTATCGCGGGCCAAAGCAAAGATAAAGCACAAGGAACAAAAGTGTAGCGATATCGCTACATGTTGTATTTTCGTGACCCGAAGGCAAGAGAAAGAGTACGGAGGCAAAAGTGTCACAATATCGCGACGTCACATTTTTGCGACTTAAGAAGGAGAGAGAAAGTAAAAAGGCAAAAGTGTCGCGATATCGCGACATGTTGTGTTTTCGCGATTGCAAGCTGAGAAGAGGACAAGAAGGCGAAAAGTGTCACGATATCGCGACATGTCATGTTTTCGCGGTCAATAGCCAAGAAAAGGTCAAAGGGGCAGAAATGTCACGATATAGCGACATGTCATGTTTTCACGGGTAAAAGGCGAGAAGAGTACAAAGAGACAGAAGTGTCACGATTTCGCGACAGGTCGTAACAGCACGATTACAAATAGTTAACTGAAGTAGAGCGATAGTTACAGGGGCAGTTACAGATAGAAATCATGCAAGCTAAATTAAGCACAGTGCATTAAAGATAGAACGATAGTTATACTGAAAGTCCCACACAAGAAACAGAGCCATTAATAGGTTGCGTATAAGAATAGTGTGTCAGAAAGGAGTTACTTATAGGAGTGGCTATTAATAGGCTGCATGCGGGATTATGGAAGTTACAAAAGACTTAGGTTTTCAAGATGAAAATATTGTTATAAAAGGGCAGTTGCGTGTAAAAGAAAAAAATTCAACTCAGAATTGAAAGGAGTGCCGCCGTAAAGAGTTAAAGTGCCACTGCTGAAAGAGTAAATGTGCCGCGAGGGCAGTTGCGTGCAGAAGTAAAGTGTGGCTTAGAATTGAAAAGAGTGTCGTCGTAAAGAGTTAAAGTGTCACTACTGAAAGAGTAAATGTGCCGCGAGGGCAGTTGCATGCAGAAGAAAAAGTTTGGCTCAAAATTGAAAAGAGTGCCACCGTAAAGAGTTAAAGTGCCACTGCTGAAAGAGTAAATGTGTCGCGAGGGCAGTTGCATGCAGAAGTAAAGTGCTGCTCAAAATTGAAAAGTGTGCCACCATAAATAGGGAAGGTGTCACTGATAAAAGAATAAATGTGCTGAGAAAAGTAGGTTGTTATTGTGTGCTGTAAGAGAGCGTTGAGCTCTATACGGGGAAAAAGAGCAGTGTGTTACCGAGCAGAGGGAAAGTGCTACGAAAAAGGATGTATATAAAGCACGGCTGAAATGGAGCAGCATATAGAGTGCAACAGAGTGAGAGCCGTTGTTAGTGCGCAGAAGGAATATGTGTTTCCTGAATTGAAAGAGAGGTTGGGTGAGCAATAGACCAGTGAGGGTCTTGTAAAAGTGAAGGCATATTTATGTCAATCTAAGATTCAAAATAGAAATCCAAGTTGGTGCTTGGAATGAGGGGTTGGTGCTCCTTCCAGTTGGTGCTGGTAAATTAGGGGTTGGTGCTCCTTCCAGTTGGTGCTGGTAAATTGATTATAAATTTGTGGCTTTGCAAAGGCTGGATTTGGATGGGAGTCCAGACAGTCTATTCTTGAGGAGTAGCCAAAACTGGTGAACCTCGTTACATTGTGTGTTGTGGAATGCTCTCTTGTTATATTTGCTTTATGTGGTTTTAAGTTTTCATTGTTTTGGCTTTAAGAGTTGAAGTTTTTAAGTTTTAAAGAGCCACACTGATTCACCCCCCCTCTCAGTGTCATTGTGAGACTAACAATCAAAAGAGAAGAGAAAAAGCAAGAGGGAAAAAGTGTCGCGATATCATGACATGATGAGCAAGAATGAAAGAGTGTCGCGATATCGATCCATATTGAGCAAGAAGGAAAAAGTGTCGCTTTTTGGTGATATGGTGAGCATGAAGGAAGAAGTGTCGTGATATCGAGACATGTCACATTTTTACGACCAAAAAAGAAGAGAAATAGCAAGTGGGAAAAAGTGTCGCGATATCGCGACATGTCATTTTTTCACGACTAAAAGAGAAGAGAAAGAGCAAGAAGGAAAAAGTGTCGCGATATCGTGACATGTCGCGTTGTCGCGATCAAAAGAGAAGAGAAAAAGCAAGAGGGAAAAAGTGTCGCGATATCGCGACATGATGAGCAAGAATGAAAGAGTGTTGCGATATCGCGACATGTTGAGCAAGAAGGAAAATGTGTCGCTTTTGGTGATATGTTGAGCATGAAGGAAGAAGTGTCACGATATCGAGACATGTCGCATTTTTGTGACCAAAAAAGAAGAGAAAGAGCAAGTGGGAAAAGTGTCGCGATATCGCGACATGTCATTTTTTCATGACTAAAAGAGAAGAGAAAGAGCAAGAAAGGAAAAGTGTCGCGATTTTGCGACATGTCATCTTTTCGCGACCAAAAGAGAAGACTAAGAGCAAGAAGGAAAAGTGGCGCGATATCGCGACACGTCGCATTCTCGCGACCAAAAAAGAAGTGAAAGAGGAGGAAGGAAAAAGTGTCGCGATATCGCGACATGTTGAGCATGAAAGAAAGAGTGTCGCGATATCACGACATGGAAAAAGTGTCGCAATATTGCGACATGTCGCATTTTCATGACCAAAAGAAAAGAGAAAGAGCAAGAAAGAAAAAGTGTCGCGATATCGTGACATGTTAGAAAGAGTGTCGCGATATCGTGACATGGTGAGCAAGAAGGAATTAGTGTCGCTTTTTGGCGATGTGTTGAGCATGAATGAAAAAGTGTCACGATTTTGCGACATGTCGAATTTTCGCGTCCAAAAGAGAAGAGAAAGAGCAAGAAGGAAAAAGTGTCACGATATCACGACATGTCGGTTTATCGCGACCAAAAGAGAAGAGAAAGAGCAAGATGGAAAAAGTGTCACGATTTTGCGACATGTCATCCTTTCGCGACCAAAAGAGAAGAGAAAGAGCGAGAAGGAAAAGTGTTGCGATATTGCTACATGTCGCATTCTCACGACCAAAAGAGAAGAGAAATATGAGGAAAGAAAAAGTGTCACGATTTCACGACATGTTCAGAATGAAAGAAAGGGTGTAGCGATATCACGACATGTCGCTTTTTTGCAACCAAAAGTGAAGAGAATAAGCAAGAGGGAAAAAGTGTCGTGATATCGCGACATGTCGTATTTTCGTGACCAAAAGAGAAGAGAAAGAGCGGGAAGGAAAAGTGTTGCAATTTCGTGACATGTCGCTTTTTCGCGACCAAAAGAGAAAAGAAAGAGGAGGAAGGACAAGTGTCGCGATATCGCGACATGTCGTAGTTTCACAACCAAAAGAGAAGAGAAATATGAGGAAAGAAAAAGTGTCACGATTTCGTGACATGTTCAGAATGAAAGAAAGGGTGTAGCGATATCGCGACATGTCGCTTTTTCGCGACCAAAAGTGAAGAGAATAAGCAAGAGGGAAAAAGTGTCGTGATATCACGACATGTCGTATTTTTGCAACCAAAAAAGAAGAGAAAGAGCGGGAAGGAAAAGTGTCACGATTTTGCGACATGTCGCTTTTTCATGACCAAAAGAGAAAATAAAGAGGAGGAAGGACAAGTGTCACGATATCACGACATGTCACAGTTTCACGACCAAAAGAGAAGAGAAAGTGTTAGGAGGTGAAAGTGTCGACTGCCTGTGTTCTAAGGTGTGTATCATAGTTTGTAAGGGTGTTGCTCTTTGTTGGCTGTGTGGCCCTAGTAGGGGGCTAAGGACAGACTGTCCCTATTGAGGTCTTGTTCCGTTTCAGCATTGTGCTGATTTTGTAATAGGTTTTGGGTTAACCTGTAAAACCCGGTTGTAATGATTTTGTACCTTAATTACCAAAAAAAAAAAAATTTAAATTACCTGCCAAAGTTACCCATAAATTAGAACAAATTCAAAAGAAATTTCTTTGATCTGGAGTTGAATAAAATAAAATATTCTACTTGGTCTTCTAGAACCAAATTTGCACAAGCAAAAAGAAAGGTGGACTGAAACTGAAGATACTAAGGGATATGAATATTGTCCTCCTGGACAAAAAGGGATAGATATTAGTGAGCTCCACAAGAGGTAACTGGACAAGGATTATCCAGGCCAAATATCTCAATAGAGGAGCTTCGTTCCATAGAGAAGCTTCTTTTCCCTCGAGCTCGACCTTCTAGAGAATTTTAATCTCTACGAAAGATATAATGTTTAGAGGCTTAATATGGAAATTGGGTAACAATCAACAAATCAACTTCTGGGAAGATTCTTGGCTCTTTGATTCCCCTATCTAGTATTGATGAAATTAATAATCTCAAACCCCTTTTGGATCAGGTTGTCGGTCCTATGGTTGTGGACTTTATTGAATATGATGGGAACTCAAAATGTTGGAAACAACTATCCATTCCAAGAATTAGAAGATAAATGTCTTATAGTTTGCAATCTCTCCAAATGAAGTTATGGTTTATGGTCATTCCTGATCAAGATTACGAAGACTCCTTGATTTGAGCTTCGAAGAAGAATGGTCAATTCTCTGTAAAATTAACCTATAGATGAATGATTTTGATAGGATTTTTTGGTTCACTAATAGAAGTGTTTGGTGTAAAGTTTTTATCCCAAAGGTCAATTTCTTCATCTAGATCTCTACTCAAAATAAAATTTTAACTATTGAAAATCTCAGGAAAAGAGGTCTCTTTCTTGTTAACAGATGTTATCTATGTGGTTTGGCTTAAGAGACTTCCCAACATTTTTTTCTTGGATTGCTCCTTTTCCAGCCAGTTTTTTCTTTAGTTTTCAGGGATGTCTTAGGTTTTCACTAACTTTGCAACATATCTATTTGAGCAATGGTCTTCCTCTTTTGTTAATTTCTTCTATAATTTTTTTTTATTTGTGACCCTTCTCCATATTCTTTGAGTAATCTGGAAGGAACACAATTGTAGAGCCTTCAAAAACATATCTAAAGATCCTCCCTTCGTGTGCTCTAGGATTTTATATGCTTTGAAAGAAAACCTCTCTTGTCGTCCCTTTCCTAAATTGTCTTGGTGCATTCATGAGTCTTCTCCCACCTCTCTATTAGGTGTTTCTAGGTCTTTGCCTCCTAGTTCATGCTCACGACCCTTGATTTGGGGGGAACAACCTCAAGAGGGTTGGCTAAAGTTTAATTTTGATGGGGCCTCTAAAGGTAACCTCGGACATGCTGGTGTAGGTGGTGTTTTTAGGAATTCTCATGGGGAGATCCTTTTGGCATTTTCTAAAACTTAGGTCAACAGACAAAACATTTTGTTGAAGCTCGCGCTACCTTCCAAGGTTCTCGGTGGTTCCATTCTTTTCAAGGTAGTAAGTTCAAAATTGAGGGTGATTCTCTCAACATCCTTCAATGCTCTATTGGGAGAACAAACTCCTAATTGGGCCATTGAAAATATGGTGCAAGCATCGACCATAAACTTGAATAAACAATGTTTCTATAAAATCAAACACATGTTTAGAGAAGGGAATAAGGTGGCAGACCTACTGGAAAATCTAGGTCTACATTAGAACGGGTTGATGGTTTAGAGATCAAAATTTCCCCAGAGCATATTAAATTTTCTCGATATGATGTCAGTTCTTAATTCCTAGTCACATAATCCATCCCTTCTAGTTGTATTGAAAGAGTCTTGGCAGGTTAAAGGGAAGAACTCGGGTTAATAGTTGGTTGTTGTAGGGATATGGTTTCTATTATGTTGTGGACTTGAATGTTTTTGACAATAGTTGGTTGGTTTTGGGTCTCTATTTCTATCTATGTCCTTTTTGGGATATTATCTCTTTTGGTGTTATGGGTTGTTATGGGATATTGAGGGTCATCTCTAGGTGGGACAACTTTATGAGTAATGTTTGGCTTCTAATGTAAAAGGTTGTGGGGCCCCTTTCAAAACCCTCTTCTCAATCTAATAAAAAAATAATTATTATAATAATTTAGCAATTATATATGTATCATTTATAAAGATTCAAATATAAGTAAATACATCTCATTGTTATATATTTTTTATCATATGATTCATTTTCTCAACAAAACATTTATTTTATGAATTATTCAATATATTTAATTTAGATTGTTAATTTTAAATGGTAAAAATGACTTATAAATTTGTAACATAATATCTATATATGTGTGGTTAACGTACACATATAACTCCTCAAGGCATATTTTGAAATATAACTTTGATTTTTGAAGTCTTTCAAATTTTTAATGACTATCAACATTCACATTCATAGAACTATATTTGTTTTGGCCCATGTTTGAATTTGAGACCTCAATAAATTTAATGTTTCATTTTTCCAACCATTTGTTGTTATGTTTCATCCATGTGTTTTTTGCCATTCAATGTTTCTTTGATTACTTATTTTGGCAAATCTGCTATCTTCCATTCTTTTTATTTTTTGTAGTTAGCCCAATAGCCTTACCATAGCTTCTACTTCTAGAATATTTTTCCCTATTTTAACAAGTAAAATCTAATATGGGACTAATGCTTTAGTTATGAATTTATTTTTAGTTAGTCACTTTTGGATTCTTTCTATTTATCTCCATTTAAATTTTATGTATTGCTAGCCCACACCTTACATCCACATCCATATAACACCATTGGAATAATTAATAACCCAAAAAGGACCCTAGTGGTTTCCCAATCCCACAACTCTACTTATATGCCCTTGCATACTCCCTAATTTAGTTTGATTTGAAAATCTAACCCAAGGTATTCGCTCTAAAGGATTTCCTTAAACTAAAATATATGATTGCTTTTACGTTCTCCATGTAAGAAGACCATAATTTTAGTCTTTATAGTGTTTACCTGCATCCCAGCTTCTTTACAAAAATGCTCTAAATATTTTAGATGTTTATTTTAAAATTTCAAGTGTCTTTCCAATCAAGATGAGGTCATTGGCATAGAGGAGAAGTTTCACTACATAATTAGCCAATTGTATTCTCTCTCCTCCCATCCTTTCTACCCATTCCTCCAATTTGTCAATATAAAGGTCAAATAAAGTAGGTGACAATGAATAACCCTATTTCACCCTGATATATCTCCTAAAAAACTTTGATAATCCTTCCAGATTTATAATTTTTGCTACAACCTACTCATAAATTTGATCTACAACTACATTACAGTTGGTTGGTATACCAATGTCTTCCATTATTTTCCATAATTTACCTTTAAGTATTGTTTCAAAAGTATTTTTAAAGTCCATAAAATAATAATAAACTTCTTTTTTTCATTCCATATCCTCTTAATTAGGTGTCTTGAAATAATGCAATGATCTATTATTGATTATATTGGTCTAAAACTTGCTTTCTCTATTGCTCTAAACCCTAAACCAAACAATTTTACAGAAAGAGGATTAATCTTGATGGTGAAGTAATTTTGAGGATTGTTGGTATTTCCATGTTTATGCAATGGTATGAACATGGTTATCAATTCCAATGGAAGACCTCCTTTAATGATGCCATAATTTTGGATGTGTGGTTCTAAGATGTCAACCCCACACTTGAGATATTTAGCTTGAACACCATTAATACCTTGAGCTTTGCATATTGCTATTTTCTTAGTACCCTTCATCACATATTTCATAGAAAAAGTTCCTCAATTGTGTTAATTATAAGAGGTGTATGTTTTTCTTGGTTTTTCTCATATAATTACTTAGCATACTACAACCATTATTCACTTGTGATATTATTTTTGTGTGGCTTTTGCTTTCTTGTACCTATTTTTGGAATTGTCTTTGGTTATACTTTGTAAGATATGTCAACTCTTCTTCCTTGATATTATGTATTTTTATTTTTTGTTTCACTAGCTATTTATATATCTTGCTATTTGTTTTCTCTTTGCTTGGTTCTTTCTATTAGCAAAATAATACTATGCTCACAAATTAAAATATCTTGAGTATCATAAATCAATTCAATAATCATGCATATATATTAAACTAAAATATTGAACAATGAATACAATAAAAGCTTTATTGAAACTACTAAAGCAGTGCATAAATATAATGCTTCCTCGATTTACATATTATATGGCTCTATATTCTATATAGACATACCCGAGACTCTCCATATTACATGACTCTTGATCTTCTCTCTCCTTAAATTCATGGGAGAACCAACTCTTCATATTATAAAGCTCACATATTACATAGAGATAAAAGTCTCATGATTGCACATAACTCCCTACTTCTAAACTTGATACATCACTCATATAGCTCACACTTACTAACAAGAAACCTCAAATATTCACATGGCATATACTATAGACTCAAATAATAAACACACCCTAATCTAAATATTTACAAAGGTACCAAATAATGTAATACCTCCAACACCTCCATACTACATTATTTAGTATGAAGACCTTTTGCCTTGAATCGTGCCTTGGTATTTTGATGTTAACTTTAATAATATTTCAATTTCTAGAACTGAATATGTTCTTCTAGGCTGATACCTGTCATTCTTATGAGCAAGTCATCACAATAATATATTCCATTAATATTTGAATCCCATGACTCATTATTATCAGCTTTGTTGTTGATGTTAACACATGTAGAATGTAACAACTTATCATCCTATTCATATTTTGATATTTTTATATCAACACTTTCTATATATTATTTGTTTATACCCAAATTTATTTCTTGAAGAATATCATTTATTGTCATGTACCTTAAGTCATTTGTGTAGACACCTAAAACACTTCATTTTGAGGAGACTACCTAAATAGATTCATTTTAGACCACATAACCCACCTTGTGCAGCCTCAGGGCTAAAAAAATGGTTTTAATCACTTAAACGGGTACATTTTTCCATAAAACCATGGCCATATTGACATGAGATGACCTTAAAATTATGGTCGTCTCGACCCGAGACGATCGCCAAAAAGCAAGTTTAAAAATAAAAGGGTGCATAACTGGCAGTTGAAACTACTAGTTAATCTTGCACATGATCTTGCTAAAGACTTTAAGCACCCCACATAGGCCAAAATTAGAAAGAACATATGCAAAGATCAATCACATGGAATTCCAAAGATAAGCATCTACTTTTTTTATGTGGACTACCTCTCTACTTTTTCATGCAGGGTGCTTTTACCATTATTAAATTCCACTTAAGAAATCTATATATTAGTACTCACCCCTCAATTCGAACCCCTAATTTCTTGTGCAAAGTTTTAAATATACAGAGTTCAAACTTTCATATAATGAAGTGCTACCATTTTCGATCCTCCAAGATCGTTTCTAAGAACATGCTACCAGATTACTACAAGGGATTGGAAGTTGCACTCCTATCTTGCATATAATTGAACATCTCCACTTTAGATCTGATTTGACCCATCAAGTCGCTTTCCCAAGTGCAACAATCCATCAACAACACACTCGAGGTATCTTAGATGCCATTCGGATCTGGTTTCAGAAATACATAGACTTGGGATAGTGGTTATCTCGACCCAAGATGGTCCGTAGACAAGGCCATCTCGACCCGAGACGATCTTGGCTAGAGATATTTTTTTCCAATTTTCTTTTTAGATTAGCATAGAAAAGTAATTTTCTGATTTTTGCACTTAGTTTACATTTATTTCATGCATATGCTTTCTTTCTATTTCAGCATTCATCATATTTAATATGGGTCCAACATCGGTGGACCCTTCATATGCTTTTGACACGTTTCATGTTTCTTTGTGTGTAGATAGCATGATTATACGGTGATAAATATTCCAAGATTCGCATATGATTCAAGTCAGTGGTCACGAAAAACCTGCTCCTAGATGAACCATGTTAGCAAGATCATTTATAGTGCACCTGTATATTTTATTGTAATCATTGTATCATTAGTAGCATTCCCTCAGAGGGGATTTGATTCTAACACATGGAAAAAAATAAATTTATAATATAAATAAGGTTCCATATTTAATTTTTTTATCACTGTGTTTCAATTATATATATAATGGTGATCACGGTGGGACATTGTCTCTTTTTAAGCTTTTTGATTGATTACTGACAAGTTTTTGCCATTTATAGGTGTTGCACAACAGTATAGGGTCGAGACGGACCTTGTATTACAACCGTCTTAGGGTAGGACAACCTCTAGAGCAAAAGTGAAACAATAACAAAAAATGAGATATCTACATCAGACTTAGGCTTTCAATGTAAGTTTTTCTATCCTTATCTATCATGTTTTCTGTAAAGAAAGATAGATAATTTCATGTTCTATAAAGCAAATTAAGAAAATTTTCATTTACAGTAAATATTGTAGAAGCTCTTTAGATTCAGGTCAGTCTAACAATGGTTGATCACTAGGAAGTGGAGCTTCCACAAGCTGATCGGCTATTACCTAACCTTTAACGGATTTTTGGATGATGAACTCAAGATTGAATTTGATTAGGAGCATTATCTATTTTGTAGTGCAGGTGTTGTTGTAAATGCAAGATATCGTGTAACACAGATATTTTATTTAGCTATGACAGGTAGTGTGACTTAGCATGTAATATCTAAGTTTCTTAGTGGTAAAAACCACTGCTAGACATAGTTTTTTGACATAAGCGTATATGGTTTCATATCTTACTAGTGTTTGACTAATGTAATAGACTGCTTGCTCTTGATTATTTTTATTCTTTTGTGTAAGCATTGTTCCTAATGCAAAGTCTATTTTTGAAACATAAATATTGAAGGGGAACCTCGAGTGAGGTGGAGTTAAGATTGGTGGAGAATCCAAGTATTGCTTGATGTTATCAAAATATTTTTGAAATTCATCTATCCATGAAAATATCATCCCATTTGTAGCAGGTGATTAAATGGCCTACATTTATATGAGAGTTGTGCAATGAAATGACAAATCAATTGGATATTTCCTTATAAAATACACAACTCTTTCAAGTCTATTGGGGGAGGCATATCCATGATGGCCTTGAATTTGTTTGGGTCCACTTCAATGGCTCACTTGGAGATAATGAATCCTAGAAGTTTGTCTGAGGTGACACTGAAGACACACTTCTTGGGTTTCAATCATACATTATGCTCTAGAATTCGATCAAAGACTTTTTCCAATACACCAATATGCTCTTGTCAGGTTTTAGATTTAGCTAATAGATCATCCACATAGTCTTCAATGATCTTATGCATGTAATCATGGAAGATGTATGTCATGGCACATTGATAAGTAGCACCTATGTTTTTAAGGCCAAAGGACATCACCTTATAACAAAAAGTCCCCTAAGGTGTATTGAATGTTGTTTTGTATTGATCATTAGGATTGATCCAAATCTGGTTATATCCTAAAAATTCGTCCATTAGAGAAATTATTTCATGGCCAGTGCAAGTGTCGATAAGAGTATAGATATTTGGTAGAGAAAAGTCATCCTTAGGACACACTTTGTTAAGGTATCAAAATTCAGTGCAAATGTGTATCACCTTGTTAGGTTTATGAATGGATGCCATGTTTGAAAGCCACTCAGGATAGTTAATGGATATAATGAAACCCATATCTAATAGCTTTAGAAGCTCTTCTTTGACCATGAGGGCAATTGTAGGATGCATCTTTCTCAGTTTTTGTTTTATCAACTTAGCATCGGTATGCAAAGTGAGATTGTGGACAACCAATTTAGAGTCAAGGCCAGGCACGTCTTTGTAGGACCATGCAAATATGTCCTTATTTCTCTTGAGAGCAATTAATTTCTCCTATTCATCAACGAATAAATTTTTTCCAAGTTTAACGATCTGTGGATTGTCCACATTTGTACTAAGGTTCACATCAATGTTATCTTCAATGGACATGTGAGAATATTCCTCAATATGATGGGGTATTGGAATCAGATGAATGTCATCAATGACATTATCAAACTCTTCTGACCTAGTATCTTCCATGTCTACCTGGAAAACCTTGGGATTCAAGGGTGAAGGTGAAGGTGAATGTGAAGGTGATAGAGGAATTTAAGTAGCGAAAGCTCTTAACAATTCCTTGGAAAGAACAAATTCAACAAATGATGGTGGCACTGAAATCCATTCCATATCAATGAGGCTAATGTTAATTAGAATTGGTTTTGCCAAATCGTATGGATTATGGAGTGGGGTAAATAAGTCAACATAATTCATGTTGACTTAGTGGGAGAATAGTGGTTGGCAATGTGAAGGGTGGATTGGTCCTGTCTACTGAAATTGATGAAGAAACTTTGATATCTTGAACAATAGTAAGCAACACGTTTAAATGCAATTGGCAAAAGCCATGCACATGCAATACATTTTTTTTAATGATTTTTTATTTTATTATTTATTTATTTTTTATGTACATATGTTACATGATTTTATCATTGAAGTGGATGATGTGGTGGTGGTGGCTCACCAGTTGGTTTAGCTCACTCCCTTGGGAGGAGAAAACAAAAAATAGGCTGATGAATAGGGAACATTATGAGATAATGCTCATATTGTTTAGTGAATGGAGTGATTGGGACTAATTCCTCTTCGAATTCATCAGAAGCTATCAACATGACATCATATTCTTCATAAAAATCCTCGTCCAAGTCATCATTGGGATTGTTATCCTCTTTGTGATCTATATTGAGTCTTTGAAAGGCTCACTTAAAAGAGGAATTGATAGATTGTGAGTGGTATCCTAGTCTTGAACAGTCATGCATTTCTCAATATTGAGGCTTGATGATTTTGTGCATACCCTATTCATATTGTCATAGGCCATATCCTTACCAATTAAACTGATGAAAGTATCATGATGGAAAATTAGAAATGATCATGCTTTTAGGGTTGGTAGAGGATGGTTGCTTGGGTTCGTCTAGGGAAGGTGGATCGGATGATGAATCAATTCCCCCATATACAAAATTAATTTGATTAGGTGTTGAATCTATATTATACATCGCTCCTATGAATAAGGGTTGGTCATGTGGGTGACCGTGATCCCTAACAATTTGGATGCTTAGTGGTATAAATATGACATCTTGGACCACATATTCACCAATTCTAATATTGGTGAGGTGGACTGTAACTTGTGAGGATGTGAAAGTGGATGGAGTGGATGTGGAGGTGGAAGGCTCATGGATGAATTGTGGCTCAGTTAGTGGGAGGGATGCGTTCTGGAATGACATCTCATAAGTTGTTAAATCAACTTGTAAGACATAAGCTGGTGGAGATGAATATGGATTTGGTTGAGGGGTTTGATGGATTATTGATGATCCTAATATGGATGGAATGGTAGTGAATGTAGTTTGGATGGGTGATGATGAATGAGTGGTGATAATGGGTGATGTTGATATTGATGATGTGGATGGTGTGGATTGGGTTCGACCACCTATACATGTAGTCGACTATGATGAAGGTGAAGGTATGGAAGTGGAAGCTTGATGTGGGGTAGTGATGAGAAGCTTCTCAATAACAGGATATTTGGATGAAGAAGTGGTGGATGGTTGGTTGATGGGGTTAGGAATAGGTGGGTGGATGGAAGTGTGGATTCGTGTGGATTTGAAATGAAGTCATAGTACTTTAACGATTCGATGTCTGTTGTTAGATAGTTTGAGTCCCTAAGTCAAAGTTGTCATTGATGTCACTATATGGATTCATCATTAATATCAAGGAATTTAGTAGGAAAAAAAGAGGATAAAAAATGGTCATTTTATATCTAGGAAGAAGGCCAAATATCAAGAGAATTAGCACATAAAATAAAAGTTAAAAAGAAGTTATAATATTTATTTTATAAATTATTTAAATTTAGTGAGAATTTAAATTTTATAAATAAATATTATTTACGACATGGAATACAGTGAGAAGGAGGTAATTTATCAAAGGCATAATATTATAATAATGGTTATATGGATGAAAGGTGGGGAAGGCCTCTCACCATCTCATATTTACGCAATTCGAGCAAATATCCTGAACTTAGATGCCCATATCTTCTATGCCAGAGAGAAGTAGCCTCCTTTGTAGTTGCATCCAGAGCAACATGAGGTGTTGAAAGAGCATCTAGAATGAACAAGTCATGCTTGTAGGAGCCGGTGGTGACATGTTTACCTTTTTTGGTGATAAAACATATTTTCTTGCCTTGCACAACTCGAAACACAACATCCATGTTTCTATCCAACATCTCAGAAAGACAACATATTATTGGCTAATCCAAGGACATAAAGCACCTTCTCTATCTAGAATTTACCATTTGGAAGAGTGACAAAAACATCTCCTTCACCTTTTACTTGGTAGACTTGATTGTCAGCAATGGTGACGGGCTTACCTTCTTTCTCCTCAAATGTTTCAAACCATGATTTGTCCCCTGTCATGTGTTTACTAGCTCTTGAATCAATATACCAGAAAACATCTATTTGGGAGGATGAAGTATGGGTCATGAGCACCTTGTGTGCTCTTTCAAAGTCAAAATTTGAATTGGACTCAGGGGAATCTGAGTTCGAGTTGGAGTCAGCATAAGCAACATGGCCCTTAGATTGCTTATGTTTCTTATTATATTTTTGTTTCTCTTTGCCTTTCTTCTTATGAGGTTGGTCATTTTATTGCTTGTTTTTGAACCAACGCTTGTTGGTGGCATGTTTATTCATATCACAAATCTTGCAATATTGTTTATCCTTCTGCTGATTTTGTTTCCCTTTTTATTTGGAAGAAGAACCCCAATTTTGAAATTGACCTTGTTTCTTACCCCTTTGTTGGGTGGAAAGGGCATTATATGGAACCTCATATTTCTTAACCTGATTTGCCTCCTCATTCTGAAGCAAATTTACGAATTCCATAAAAGATACTTGTTTAATAGAAACGTTGAGGGAAGTTATCAACATCTTGTAGGAATCTGGCAATGCTCTCAAGATGACAAAATTCAATATATCATCATCCACTGGTTTTCCCATAGTATTGAATTTGGCTTTCAAGTCCACCACTCTGCAAAGAAATATATCAACTGTCTCCCCAGAATTTATACTGAGGGTATTTAGTTTATTTTGAAGGTGTAGAGTAGTGGACTGATTCTTTCCTTCATACATAGTAATCAAAGCATCCCAATATTCCTTACTAGTTTTAGCATCACAGATATGAGGCTGGACCTCATCTGTAGTAGCAAGCAAGAGAAACATGAGACCTATTTTGTCCTTCTTATCCCAAGCTTCTTGATATGTTCTTGCTGTTTTAGGGCGTGATGTAGTGCCAGTCACTACATCCCATAAATATTCCACCTGAATAATGGCTCGCATATTTGTATTCCATGGAACAAAGTTAGGATCTTTCAGTAACTATGAATCTGAGAGATACTTGTGAAAACTGGCCATTATGAAGGTTCCTTATATCACCAATTTGTCTCCCTCTTTTTGCCTTATAATTTTGCAAAAATAATATTGTGATCCCCCTTTTGGTTGAAAAATAAACAAGTAAGAATAACAAAAGTGTACTTGGACCCTTGAAAATTGCACCTGGACCCTTGAAAAAGTAAAAAAAAACTTTCCAGGCATCAAAATAGGCTTCTCAAGCATCAACCGACCTCTCAGGGTGTCAAAATAGTGCTTCTAAGCATCAACTTACCTATCAGAGCATCAAAATGCATGTGCAGGTGTCAAAATGCATGCGCGGGCATCAAAACAAACTCATAGGTATCAAAACGCACTCATAAGCATCAAAATGTTCTCATAGGCATCAAAAAATAGTTTGATTGTACATCCATAGGACTCGACCATGGACCTTGTCCACACAACTAGGCACACATATCCAAGTGCACTACGGAGGGCATTGAGAGGAAGAGTCCACGCCTTCTCTTTATGCCTCTGGTGCCTACATTGATTAAAAAAAAATTATGTGGTATTAATACCACATGCATCCCACGGATGCTTTGGAACTGTTTAAAAATAAGAAAACACAGGTTAGAAGATAACTGCCTTCGAGTAGTTACTCCCTTTCATTTTTTTGCCACCCGTGAGCCACGTGTTAGCACTCAGCCACATCACCCCAAGCCACGTGTCAGGTCCGCCACTCAGCCACATCATCCTCGATCCACATCACCCCAAGCCACGTGTCAAGTCTACCACTTAGCCATGTCACCCTCGATAGCAAGGAGGCGGGCCAGTAGACACGAGTCGAGGTTGAGCAAATCTGAGGTGAACCAGAGGCTAACCAACACGTGATTCGAGGGGGACAACCTGGACTCTACTCCCAGGCACAAATCTCAACGAGGACTTTAGATGTGGACCAAGAGCAACATGTGGCAACTAGAAGCAGACACAACACATGGAAACTGGAGACTGACATGTAGATCAAGACAAACATGTGTTTGAGTGGTGGACCTAACACGTGGCTCGAGGTGACGTGGATCGAGGGTGACATGGCTGAGTGGTAGACCTGACACGTGGCTTGGGGTGACGTGGCTGAGTTGCAGACCTAACATGTGGCTCGGGGTAACATGGTTGAGTGCTAACACATGGCTCATGGATGGCAAAACAACGAAAGGGAGTAACTGCCTGAAGGCAGTTATCTTCTAACCTGCATTTTCTTATTTTTAAATAGCTCCAAAGCATCTGTGGGATGCATGTGGGATTAATCCCACATAATTTTTTTTAATCAATGGAGGTATCGAAGGCATAAAGAGAAGGCATGGACTCTTCCTCTCAATGCCCTCTGTAGCGCCCTTAGATATGTACATCTAGTTGTGTGGACGAGGTCCACGGTTCGAGTCCTGTGGATGTCGCATCAAACTATTTTTTGACTCCCGTGAGAGCATTTTGATGCATGTGAGCGTGTTTTGATGCCTATGAGTGCGTTTTGACACCTATGGATGCGTTTTGATTCCCGCACATGCATTTTGACACCCGCACGTGCATTTTAACACTTTGAGAGGCCAGTTGACGCCCAAAAGCACTATTTTGATGCCCTAAGAGGTCGGTTTATGCCTTGCCTGGAAAGTTTTTTTTTACTTTTTCAAGGGTTCAGGTGCAATTTTTAAGAGTCCAAGTACACTTTTGTTATTCTTCCTTGTTTATTTTGCAACCATAAGGGGGGATCATAGTATTATTTTTGTAAAATTATAAGGCAAAAGGAGGGAGACAAATTGGTGATATAAGGAACCTTCATAATGGTCAATGTTCACAAGTATCTCTAAGATTCATAGTTACTGAAAGGTCCTAACTTTGTTCCATTGAATACAAAGATGTTAGCCATTCTTCAGGTGGAATATTTATGGGATTTAGTGACTGGCACTACATCACGCCCTAAAACAACAGGAATAGATCAAGAAGCTTGGGATAAGAAGGACAAAAGAGGTCTCATGTTTCTCCTGCTTGCTACTACAGATGAGGTCCAACCTCATATCTATGATGCCAAAACTAGTAAGGAAGCTTGGGATGCTTTGATTACTGTGTATGAAGGAAAGAATCAGTCCACTATTCTACACCTTCAAACTCAACTACATACCCTTAGTATGAATTATGGGGAGACAATTGATCTATTTCTTTGAAGAGTGGCGGACTTGAAAGCCAAATTGAATACTATGGGAAAACTAGTGGATGATGATATCTTGAATTCTATCATCTTGATAGCATTTCCAGATTCTTACAAGATTTTGATCACTTCCCTCAATGTTTCTAGTATACAAGTATCTTTTGTGGAATTGGTAAATTTTCTTCATACTGAGGAGGCAAATCAGGTTCAAAAATATGAGGTGCCAGATAATTCCCTTTCCACCCAACAAAGGGGTAAGAAACAAGGTCAATTTAAAAAAGGGGGTTATTCTTCCAAAGAAAAAGGGAAAAAAAATCAGTAGAAGGATAAACAATATTGCAAGATTTGTGATATGAATAACCATGACACCAATAGGTGTTGGTTCAAAAACAAGCAAAAAAATGACCAACCTCATAGGAAGAAAAACAAAGAGAAACAAAAATAAAAAGAAACATAAGCAACCTAAGGGCCATGTTGCTTATGCTGAATCCAACTCAGACTCAGATTCCCCTGAGTCCAATTCAGATTTTGACTCTAAAAGAGCACACAAGGTGCTCATGACCCATACTTCATCCTCCCAGATAGATGTTGTCTTGTATATTGGTTCAGGATCTAGTAAGTACATGATAGGGGACAAATCATGGTTTGAAACATTTGAGGAGAAAGAAGGTAAGCCCATCACCATTGCTGATAATCAAGTCTACCAAGTAAAATGTGAAGGGGATGTTTTTGTCACTCTTCCAGATGGTAAATGTCATATAGAGAAGATGCTTTATGTCCCTGGATTAGCAAATAATATGTTGTCTATTCCTTAGATGTTGGATAGAAACATGGATGTGTGTCAAGTTGTGCAATACAAAAAAATATTTTTTATCACCAAAAAAGGTAAACATGTCACCACTAGCTCCTACAATCATGGCTTGTTCATTCTAGATGCTCTTTCAACACCTCATGTTACTCTGGCTGCAACTACAATGGAGGCTACTTCTATCTGGCATAGAAGATATGGGTATATAAGTTCAGGATATTTGCTCGAATTGCACAAATATGAGATGGTGAGAGGCCTTCACCACCTTTCATCCATCTTACCATTTTGCTCGGATTGCTTAGCAGGGAAGCAACACCGAGTACCTTTTGAAGCTAGCTCTTCCAAAGCTAAGAAATCTTTAGAGTTGGTACACATCGATCTGTGTGGTCCTATGCCAACCAGCTATGGTGGAAAGAAGTATTTTCAATTGTTTGTTGATGATTACTCAAGGAAGATGTGGGTTTTCTTCCTTCAATTGAAATCAAAGGATTTTTTGTACTTTCAAAAATTCAAGAAACTTGTTGAGGAGTCAAGATGTTTCATCAAAACCCTCCGCTTAGATCAAGGGGAGGAATACACCTCCAATGAATTTTCATCATTTCTGCAAGAACATGGTATTAAGAGACAACTAACTACAGCCTATACATCTCAACAAAATGGAGTTGCAAAGAGGAGAAATCATTCCATTTTGGAAATGGTTCGATGTATGCTAAAGGGAGCACATATTGAGGATCAGTATTGGGCAGATGCAGTGAACACAACATCATACCTCCTAAATAGAGCACCCACAAGAGCTCTACAAGGTAAAACACCACAAGAAGTATGGAGTGGTAAGAAACCATTCATTTCTCATCTAAGGGTTTTTGGATGTAAGGCATTCACGCACATCCCAAAATATAAAATGAAAAAGTTATATGAGAAGACCTTGCAATGTATTTTTCTTGGTTATGATGATCATTCAAAGGGATATTGCTTGATAGATCCTATAACCATAAAATACATATAAGTAGAGATGTAGTATTTTATGAAGCTTCCACATCTAATATCACATCTACAAATGTATACCTTGAAGAAGAAGAATAACCTAAGAAAGAAATCTCATATCCAAAGAAGAAGGTCCCAAAATGGTATACTAGTACATTGAGAGATTCTAAACTGGATACACTTCCAGATCTAGATCGACCGTGCACTCGAAGTATGACACAGTAGAGAAGAGCAGAGGCATCATCTTTAGATGTTGATGAGATTTACCAATAGTTTTATGATCTATCTGTAGATGCAAAGGAAGACAGAGACACAGATATGGATAATGAACAGGTTTATATGACAACATTGGATGAAAATGAGCCTGTAACAGTTCAATATGCACTTAGTGAGCCTCAGTGAAAGGTTGTTATGGAATCAGAACACACATCTCTCATGAAGAATAATACATGGAAGCTAGTCAATTTGCATATAGGAAAGAATACCATTGGCTGCAAATGGATGTTCAAAATAAAGTATAAAGCAGATGGTACTATTGATAAGCATAAGGTCCGCCTCGTTGCAAAGGGCTATGCTCAGAAAGAAGGCATAGACTATGAAGATACTTTTGTCCCTACTGCAAAGATGACTACCATTCAAGTACTTTGTGCAAAAGAATCTCAGTTTGGGTGGAAGTTACATCATATGGATGTGAAAAATGCCTTCTTGAATGGTGAGTTACAAGAAGTATACATGACCCAACCAGAAGGATTTGTGGTTGAAGTGCAAGAACATAAAGTTTGCAAATTGATCAAATCCTTGTATGGGCTCAAACAAGCTCCTCGAGCTTGGTATATCAAAATAGATAGTCACCTAGTGCATCATGGATTCAAAAGAAGTCCTTCAGATGCAAATATCTATATTAAGAACAATGGTTCTGATATAGTGATTCTAGTGTTATATGTAGACGATCTGATCATAACAGGAAGTTAAGAGAAAATTATTGATGTAGTAAAAGATTATTTGAAATAATCTTTTAAAATGACAGATCTAGGAATTCTTAACTATTGTCTTGGTTTGGAAGTGACTCAAAAAAAACACCGTATCAGAGTTACACAAAAGAAGTATGCCAAGACATTAGTCAAAAAATATCGGATGACTAACTGTAATTCTAAAACAACTCCAATGGAACAAGGACTTAAGTTATCACGATATGATAAATCACCTCAGGTACATGGTACTCTCTATCACCAGCTGATTGGGAGTCTCCTATATCTAACCAACACTAGGCTTGATCTCAGTTTTAATATGGGTTATCTTTCACGGTTCATTCAGGAACCCAAGGTTAGTCATTGGAAAGCAACAAAAAGAGTTCTACATTATGTCCATGGTACAACAGATTTTGGCTTGGAATACAAAAAGAATAACAAGTTCTATCTAAAAGGATACACAAACTCCGACTATGCTGGATTCATTGATGATCGAAAATAAACTTGTGGATACATATTTCATCTTGGGTCTGGTCCTGTCTCTTGGCATAGCAAGAAGCAGCAGGTGGTTGTCATCTCTTCTACAGAGGTAGAATATCATGCAGATAGTTGAGCAGTCTGTGAGTTAATATGGTTACATCACATTCTTACAAACATAGGACTTCCAAAAAATCTTCCACTGCATTTGTTTTGCGATAATCAAGGTGTTTTGAATCTTGTCAAGAATCCAATTTTTCATGATCGCACCAAACACATTGACACTCGCTATCATTTTATTCGTGATGAAGTTCCAAAGCACAACATACAGCTCTAATACATTCCCACTGACGCGCAAGTTGCATATATCTTCACCAAGGCACTTGCACGTGTCAAATTTGAATTGTTCTGTAATCCTCTTGGTATTTGCCAATAATGTAATAAGGGGGGATTTTAGCATATTATATAAGTGCATGTTTATTTCATTAGTTGGCGAGTGGATAAAATAAGCGCTTTAGCGCTCTCTAATTAAGTGAAGTTGGTTCACCAACCAACTTGGTGGTTCAACCAACCGAACCATCACCATGCATGTATTTAACTTGCAACATCATCAATAATCACTTGCTTCGTCTTTTTATCATATTTGCAAGTTCTACTAGATAAAAAGAAGCGTTTTAGCGCTCTCTAATTAAGTGAAGTTGGTTCACCAACCAACTTCACTTAATTAGAGAGTGCTAAAGTGATTCTTTTATCCACTCGCCAACTAATAAAATAAACATGCACTTATATAATATGCTAACAATAAGGACATTCCTTGGAATACTCCATAATTTAAATTAAAAATTTCAATTTTTAGAGGAAGAAGTAGAGATTTTGTTAATGCAAAAAGGAGGTAATTTATGTTATTAAAATTTATTCTCATGAACATAAATCATTTATTAGTATGCAGAAATATCAAATGATTAATCCTTAAATAACAATCCATAATGCAATAATTTACTTAAGGAGACAAAGATACATAATAACCTTAGGGTAGGAAACACCAATAATACTCCCTAAATAAGGAATAACTCCACAAGATCTCCCAAGATGAGAGGCTATTTCATAAGCAAAGATGATTACTAAGAAATACTTGATATAATTAATCTTCTTATAATAATTATAATTCTTTATATACCCATCATCTAATGCTACTTTGGGCAAGGTATAACCATAATCTTAGTTGACTCCTAAACCCTTATCTAACTAACTATTACAATATAATATTACAATCTATTAAACCTTAGGTTGTGTGTGGTCTATTCCAAGTATCTATAACACCCATATACAATCTACTATTATATCCAATATACGTATCCCTAGGTACCATAACATTTTATCCTTATTAAAAATATGTTATCCTTGAAACGTTATAATAAATTAAATGATATGACCTCCAAAGCATTGTTAACAATTGGTAATCATATTTCTCATCCATCTATCCAAGTGAAATCTTGATTGGTGACGGTCTTTGTTGATGCCATGATATTACTATGCCACTCTTATATTCATTAATTCTCCTTTGGTTTCATAATTTTTCTGCTCCACTTTGATATCCAAAATGATTGCTCTTGTGGTTACCTACTATTGCTACACCACTCTAACATCCATAATTATTGGTGTTTTTCTACCATGACTTGTTATACTTGATTCCTTTCTCACTTCATGTAGGTCCATAATAATATTAATACCATATGCCATACCTCCATGATTTTCGTTCCCTATGGTGAATGGTGATATGTTGTAACTTTATCTAGATGGTGTACTTTATTTGACTCTTAAACCTTATGTTCCATTGTTTCAAATTCTTTCTCATGTTTTTCTTTCTTATACCCATATTTTGGTTCTTTATTTTTCTTCTCTAACAATTCTTTCTTGGAAATTGGTTTTGTTTCTTCATTGGAATTTGCTTTTGTTTCTTCTTTGGACTCTGCTATGGCTTTTGATTTTAATTCATCTGGAGGTTTTCCAATTTTTCTAATATAATAAATTCTTCTTGTTTTCCTTGGTATCCTTCTTTATTAAGTTAAGAGATATCATATAGTGTTATCCTTTTATAATCTTCCACAACTTCATAAACTTGTTTTGCACATTAATGTTAATAGTACCCAAAAAATCCAACTAAGGACAATATAAAAAAAAATGTTATTTTTTCATCTATATTTGTCACAATTTTCCCTATAGAACCTTTTGATAAAGTCATATAGTCAAGCCATCCTTTCCCATCAATGAAACATAAAATTTGTTGGACCATTTTTACAATTCTATCAAGTGGTTTAGTGGTTTTTTTTATGCACTAAACTCTTTCCAAGACTTTTCTAGCAATTAGGATTCATAAAAAAAATGTTTAAGATCTTCTTATTTGCTTTAGAAACCATGCAAATGACCCTCTCATTTGTGTTGCATATGTGCTTCAAATATCTTAACATTATGATGAGATAACTCAATTATACGAGCACACCTACAATAGAAATGACCCATGATAACAAAGTTATGTTATAAGATGAAAAAATTTAATTCTAATATTTAATTATTTATTAAAAATCAACATATTTTATTATACTCTAAATGAAAACATTGCCACCTCTTGTCATACCTTATATAATATTTATTATATATAGTTTATTAGTTACAAATACATTTCCTTTAAGGTAATCAAGTTATAACTTCTTTTTTGAAAAAATGATATTTATCATTCATTGCAGTGTCAAAAAATTCATATGTACAACCTCATGTATCCAATATAGGAGTCTATCTACCAACAAGAGTAAAAAAATAAGTGGACCATATGAAAGGCCCAAAGGCCTCTAGGTAAAACTTACAACCACTATAGTAAAACTTGCTCCAAAAAACTCAAGTGTTACAATATGCATTATTTTCTAGAATCATGATGACCAACACCCTTAATTACTATTATAACTAGATAATTATTTTGATCTATAGTCATAATTATTGCCTTGTTGCTTAAAATTACAGTGGATAGCCAATACATTTGTTCAACTAGCCACTCATTGGCCTTGTTTGATTATAAATCTAGTGGTAGAATGGTAAAGGTAATTCAGTTTATGCACCATCATTTCAAGTGAGTTGGATGTTGTGCACATTAGAATGAATGTTGAAAACTTGTAAAAGGAAATCTAGCAATAAATTTTGGATAAATACCCTTCATGAAGGTGTTAAACCTATAAATTCTCTTTAACAACATTACTTCTAAATGTGCTTTACGATAATTAGCCTATAGTATTTCTACACAAAATTATCATTATCATTATTGGATCTACCAATAAGAGCAATTTTCCAAGAGTCCTATAGGGTAGCAAATTCCAAACCTATGATGGACCAGAACCTTTGAATAAATTTGTAATACCAAAAGAGGTGATTGATGATTTCTTGGTTTGGAAAAATATCATAGCAATGAGAATAACCTATGATGAGGGCTAGAACAATATAGATTGTTAACTTATAATGAAGAAGTCTCTAGCATAAGACTTGGAACTTTGTTTGTACTATGATTTTTTAAATTTGGTAAGCTAAGTGAGACCAATTATGTTTAGAAAAGAAGACTTATCACTTGAAGTAATTCTGGATGCAAGTCAAAAAGGTAAAATAAGTTAAGTGTAAATAGGCCAATATTTGTAATCTTCGATAAGGGACCCATTTGACCAATGGAATTCAACTAATATGTTTGCAACAAAGGTACCTAACTTGATAATGAATTTATAAGGAATAAGGGTAGATATGCAATAAAAAATTATCTACAAATAATTTGGGAGATTGTAAACAACTTTGGGAAGGTTCCAAGAAATCAAGTGGGATGAGTAATCCCAAAACTATTGGATTATGTGTAGTATTTTTTCTAGATAGGCTAAACCTTTAAGGTTGGAATGCAGAGCTAAGGGTGGTTAATTCAATTGAACCACTCTATTCCACTAGATAATTGGCCTCCCTATGCTGAGGCCATAATTTAGGGTGTTATTTTTATAAATTAGAGAAGGGGAAATATATCCTCATGTAGACAAAATTTAGAAAAGAGGTATGGATCCTCTAATATGAAAGTATTTTGCATTCAAGCTTTATCCTCTCAAGGGGTTATTTTCATCCCCTTGAACAAAGTGTTGTTTATTCTATGATAGAATAAGTATTTCCATGGTTCCTTGCTATATAAAACTTGAGGAACTCATTTACTAATGAGTGCTTGCTTTGAGTTAGGGATCTAGGATTCCTAGGCCCTCTTTAAATTTCAGAACAATGCAAATTTTCCCTAAAATACCACCCATACCATTTGTACCATGTCACGTAGACTATATATACTTGTAAATTGTTTGAGTGAGTTTTTGATAAGTAGTGTTAGAAGCAAGCAATGCAAATGTGTGGTAAGCATGAGAGTCCATCAACACTTTTATGAGAATTTGGATCTTGCTAGCTAATAATAGAAACTTAATAGACAAAACACTATTTTTCTATAATTTAATCATAACCCACTCTCACATGTCCCAAGGAGATATGTTAATGCCAAAAGAGACCCATAATTATCACACTCTTTGTCTATAGGGGATGACATTACATGAAGGTGGAATAATACCCAAGATGGGAGCATCAAAACATGAAAGCACTTCAATTTTATCATGATTTATTTTGGAGTTGGATACATCATCGCATAGTTATAAATATTCTTGCATGGTGGTTAGTTCCTATTTTTTGTTTTGCAAAAATAGAAAAGGATCATCTATAAAATGAGAGTTAAAAATTGATCTCCCATGAGGTAATCTCAATCCTATTATAATCCATTTAGAATGATATTTTTTCAAAATATTTTCTAGAGCATTGACCTATAACTGTGTAGAAGCATCTCTAAATATGATTGATATGTGACTAGAGGAACCTTCCTCAAACCCTAACTAGTTAAACATCTTAATTATGAAGTCCATTTGATTTTGTCATAGGATTTCTATAATTCTACCATAATAAAAAGAGCCTCTTGTTTAGTCTCTTGGGCCCATTTAGAGTCTTTTCAAGCAAGCATTAGATTATCTAAAACATATCAACCTTTAATAAATTATGTTTGTTTTAGGAATATAAATTTACATGCAATAGATTGAGGTAAATGGCTAGTGCATTTGCAATGGTCATGTATGCTACAATGAGAAACATAATGGGATGCCATCTAAATTTTTTAGGATTAGCTTGATTAAGACCTGATTAATAAAAGATCCAAGGGAACCCTTCACTAGAGCCTCTTTGTACATCATGTATAGGTCGTTACCAAGCACTAGCTATAACTTCTAATAAAATTCCATTAGTAGTCCATCCATATGAGGGATATTTCTTCATCTTCCAAATTGAGATCTACTCCATAAGCCAAGACTATTATAAGATAATACTCGATATGATTACTTGATTATTACAATGACAACATACCTTCTTTATATACCCATTCTCTAATGCTAGCTTGGAAATTCGACTCCTAAACCCTTACCCACTCATTATTATAATATAATCAACCTTGGGTTATGTGTGGCCCATGCCAACTATCCATAATACCCATACACAATATAATATCATATCCCCATATTCCTATCCCTAGGTACCATAACATCATGGATAATTGTTTATCAACCAAAATAAGGAACAAAGAGTTGAGATGTATTCTTTGACGTACGTGATGAGAATAAAATATAACTCATTAGATAATTATTCTAAGAAAACCTTAGAAAAATGAGAATGAAATGCGTCAAATATATGATTGGACTTAGGACATAGCTATCAACCAATGCAAGTATAGATTTTTTTGTTGATAATTTATGACAAATATAGTTGAATTCTTTGATCATATCACTATTTTCTAGCTAGTTCAATTGAAATCAAATGCATACTCCATTAGCCTTATAGATACCAAAATTTCATATTTTATTATTATCTACACTTAGGAAGTGTTGAAAAACAAGGGAGGGGAATTATTCCATAGTTTATATCAAATTAGTAACCTTCTTTTGTAAATTTTTCCCTATGTTTGATGTTGATGTGCTACCATTTGTCCATAGTCTTACAAAAAAACAATGGACTATTGGGCAACAAATTGTTGACAAAGAATCTAACCATCCAACGATAACAAAGATCACAAAAATATATGGCATATGACTAGATGACAAATATGGATGAGTGAGTTGAGTCCATAAAATTGAGTGAATATTGAGGTGACCTACAAATAAGTGTTTGCTTTGTGACACAAAAAGTTATATGGGTGGTGAATGGCTAGATGACAAAGATGAATTAAATAAAATAGATAAAGATGATTGGAAAAGTTGTAGCAGTTGTTAAGACAAAGCCAGCAAGGAAGAGGATTTTGTTTGCTCAAACCAAAATTGTAATGGTTATTGGGACAAAGTCAACAAAGAAAAGAGTTTTGTTTGCTCAAACATACCAAAGATGGTTCAAGAAGAGATGCTAAGTGTGTTGCATTTGCCATAATTTGAAGGGGAAGGAGAAGCCTTCAAGATCAATCTCAAAATAGTAGATTTTTGTGAGGAGATCTCAAGGCAAAAATCACAAAGTTAATATGTACAGTGTGTATAGTTGGCTATAGAGAAGAACTAATCAATATAACCAAGCATCAAGTCTCCAACCCACAACGTTCTCTAAAGCCTCAACCTCCTTGAAATGTTTTCTTTATTATCCTTACATTTTTAAGTAATTAAAATGATATCGAAACAATGTTATTGTCTAAATTACAACTTCATGTTATGTGAACCATACATTTGATATACAAACATATTAACTATAAACTTGTAATTATAACCTAGTATTTCATATCAAACCAAAAAACAATATCATTCTTTTCTAACTTATCTTTTAAAATTATTAAATAAAATTAAAATAAAATAATTTTTAATATCCACACCAACCTAAATTATATAAAACAATGTAAATCATAAACTATATAAAAAAATTGTAATTATAAATGTTTTTCTACCCCATAATAAAACGCGATATACAATCCTAACATTTTTAAATTCAAACTCTTATCTCTATACAAAATTCCAAAATATGAGACAATTAATAGCATTGTATTACTAACCCTCTCTAAATCTATTTATATTATTGGTATTTATCCGTCAAATTGGAAGCCCGACACCAAATACAGCACATCAACCGTACCATTATTCTAATTTTCCCGCCCCATAAGGAGTGACGACGTGCCTTTTGTCACACGTCATCATGAGGACCATCAATCCCATCCTCTCTTCCATGCGGACATGACTCATCATCCATTCCTGCATGCATCGTAACTCACCCCTTTATTTCCCCGCCACGTTCGAAAACGGGTTCCGGTGTTGACGTGGCCCCACTCTAGCCAATGGGAAAACTTCCCGCGGTAACAAGCCGCCGAGCCCAACAGTTTTTCACCAACTACCCCTCGTCTTTCCACGTCTTCACTCACACGACGTGGCACACTAATGGCCGCCTGTTTGTCCACTGAATATCAGCTTGTTCTCTCCGCGAGTGACGACAATGATATTAATAAATAAAAAATAATAATATTTGCTACCTTGTTGTATGGCGTAGAGTAGACCGTGTAGCATTCAGTATGGACAATGTACCGTAGAGGAGATCGTGTGCAACATTTTCTTGGCAGCTTTAGCTAAATTTCAAGATACTTTATTAAAATTCCTTTATTTTTTAGCTTGTTTGTATATTTATTCTTTAACGTATGTGTAAACCTAATTTCTTCAAACTATGTAGTAAAGCTTTTTATTTTCACAATGATCTTTTATATGTTTTATGAAGCATTTGCTTTCCTGAAAATTGCATTTATCACTATTAGTAAATTGCCTTTCATCCATACTCTATTCCCTTTCATCTATCTGCATATTTTTAACCCTTTCAAAAGCCACCCAGGCTTCAACTTGATTATTTGTCTTAAATCCCCTATTGAAAGCACAATGTGACAAAATCTCACCCTTATTATTTCTAGTTATTCCTCCTCCTCTTTTTGGTTTTGGATTTCTTTTAAATGCTCCATCAAAAATCAAAATTTAATTTGACTAACTCCATTTTTGGTGGCTTCCACTTTATATTATTTGTCTTCCTTTTGTATCTCCTATACCCAATATCATAATTTCATTTGATTACTTGACTCCATATGTCAAGGCTCTTTGCTTCAAGATTAGGGATTGGGTAAGGTGATAGGGTTGGTCTAGACTCCTCTATGGCTAAACAAATATTTTTTGCATTACCTCTAAATTGCTTTACTTTCTTTTAAATATTCTTCTATTCCTTTCCAACCATATAGTCTAAAGTATTGTATCTTTTGATGCATCCTAGATTATCTATAATGCCTCACTTTTAAAAGTTCTCTACCATTGCTTTAACCATTCTTCAATTCTGCCATTCATCACCATGCATTTATAAAACATATTAAGAATCAATTGCCATAGTTCCTAGACTATTGGACAGTGCCCTAAGAGATGGTCTATACTTTGCTCATCCTTTTTACATAGAACACATTGTGAGGGGTCATAAAAACCCATTTTCATTACATTATCCTAGGACAATTTTCCTATGACCTATTAGTCATACAACCATTTTAACTTTTGGAATGCTTGGGCTATCCTAAATATCTCTCCATATTCTTATGGTAATCTTAGTTTGTTGGTTCTTTACATTATATTTGCTTTTTGTTGTGTATTCTCTTGATCTATTTAACTTCCAAATCAACTTATCCTCGGCTCCCCTTGGAATAATCATTGTTGTTATCTCCTGGTAAATTATCTCCTAGCAACAACGTCCAATATACTTGTAATCAAATATTTTCCATTTGTATCTTCCTTCCTTATCCTTGTACTTAATGTTTGAAACCCTATCACCATATTTATCTGGAAGTAATCTTGTCCATGGTTTCAAAATTAGATCTAGATTGAGTGGTTTTTTATCACACCAAGTATCCATCCAAATAGATTTTTTTCTTCAATTTCCACCACCCATCTTAGACCTTTAATCACTAGATCAATTGATTTTTTTAAATTGTTCCATAGTATAGAACCATCTAGTAGTGAGAATGCAGTAAAGATTAAGCTTGGGTCATTGGGCTCAATGTACTTAGAAGAATTCTTACCCATTGTCTTTGAATCTCTTTGTACAATCTCCAAATTACTTTTCCCCTTAGAGCTAAGTTTGCATTTGTAAGAACTCTTAAAATGAGATATCCCCTAGTTTTATCATCACACACCTTGCATAATTTGACCAAAGGAAATTTTATTTTATCAAGTAATCTTGACCATTAAAATGATTTCATAATATAGATTAAACTTTTCTACCAATTTGGCATAATATGCAAGGATATATAATACGTTGGAACAGTTTATAAGACTATTTTAATTTGTTGCACTCTTCCTACTAATGATAACCATATACCTTTCCATGCAGATAGTTTATTTTAAACTTTACTTATAACTAGATTTCACAATTCTATCCTCATTTTCCCCTCAAATAAGGGCATTACTAGATATGTTGCTGATAAATTTACCTCCATTTGAAGTAACTTGCATATCCTTACTTTGATTCTAGATGGAGTGTTTAGGAAGTAAATTTTGGATTTTGTCATATTAACTTTCTTCCTTGACACTCTTTTATATTCCTTTAATAAGTTATTCAAAATCTAGCCTCGTTTTTCCTTGCCCTTCCAAAAAGGGTTGTATCTTTGACCAATGATGTTGTCGATGTTATTACTAGCCTTAAGTCTACTTATTAGCCCATTCTTGTATGCCTTATTCAAGTTCCTTCTCAATACCTCTGCCATAATAATGAATAGATATGGTGATAAAGGATCTCCCTATCTAAGACCCCTCTTGGCTTTAAATAATTATGTTACTAGCCCATTGACCAACATTGAATATGATACTGTAGAGACAAGATTTAATCCATATTTCTAAATCCAAACTTTTCTAATACTATACAAAGAAAATCTCATTTAACCCTATCATAGGCTTTAATCATATCAAGTTTTAAGATCATTACTCTCTCTTCTCTAGAAGCTACTATATGCATTACTTTATGAGCTAAATGATTTCATCTAGAATTTGTCTCCCTTTCACAAATCTTCTTTGATATTTTGAAATAATATTGTCTAATAGTGGTCTTAATTAATTTACCATCACTTTGAAGACTATCTTATATGGCATATTGCATAGGCTTATGGGTCTAAATGAATCAAAAAAATTTGGATCCTTATTTATTAGTATTAGGGTAAGATATATTGAATTTATCTTATAAGGTATGTACATTTTTATCCTAGATTGTTCCACTACCACCAATAAAAAAATCCTTCATTATTTCCTAGTTATGTTGATAAAATATTGTAGAGACTCCATCCAGACTTGGGGATTTATCTTTATCAAAAGAGAAAATATTTGAATGAACTTCTTGAGTAATAGGCTTCATTGGTTTGCTACTATCTTCATCTGTTATTACTGAAGGTACTTATTGTAGTAGATTATCAATAAAAACTTCCATCTCCTCTGATCCTGGAATATTATGGTAAAAATTCCTTGTGTCCTTCTTCTAGTTTGCTTTGGTCTTCAATACAAACCCCTTCTACTGATTTAATACTACTAATTTTGGATGTTGATCTCTGTACTATAGTCATCCTATGAATTTTTTTTTAATGTTTTTATCTCCTTTTTTAAACCAAGTTTATCTCGATTTTAATCTCCATAATTTATCTTCCTTACTCAAAATATTATGATATTCACTAAGCAACTCCATTTCTTCTAAGTTTGAATTATTGTGCTCACCTTTTTGGAATTTTGAAAGTTTCTCTTTTAGTTCTTTCTTCTCAAAAATATTTTCTAAAGTATTCTTGTTCCATTCTTTTAATCTAGATTTCATGGATTTAATATGTTTTAGAAGTGTATATAACCCACCATTTTGTAAAGAATTCCATGTATATGCTATCATCTCAATAATTTGAGGATGGTCTTCCCACATATGCCTATATATTAAATTTTGATTTTTTTTTATGCTAGCAAGAATGAGATCGAGGGCTCTGGAAGATAAAACTAGGGCATCAATTGGGTAGCCAAAGAGATTTCTGGTTGTTGTGGAATTGAAGATAAGATTTTTTGCCTCAAGAGGGCCCAATGGAGACACCTCTAGATCCTCTTTTAGAGAGACACGGTTCTTTTGTAGATTTGTTAAAGGATAAATCTCCAACAAAGACTAAAGAAGCACAAAAAACTGCATTGAAAATGCTTTTTATAGCTGTTGGAAATAGATCAATATCTCAATGAGTTAATGGATGCTTTCCACAATCAGAATCAAGTTCAACTATTGTCATTGAGCAAAGGATGGTAGAAGAAACAATTTTATATAGAGCCAATCATGATTTGATTTGTAAATTCATGGGTATTTGTCCTACCCTAAATTTTTTGTATTCTTGGGTCCGACAAAAATGGGAGCCTCTTGGTGAGTATTCTTTGTGGTTTATTAGCAATGGATATTTTGTTGTTAGTTTTTCTTCAGTTGCTGACAAAAATAGGGTTTTCAAATCAAAAAAGAGAAATCATGGTATGACAGGATTATTTGTTCAACCCTGGAGAGTGGGATTTAATCCTCGAATTGAACCCACTTTTGTCTCAATTTGGATTAATTTATATGCACTTCCAATGGAGTTTTGGAGTGAGCAGGTATTAAAAATTATCGACAATTACCTTGGAAGACATTTGGGTGTTTCCAAAGACACAATGGAAGGAAACACAACCATTTATGCTAGATTATGCATGGAAATGGATCTTAGCCAACCTTTGTTGGTAGAGGTTGAACTTGAACTTGCAGGACTATCTTGGATTCAAAAATTGTATTATGAGGCATTGCCCTTCAAGTGTAGAGTTTACCATAAATATGGTCATTTGGCCTGATCCTGCCCAACCAATATGAACAAAAAAATGGAGGCTCCTATGGGAATATCAAATCTTCCTAAGGAGGGTAATCCAACAATAAATAAAGAAACAACCAACATTTATCAGGGAAAAGAAGCACAGGGAGATAGTTTTGAATAGCCCAAAAGAAGGAGAAGGCAACATAAAAAATATGGTAAAGAGCAAACCCAAATCAAACCCTCCAATAGGTATGAGATCTTCAAGAAACTAGTGGACCAGGAAGAAAAATTCATGGAAGGAGTGGATGAGAATAATAAAAATAATAACAACCATGTTCAAGCCCCTATTTCATCTCCTCCCATCCTAGATCAGGTAGTTGAGTGCAGTGAGTTATCGTAATAAGAGATTGTAGGGGTATTGATAGTGCATAACCAAGAGCATTCGATAATTAATGATGTCATCATGGGTATAGTAGAAAATAACAGAGAAAGGCCAAATTGAGGGATAGCTCAGGTGGAAAAGAGATAAAAAATATCATCTCTTAAGGAGTGGGTAGAAAATCAAATAAGAAATTGACAAAAATTCAAGGTGACAAGTTTATCATTGGAGGATCGGTGAGGCCAATAGAATTTTACTACTCTCAAGGTAACCAATGATTATACAATCATAGAATGTTAGGGTTTTAAATAGTAGAACCCATCAATATGTTGTTCAAATACTTAAAAAAATGTAAAACATATTTTTTGCTTATCCAAGAGACAAAAATATCGTTGGATATTATCTGTAAAACAATAAACAGACTTTGGATGGGTGTTGGTCATATGGAAGTGGCTTCCCAAGGGGTCTCAAGGGGGATAGTTACTTTGTGGAAATCTCTTGAATGGACGGTAATATAACATATAGCTTGGAGGGGTGTCCTCACATCGTATTTTAGTAATAATGTGATAATTAAGCAGGTTTTAATCATAAATTTTTATGGGGCTTAAAACCTAGATGGTCAGATGCATCAATGGAAATCTATGCATAACATGAGAGTCTCAAGGAAGGAGTTAGACTGGATTATTGCTGGGGATTTTATTGCTAAATTATCCTTTAGAGATCAGGAAGGGAGAACCCCAATTTTAGAACCAGGGGATCGACTTATGATTGCCCAAGTACATGCATTACATTTGGTGGATATTAAATGCCCTGGAACCAACTATAATTGGACTCATAAGAGGAGGGAGCCACATAGAAGGAAGGTGAAGTTAGATTGTTTTTTGGTTTCAGAGGAGGCATTTGTGAAATGGAATATAAAATTTCAAATTTTGGAAGGCCCAGTTTCAGATTACTTTCCCATTTTTTTGGAAGGGGATCAAAAAGTGCAGTATCACAAACCATTTAACTTTGAAAACTTTTGGTTACAAAAAGAGGAACTTTGAAAGAAAATTCCACAGTGGTGGGAAGAGGGCCACCCAACATATGGGACAACAATGTTTAGATTCCACAAGCAAATTCATTATATTAAGGATCAACTGAAACAATGGAGGTGAGCTAACAAGATAGACTTCCAGGTCCAAAGAGCTCCATTGGTGGTCATATGGGATGAGGTTAAAAAACACTCTAAGGAAGGAACAATTACAGAGCAACTCAAAGAAGAGGATGATACATTGCGTAAAGTGGTTGAGTATATTGACAACCAAGAGGAGACCTACTGGAAAAAGAGATCTAGAACCACTTGGTTATTAGAAGGCGATAAAAATACCAACTTTTTTCATCGAGTTGCTTGTGTTAGGAGATAGATGAACAACATGGAAGCTCTTCAATATGAGAACGAACACTCCTTTAATACAATTCTAGGTATACATTTCCATTCAATGGATTATTTTTCTAAACTATTCAAGAAAAATATGGTGTAAGATGAAGAGGTTCAAAAATAAGTTCTTGCTATCATACCCTCTGTTATCTCTGAGGAAGAAAATCAAGCCCTACTCAAAACCATTGATAAAGAGGAACTGAAGAAAGTAGTCTTTGGAATGAGCATCGAAAAAACACTAGGTCTAGATGGCTTTCCAATTGAGCTTTTTTAGGCCTTCTGGGATAGCTTGGAGGAGGATGTAATGGTTTTTATAGAGGAGTCCAAAGGTAGTAAAATAATGCTTAAAGCATTAAATCATACTTTTATTGCCTTAATTCCAAAAGGGAAGAGAGGGTGTACATTTTAGACTATAGACCTATTACCTTATGGAATGTCATACATAAAATAATCACAAAGGTAATGGTTGAGTGGCTAAAACCTCTTCTACATAGCATTATCTCCTCGGAGCAAAGGGGTTTTGTAGAGGGCAAGCAGATCTTGGATGGTGTGGTTCTAGCTCAAGAGGCAATCCATTCAATGCAAAACTTTTGTAATAGAGGAATGTTCATAAAATTGGATATGTCAAAGGCTTATGATAGGGTGGAGTGGAGCTTCTTGTCAAAGAAGATGACAACCTTTTGTTTCTCTTAGGATTGGATAGAATGGGTCATGAGCTATGTGTCTACTCTGACATACTCAGTGTCAATAAAGGGTCTTCCCTCACAACCGTTTGGAGCTACTCGAGGCCTTTGTCAAGGATATCCTTGTTCCCCCTATATTTTTCTCATATTGGTTGAAGGTTTGGGTAGACTCATATTGAGGAGAAGATAAGGTTTGCTAACATGTATCAAGGTGGGTGAGGAAGTTTTGACTCACCTACAGTTTGTGGATGATACATGAATGGTAGGATTGTCCAACTTCAGGAAAGCAAGAATGATTAGAGATACACTTAATGTCTACCTTAGGGCCACAATCCAAGTCATCAATGATAAAAAATCCAAAGTGGTGTTTTTCAATCTTGATCAAAGACTTCAAGATAGAATTTTATAGATCTTGGGATTCATGAGGACTTCTTTCCTAGTGGTATACTTGGGTGTCCCTTTGCATTTAAAAAAAATAAAAATATATATGTGGAGGAATATTTTGAATTGTATCAAGGAAAGAATTAATTATTGGTCTCATAAATGATTAAGCTATGAGGGTAGATTAAATTTTTTCTAGTCATTCATTCATTCCATGCCAATTTATAAATTTTATATCCTTGCTACCCCACATAACATATGGAAAGAGTTGGACAATATGGTTAGAAATTTTTTATGGGGAGGAGTAAAAGTAGAGAGGAAATGGGTCTTAGTAGGTTGGGAGAAAGTAACCCAACCCAAGGTAAAAGTAGGTCTAGGACTGAGGAGATCAAATTTAAATAATAAATCTTTGGCTGGAAAGATTTACTGGAGGTGGATTTCCCAACCAACTTCTTTATTTAGTAAATTTTTAACTAGTAAATATTTGGAACAGGTAAACCCAAATGAGGTGGATTTTTTTCCTTTGGATGGTAATGGATCCTTAGTGTGGAAGGCTCTAAAGTTAGGATCTCAGATAGTGAAATATGGATTATTTTAGAAAGTGGGGAGAGGGGAGAAGACACATTTGTGGATAAATTCATGGGATCAATACCCACCTATCATTGCTGAATTTCCAGAACTGCAACCAATAAAAATGGCCATGGAAACCAGGGGTTGGGACCAAATTGAAATTTATTTGAACACTAGTCAGTTGGGAGATTATAAGTTTAAGCAGTTTAGAAAGTTGGATGAGTGGCCAATTTCAATCCCTCCGAAATTGACACCCATCATGACTAAAATCTTGGCAAAAATATTTCTCACAGGTAGAGATGAGGAGGATGAATTAGCTTGGGGCTATGGGAGCCTTGGTGTCTACACAGTGAAGGATGGATATGATAATATCCTTCTAGAGCCTCCTCCTCATGCATATCAGGTTGAGGAATAAATAAATATTTGGCAGTCCAAGGGTTGGTCGAAAGTAAACTTTTTTTCCTGGCAGTTCATGCATAATGGAATTCTTACTTTTGATAATCTTAGATATAGGGGAATCATTAGTCCATATCAATGTGTTTTATGCTACAATTTTTAGGAAACATCTGACCACTTGATGTTTGAGTGCCCATTCATGCACCAGATCTGGGAGAGATGTTTTTATCTTATACAATTTGAGTTAATAGTGATTCGAATTGGATTAATATTTGGAAAATATGGAAGAGGGGTAGATTTAAATATAAAGCTCTTTGTATCGATTGGGAGCTTGGATTAAACTTGATTTGGTGGTAAGTGTGGTTGGAGAGAAATGACATAATTTATAGATAAACCTTTTCATCTTTAGATGGATTTTGGTAGGTCATTTGGAGCAAAGTCACAAAAAATGTGGCAGTATATACTAAAGAGGAAACTCGGGTTGTTATAGGGACAATGAAGAAGGAAGTTGAAGTGCAAGAGGGGTAGGATAGAGCTAGTTGGAAACCACCCCCACAAGGTTGGATTAAAATTAACACTGATGGAGTTGCAAAATGCAAACCGAGTAGAGTTGGAATTTGAGTTGTTTGCAGGAATCATGTTGGGACAATGCTCTATTCAGAGCTGCACGGCCTAGGAAGGGCCACAAACAATAAAGTGGAAGCCTTAGTTATCAAATTTGCTTCTATTTGGGCAGTAAAACAAGGTTATAGGAAAATAATCCTAGAATCATATTCTCAAATAATGGTAGGAGCTCTATATTGCATGAGGAACTTTGCTTTGAAGACATGGAGGTTGAGTATTCTTATCACTTAAATTAAGAAATTGTGGAGGGAATTAGATGATGTGATTTCAGTTTATGTGAGTAAATATCTAAATAAAGTGGTATGCTTCCTGGTTAATATGGGTACTAAAAAGGAGGTAGGGGTTCAGTGGCATAGTGACATGGCTATTGAGGATGAGAGGATTAGACAGGTTGGTGAGCAAATCCAGTGTTTAGCTAATTTGGACAACAATTGTAGAAATATAGTTTAGACGTTTTGTGCTCCAATGTAGATATTTTACAGTTGTAAAAAGTTGAACAACCATTGTAGAAATATGGTTTAGGATATTTGGCTCCAATGGAAATCTTCTTTTACTTTTGTAAACATGTGCTCTCTTAATTATTTTACAAAGAAAACATGACCTTTTTTTAATTCAATTACCACCATTTTAACTCTTATTAGCTAGTTATCTGAACCAATCCTTGTTGAGGTATTAATTTTAGCACAAGTGCCTTCATATAGCCAATGATATGATTGCATATATTTGTCTATTTTTTTTTCTATCAGGTTTTGGCTTGTCTTGTTATTGGTCCATGTATAGTTGTCATATTCGGACTCAACCTCCCATAGATTATTATTTTGAATAAAAGCTAAAAAATCTCTCGTAGTTTGGGTTATTTTCCTAATTCCCTCATATTTTTTATCTAGCTTTGTTATGACATTAAAATTTCCTATGATAATGAATCAAGTAACTTTGGTCTTTACTTTTCATAATGACTTCAATCCTACTCTATACTTTTGATTTGTGTGACTGAGTTGTAGGTCATAGACATTGATAAGGATGAAATAAATATTTGCAAAGTATCATATGACTAATGAGGCTATCTAATGCGTAGTTTTACTAATGGTTTCGTAGAATGTTCTAACTATATTCATGTTAGAATTACCTATGTAACTCCTTCTGAATCCACAACATCCCATTCACATCTTATCCATACTACTTTCATAGTTTTAGAAAATTCATCCTTTGTAATTTTAGTTTCTTGGATACAAAGGATATCAAGTTTATTACTTAAACAAAGTTTCATGATACACCTTTGCTTTAAGAGGGCATTAACCCCTTATATTCCATGATATGGTAATAATGTCTCGTTAGGGGTTGTTGGCCCCTCCTATGAATAACCAATATCCTTTTGTTGTTTGGCAAAGAGAAGTTCAACCAATTTAGGTTGTGTTCCTTTATCTATGTTTGCTCTTGCTTTATTGGCTCTCGCTTGATAATTTGAAAATTTTTCTCTTTTTTCCTTGCTAGTATCAGAAGCAGGTCTTATTATTCTATTTCTAAATATTATCTCATAAGTTTCTATTTCATTAGATTTATCCTCTCCTAGATACACTAAGGAAGCTTTTGACTTATCCAACTCATTTTTTGGTATTTCCTTGTTAATGATAGAGGTATTAACATATAACACTATAAATAGGATCTATGAAATTCATTGTAAACATCCTTTGTCCACGATAATGAAGAGTTATACTCTATGAAACCAACATTGTGCTTTGTATCTCATGAAATTGGTGAGAAATAAAAAAGTCTTTGGCATTCCATCAATGGTACCACCTCCTGGTTTGCTAAGTACATGGTGATTTAGGCATAGCCCATTTTGACCATCACAATTTCATATTTGATGAATGTGAGAACATTGATGTTATTCATATTCTCAGGTGTGATTGATCATACACACTTCATTACTATGGTTATCACCATCTTCTATTTGAATCCCTCTCACCTTTAATATTTTCATGCATTTTTATTTGTTACACTTTGCTTTTAATGTAAATAGTGTAGGTCAGCATAGGAGAATATAGTGGGGATAGTGGAAAGTTGGTCTCAATTCTAGAAGTATTTGTTGGCCCTTCCTTCCAACTTTTTTGAAACTAACTAGGGTCCATCATTAAATTGCAATTTAGGACAATCCCCTAGTTCAACATAAACCTATTCATATTTTTTATTAAAATTTTGGAGATGATATTATAATAAAATTTCATTTTTTTTAACAAATCATGCTAATAAGAACAAAAATCTATACTAAAAAAATATTTATAGCCAAAATGACATTTTCAAGCTAATCAAGTTTTTAAGGTTTATCTCTTATCTTTAAATATAGTAGTTTTGTAAGTGAGACATAGAAACACAGGTTTCCATATATATATATATATATATATATATATATATATATATATATTATATATTACATATATATATATATATATATATATATATATATCTTATTGAAATTGTTGTCAAATTCATATTAGCCAAAAACATAAAGGATCAAATAGAATATAAAGGTAAACTATGGTCTGGGCACCTACCTCTAGGAATTAACACCCAATAACCATCAAAGCCATGATAGAATCCCCTCCAATGAGGACAAAGCATACTCAAATGCATTCACGGGGCCACACAAGGCACCCATCACTAGAAATAAGCACAATAAAGACCATAAATAGAACCCCACTATTGTATTAAAACTTGAGACCATGAAGGGCCAACAAAGGAGAACTGAGAAATATTGGGATACTCAGGGCACTCGAATACAAGCATTGGAAGTGAACAACTACACAAGTGATCCCTGGTGATCCAGGTCAAAAATTAAGATATCCCTAATGGTTGTCATGGGGATGAAAATGCATGTCTTTGCTAGAATCTTGAAAATATGTGCCAACATAAAACTAAATGACTAGAGACCACTAGGTCACTTCCCCTAAAGGGCAACCTGCACACTATCTATTGAGGAGAAACTACTGCACTTTGCCAAAATAAAAAACTTCAAGGGAGCAGCCATGATGGGAAAATATTTAAGGAGAAGAGTCTAAGTGATCTTGCTCCACCTCATGCTATGATGAGAGCCTAATGTGAGGATTGGAATGTGTGTTGTTGGCTTCTAATTCCACTTGACCCAAATGCTTCATCAAGTGTGTCTGATCATGCATCATCAAGCTAAGTTGCTTGCTTAATTCTTCTACCATGTTATTTAATCTATATATTTCATCCGAGTTATAAGCTAAGGTCTCACAAATATACCTCTTTAGATCCATTATTTCTTCTTGTAGTGCTTTCTCCTTTTGGGTGTGACTAGTTGATTGTAGAACATGTGCTTATACTGAGAGGGGGGGTGAACAATATAATATAAAACTTTTCCCCAAATAGTAGCATCAACATTAATAAAGCAATAAATATCACACAAAGCATCACACACATGAGAGACATCATTTTTAACGTGGTTCACCCAATGTGGGCTACCTCCACAGAAAATATTTCTTCTAAATATTTCTCAAATAATCTCTTGGGAATCCTTCCCAATTACAATGTTTATGGACCTCTATCCAAAGGAGATGTTGATCCCCTAAATCTCAAGTTCATGGATCTCTTCCACAGGAGAACTCTTTCCCCTTTTGCTCTGGCTAGTGATCTTCTAGAAGACTTTGTCTCTCTATTGCACTGACTGGTGGATCTCTCTCCACTTGAAGACTCCTCACTCAGATCTATCTTCAATTGTCCTGGCTGTTGGATCTCTATCCATTGAGACTCTATCCTCTATACTCTATCACCTCCAAAGCTCTGTCAATAGGTTCACTCAGAACCTCCTCAAATATGCTCAATAGGCTCACTCAAAACCTGCTCAAATCTGCTCAATAGGCTCACTCAAAACCTGCTCAAATCTGCTCAATAGGCTCACTCAGAACCTGCTCAAATCTGCTCAATAGGCTCACTCAGAACCTGCTCAAATATACTCAATAAGCTCACATAGAACTTGTCCCAATATTCTCAATAAGTCCTCTCTAGGACTTGCTCAAATCTGCATAGCAAGCTTTCACAAAAGCTTACACAAAATCAGTCCACAAGCCTTCTCAAAGACTTACCTCAAATCAGCTCAACAAAATCTCAACTCAATCTCATAGAAGCATAAAGAGAATTGTTAGAGACTCAATATGTTCTATACTCAAATCCTAATCTCAATTCAAAGCAATCTCAACTCAGCTCAATATTATAGAAGCATAAAGAGAATTGTTAGAGACTCAATATGTTCTATACTCAAATCCCAATCTCAACTCAAAGCAATCTCAACTCAGCTCAATATTAACTCAATCTCATAGAAGCATAAAGAGAATTGTTAGAGACTCAATATGTTCTATTCTCAAGGCTCAATCTCAACTCAATCAGAATATAGAATAGTTTGTTTCATGGAACTTGAACAACCACTTCATGCAACCACTTGACTAGGCTCAATCAACTCTACTCAACCAATCACTTCAAGAAACAACTCTTTCTCACAAACCCTAGTCCAAGCATGAATCAACTAACTCAAAATGTTTCCAACAATGCTCAACAACAAATCTTACATAACAATGATACTCATGTTCTTTTCTAACTCAAGTTCAAGTTCTTTGCATCACCCATTGGCTTCAACAACAATGCTAATAAGACAAGGTTTTAATCACAACTCTCAATTCAGAAAACCTTGAAGCATAAACTCAAAGTACTTCACTCAACCAATGGTCTAAACAAAAATGCTTATCAAACAAGGTTTAATCACAACTCACAATCCAGAAAACCTTGAAGCATTAACTCAACCACTTTTGAAAAGGAAACCCTAATCAAATCCTTTTCACTCCAAACTTAATTTTCAAAAATCAACCACCCAAATAAAATCAATGGAGAGTATTACTCATACCTTTTTGATGCCTTATGAGTTGTCCACTAAATCTGTCACACTCAACACACTTTCTTTTTCAACTCTTAACAAGGGTTAGAGATCTTGAGTAATAACACAACAATAATATCCAAATAACACCTTATTACTCCTACTTTATTTTAACATCCACCAAAGTTCTTTTTAAAAGAAAACCCTTACTCAAAATAACTTTCACTAAAAAGAACTTTATCAAAAACCCTTATTACTCCTAACAATTTCAAAAAATCACAATTAAAAATAATTCACAACTCAAACAACCACCATGACCTTATTCCCTAAGGTTACTCAACAAATCAACTAACGAAGCACCTTTACCCCTTATCACTCCACCTTAGGCAATCCAAACAAAATATTAATAAAAACCTTAATACCTGCCTCGAGGGGAATCGAACCCTCGTCTTGCCCCAACGCGAATGCCCTAGCCACGGCCAAGCTATCGCACGAGCTGCGGGCTCGTTGGTGAAAAAGAAGCGCCACCCGCTTCTTATCCTTCACCCTCTTCCGCCAAGCGAAAAGTATGCACCTTGGGCGCCTCAACAGAACAAAGCCAAAAATGATGCTTGCGGGAATCGAATGCACAACCTCCTTGTCACCAACACCTTTGCACAATCCAAGCTGCCACTAGGCCATGCTTGCCCAATGCATTTTGGGAAGTGGTCGTTGTCTCCCTTTAATGTTCGTTGCATCACTTAAACGAAAAACACGAGCTCTTTTTCTTCGCAAATACCAAGCGCAAATATCAATGAGCAAGGATGAATGAATTAAAAAATTCAATGGCATATTTATATGCCTTCCCTTTGCTTTGGAAACGTCGGCCTTTTTGAAACTTCCTTCATGACGTCGACGGATAAACTTTTAATTTTAATTTTAAAATTTAAATTTAAATTTTAAATAAATTAAAATTTAAACTAAATCTTTAAAATTAAATATCTCCATCACCGGGGCACCTTTTTCGATGAAACAAAAATCCAACTTGGGTTTTAAGAAAAACCCATTTCAAATCTGCCATCCATGGTTTTAAATAAAACCTTTAAAATTAAATTTCTCCATCATCGGGGCACCTTTTTCGATGAAACGAAAAGCCAACTTGGGTTTTAAGAAAAACCCATTTCAAATCTGCCATCCATGGTTTTAAATAAAAACCTTTTGCAAAGCTTCCCTTGAAGCTCCTTTTGGAACCAAATGCCATGCATCCCTTCTTGAACCTTTGATCAAAAACCTTTGCTTCTCATGAAGCTCTTTGTGAAACACAAACATAGTGCTTACTTACATAGATCCTTTTGACATCAATGACAACTCTTAGCTTAGGGACTCAAAATGTCCAACAATCTCCCCCTTTGTCATTGATGGCAACCCATATCCTTTTACTGAAATCTGACCTTCTTTTCTGCTCCCCCTGGGACTTTGCTCCCCCTGGCTCAAAGCTTTCTCAAATATCAAATCTCTCCCCATATCAAAAACTCTCCTCAATATACACAAATATCTCCCCCTTTGTCATCAATGGCAAAGGGTCACCTTTGGGGCTCGGGGCTAAGAATGAGCCTCTTAGCTTAGCCCCTCCCCCACCTCCACATGAGGTGGTTAATTCTGGGGTGGGAGTATTTCTACTCCCTGAAAGCATTGCTCTTTACCTTTACCTTTCTCTCTTCCTTTCTGAGTTTTCTGAATCCTCTCACTGTTTCTTACCAAGTCATCATCACTTTTGTTCTTGTTCATGTTCTTGTTCTCATCCATGTTCTTGTTTCTATTCTTGTTCTCATCCATGTTCATGTTCTTGTTCATGTCTGCTTCTAGAATATTTTCTCTACACCATCTTGTTGTGTGACCATCATTATTGCACTTATAACACTTAATGTTATTATTCCTTGGAGGTGCAAATGTCTTAGGATATCTCCTAGTGAAGCCATATCCTCTTCTACCATGAACCCTACAATTCATTGCCTTGTGACCAAACTCATTGCATGAGTAGCAATACCCATGGAAAAGCTGTCCTTTCCCATATTCCTGTCTTTTGTATGACCTGCACTGTGAAGCCATGTGCCCAAACCTGTGACATGAGAAGCATCTCCCATTGAAGCTTCCTTGCCTAGACCTCATTGGTCTCCTATTTTGATTGTTGTTCCATATGTATCTTCTTTGTGCATTGTTTCTATCTTTGACCTCTTTGTTGTCCAACTCATCCTCTGATGTCTCATTCCAACTTACACTGTCACTTTCTAAAGTATCTTCTTCTGAAATTCCTTCTTCTTCTAGACTTGAAGTAGAATTTTCTTCCCATTTATTTTGAGCCTGTTTGGAACCAAGACCTGTCTTGTTTGTTGCTCCTCTTTGTATCTTGATTATTTTGTCTACACTCTTTGCACTGTTCACATATTTGTACAACTTTTTCTTGGAATCCTCTAAATATTCCTTTAGTAGTGCCACTTCTTGTGTTAACTTTTCACACTCCAAAATATTTGCTTCTAACTTATCCTTGAACTTACTTGCCTTAGCCTTTGACTTTTCTAAGTCCTCTATGAGCAATAATCTTTCTTCATCACATTCTTGAAACTGACTTTCAAGCTTAGAGTGTTGCTTTCTTACCTTCTTTACTGTGTCAAGAGCATAGATAAGCTCTCCCTTGAGATCATAACCATTCTCCATTGAATAATCCTCTATTTGTTTGCCTTTGTCCTTATCATTACTTCCTTTTGGCTTGTCTTCTATAGAATTATCTTCTTTACCTTCCAAAGCCATTAGAAGATTCTCATTTGGTCCCAATATTATATGTTGAAAATGGATCTCATTTTCTTTGGATAAGAAACATTTCTCCTTTTTGATCTCATTGAGTACATAAAGATTTCTTTCTCTTATAGCACTAGCTACAAGTTTTCCAGATTCATATTTTCTTACTTCACATCTATCTTGATGAAAAGTTACTATATGGCCTTGATCACAGAGTTGACTAATGCTTAGTAGATTATGTTTTAGACCTTCCACATATAGAACATTTTCAGCTTTTGCTTTCCCATTGCCTATACTTAGAGTTCCTTTTCCACAAATCTTTGTTGAACCATTGTCCCCAAAGTTTACTGACCCTCTATTTCCTTCTTTCAAAGCTATAAACTTGTCTTTTTCTCCTGTCATGTGTCTAGAGCATCCGCTATCCAGAAACCATTTTTCTTCTCTATCCTGTGCATGCAATGCTATTTGAACTAGCAAGGATTTTAATTTTCCTTTCCCTTTTTCTTCTTTTCTAGTACTAGACTTAAAGATTTCTAGTTTGCACCTTCTAGTTGTATGCCCAAAACTATTGCATTTGTAACACTTAACATCATTATCCATATGTGGTGCAAGAGAATTTGTACTACTACTATCATTGTCTTTGCTAGTACATTGCATAGCTCTATGACCATATTTATTGCAAGAAAAACAATGTCCATGGAAGGAATTTTGTAACTTGTCTTGTTGAGGACTCGATCTGATATTCTTTCTTTTGTGGTCTTCTTTCCTTGAGATATGGTAAGATACCTCTTTTTTCTTGATGTTCCTACCTCTTGCTGACATGCTTCTTTCTCTAGCTTACTTGGTGTTGTTTCTTGTAATCTCTTATTTATTTTAGTTCTGCATTTTAACTTCACAATCTCTATTGCCACTCTCTCAAGTCTTGCTTCTTTTGCTTCCAACATATCTCTCAACTGATGTTCAATCTCTCTTCTTTCTTTCACTTCTATTTCGAGTTCTATTAGCCTTTGTAGAAGCTCAATTCTTGCCAATTCATCATTTCGGATTTGTTCTTTTAGTTGTGCCCTCTCTTCTTGAATCCTTTCAAGATCTTGGAGACAATTGAAGAGTGCTTCCTCAAAGTTTATACTTTCTTCACTCTCTGAGCACATGTGTGATACTGATGGATCCTCTTCCAAGCTGTTAGACTCTTCACAGAGAGACCGACTCTGATACCAATTGTAGAACATGTGCTTATACTGAGAGGGGGGGTGAACAGTATAATATAAATTTTTCCCCAAATAGTAGCATCAACATTAATAAAGCAGTAAATATCACACAAAGCATCACACACATGAGAGACATCATTTTTAACGTGGTTCACCCAATGTGGGCTACCTCCACAGAAAATATTTCTTCTAAATATTTCTCAAATAATCTCTTGGGAATCCTTCCCAATTACAATGTTTATGGACCTCTGTCCAAAGGAGATGTTGATCCCCTAAATCTCAAGTTCATGGATCTCTTCCATAGGAGAACTCTTTCCCCTTCTGCTCTGGCTAGTGATCTTCTAGAAGACTCTGTCTCTCTGCTACACTGATGGTGGATCTCTCTCCACTTGAAGACTCCTCACTCAGATCTATCTTCAATTGTCCTGGTTGTTGGATCTCTATCCACTGAGACTTTGTCCTCTATACTCTATCACCTCCAAAGCTCTATCAATAGGTTCACTTAGAACCTCCTCAAATCTACTCAATAGGCTCACTCAGAACCTGCTCAAATATGCTCAATAGGCTCACTCAGAACCTGCTCAAATCTGCTCAATAGGCTCACTCAGAACCTGCTCAAATCTGCTCAATAGGCTCACTCAGAACATGCTCAAATCTGCTCAATAAGCTCACATAGAACTTGTCCCAATATGCTCAATAAGTCCTCTCTAGGACTTGCTCAAATCTGCATAGCAAGCTTTCACAAAAGCTTACACAAAATCAGTCCACAAGCCTTCTCAAAGACTTACCTCAAATCAGCTCAACAAAATCTCAACTCAATCTCATAGAAGCATAAAGAGAATTGTTAGAGACTCAATATGTTCTATACTCAAATCCCAATCTCAATTCAAAGTAATCTCAACTCAGCTCAATCTTATAGAAGCATAAAGAGAATTGTTAGAGACTCAATATGTTCTATACTCAAATCCCAATCTCAACTCAATATCAAACTCAACTCAATATTAACTCAATCTCATAGAAGCATAAAGAGAATTGTTAGAGACTCAATATGTTCTATTCTCAAGGCTCAATCTCAACTCAATCAGAATATAGAATAGTTTGTTTCATGGAACTTGAACAACCACTTCATGCAACCACTTGACTAGGCTCAATCAACTCTACTCAACCAATCACTTCAAGAAATAACTCTTTCTCACAAACCCTAGTCCAAGCATGAATCAACTAACTCAAAATGTTTCCAACAATGCTCAACAACAAATCTTACATAACAATGATACTCATGTTCTTTTCTAACTCAAGTTCAAGTTCTTTGCATCACCCATTGGCTTCAACAACAATGCTAATAAGACAAGGTTTTAATCACAACTCTCAATTCATAAAACCTTGAAGAATAAACTCAAAGTACTTCACTCAACCAATGGTCTAAACAACAATGCTTATCAAACAAGGTTTAATCACAACTCACAATCCAGAAAACCTTGAAGCATTAACTCAACCACTTTTGAAAAGGAAACCCTAATCAAATCCTTTTCACTCCAAACTTAATTTTCAAAAATCAACCACCCAAATAAAATCAATGGAGAGTATTACTCATACCTTTTTGATGCCTTATGAGTTGTCCACTAAATCTATCACACTCAACACACTTTATTTTTCAACTCTTAACAAGGGTTAGAGATCTTGAGTAATAACACAACAATAATATCCAAATAACACCTTATTACTCCTACTTTATTTTAACATCCACCAAAGTTCTTTTTTAAAAGAAAACCCTTACTCAAAATAACTTTCACTAAAAAGAACTTTATCAAAAACCCTTATTACTCCTAACAATTTCAAAAAATCACAATTAAAAATAATTCACAACTCAAACAACCACCATGACCTTATTCCCTAAGGTTACTCAAAAAATCAACTAACGAAGCACCTTTACCCCTTATCACTCCACCTTAGGAAATCCAAACAAAATATTAATAAAAACATTAATACCTACCTCGAGGGGAGTCGAACCCTCGTCTTGCCCTTGTTAGTCTTACAATGACACTGAGAGGGGGGGTGAATCAGTGTAGCTCTTTAAACTTGAATTTATAGCTCTTAATACAGCAACAATTAAAACTTATTACTAGATACAACAAGTATAACAAAAGAGCATCACACAACACAAGATTTAACGAGGTTCACCAATGTGGCTACTCCTCAAAAATGACTGCTTGGACTACCATCCAAATCCAGCCTTTGCAAAGCACCAACTTTACAATCAATTTACCAGCACACACTGGAAGGAGCACCAACCCCTGATTTATCTGCACTAACAGAAAGGAGCACCAACCCCTGATTTACTAGCACCAACTGGAAGGAGCACCAACCCCTGATTTACCAGCACCAACTGGAAGGAGCACCAACCCCTAATGCCAAGCACCAACCTGGACTTCAATTTGAATCTATAGGTTTAATAGTAAGATACCTTTGCTTTTGCAAGACCCTGACTGGTCTTCTTCACCTTTGCGTTCTCTGCGCACTCTGCTCTCTCTATGCAATCACTTCGCACACTCTGCTTCATTACAGTCGACCTTCACGATCGTCTTCTCCCTTTCATGCACTCTGCTCTCTTTGCAAATTTTGCACTTAGCATGATTCGACATGACTTGCTCTCTACGCACTACGACCAAACTTCGCACTCATCAACATACTTCAATTCTCCAAACAACCCTCCTTTTATAACAACATTTTCATGATGAAAACCCTAATCTTAGTCGACTATAAACCCTAATCTTAGTCGGCTTTCATAACAACTATAAACCCTAATTTTAGTCGGTTATCATCGGTCTTCGTCGGCTTCAACTCAACCATGAAAATACACATGTCGCGATATCGTGACACTTTTCTTTCTCTCTCTTTCTCCTTGCATACATGTCCGATACCGACCTTTTTTTCTCTCTTTCTCTTTCCACATTTTTCCTTCTGAAAATCTACATGTCGCGATATCGCGACACTTTTTCTCCTTGCTCTTTCTCTTAGCTTTGGCTCGTGAAAATACATGTCACGATATCATGACACTTTCACCTCCTTACACTTTCTCTATTCTTTTGTCATGATATCGTGACACTTCTGCTTCCAAAGACTTCGACTTTGCTTTTGTCATGATATCATGACACTTCTCTTCCAAAGACTTCTACTTTGCTTTTGTCATGATATCGTGACACTTCTGCCTCTTTAGTCTTCAACTTAGCTTTTGTCATGAAATCGTGACACTTCTCTTCCGTACTTAGCTTCTTTGCTTTTGTCATGAAAATCATGACACTTCTGCCTTCGAAGTCTTCTTCTCTACTTTTGTCATGAAATCATGACACTTCTACTTCTGTACACTTCCTCTCTTTCTTTTGTCATGAAAATGCGACATGTCACGAAATCATGACACTTTTCCAACTTACTTTCTCTCTCCTATTTTAGTCACGAAAATGCGACATGTCACGAAATCGTGACACTTTTCCAACTTACTTTCTCTCTCCTATTTTAGTCACGAAAATGTGACATGTCACGAAATCGTGACACTTTTCTTACTTGTTCTCTTTCTTCGAACTTGTCGCGAAATCGTGACACTTCTTCTTGCTTTCTCTTTTTCTTCCAACATGTCGCGAAATCGTGATAAGTTTTCCACTTGCCTTTTTCTCTTCCAACATGTCACGAAATCGCGACAGTTTTTCCTACTTTCTCTTTCTCTTCCAACATGTCATGAAATCGTGACAGTTTTTCCACTTGCCTTTTTCTCTTCCAACATGTCGCGAAATCTTTTCCCTCTCTTCCAACAAATTTCTTGCTTTTTCTCTCTTCCAACATGTCGCGAAATCGTGACAGTTTTCCACTTGCCTTTTTCTCTTCCAACATGTCGCGAAATCGTGACAGTTTTTCCTGCTTTTTCTCTCTCTTCCAACATGTCGTGAAATCGTGATAGTTTTTCCTTGCCTTTTCTCTCTTCCAACATGTCACGAAATCGTGACAGTTTTTCCTCTTTTCTCTCTCTTCCAACATGTCATGAAATCATGATAGTTTTTCTTACCTGTTGTATATGTCGCGATATCATGACACTTTTCTTACTTGTCTTTTTCTTTGATCTTTTGCAAATGGGCCACTTCGGTCTTCTTGGAAAATCATTGTACATACTCTGAATAACCTTTGAACTCCTGTCTTCTGCATCTGAATAGCTTTTGAACTTCCTGTCCACTGCATCAACAGATCTATCTGATTGTGTTGACAACAATGACAATATTGTTGCTGCACCTTGCTCAACAATCTCCCCCTTTGGAATTGTTGGCAACACATGTGCAATTTCCTGTAACTCTTCTCCCCCTTTGACAATAATACCAAAGGGCTACTGCAGACTCCCCATGAGTCCATGCACAACATTCTCAGGCACAATTTATTACACTTAGCAAAAATCATGAACATGAGCAAAAAGATAATCAAATACTTAAATGCTCCCCCTGAGAATGTGATCCCTGTAGCTAGTCAATTCTTGGGAAGTGTGACCACTCCCAATTTATTGTGAAGGTACTCAAAAACTTCCTTGGGCAATGGTTTTGTGAAGATATCTGCTACTTGCTCTGTAGTTGGAACAAAATCCAACTTAACTTCACCTTCCACAACTTTCTCCTTCAAAAAGTGATACCTGATAGCAATGTGTTTTGTGCGTGAATGCATAACCGGATTCTTGGAGATGTTAATGGCACTGGTGTTATCACACTTAAGTGATATTGGCTCACTGAAGCTAATACCAAGATCTTTCAGGGTTTGTTTCATCCATAATACCTACGTACAACATGTTGTCGCTGCAATATATTCTGCCTCTATTGTCGATAAAGAAACTGACTCTTGTTTCTTACTGTGCCATGCGACCAATCTGTCTCCAAGATAGAATGCACCTCCATTGGTACTCTTTCTGTCATCTACACATCCTGCCCAATCTGCATCTGAATACGAAATAAGGGTGAAGTCTTTACCTTTCGGATACCATAACCCATACTCCATAGTACCCTTGAGGTACCGAAGAATCCTCTTCACTACTGTCACATGAGTCTCCTTGGGATTAGCCTGAAATCATGCTACCATGCATACTGCCTACAAAATATCTAGTCCAGTAGCTGTCGAGTACAATAAGCTTCCAATCATAGATCTGTACATGGTTTGATCAACAGGTGGAGATTTGTCATCCTTGCTCAACTTGCAACTTGTCGTCATGGGAGTGCTAAGCTGGCTTACAATCCTCCATTGTGAACTTTTTTAACATCTCTTTCACATATTTAACTTGAGAAATAAATATGCCCTTCTTATTTTGATTAACTTGCAACCCGAGGAAATACGAAAGTTCACCAATCATTGACATTTCAAATTCTTTCTGCATCTTATTTGCTAAATCTTTACATGACTCATCTTTGTTGCTACCAAATATGATATCATCTACGTATACAACAAGAACAATAAGATACCCATTTTCTGTTTTGACATACAAATTACTATCCACCATACCTTTCTTAAACCTTTGTTGAGTGAGATAGTTGTCTAGCCTTGCATACCATGCTCGGGGTGCCTATTTTAAGCCATATAATGCTTTCTTCAACTTGCAAACCAAGTTGGGATCATCACCAAGTTGGAAACCATCTGGTTGCTCAATATAAACCTCTTCTTCAAGTTTCCCATTCAAAAATGCTGATTTCACATCCATTTGATAAACTTTGAAATTCTTGTAAACTGCTAAAGCCAGAAACATTCTAATTGCCTCTAGTCTAGCTACTTGGTGCAAAAGTTTCCTCAAAGTCAATGCCTTCAACTTGTGCATAACCCTTACATACCAATCTTGCTTTATTTCTGACTACCTATCCATCTTCATTCAATTTGTTTCAAAAAATCCATTTAGTCCCGATTATATTTTTATTTGCAGGTCTAGGTACTAACTCCCAAGTTTCATTTTTCTCGATCTGATCTAATTCTTCATTTATTGCCTTCATCCAACTTTCATCTTTGCTTGCGTCAACAACATTTTTGGGCTCAATGTTGGATAATAGAGAGTAGTTACTTACTACTCTTCTTCTTGTCTGAACACCAACTTTGGGGTCTCCAATTATTTGCTCTCTAGGATGATTTTTCTACCAGCTGCTTGTTTTGAATTTCTTATTTTCTTCCACTTTTGAATCACAATTTAAATCATCTGAGTCAATTTTTTGTATCTTTTCCGTTTCGTTTTCCTCATCTCCTTCAATAACCTCTTCATACATTGGGTAGTTCATTTCATAGCTAATTACTCGTTCTCTACCTTCATCAAATTTAACATCGACACTGTCCACAATTTTCTTTAGCCTCTTGTTGTAGCATTTGTAAGCTTTGCTTTTTGGATAATAACCAACAAAAATACCTTCGTCCGCTCTATCTTCAAACTTACCAAGATTATCTTCAGTTCTTTTGATGTAGCACTTGCTTGCCAAAAACTTTGAGGTATTTTGTTGTTGCCCTTTTACCGAACCACAACTCATAAGGAGTTTTGCTTTCATGTGTTCTCAGCATGTACCTATTTTGGATATACACCGTAGTATGGACTGCTTCTTTCCAAAATCTATCTGCTACTCTGCTTTCAGCCAACATAGTCCGTGCCATTTCCTGCATTGTCCTATTCTTTCTTTCTACCACTCCATTCTGCTGAGGTGTCCTGGCTGCTGAAAACTGTCTCCTAATACCGTATTTTTCATAGTACTCTGTAAACTCCTCTGAAATGAATTCTCCTCCTCTATCTGATCTTAAACATTTGATCCTCTTTCCTGTTTCATTCTCAACATGGTTTTTGAAAATCTTGAACATATCAAAAGCTTCTGATTTATGCTTCAAGAAAAATATCCATGTCATTCTGGAATAGTCATCAATGCACAACATAAAATATTTGTCACCATTTATGCTTTGTGTTCTCATGGGTCCACATAAATCAGTGTGTATTAGTTCCAAAGGTTTGCTTGTGTAGTACTCTTTTGTTTTGAATGTGACTCTAGTTTGCTTCCCCTTTTGGCATGAAGCACAAATGTTGTTTGCAGGTTTGTTGATGGTGGGAATATCTCTCACTGCCCTTTTTGAGGTGATTTTTACTAGATTATCAAAACTGATATGACCGAGTCTCTTGTGCCACAACCAATTTTCTTCTTCCTGTCCAATAAAACAAGCTCCTTTTGAAGTCTCTGAGAGCGTGTACAGGTTGCCGGATGTCCTTGATCCGAGTTGCTATCAATTTTCCACTTTTTGTTTTTCGACTTCACAACCCTGCTTCATAAAAACTACTTCATGACCTTTATCACAAATCTGACTTACGCTCAACAAGTTATGTTTCAAACCATCCACAAACAAGACTTCTTCTGACTTAATTTTTCCTTCACTAAATTTAACTGAACCTTTGCCAACTATCTTAGCTCCATCATTATTTCCAAACTTTACTGAACCACCTTCATATTTCTGTAACTTCTCAAATTTTTGTTTGTCACCTGTCATATGACTGGAGCATCCACTATCAAGTATCCATGGTACATATTTATTCTCGTGCTTTAAATGTTGTTTGTACGATTAAGGATTCCTTTTCTTCCTTAAGTCGCTCTTTTCCTTTCCACTCCATTTTGATAGTAGTTTTGGGTTCTTGTTTTGCCTTTCCCTTATCAATAGCTTGTGCATGTTTTTTGAGAAGTTTTCTATTTTGTCTCATCCTATTTGGTTGAAATTTTCTTCCCTAAAACTGATTTGATGCAAATGTACTTCTACAGTTTCTTGCAATGTGCCCAAAATTATGACAGTTATAACATTCTCCTGTATAATTCATCAGAGGAGAAAAAGCATTTCTATTGGTGAAATTCCTTGGTCTTACATTATATTTGCAGTCTGAGATTTTATGTCCATAGCCATTGCATTTAAAATAGAAACCAGAAAAGGGATAATTGAACCTGGGTGATGGTCTTTGCCATGTTGTCGTAGGAGCCATAGGTCTTCTTCTTCTTTGATGTGTGACATTGGTGAATCCATCATTGTCAATTCTCCTTTCGTGCCTGGCATTATTGCTTTCTTTTGCATGAGACATTTTTCCTTGATCAACCTGTTTCTTATCTTCATTCTTTATGGATTCTACATTTCTGGCCTTTGATCCATTTGATGATTCTCCTTCGACGAAACCCAGGCCCAAATTTGATGCCTGTGAGGCCTTTGGTCATTTATAATCTTATCCGACTTCATAGAACTTTCTTCGCGTTTGTGATAGCAACTAATTTTTTGATTCATCTCTTCTATCTGCATCCCGTAAACCAACATTCTCTTCTTCTAGTTTGCAGCAATAATCTATTTTCATGGTAATTTGTACTTCGAGATCTTCAGATATTTTCTTGTATTCTTCTATCTGTACTTTCAGATTGGTTATGATTTCGTTTGCATCCTCAAGCTTTTTTGAAATTTTCTTATTCTTTTTCTTCTCTATTTTCCACTCTTCAAGTGCAGAGATCAACTCACCTTCTAGATCTACTTCAACCTCAGAGTTTTCACCATATACTTCAGAGTTCACTCCTTCCTTTTCTGATTTTACTTCTTCAAATGCCATTGTGTTACTTCCAAGATCACCCTAGCTGATTAAGCTTGTACAAGAACTTAGCTCTGATACCAATTGTTAGTCTTACAATGACACTGAGAGGGGGGGTGAATCAGTGTAGCTCTTTAAACTTAAATTTATAGCTCTTAATACAACAATAATTAAAACTTATTACTAGATACAACAAGTATAACAAAAGAGCATCACACAACACAAGATTTAATGAGGTTCACCAATGTGGCTACTCCTCAAAAATGATTGCTTGGACTACCATCCAAATCTAGCCTTTGCAAAGCACCAACTTTACAATCAATTTACCAACACCAACTAGAAGGAGCACCAACCCCTGATTTATCTGCACCAACAGAAAGGAGCACCAACCCCTGATTTACCAACACCAACTGGAAGGAGCACCAACCCCTGATTTATCAGCACCAACTAGAAGGAGCACCAACCCCTAATGCCAAGCACCAACCTGGACTTCAATTTGAATCTATAAGTTTAAATAAGATACCTTTGCTTTTGCAAGACCCTGACTGGTCTTCTTCACCTTTGTGTTCTCTGTGCACTCTGCTCTCTCTATGCAATCACTTCGCACACTCTGCTTCATTACAATCGACCTTCACGATCATCTTCTCCCTTTTCGCACTCTGCTCTCTTTGCAAATTTTGCACTTAGCACGATTCGACATGACTTGCTCTCTGCGCACTACGACTGAACTTCGCACTCATCAACATCATTCAATTCTCCAAATAGCCCTCCTTTTATAACAACATTTTCATGATGAAAACCCTAATCTTAGTCGATTGTAAACCCTAATCTTAGTCGGCTTTCATAACAACTGTAAACCCTAATTTTAGTTGGCTATCATCGGTCTTCATCGGCTTCAACTTAACCATGAAAATACATGTCGTGATATCGTGACACTTTTCTTTCTCTCTCTTTCTCCTTGAATACATGACACGATATACCTTTTCCCTCTCTAAAACATGTCACGATATCGTGACACTTTTTCTCCTTTCTCTTTCTCTTGCATTCAATACATGTCATCGATATCGTGACACTTTTTCTCCTTGCTCTTTCTCTTAGCTTTGGCCCAAAAAACATGTCATGATATCATGACACTTTCGCCTCCGTACGCTTTCTCTATTCTTTTGTCATGACACTTCTGCTTACAATAGACTTCGACTTTGCTTTTGTCATGATATCATGACACTTTTGCTTCCAAAGACTTCTACTTTGCTTTTGTCATGATATCGTGACACTTCTACCTTCGTAGTCTTCAACTTAGCTTTTGTCATGAAATCATGACACTTCTACTTTCGTACTTAGCTTCTTTGCTTTTGTCATGAAATCGTGACACTTCTGCCTTCAAAGTCTTGCTTCTCTACTTTTGTCATAAAATCATGACAGTTCTACTTTCATACGCTTCCTCTCTTTCTTTTGTCATAAAAATGCGACATGTCACGAAATCGTGACACTTTTCCAACTTACTTTCTCTCTCCTATTTTAGTCATGAAAATGCGACATGTCACGAAATCGTGACACTTTTCCAACTTACTTTCTCTCTCCTATTTTAGTCACAAAAATGCGACATGTCACGAAATCGTGACACTTTTCTTACTTGTTCTCTTTCTTCGAACTTGTCACGAAATCGTGACACTTTTTCCTACTTTCTCTTTTTCTTCCAACATGTCACGAAATCGTGACAATTTTTCAACTTGCCTTTTTCTCTTCCAACATGTCACGAAATCATGACACTTTTTCTACTTTCTCTTTCTCTTCCAACATGTCACGAAATCGTGACAGTTTTTCCACTTGCCATTTTCTCTTCCAACATGTCGCGAAATCGTGACAATTTTTCCTACTTTTTCTCTCTTCCAACATGTCATGAAATCATGATAGTTTTTCCACTTGCCTTTTTCTCTTCCAACATGTCACGAAATCGTGACAGTTTTCCCTTTTTCTTCTCTCTCTTCCAACATGTCCGAAATCCGCTTTTCCACTTGCCTTTTTCTCTTCCAACATGTCAGAAATCGCGATAGTTTTCCTCTTTTCTCTCTCTTCCAACATGTCGCGAAATCGCGACAGTTTTTCTTGCCTGTTGTATATGTCGCGATATCGTGACACTTTTCTTACTTGTCTTTTTCTTTGATCTTTTGCATATGGGCCACTTCGGTCTTCTTGGAAAATCACTGTACATACTCTGAATAACCTTTGAACTCCTGTCTTCTGCATCTGAATAGCTTTTGAACTTCCTGTCCACTGCATCAACAGATCTATCTGACTGTGTTGACAACAATGACAATACTTGTTGCTGCACCTTGCTCAACAGCCCCAACATGAACACCCTAGCCACGACCAAGCTACCACACAAGCTGTGGGCTCATTGGTGAAAAAGAAGTGTCACACGCTTCTTATCCTTCACCCTTGTCTGCCAAGCGAAAAGTATGTGCCTTGGGTGCCTCAACAGAACAAAGCCAAAAATTATGCTTATGAGAATCGAATGCACAACCTCCTTGTCACCATCACCTTTTCACAATCCAAGTTGCCACTAGGCCACGCTGCCTAATTTGTTTTGGGAAGTGGTCGATGTCTCCCCTTAATGTTCACTGCGTCACTTAAATGAAAAACACGAGCTTTTTTTCTTCACAAATACCAAGCACAAATATCAACAAGCAAGGATGAATGAATTAAAAAATTCAATGGCATATTTATATGCCTTCCATTTGCTTTGGAAATGTCAGCCTTTTTGAAACTTCCTTCATGACGTCGACGGATAAACTTTTAATTTAAACTAAATATTTGAAATTAAATATCTCCATCACTGGGGCACCTTTTTCGATGAAATAAAAATCCAACTTGGGTTTTAAGAAAAACCCATTTCAAATTTGCCATCCATGGTTTTAAATAAAACCTTTAAAATTAAATTTCTCCATCACCGGGGTACCTTTTTCGATGAAACAAAAAGCCAACTTGGGTTTTAAGAAAAACCCATTTCAAATTTTCCATCCATGGTTTTAAATAAAAACCTTTTGCAAAGCTTCCCTTGAAGCTCCTTTTGGAACCAAATGCCATGCATCCCTTCTTGAACCTTTGATCAAAAACCTTTGCTTCTCATGAAGCTCTTTATGAAACACAAACATAGTGCTTACTTACATAGATCCTTTTGACATCAATGACAACTCTTAGCTTAGGGACTCAAAATTTCCAACATTGATTCAGCCTGCAACTGTTATTTTATAATAGCAAAGATGTTAGCTACTGAGAGATTAGTGATATCTTCTTGATCAGTTTCAAAAATGGATTTGCATCGAGTCTTCCATATATGAAATATGATAACTACCCTAGTAATGAAGAGAAGTAATTTTTGGTTGGGCATAAGATTGATCCTCAACAAGGCTTGATCCTTTATCATAGGTCAAGGGATAAGGCAGTTGTTGTGCTTCACACCAAATATGGTGGGCACGAGCACAATTCCAAAATAGATGTACTATCTCTTCCAAATGACAAAAGGGCAATCACCTTGCCCTTGGCCCATCCATTTTAACCTACTCCAAGTAGGTAGGCATTAGAGGACTACATTCGAAAGAAGAATCTAGAAATTTCCTTGAATTGAGGTAAACTTTATCAGGTTGAAGGTTCTCACTGGCCCAATTAAGCTCTAAGTTTCATTTCTTATTAAGCATATTTGCAAATTACTAATAGTTCATAGGAAGTAGGGCTTGGTACCAAAACTTAAGGGTTTGTTGCTCAAAGTTATGATTACCAAACCATTTCCAATGAGTCCAAGGAGGATTAATTTCCAGTGGAGAAGATAGAGGCAAGTATGCCTAGGAGGCTATGGAAAGGATCTGCATAATCACTACTTTATCAGTAGGGTAGAAGCTAAATTATGACTAAATTTGCTTCTAATTTTTCCATGAGGACTTAGAAAACTCCCAAATGTCATCCACCATAATCATTCCTCTTTTGAAGAGATGCCTACCAAGAAACTCATTAAAAAAGGTTGTGCATCAAAGGTGAGGAGGGGTGACCACCATAAGTTGTGCTGGAGGAGATTTGCGGGGCCTTGCTTCAAATGTGGCTACCACAAAAGAAATTTATGCACTTGCTACCAGGATTTCCAAAACACTTTAAGAATATTACAACCTTCTATAGAGAAATAAGGGGATTTTAAAAGAACATTAGTATATGACATATTTACCCAAATTTTACCATCCACTCGAGGGTTTTTCAAATGCTTCCTCATCAACACCTTTTATGGATCATTACCTATGGCTATGATCACCCTTTGCATCCATTTAGCTATGAGTTTGTAGCCTTGTGCTTGAAGGTTGGGGATTCCTAGCCCACCACATGAAACAAGTTTGCAACAAGTACTCCAAGAGACCATTGGAAGATTATTGAAAATATAGTGACATTTTAGGAAGCATGTTTGCTTTGGGTGTATTATATTAAAATGTTAAAAAATAATTAGAGATAAGCAATGGAAAAAATTAACTTTTGAATAGAATTTATTTATGCCATTGGAATACAAATTTATTCTATTTGCTAAGACGAAGATTCTATAAGCTACCTTTTCTTTGACAGTGCAAGTGTAGGGGTCTGTTATCCATGTTGAAGGTAAGTTATAAAATATCATTCACTTTTGTGAATGTGGTTAAGCAATTAATTGATTCATTAAGCAGTTAGTGGATTCGAAATTTGATTTGTGATTCCTAAGGTTAGAAATAATTAGAGTCATTCATCCATCATCATACAAACCCTATCATTTTGCTAACATCCTCCTTCCTCGCCACCACCGCATATCCCATTTCTATCACCAAAACCCCTACGAACTAGATCGGGTTCTACAATACACTTCCCCAAAATCCCTGAACACTCCAAGGTATTTCCAAAATGTTGTTGAGCATTCCAGGAATGTTGTCGAGCATTCACAACTCTTCTTAAATGCTCCAGTGCATTTCCACTCAACCAGTTTACCATTGACAAACCCTCGAATTCTCATGGGTATTTTTGTGACACCAGATCATGGAATCAAAGACATAGATCAACATTCTGACAAGGTATAATTTATTATTGCTTTACTTATATTTTCGATACATCTACACTTTATTTCATCAAATATTTTAGTTAGGGTTAATATTGTGCACTTTAAGATTTTAGTGGACCTCACACTATGGAGGCCTTGCAGGTGTTACTAACCTATTTTATGATCTATTTGTGTGCAGGTTGTAGGGAGTGTTTACATTGATAACTATTGTATCTAGAGTGGTCCCGTAGGGATACACAAGCTCACTCACAAATTATTTGGAGTGAAGATGACCAAGATACACTAACATTATTTTTAACAAGGGTTTCAAACCCTCCCATTGTAATAGATTATTTCAAAAGCATACATAGCATTGTAAACCCATATTTGGGGTAAATCTATTTTACAAATTGGAGATCTAGGCTCCTTGAGTTATAATAAATCAGATGTCATTTTGTGCATGTGTTGTTACTTGGTTTTGATCTATTGCTTTATTGGTGTTAGTCATTTTTTTGCTTTACAAAATGGCAATCACAATGGGAACTTTAAAGGGTTTATTATGTTATTATACCTTGTCAATCAGATCTACGTTTTCTATTTTTGTTGTAGGTTTCAAAAATCTATTAGTGCAAAAATTGCCAGATATAGGGCTAGGGTTTTTGGAAGTAGCAAAGTTTGATTTATGGTCATAAAGACACCATCTAAAATTCAGGGGATGCCACACAACATCCACATGGACACTACAAAGTATCTTCGGGTTTTGATAGATAAAACTATAGGTTTTGATAAATAAAACTACGGGTTTCACTATAGAAAACTATGATATTATGCACTGCATTTGTAGAGTTGAAGAAAAATACGTAGGACTTCTAGTAAGTGTTGTTTAAACTCTACTTACGTTTTTCACTTTTTAAAAAGAAGACAAAGAAAATAAATATCTATTTTTTGTTTAAAAATTAACATTTTGCATTGATAGACATCTTAGATATCCATAACAAATTTCAAAATCATATAGATTTGCACATAGAGATAGATTTGCATTTGTGCATTCATCTTAGTTACATTACAACATTCATTACACTATATTTAAGTTTTTTCTATATTTCATGGTGTTTTTACTTTCTACCTTGATTGTTATTTATAATAAATAAAAAAAGCATAGTAGCTGCATTTTAGGGTAAAGTTTTCCACTTTTTACTCTTTTGAGCTAGAACAAGTCATTGATACTAATGTCTCTCCCACTATTGGAAACACATTGTTGATTTAGAGTGTAAGAACTAGGTGAACCCTCCACTATTGGAATCAATTGCTTATTCATGGTGGATCTTAAGAGGTGTACCCTAGATTCTTTTGAGGGGCTTAGTATTAGTGTTCTTAGTCACCAACTTGGTTGAGTGTAAGAGGGTTTATTTGCATTTTGAACACCATAGATAATAGAAATTTAAAAATAATCATGCACAATTGCATGCTTCACTTTTAACATCAGTGAGTTGAATTTCATCACCAACCACTGATCGATACCAGCTACGGTGGGTTTCATCTCCATCCGTTGGCTCGCCCCATAGTCACCTTAGTAGCTTGAGTAATTTTTTTGGATTTCATCACCATAAACTCCCCAGTTGCCATCCACCTTAGGAATCCATCCCGCATAGTAGTCTAGGCTTAGTGTCTATACATAAAAACACACAAACCACAAAAAATTTAAAAAATAAAAACATTGTTGCAAGACATAGGATTCAATTGTTTGTTTTATTTTGTGTGCTTTTCATTATTATTGCACCTTTCCACACACATCCCTCACATCTGCAATCTCTACCTTGATTATAGCTTATGGTTTTGACTAGAAATCAAGAGCCATGAATCAAGCACCAACCTCATCCATTGAGTGCCTCAACCACTTTTATGGCTAATCTAGCCAACACAAAACACATAAGCTATTTTGGTTTATCTGTAGCACCCTCACACATAGTATTCACTTCGATTACCGATGTGATGCACAGAGCCATTCCCACCTCCATTTCAGAAATTGAGCCATCTATACCAACTGATCATCACACCACCTACATAGATATGGACAAAGTTGAAACTTACTTAAGATCAACTAAACCAGTCTTAGAACAACTTAGCATCCCACACAGCCAAGTTCCTTATTCTTATATGGAAATTTCTCACTCACATCCCACCAACTTCAGCCAAGTCTACACCAACCCTCTTTTTGAGGCAACATCCGCCCCTTCAAACCAAGTTCCTCCACCACCATGCAGCCAAATCACCTTAATACCATATACATATACCACTACCTATACCAATCCACTCTATGAAGCACAAGTCGATGCTGCTTTGTAGATTACATCCACCACTTCATAAAAAATTCCTCATTCTATTGTGATTCCTTTCATAAATTACCCTCCACCAACATCCACCAATATTGCAAACACCTACACCTCACCCACATCCACCTCCATCACACCCACACAATCTTCTTTAGAAATTGCCATCAATAAGTATGGCAACACCTCAACCAATTTCTCATGGGCCAACAAGATGCTCATTCTTACTCCCAACAACAAACACAGGTAGCAGATTTTAAACCCCATTCCATTCTAATCCAACACACTTTCTTAATCCCCGATCCATCCTGGGTATCACAACCTTCTTAGGTTTTTATACCCACACCTCAATTCACTCACATCAACCCCACTTCTACAACCCATCACACTCGCATTCCCTAAACCCCATCTCCATTTTATAAACCATAATAATTCCATCACCAAGTCCAACAACATGCCCAACGTTACCAAGTACCCTTCAATCCATCTAGCCATAAACACCACATACCATCCCAAAAATTCACCACTCCACATATCTCACCTTAGCACATTCATCAAATAACTCAAGGCTTCGACACACATGGAGAAGACCCTAAAATCCAAGCCATGCAACAACATATTGATAACTTGATGATGCATACTCCTGGTATGATGTACCATAATCCTACACTAAGACAATTGATCAATCAACCTATTCATTTTTTGGTACCATCACCACATTATCTGGTAGACTTTACAATACCCAAATTTAACAAATTTAAAGAGGTTGAGGACCCTAGAGAGCACATCAACACATTCATTCACTCCTACTTTCAAATTCAATATCAAGATGCTTTGATGATCAAAACTTTTCCTAATATTTTAGGGGAGACACTTTAGATTGGTATAATCATCTACCTCATCACATCATTTATACATTTGAACAATTGGTAGATAAATTTTTGGAGAGGTTTTCCCTCAATGTTTATAAGAAAACCACATTGATTGACCTGTACAACCTTAGAAAATTTGAAGAAGAGTCATTCTATGATTTTGGAAACTGTTGGAGGGCAATTATCACTAAGTTGCCATTCTCCATACCAATGGAAAAATTAACTCAGATGTTTTCAAGGAGTTGCTTAAAACCTATCTCCTTGTTGCAACTACAACAATACAGAACATTCGACGGAGCTCTTGCTTAGGCTCGTGTAATCAAAGAGATAAAAATACAAGGTGAGATAAAACCAAAGAAAAAATAATGGTAAAAAAAGGGCCAATCTAAAGGAAATTATTTTGGCCAATCCAAACAAGTCAATCAAGTGGTCCTGAGCCAACCCACAATGACTCAACAACAACATCAATCATAGCAACAACCAAAACAAATCAATTATCAAGTGGTGCCTCCACCTCAACAATATTATAACACAAATACCAACTATGGATAACCATCAACGTTGAAAATCTATCTGAAAAGACCATGCCTACATAACCTTTCCCGAATCATACACCTCCCTCTTTCGTATATTGTATGAAACTAATGCTATTACCTTACCCAAAATCATACCAGAAGATCACATCAAACGTGGCAAGAACTATAAGGATCATTTGTTTTGTCCTTTCCATCATCATAAAGGGTATGATATTAACACCTACTTTACATTTAAAAACATGGTGCAAGATTTTATAGACCTAGGGACCATTAATTTTGATAGTCCCTTGGCTCAACAAAATCAAAATATTGGTATATACCAAATGCCACTTCCTCATCATGAGGAACAACAACAAACGATAGGGGGATCAAATACCATGACTCCTCCTAACTAGGTCAATCATATACAATAGTACCAAGGTTTCATGGGGGCTATCCATGTAGTCACCCAAGGTCAAAGAAACATCAATAGATAAAATAAACAACAACAGACAGTTCAACCTCCTATAGCACCTCAAGTAAGCGTGTCTCCACAACCTGCCAATTTGCCATCACTCATCCATTTTTCCACCAATTCATCCCAACTAATTTACCTTCCAAGTCATCCATCACAACCAATTCATCCCCAAAACCATTCACAAAGACCCATCATCTCACTAAGTAGCCATCTAACAACTAGCCTCAAAATGGCTTCAGCTAAACTATCTATTTATGAGATAATACAACAATATCCCCCACACCGTGAGGTATTAATGGAAATTTTAAAATCCATTGAACTTAAATCCCAAGACACAAATACCTTCAATAATTTTATGGTAAGTATTCGAACATGCATGGAGCTTTCCATCACATTTTATGATTTTGAAATTAAATCAATTTCATCAAAATTGGTGGACCCTCCACTACATATTATGGCTCAAGTTGATAGGAAGTCATTTAAATGAGTATTGATTGATACTGGCTCCTCCATCAACATCATCACCACATAAGCTCTTAAAAATCTCAATATTATACCATCACACAACCAAATCCATCTTCACCTTAAGAGCATTCAATGATGCTCTTTGTTCCATAATTGACATCGTCGTTTTACCCATAGAAGTGGGGGTAAAAATGTTGCATACCATGTTTCACATCCTGGAGGGGTCTATAGCTTACAATGTACTCATTGGATTCCCGTAGATTAGTGAGATGAGATGTGTCCCTTCCATACTACATCAATGCTTAAAATATATACATGAGGGAAAAGTCCATTGCATACCAGTAGATGAAGAACACAAGCTTATACTGAGAGGGAGGGGTGAACAGTATAAGAGCAATTTTTACTTTTCTTTCCAAATTAATATTATGCAGTGTATATATAGTAGTATCAATAGCAGTAATCAAAGCAATGCACAAAACACCATACATAATAGAGACACCAATTTAATGTGGTTCACCCAAAGATGGCTACTTCCATAGAGAAAATATTTTACTAAATTTTCTCAATCAATCTCTTGGGAATCCTTCCCAATTACAATGTTTATGGATCTCTGTCCAAAGGAGATGATGATCCCCTAAATCTATTTTGTGGATATCTATCCACAGGAGAACTCCTTCTCCTCTGCTTTGACCGGTGATCCTCTAGAAGACTACTGCCTCCACTGCACTGGCTTGTGGATCTCTCTCCACTGAAGACTCTTGCCCCCACTTAGAAGACCTATTCTCACTACCCTGGCTGATGGATATCTATCCACTGTATACTAATGTCCTCTCTACTCTATCACCTCCAAAGCTCTATCTCAATTATGTACTAAACACAGTCCAGTCGGTCTAGCACAACTCTGCTCAACTCTTATACTAAACATAGTCTAGTCAGTCTAGCACAAGTCTTCTCAACAAGCTCACTCAAATCTGCACTAAAAATAGTCCATTCAGTCTAGCACAAATCTGCTCAAATCTTGTACTAAACACAATCCAGTCGGTCTAGCACAAGTCTACTCAAATATGCACTAAACACAGTCCAGTAAATCTAGCACAAATATGCTCAATCTCTCTTTGGTCTGGCACAAACCTGTCCTCAAATCTGCACCAAACTTTGCTCTCAAATCTGCACTAAACACAGTCCAGTCGGTCTAGCACAAATCTATCTTCAATCTCTATCCTCAAGCCTTAACTCAAGGCTTGACTCAAATCTGCTAGATCTGCCCCAAACCTTAACTCAAGGTTTGAACAAATCAATCAACTCTACTCTCAAGTCTTCTCAAAGACTTGTCTCAAATATGCCTTGCAAGCTTCCACAAAAGCTCACACCAATATGTCCACAAGTCCTCTCTAGAACTTGCTCAAATCTGCTCTACAAGTCCTCTCTAGAACTTGTTCAAATATGCTCTACAAGTCCTCTCTAGAACTTGTTCAAATCTTCTCAATAAGTCCTCTCTAGGACTTAACCAAATTTGTATTGTAAGCTTCCACAAAAGCTCACACAAAATCAGTCCACAAGTCTTCTCAAGACTTACCTCAAATCCACTTAACAAGTCCACATAGAACTTGTCCAATCTCATAAAAACATAAAGAGAATTATTAGAGACTCAATATATTCTATACTCAAATCTCAATTACTTTCACAACTCAAATCAATCTCATAGAAGCATAAAGAAAATTGTTAGAGACTCAATATGTTCTATACTCAAAATTCAATCACTTTCTCAACTCAATCTCATAGAAGCATAAAGATAATTGTTAGAGACTCAATATGTTCTATTCTCACAACTCAATATCTTTCACATATCAAATTAGAATATAGAATAGTTTATTTTATAGAACTTGAACAATCACTTCATACATCCACTTGACTAGGTTCAATCAACTCTACTCAACCAATCACTCAAGAAACAACCCTTTCTTACAAACTCTAGTCCAAGAATGTATCATCCAACTCAAAATATTTCCAGCAATGCTCAACAAAAAATATCACATAACAATGATACTCATGTTCTTTTCAAAACCCTAACTCAAGTTCTTCAACCAACCAATGGCATCAACAACAATGCTTACAAAACAAGGTTTTAATCACAACTCTCAAATTTAGAAAACCTTGAAGCATTAACTCAAACACTTTTGAAAAGGAAACCCTAATCAAATCCTTTTCACTCCAAAATTAATTTTCAAGTAAGCCAATCAACCAACTCAACCAAAGAAGAATTTTCCCATACCTTTTTGTTTGACAAGGAGTTGATCTCACAAATCTGCCACACTCACAATTACTTCTTTGCCAATCTCAATAAGGGTTAGAAAATAATTTTCTCAACAAAACATAACACAAAAATAATATCAAAATTACACCTTATCACTCCAACTTGATTAATAATCAACACCCTCACAATAATCACAAAAACCCTTAAATCAAATTAACATAATACCCACAAAGTCTTAATCCTCCAAAAATCAATATAGCAATTTAAGACTTTATTAAAAATTAAAACCAAAAATCCTCTTATAGCTCCAAATGATAATTCTCAACAACCACCACTTTTCTACAAAGCAACCTTACCAAACAATTCCATTAATCAAACCTTATACCTCCCAACTTAGGCAAATAATTAAAATTAAAACAAAAATATTACCTCACCTTCGGAGGGAATCGAACCCTCAACCTTGCTCCCAATGTGCACCTTAGCCGCAACCAAAGTCACCACATGAGCCAAGTGCTCGTTTGTGATTAATGAAGCACCATGTGCTTCTTAATCTCCTAACATCTTCCGCCTTGGGCAAAAGAATGTGCACCATGGGTGCCTTAACCAACACAACTCACGATGCACCCACTGAGATTCGAACACAAACCCTTTTGCAAGCCAGCGCTTTCATGCTTCCCAAAATACCACTAGGTCATGCTGTCCTATGTGACTTTGAGGATTAAAGCTTCCTCCCTTAAATGCTTCACTGTCATGAATTTCACAAAAACTCACGAGCTCTTATCTTTGCATGCCAATATTTTTAATTTTGAGCAAGGATAATTAATTTGGACTTTGGGCATTGTATTTATATGCTTCCTCCATTACTTTGAAGACATTGGTGCTCTCCATGTTATCTTCCACAACGTCGATAGAGATTATAAAAAGGCTTCGAATACCTTTTGTCTTAAACCCAACCTTTGGGTTTATAAAATGTATTTAAACTTTATAAAACCCACTTTGCATTATAAAATATTATAATGAGAATTATAAATATTTTATTTGGGTTTTCACCATATCCCTTTAATATTATAATAATCAGTTTGCTCGGATTGCTTAGCAGGGAAGCAACACCGAGTACATTTTGAAGCTAGCTCTTCCAGAGCTAAGAAATCTTTAGAGTTGGTACACACCAATCTGTGTGGTCCTATGCCAACCAGCTATGGTGGAAATAAGTATTTTCAATTGTTTGTTAATGATTACTCACGAAAGATGTGGGTTTTCTTCCTTCAGTTGAAATCAGAGGCTTTTTCATACTTTTAATAATTCAAGAAACTTGTTGAGGATTCGGGATATTTCATCAAAACCCTCTGCTCATATCAAGGGGGGGAATACACCTCCAAATAATTTTCATCATTTTTGCAATAACATGGGATTAAGAGACAACTGACTACAGCCTATACACCTCAACAGAATGGAGTTGCAGAGAGGAGAAATCATTACATTATGGAAATGGTTTGATGTATGCTAAAGGGATAACATATTGAGGATCATTATTGGGTAGAAGCAGTGAACACAATATCATACCTCCTAAATAGAGCACCCACCAAAGCTCTACAGGGTAAAATGCCACAAGAAGCATGGAGTGGTAAGAAACCCTCCATTTATCATCTAAGGGTTTTCTAATGTAAGGCATTCATGCACATCCTAAAACAGAAAAGGAAGAAGTTAGATGAGAAGACCCTGCAATGTATTTTTCTTGGTTATGATGAGAAATCAAAGGGATATCACTTGATAGATCCTATAACCAAGAAAACACATATAAGTAGAGATGTAGTATTTGATGAAGCTTCCACATATGATATCACATCTACAAATGTATACCTTGAAGAAGAAGAAGAACCTAAGAAAGAAAGCTCATATCCAAAGAAGAAGGTCCCAAAATGGTATACTAGTACATTGAGAGATTCTAAACTGAATACACTTCCAGATCTAACTCAAGATTGACCATGCACTCGAAGTATGACACAACAGAGAAGAGCAAAGGCATCATATTCAAAGGTTGATGAGCTTTACCAATAGTTTGATGATCTATCTATAGATGCAAAGGAAGATAGAGACACAGATATGGATAATGAACAGGTTTATATGACAACATTGGATGAAAATGAGCCTGTAACAGTTCAAGATGCACTTAGTGAGCCTTAGTGAAAGGTTGCCATGGAATAAGAACACACGTCTATCATGAAGAATAATACATGGAAACTAGTCAATATGCCTATAGGAAAGAAGCCCATTGGCTGTAAATGGGTGTTCAAAGTAAAGTATAAAGCATATGGTACTATTGATAAGTATAAGGCCTGGCTTGTTGCAAAGGACTATGCTTATAAAGAAGGCATAGAATATGAAGAGACTTTTGCCCCTATTGCAAATATGACTACCATTCGAGTACTTTGTGCCATAGCATCTCAGTTTGGGTGGAAGTTACATCATATGGATGTGAAAAGTGCCTTCTTGAATGGTGACTTACAAGAAGTATACATGACCCAACCAGAAGGATTTATGGTTGAAGGGCAAGAATATAAAGTTTGCAAATTGATCAAATCCTTGTATGGGCTCAAACAAGCTCCTCGAGCTTGGTATATCAAGATAGATAGTCACCTAGTGCAGTATGGATTCAAAATAAGTCCTTCAGATGCAAATATCTATATTAAGAACAATGGTTCTGATAGAGTGATTTTGGTGTTATATGTAGATGATATGATCATAACAGAAATTTCAAAGAAAATGATTGATGTAGTAAAAGATGATTTGAAACAATATTTTGAAATGACTGATCTAGGACTTCTTCACTATTGTCTTGGTTTGGAAGTGACTCAGAAAAAGCACCATATCAGAGTTACACAAAAGAAGTATGCCAAGACATTAGTCGAAAAATATCGGATGACTAACTATAAGTCTAAAACAACTCCAATGGAACAAGGACTTAAGTTATCACGATATGATGAATCACCTTAGGTAGATGGTACTCTCTATCGCCAGATGATTGGGAGTCTCTTATATCTAACCAACACCAGGCCTAATCTCTATTTTGTTGTGGGTTATCTTTCACGGTTCATGCAGGAACCCAAGGTTAGTCATTGGAAAGCAGCAAAAAGAGTTCTACATTATGTCCATGGTACAACATATTTTGGCTTGGAATACAAAAATAATAACAAGTTCTATCTACAAGGATACACGAACTCCGACTATGCTAGATCCATTGATGATCATAAATAAACTTCTGGATACATATAAACTTCTGGCATAGCAAGAAGCAGTAGGTGGTTGCCATCTCTTCTACAAAGGCAGAATATCGTGCAGCTAGTGGAGCAGTCTGCGAGATAATATGGTTACATCGCATTCTTACAAACATGGGACTTCCAAAAAATCTTCCACTACATTTATTTTACCATAACTCTTGTCAAAAATCTAATTTTTCATGATCGCACCAAACACATTGACACTCACTGTCAATTTATTCGTGATGAAGTTCCAAAGTACAACATACAAATCCAATACATTCCCTCTGATGCACAAGTTGCAGATATCTTCACCAAGGCACTTGCACATGTCAAATTTGAATTGTTTTGCAATACCTTTGGTATTTGCCAATAATGTAATAAGGGGGGAAGTTAGCATATTATATAAGTGCATGTTTATTTCATTAGTTGGCGGGTGGATAAAAGAAGTGCTTTAGCGCTCTCTAATTAAGTGAAGTTGGTTCACCAACCAACTTGGTGGTTCAACCAACCGAACCATCACCATGTATGTATTTAACTTGCAACATCATCAATAATCACTTCATCTTTTTATTGTATTTGTAGGTTCTACGTTTTATATGGTTTATTAGCAACAACAAAAAAAATTATGGCATGAAGGTGCAGTTTCTCCATTAGGCATGTAGGCTTAAGTGTCTTGGGTGTATGGACAATTAGACATGGTGGAAGGGAAGCTCATCCCTACTAGTAGATCATATCCCAATGGCATGTGGTGTGGTTTTTGGGGTATTTTTTGGTCAAGGTTATGAGGTCAACTCACGATACATCTTGTACCATGGATATATTATTGTGAGGGGATATATTGTTATTGTTAAAGGGTCAAGTATGGTTTTATGGGCATAAATAACTCTATTTTAGCCAACATAATTTTTACTTTGGTAAACAACTCCTTTTCCACTCTAAAAAATGGTTAGGACATAGTGTTTGTTGTGGATAGCATAGGATTATTCAACATATGATGAATGGATTCAAAAATCACAAATATTTCTAGAGAAATGCATGTCATTTTCATTGATGTATATCATGTGGGCACATTCATGCCCCACTCTATCAATGGATCCACTTTAATAAGAGTAAACTTCCCTTTTGGGATCAATGGCACCATGTATAGAGTGATTACCAATATGGTTATTCGCTCTTTGGGACATGGAAGGTGTGATTTTGAAACCTATAAGAGAAATTATTGGAGGAGGAGAGCCATATTTTGGTTGTTGATGTGTATGGCTTGGACAATGTGTAGCATGGATAGGTTCTTGAAGGATGGCACATGGGTTATGGGTCTAAAATACCCAATTATCCCCTACCTCCATGGACAATGTTCTATTATATTTGATGGGAATATCGGTTACCATGTGGGCTATGGTTTGTGTGGCTAGTTAGGCATGTATTAATGCTTAGCACATATGAGGCTTGGGTTTAAACCTCCATTCCCTCGCTTTGGCATATGTTGATGCGGTCCATGTGGTAGTACATGTGGTTGATGTGGTACTTAATTGGAGGATGAGTGATGAGCACTAAGTATATTAATCTAGTAGTTACACTTGTAAGGCACTGGCTATTATATATGCAATTACAAAACTTCTTAAAGGACCTAATCTATATGTTTTTACGGGTCAACTCCAAGTTATATCATGAGTTGATCTTTATTATTTGCTTACCCCAGTGAATGTGTAGGAAGGAGATAACTATATTATATATACAATTGGAAAGTGAAAGCTAAAAACTATATGAACAATGATAATGAAAATAGAATAAAGTCCTTGTCATGGAAACACATAGGTAAATGATTTGGGCTCACTTTGTGGAGACCCACATTCAAATAATGGGGAGGATGGCCCTTGTTTGTGTCTTCGGTTGTATGTTTAAGCAATTTTGCTATCATGGACTTTCCACGGGCTTTGGCCAAATACATTTTTTTTAATAGAATAAATTACTTAACTAAAAATCTAGAAATAAATTAAAAGGTACTTGGAAAGGAAACACATTATTGAAATGAATCACATGGAAAAACTAACTACTAAAACTTAGAATATAATTGAAATAGATTATTCAAAAATTTAGATGGGTATTTTTCTATTGCATATAGAAATATAAAATATGCTCATAAAGGTTCTCAGAAACTACACTCTAGTAGTGGGTCCAAAGTCCAAGGATAGACATTGTTCCCCTGTGGTGAGAACAAATTACGTTACACCCTCAAAATTTAATTAAATGGCAGATCTTTTATTTATTGAACTTAATGAATTACATAAAATTAAATTTGTTTGCCTATTGTTTTGCTATAGATTATAACTAGATAACTAAGTTTTTGTATTCAATTGAATTACAATTATTTCCCACTAAGTAGTTAGCTTCTATCTTAAACTACATACCAAATTTAAAAGGGACCATGAAGCTTCCCTGAACTATTCACCAACTCTCAAGGGTATAGTTAGAATTATCATGATCACATTTTACTACAACAAAAGTTACAAAAAAAAATTACAAATTTTTTTAGATTTTCTATAGTTTGGAGAATCAATGTTCCAATTTTAGGTCTTGAAACAATTTATAGAGGAACACAAATATTTTCTAGAATGGATTCCAACTAGCATTATCCTTTAGTTCCTTATCATTAATGCAATTGTCCGATCTACTAGAACCAGTCCATTAACACTAAGTTTCCAATTGCTAGTTCTTAGATGATTGGAACTTTTCCCTTTTTAAAACAACTTATGCATGTAGATTTATACAATTGGAAGTCACTAGACAAAAATATCAATGCATATGTCACTATATTTTTTGTAATTCAATAAATATATGTTCTTGTAGTTTGATAGAGTGACTTCAAATTCTAGCTACACCATCTTATTCGCTTTCTCATAGTGAGGTTATACATTTATGACATACAAAGCATGATAGCTCACTTTGGGTGAGATACTTAGTATCAACATACACCAACTTACAAGAAATTTTAGGTGAGAAATCATTCATAATGTTGTAAAAACCATTAAATTATATTATCTCATATAAAATACAAAAGTAATTATCATTTAATTAAAAAAAAAGGATTAGTTTATCATTAAGTACAAAAATGGGAGGGAATTTGTGGCAAAAAGAGTCACATAGATTATTTATTTGAGTGACTCATCAATGAGTATCAATTATTTACTATATAAAGGAGTGGCGATCCAAATCCAAAATTCCAATTCAATTCGTAATCTTTACTACTTGCCCAAACACCTATCTGAGTAGTAGTAGACTTAAGGAACATGTGGCATTATCTCATTCATTCAATAAAAAATGTATGCTAGTAGCATATTGACTGATTCCATATGTAATGGCACCCCCTTTTCTATATCAACAATAGATGATATCAATCAATTCATTGATATTCTATCCAACGGATTACATAGTCAACATATAGGTTGCATCCCCTAGGTCATTGAACCAAAGAGACATGGAAGCAGGAAATTTGCTAAAGGAAGTTTTATTTTTTTGAAATGTTTCAAAGGTATTGGTGGTATATTATGTGATTTTAGGGCCAAACTTCTAAGAGCCATAACTTTTGCATACATAAGCATTTTGATCCCCATTTTTTAAATTACATGAATTTTTGAGCTCTTTGTTCTAGCAATGTTTTTTATTAATTCTACATGTAGAAGACTATATATTTATAGGAATACAATGGAACACTCACTACATGTACCTATGTCAAATAAACTAAACTATGCAACTTAGAGGACCAAGATATAAGCTCTATTGCATAACAAGATACTCTTGAAATAAATTAATAAGAATCTAATTGATATTGGTTCTACATAAAAGAATATACTATACAATAAAAGAAGGAAGCACGTGGTGTGATTGCCCTTCATATGGAAAACATATGACAATCACATTACTAGTACTTCTAATCCCAATAAGTTGTTGGATAAATTTTTAGTAGATATGTGACCATGTTGACTCTACTTAAATCAATATATTGGAAGCAAAGCTTGCTATCTTGATTATGGATAAATTTGGAATACTTAAAGAATGTGACAATCATTTCATGAAATTTTAAGAAGATATTTGTATTGTTGGAGGGGGTTATGGGAAGGACAAAAAATAAGAGATTGACCATCTCCACATTGTCTTCAATAATATTTTTGAAATATACAATATAGTATCCATTTTCTTTGAGATGCTTCAAATGTACTTTACTAAGCCATCCAATCCTAACCTAGAAGATTTGTTCTAGTACTTTGGGTGCAATTTTGCATTGATGCACCCACATCCTTTTTTGCAAGATGATTCTTCTCAAAGGAGTTCACCAAAAAATTTAGAAACATTGATGGACAGGCTAAAGATATCAAGTGGCGGTTGATGCATTGATGGGCGACCCAAAGTAGTGGGCGGATGGCAGATTGAAGTAGGGAAGAATATAGATTGTGCGAACGATCTACCCTTTGTCTTGGGTGGAATTATCCAAAAACCCTACCCACATTTTGGGTGGATATTTCAAGTGGATACCAAGGGCAGAAAAGTCATATAACCCTACTCTTGGGGGAGACACAAACTCCCACCCATCTTGAGCGAAAGATGTGAGCACACATTGGGTGAAAGTTTGACAAATGCCCACCCTCTTTCTTGATTCCTATATGGGAATAAAGGAGGACAAAGAAAGCACCCACCCAACGCGTAAAGATCTCGCCATATCTCGTAATTCAATTAGAATATATACTCCTCACCATAGCTATCCAGTACCAGGTGCTCGTACGCATAAGTGACAGATTTGAGGCACATTGCTCCCAAGGTGATTAATGGCAGTCATATATTTGCCTGACCAAGAGATCACCAATCAAGTAAAAGGATGAAGTAGATGAAAATTAAATGAACCAGGCAGAAATTTTAGTGAATCCAAAGGCCTAGATCAAACCAGACGCACCTATCTCCTTATAGAAGATCAACGCCTTCCTGAGGAACAACGTACCAGTTTATCCCCTATCAACTTCAAGGGTTGTCTTCCCGTCTATTGCTATTAATGTTCAAATTTTGAATTTAATGTAAAATTACCTATAAATAGTGGAATGTTGGTCATTCCTAAGTGTGGATCTTTAGCCATTACAATTCATATGTAAGGTTTTTTTACCATTGTGTAAATATAGACTCATCACTGTTTGGTCTCCAATTTTGCCTTCATGTTTAATTAAATGTATGAATGTTTATTTTTGTTTTGGTCATTTGAGCAGTCTCATATTATTCTGTAGTTTGGATTTCATAGTATTTGTAGACACCAAAATCTGACACCCTCTAAATCATATTTACCACTCCACCATCAAATCCTGCATGATAAAAAGATATGCCTAAGTTCTAACTTAGGGATATAAAATCCTACACATCATCCTATTTTTCTAATTTACTTAATTGGGAAAATCACCCTAGGATACCTTATCCACCCATTGGACATGTGTCTTGGAGACTTCACCCAACATCTCTGCCACATCTTACCCACTCTTGTCCTCCTATATTTGCACATGGGATAGATTCCCAACACCCATGCCACATCTCATCCACATTGTCTCCTTTGTCCCTTTACATAGGACAGGATCCCACATTGCACTCCACTTGTAGCCACATCACCCCAGTTAAGTGAGGCACACTGAATGACTCACTGTAACTGCCCCTTCCACCTGGCAGTTTAGATTTATCACTTGGCAAGTTAGGCTTGCCGCCTCCCATTCCCCTCCAAAGCCCTAGGAAGCCTATAAAAACACCATTAGTCCACCAAACAAAGAGAGCTGAACTTATATACCGATAAACTACTAAAATAGATCTGGAAACAATGAGAAATTGAGAGCGAGAGCTCAATTTTGACCATTGGCTCAGATATCGAGGCAATATGCCATTCAGCTGAAATCGCTTGTCTACAGTTCCACAGTCAAAAATGTGATTCTACGGTTTTACAATCGCAAGTCCGTGGTTTCCAGCCCACAACTACACTTTCACGGTTCCACAGTCCTGAGAAATTTCATCAATGGAGATAAGCGATTTAAAATATGGAGCAAGGCTTTATTTGTTAAATGTTGCATGCTATATGCTTTTCATACATATCAGTGATAGGTTTATATTTAGCATTGGGTTTACCGCTTGACTATACAGGTGCTATTAATCTTCTTTGTTGGTTTGCATGTGTGCAGGTAACAGGTATCTTGGATAAGCTACTGAAGCTAGAGTGGTCCCTTGCTAGATACCAAATCCCACTCACCCTTTGAAGTTGTGACAAGAGAACGAAGAACACCACACCCTATGGAGGAGTTGGAAGATCTTCCTCTCCCATACCAAAGCATTGTATTTTAGAGCAACGAAGAACATTGTAACATTGATCCCAACATGCTTGGGGCAATTCAAAATATTTTGTAAAAGTTGTATCAATATCAATAGAAAAAGGGGCATTTCGATAATCTACTTCTATCTCTATCTTTGTCATTTATTTTGTGTTCATTTCTTTGGTTACAGTATTTTCTTAAGTGACTTAGGAGTGTACATTTATAAATACGGGTTGGGGGTTTATTTTTGTTAAAGCTAGTCGGATAGGAGCACTCTAATTTTACATCTTGGATTTCATGCACCTATTCATTGGTTTTAGAATTCGCTCTTTACCCACCGATTCGAGGAAGGTATCATAGGTTGATATTTTATGTGTTGTGTTTTTATTTTCACTCATAGTGTTGTGCTTGCATGTATCTTGATACGATTATACCCATCCTTGTGAGTTCTGGCTATGACCATTTTCCCATATCTTTCCTACCTTTTCTTTTTTTCCACTCTACAATGTAGATATATGGAACCACCCTTAAGGATCTGGCCTCCTCCAAAGGTCAACCACCCCATCCCAACTTGATGATTGTTCGATGTTGGTGCTAGTACACACCCACCCTTAGGGCGGTGCCATATTGGCAACCAACAACTTTTGGAAACTATGCTAGGAAACTCACTAAGTTTTTGTGTTTTAGGAAATTAGAGTTTAGTGACACTCTAATTTGCCCATATCCTCTCAAAATCACATGGTGACTCTGACTTCATAATACTTCTAGATCATGAGACGAGTCACCTACCAACACTAAATATCCAAACATCCCAAAGGACTCAAGGTGTGATGAACAACCTTGAACTCAGTAGCATATATAGTATGTTCATGTGGTGAATCTAAATCTGAGTCCAACAAAATAATCGAGACCTCTGAATACTGGTGCCAAGATGGCTCAACTACATTTTTCCCAGTGGAATGACCCTAGTCTGTTGAACCTCCAATGCTTGCATGTGATTCCCAAGGGTGCATTGAAATCCATGACCAAATATAATAGCACCTTGGGAATTGCTTGAGAATATCTCAAATATGTTGTCACACTAGCACCCCTCCATGGTATTACCCATGAAGACATCATGATCAGGCTTCTGTTCTTATCTCTAAAGGGGAGGACATTATTATGGTATGGTATCCTTGGGTGAAAAACCATCTACTCATGGGAAGATTTAGTAGGAGCTCTCATCGACATATTTGATGGCTCTATTTATCAAGAGGGCACCTTTCGAGTCTATCATAGACTTCCACATCTGATTCAAAAGGAGTTGGAAAAGAATTCCCTCTAAGTACCAATCGTCATCCATCCAGGATCACTTGTACTATATCCAAGATCTTAGCTCGAATATAAGCCTCCTACTACTACAATCTAGGGAAAGGATATTCCCTCAAATATTTTAGGAGATCATGTAGGTAGAGCGACTCCTGCTTTAAGCAAGAAAAACATCTTCAGACAACTCCACCCTCTCATCCCCTTTTCCAACCATTGCTATTTCCTTCCCTACTGTACAACATCCACCATGGATGCCATATCAAGATGCATAGGAGCTAGGGCTACAGTCTTGTGGAACAAAAGGGATAGATCATTTCTTATGCCCAGGTAGGAGAAATGAAAGCATTGGTTCTAAAAGTGACAACCTTATTGCTCTCACCTTTTTCCAAGAAACAGAGTATTTGAACTAGGGTGGGAATTCCACCCACAAAGAGGGAGTAATTTTGTACGCTTTTTGTGTCCAAGGACATGATGGGCAAGGGCTAGTTGATCAACATCCAACTCCCAAGGAGGTCCCATCAATAGCAAGCTTAATTAATGAAGTCTATAGGAGGAAGTATGTAAGGACAACAGAGGCATGTGCAGTCAGGATGTCACAACAGGTGGATCTCAAGGGTTGGTAACACCGAATCCTGTTGCTAGATGAACCAGTATGAAAGGAAGGCTTCCACATGGCAAAAGGAAGACTTCCATAGGTACTGATATGCATGATGATCTACCAAGTTGTGAATACTTCATGGCTTGGAAATCCTGGCAATATCGATTGAACTACAAAGAGCACCTCAAGTTCAGTATAATATGATCTGATTATTGTAGATTCGCTGGATAAGCTCCAAAGTGAATCAGTGGTTGCGATGTGCCACTTGCACCATAATTTTATGTACATAGATCGACTGATAAATAATGTGCATAAGCCACATGGTAGAGTGGCATCATATTATCCTTAGCAAATGGGAGAAAACTATCAAAATGTTTTGATTTTAAAACACATTCGTATTTTTCTTTGTTTGTTGTTGTGACCCCATACCCAATGTATCTAAGGCTCGTGATTTAGGCATATCTATATGCAGTCTCATAAAATATATTTGTTGCATTGTTGAAAGTAGTGCCTTCTCAAATTTTGAGAAGACTAGCTTATAAAAGGTACCCCGAAGGGTAGAAGTAGCATGATATAACTAACATGAGGCTAAGAATGGTGTTATGAATAAATATTCCCTTGGAGAGTGGAGATGAGAAAATGAGGTTCTTACGAGATTGTATCAAAAAGAGGTGTTGTACCAAAACTAGCAAATGTCCTTGGCATTCTACCTGTTCTTGAATCCTCCATGATCCTTGATGGAGTATGTTAAAGAGAATGCAGTCTACGAGGGTGTCCCATGGATCGCCTCCCCTTTTATTTTATTTTTTCTATGCATCTTTTGCTTCCTTATCTTTCTTTAGTTCTTTTTTGTTTCCAATCGACGAGGTTAGTAGTAGCTATCCTCTTGCTTCTGTTACTTCTTGTGTTCCCCTCCCTCCCCTATGCCCCTCTTGTTCTCTTTTTTTGGTTTTGTTTGTTGTTTTCGCTTATCGTCTCCCTTGTTTTCTCCTCTTCTACTTTCCTCCCCCTCATTTTTCCATTCACCTTTGGCCTTCTTCCTCCATTGTCTTGCAACCTTCCTCAATTGCTTTTGTTTGTGCTCTCACTATCCTCTTTCCTCTTCTTGGTTTTGTGTGTTTCAAGATGTAGCTTTTTGGGTCCTCCTTTCCCACAAGGGAAAAGTCGCTATGAGTCACCAAGAGTGTGGGTACAATTTTGCATTGTTGCATCCACATACTTTTTTGCAGGATGATGCTTCTCAAAGGAGTTCAAAAAAATTTTGAGGAATGGATGGGCAGAAATCAAGTGGTGGATACTGCAGTGATGGGCAGCCTAAAGTAGTGAGCGAATGATGGATTGAAGCAGGGAAAAAGATAGATTGGGCGAATGATCCACCCTTTGCCTTGGGTGGACTTATCCAAAATACCTACCCACCTATTGAGCGGATATTTCAAGCAGTTAGTAAGGGTGAAAAATTCATATAACCCTACTGTTGGAGGAGACACAAACTCCCACCCATATTAGGTGGAATATGTGAGCACAAATTGGGTGGAAGTCTGGACAAATGTTCGTCCTCTTTCCTGATGCATCTGAGGGTAGAAAGGAGGACAAAGAAAGAATCCACCTAGTGTGTAAATCTCCCACCATCACTCGTAATTAAATTAGAAGATATACTTATTATCGTAGCTATCCAATACCAGGTGCTTGTATGCAGAAGTGATATATTTGAGGCACATTGCTCCCAAGGTGATTAATGCCAGTCATCACTGCCTAACCAGGGGATCACCAACCAAGTAAAAGGATGAGGTAGATGAAAATTAATGAACTAGGCAAAAATATTAGTGAATCCAAAGGCCCATATCAAACTAGATGCACCTACCTCATTCTAGAAGATCAACACCATCCTAAGGAACAACGTACCAGTTGAGCCCCTATCAGCTTCAAGGGTTGTCTTCTCGCCTACCACCATTAATGTTCAAATTTTGAATTTAATGTAAAATTACCTATAAATAGTGGAATGCTAGTCATTCCTAAGCACGACTCTTTAGCCATTACAATTCATATGTAAGGTTTTTTCACCACTGTGTAAATATAGATTCATCACTGTTTGGTCTCCAATTTTACCTTCATATTTTATTAAATGTATGAATGCTTATTTCTATTTTGGTCATTTGAGTGGTCTCATATTATTCTGCGGTTTGGATTTTATGGGATTTTCTTAGTGACTTAGGAGTGTGCATTTATAAATATGGGTTGGGGGTTTATTTTTTCTAAAGTTAGTCGAATATGAGTGCTCTAATTATGCATCCTGGATTTCATGCACCTATTCATTGGTTCTGGAATTTGCTCTCTACCCACCGCTTCAAGGAGTTTTATGAAGGTATCATAGGATGATCTATTAGGTGTTGTTTTTGTGTTTTCACCTGTGGTTCTGTGCCTACATGTGTCTTGATGTAGCTATACCCATCCTTGTGAGTTATGTATATGGTCATTTTTCCATATTTCCTTCTTTTTTTCTTTTCTCACTCTACAACGTAGATAGATGGAACCACCCTCGAGGAATCGGTCTCCTCCGGATATTGACCGCCCTGTCCTGACTCAGTGGTCATTCGATGTTGGTGTTGGTTCACCCCTTACCTCTACATAGTACCATATTAATGACCAACAAGTACCTTCTACACAAAAGCATCTTAGATTCTGTAACGAAGAGTAGATATCTCTTTAATAAAGCTCATAGAAAATAAGTGTCTAAGCCAAATTTTAAGAAATTTGAAAATATGTAGAAATAGAGGGGAAATAAATCCAAGAAGACCTTCAAGACAACAATTTAAAATTTTATATTATCGATGACAAATAAAAATGCTAGATAAATCAACAAATAAGGGGGATGGTGATGAATCTCCTTTCTTTGTATAAGGTGAGGATGAGATCTCACATGTACATGTTGTTCATTCAACCTATTGGAACTCCACATATATGAATAAATGGATTGTAGTTTCAAGGCAACATGACACATGACGAAGCATTGCCATCTCTTGACCAACTATAATGGACAACAATATGGTAAGTTTGTGGTTGTTGGCTTTTTAGCTAGATTAATCATAGGTACCAATATCCAGGATCTTAAACAAACTCAAAAGGTTAGAGAATTCAATATCTCTGGCCAATATCAATGAACATAATATTCATGAAATAACAATATTGATCAACACATATACTCATAATATTATTGATGAATCAAATATACAATATCTCTTGTATTCTTTGAGATTCAATGCTCTATAGAATTTTTCATATCATCTTTATTTTTTTATGCAATACATGGATCTTTGCCTCCATAATATATCTTATAAGTGACCTTTAAATACTTTAACTATTTATCTCCTCACATATTCGAGAGATACATCCTTTCATATTCCTCACACATGAAAAACCTTTCATGTCTTTTGAATTTACATCTTCACTTGTATAGTTGACATCTACACACACGACTCTTGACTTTTTACACACTTGAACACTTTATTACTTGATACTTGTACACTCTCACACTCTACACACTTGCAAATTTCATCACATGCCACTTGGAATTTTCTCACACATTGACACATACTCTATGAAAATATAAATCACACACCCTAATCTAATAATTCACACTCTAATATAATATTTACAAATGTACAATTGTACTAGGGGATACGTTATCATTTACCAAATAATGTAATATTCTCCAACACCCCCTGTATTACATTATTTTCTTTGAATAATTTGGTCTTCAATCTATTGCCTTCAGTCCTTTGTTTTGTTCTTCTTTTTCTTCAAATTTATTTCTTTTGATCTTTGCTTTATTATTCTTTTTTTGATTCTTTGCTTTCTTTTTCTTTTTGGTCTTGGTATTGATATCGTTTTTTGATATTAATTATGGACATTGAACCATTAAATAATCACAATAGTATATTCTATGAATATTAGAATTTAATTATTCCACATTGAAATCAACATATGCTGAGTTCAAATCTATTGTATCACAACTGGTATCTTTCATCTTTGTTTTTTCTTCTTGTCTTTTTTCTTGATAAATCTCAAAAGTTAGTATGCCATGTACATAACTGTGCCTACTTTAGTAGGCAAAATAATAGCATTTTAGGAATTCGATAATGAGTACCATACATGATATATATGTATTAGGGTAAATATATTAATTAGGCTTAATTTTTATTCTTTTAGGTTTCGTATTTTTAGGCCTATGTTTGTATTGTGTGAAGCTTCTTACAACTCACATTTGTTAGCTTCTAGTTAGATTAGATTATTCTAGCTAGCTCATGTTGTTATTCCAATATGATATATTTTTTGGTTGGTTAAGATGTTAGCTATCTTATCGAGTTGGTTATGTTATATTTAGCTTGTTGTTAGATAGTTAGTTGTCATCCATTTTTGTAGGTTTTATGTGTTTATAAGCACCATGAATAATACAATTTTTAGCTTCTTTGATCCACATCAGATTGGTATCAGAGCATAGATCAACCTTTGGGTAGGCCCACCTAGTGCTAGTCTTTGTTCATGGTCCATTGTATTGTGCACAAATTTTTAGAAGCTCTTGTTGCTAGTATTAGGTGCATGAATTCCTAGAAAATATGTACAAATTTTCATTTATAGGTTCATAATTGGCCCTCCATCACATTTGGTTGAGTTGAAGTTGCAAATCCATGTAAAAATTTGTGCGGTTTTAGCCTTATTTTATTCAACCTTAGTAAAAGTCTAAGGTTATTAAGGTTTAAATTCTTATTAATATTAATATTAATAGTGCTTCAAACTGGATCCTCTTCACCTGATTTCTTTATGCCATCCCTCCTCTATTCGATGACCCAATTTATTGGTGACCTCCCTCAATTGGTGATAAATCTTCTACTCTAGCTAGTGGCCAACCCATTTGATGGATAATATGCATTTGATGATAAATATTTCCAATGAGTCAGTGGAAGCGTCATTCATCGACGTCCTCCATTGGAGGCCTATCTAGCAGTTACTTCTCACCCATAGCAACTGATCCAGAGCCATATCTATGATTGATGATCGTACTTCCAATGATCATAGGATGCCCTTATCAACAATTGGTCACCTACAACCCATCCTTCCTGATGATAGTAAACCACCTCTCTCAATAACAAGACACCTAAAAACATCTTCTCCATTGAGTAAGATCCTATTATTAGTTTTGAGATCCTCTAACACCACAGCAAAATTATTGACTGATCATGAAATTTTTCCATCAACGATGTTGAAAGTTAGTTAACGTCGATCATGATCCACCCTGGTATGAACTGAAGAGTTTTTATTTCTTTTGTCCCACATTTATGGGGAGTGAAGAAGATCATTAATATAAAATATTTTTTCTGCATTGTTTACAACAACCAACCACATAGGTTGGTTAGGCACGATTCTCACTTTGTTGTTAGCCCTTGTTGTTGCTTTATTATTATTGGATGATTTGACAATGATGGATTTTGCCAATGGTTGATTTTTTGGCCATTTTGTGTGTTGGAGCTAAACAGTTTCTTTATTTCTTGTACAATATTGTCCCACATGTAGCATGAATTGGCATGGCCTCATTTTAAAGGGAAAAGTGTGCAGGAATTGAATAACTTGCTCTTCAGGCTAGTCATGGTGCTTTTTCTTGAACACAAAAGTTGTATAGCTGACACCTATACTATTGATTATGTTTATTGGTTGACTGATTTTGTTGACCAATGCCCATCGATTAAAAAAAATAACACTTGTTAAGGTGACAAACATAAGAGGCATTTGTTTCTTACAACATGCTTAATTATGGATCTTATTCTAATTATTTTTGTCATTTTACCAATATACCCTTTTCTTAACATTTTATCTAGAAAATTGGTAAGTTAGTTTAAAACGTTTTGTAAGCTTGCACAAGATCCTTTGTAATTGCTTGGAAGAATTCCAAGTTAGTAGCCTCTTATTGTAAACATAACTTTTTGTCACCTTAGGCTTTAATTTTGTAAAACTCCAATTGGCTTATACCCAATCATAAATGGCATCATTTTAGTAGATCATATGACTTATTTATCCCAAATAGTTGGTCTTTTGGTCAATAAGGTCCAAGACATCACAGTTCAAAGAGTCCCTAATGTGAATATCTATATTAATGATCTAAGGGAAAAGACAAAATGTGATGTAAAAATATATGATGGATCTAGGAATATCGATGTCCTAGGTAGTTGGATAATGGATATGGAGACTTGGTTCTCCTACATAGAGGTTCTTGTTGAGGAATGAGTGCCTTTTTCCAAACTCAAGTTGTTAAGGTTAGCCAAGCTAGTGATTATGGAAAGACAAGAAGGAAAAAATCCAATTACCACATGGGATGGTTTAGTCTAAGTTTTGAAGGATATTTTTTACCCTTCCAATTATGAATAGGAGTTAAATGTCAAATGGTATATATTAAGACAAACTTATAATATGCATATTCAAGATTATGTCTTCCAATTCAATAGATTATAAATTTAGCTTTGTTTGAAGGAGCTCGTGAAAGCCCTTATCATCAAATTTACAAGTGGTCTATTTGAACCCTTGTACCGAGAGCTGAAATATACTCTCTTACATAATTTGGGTGCATATTTCAACCATGCACAATTTGCGGAGGAGAAGATTGCTAGCCAATCAAGAGGAGCTTGATCTTTATGTTGAAATATATTACATTATTTGGTTCTTTCTAAAGTACCATCATGGGTACATATTTATATTAGAAGTGTATTAGGAGTTAAGTACTTTATTAAAACAATGTAATAAATGCACAAGTGTTAGAATATGCAATGACATAAATATGCATGTAGTCCACATGTACATGAGTCCTTAGAATAGAATAGTGAGGTGTCATAGGAATGTGGAAGGTAAAGAGGCATGTCTCATTATAATTAGGACTTCATAGAATAGAAGCAAATGAGTATTTTGGAGTGCATAGGTAGAATAGTAGTAGATACAATGTAGATCCATTTTTGCAATATGGAGAGGTAGTGACCTCCATTGCATGACATTGTATATTTTTGTGAGCTTTCATTAATAGCTATTTCTTGAGTTATTTTAGAATTTTCTTATCATATTTTCATGCATATTAGTTAGTCATTATCATAGTTATAACATTGCATGCTTATTTCCATACTTGTGGTTGCATTTCCTTTAAGTTTATACCTTCAAAAGCTAACAGTGGTATCAGAGCACTAGGTAGATCGATAGGAAATAGAGAGAGCCACAAGAGAGATTGAGAGGAGATTGTAAATCTCATTTTTAGAATTTTTGAAATTGTATTTGGCTAGATTTTTTCCATAGAGTTGTAGAAAAACTTGTGAAGACTAGAACTCAACATTGATTCCACTAGATTGACAAATCAACTAGTGAAGATTATTTTCTATAGAGTTATAGAAATTTCTATTATTATTTCCTAATACTTTGTTGTAGAAAAAGGAGATTCAAATAAATTTGGGAAGCTTCCTATGAGAGCTAGGAAGAATATATTATTCGAATAAATCGAGTACCTAAAGAACAAGTTGGAGATTGAAGATTTGGAGGCCTAAGGAGAAAGGTCCCATTAAAATATTTACAAATTAAAAACTCAAATTAGATATTGAGGATAGATATAGTGGCTAAGGAAGCCATATTTAAGACTACAAATCAAGGAGGATATCCTAGAAAGAAGACCTCATTGAAGGAAGAAGAGACTCAAGGAGAAGAGTCCTAGTGAGGATTGAATATTGGTGATCTCTATTGAAGATTGAAAACTTCACATTGAAGAAGAGACCCATAGGAGGTCCCATTGAATAAATTCCACATATGTAAGATTAAATATTGAGAAGGACTAGCAAAAGTCCCACTGCAAATTTTAGAAGTAGTAGATTTCAGAGATCCTAAAGGAAGATCTCATTGCAAAATTTCCTTAGTAGAAGGTTGAAGAAAAGGTATCATTGGGAAGACCAAAGAAATTGTGAGAGTGAAGATCCTAGAGAATAGGTCTCAAGAAGTAACAAGAAGTCTTGGAGAGACTCATTAAAGGAGAAGGCCATTGAAGGAGTTACTAGGAGAAATATTTGAGGAAAAATCAAGGAGAAGTTTCTAATAAATAACTTGGGATAATTATCGCCATTCGACAACAAGCCCAAGAGAGAAGGATTTGGCAAGTAGCTTGGCAAATTTTGGAGAATAGTGAAGATCTCAAGATAGTCAAAATATTAAGAAGAATGCCATTATATAGGACAAGATTGAAGTTAAAATTCGACAAGAAGATTGAAGGATAAAGGAGATAGAGAAGCCACCAAATCTAAGAGATTTGAGGATTACTATTGAAGGCTTGAAGGTTATTTCAAATATAGGATATTTTCTAGTTTCTACAGTAGATTACTAAAGAGTTCTTGAAGGAAATCAGCTGTGATTTGGAGGAGTTTCCCACCAACATTTGAGATTCAAGGATAGTGTTTTAGTGAATTTTTTGACTACTTTACAATCTGAAATTTTTTAGATTTGAGGACAGAATGAAAGCAACAATTTGGGCAGCATTAGTAGCTCTTAAGGTTCAAATTTCAAAGGGATATCCTAAAGGAGCATTGGAACCACTAAATTACAGTTTTGGGCAGCAGATTAGTAAAGTTTCAAAGCTACAAATAGGTGAGCTAACAAGCTATTTTTGGATAGCCTAGAAGAACTGAAATACCATCTACAAAAGGTAGCATTTAGGTGATTCAAATCATCATCATCTACAAAGGTAGAAAAAGTATACAATAAAAGGTGCAAAAGGTTCATTAGTTGAGATTTTACATTTGGTTTCTTATTAAGTTTATTGAGCACCAGTTTCAAGGTTTAAAGGTTGCATAAATAGGGTTTATTTAAAGTCTTCAAGGTTGTGTAGAATTTATTGTCTACAAGGTTCAAACCTGCACATAAAAATAGAAGTTAGATATATTTTGAGAGAAAGAAAAATATCAACTTTCTATTGACTATTCTAAGTAAAAGAAGACTCTTCAAATTTGCATATACTATAGTGCAAAAATTTATTGGAAAGCTTGGAATTATCAGTGTAAAAGTAGCCAAGCAAAGAAAAAGTATTGCCAAGGGTTAGAAGGCAACACTAACTTCAATTTTATCATAGCCTACAAAAGAAGTTGGAGCCAACATTTTGAGAATCCAAGAGATTCAATTTAAGAGTACAGGGGGAAAAAATTTACACATATTATTCTACATTTGCATAGCATCTTATTAGAGCCACTCAATAAAGCTCTATAAGTGAAGTATGTCCAAGGAGAAAGGATATAGCTTAGTTAGAATTAATTAACCTAAATTCATCACCCAAGCAATAACATATATTTCTTACAAGTAGAAGATAGCAAATAAGGTGAAAGCATAAGCAAGAGAAATAAATATGCTAAGGACGTCAAGCCAAGTATGTTCAACATCTAGGAAGCCTTTGGTGAAGGCAAAATGAGATACATTGAACCCAATGACGTAAATCTAAGTACGTAAAGCCAAGTATGTTCAACATCTAGGAAGCCTTTGGTGAAGGCAAAATGAGATACAACTTCACCATGCATCTTGGATATATTCTCAACAAGCTTGAACCCAATGACAGTTGTTTGTCTCTCTCTGCAGTGAGAATCCAGCAGGCTACCTCAATCCACTTTCAACTCTGTGCAGGTACCAACCACAGCACAACCAACATCTTTTCTCAACCAATTAGGGCTTTAGCAACAATGCTTATAGACAAGGTTTAACCAACATCATTCAACTCAAGATTAACCTTGAAGCATTCAACCAATCACTACATGAAAAGGAAACTAGTAGACATCCTTTTCCTTCCAAAGGTATTTGAAAAAGATAGCCACCAACATAAATCACCAAGGCAAAGAATAACTTGCTCAAATCAAACTCAATGGAGTAATCCCAAATCATGTATCAAGAAAAGCATTAACTTGATCAAAACAACCACTATGAAAGCAACTCAACTATTCATCACCAGGCTGGAAATCATCTGGCTGCTCATTAAAAAACTTTTTCTTCAATCTTCCCATTCAACATGCTGATTTCACTTTTGTCAACAGAATTGACAAGTGACTCACATCTGTACCAATTTTTGTCCAGCACTGCAATTTTATTGCCAACTCTTACTTTCAACTATGCATGTCGGAAGAAGACATTTTTTCAAACACTTTATGGCCAACCGTAGTGCACCTTACTTAGCCTCAAGCTTCTTATCCTTGGACTGGCATTAAATTAATAGTTAAAAAAAGCGTATCCGTGAATTAAATATATTCACCAAGGTGTCATGAAAGATCTGGCAATCTTCACATCAAAGAGTAAAAACAAATACATGCTGCTCGAAACACAAATACACAGCTAGGGCAAGCATTCTTTTGTTGAGCAAATTACCTGGACTATTATGATTCATAATTTTGAATAGTGGTATTAAGAATCATCAACAGTACAACAGTGACATATCTCAAAACTACCAATGGTGACAGCTCTCAAATTAAACACCACACTTCACGGAATTTCCACAAACCACTATATAAACTGAAAAACACACTTTAACAACTATACAACATTAACCCGACTGCTTACCTTTCATCCTCAGATACCTAGACAAATACATAGGAGCATTAAAATAAAACTTTAATATTGCTCCTCCTGAGGATGTGCCACCTGGAGTTGCTTAGAGCAATGGTAGAGTAGCCTCCTTTAGTCCAAGGAGACACAATTTCCTTTCTTCTGTCTTTCTCCAGACTTTCCTAAACTTGGGCTTGGGTTTTTCAACAACATCCCTATTTTGCTCCTGTTCGTGAACTTGAACATTTCTCTTGTGGGGTTGTCTCTTGTGCATTCTTGATGGATGATTATTTTCTTTTCTTTTATGCACATGATATGTTCCTTGTCGGTGTTGTCCTCTTTGTGTCTGATGAAATCTAGGGTTTTGCCTTAGATTAGATATATAAGTGCTTGGATAGAACCTTGCTATGTGCCCTTGACCGTTGCATTTAAAACATTGCACATGTTTTATTCCCTGTCTGTATTGCATTCTATGTGTATGATGAAATCTATGGTATTGCCTTAGATTGGATATAGAAGTGCTTGAACAAAACCTTGCTATGTGCCCATGGCCATTACATTTAAAACATTGCACAGGGTGTTCACTCAAAAAAACAGAAGTATTTTTATCAGCATAACTCTTTGATCTATTGTTCAGTCCACAATAAATTGCCTTGTGACCAAAGTGGTTGCATTTAGAACAATAGCCATAAAAAGCATTATTATTAAAAGAGTGAGAGTGAGAGAACCTCTTTTGCTATGGTTTCTTTCGTTGTAGATCTTCTTTGATATTTTCTTCCTTTTGAGGATTCGACTTCGAGACTTTTCTTGTTTCAATCCTTCAACCGAGGACTTCTTCTTCTCTACATATTTGGAGGATGAAGGTTGTTCAACTTCATATCCAAGACCAAACTTAGTTGTGGAGCTTCTTTGTTGATTTATCATTGTATCTAGCAACTCTGTGCTCTTCTCAAATTTGAGATTTATATTGGCCTCTTTTAGTTGTTTCTTCAATGAAACAATCTCTTCTTCTTGTTGGCGAGCATACGAGTCTCTTTCTCATTGATTTGATACCCGAGAGTTTCTTCACTCTTTTTGAACTCTTCTATTTTCAGCTCCAGATTGTTAACAACTTTGTTAGATTCCTCTTCATTTTCCTTGTATATACCAACTTTATTACTCATTTCTTCCATCTCGCATTCTTAAACCGTCAATTTCTTTTTCTAGCTTGCTTGCAATACTTTGTTTTCTTAGAAGATTGCATTTCAAGATCTTCAAAAATTTTCTTGTAATCTTCTACTTGAATTTTCAAGTTGGTGATTATATCTTCTGCATCCTCAACCTTTTTACTCAAGTCTGAAATCAGTTTATGTTCCCAATTTGCTTCTGCATCACTTCCTTCTTCATCACACTCTTGTTCTGAATCTGTTTCTTTATCAATTTTGAACGGATCATCTTCATATTCACTGCTACTAAACCCATGGCACTGGCGTCCATTATGCCCGAGTTGACCACAAACAAAACATTCTCTACCTTGTGAGCAATCAGCTACAAAGTGACCGGTCTTCCCACATCTGGTGCAAAACTTTATTAATCTGGCTTGTTCTCCATTGTTTGATTCATCTCTTGAATCTATTTTCATTCCCAAAGAAGCAACATTGAGATCATCTTCATTTTCTTTTGTGCCCTTGTGAGATTTCTTCTTCTTGTGTCTTATGGTTTTGCTTTTGCCTTTCCTTGCCATTTGTGTTCTTTTAAGATCTTCCTTCAAGCTGTTAAACTTTTCGAAGGAACCTGGCTCTGATACCAATTGTTGTAATCACAATGACACTGAGATGGGGGGTGAATCAGTGTGTTCTTTAAAAACTTCTAAAAAAATTAGATTATAAAACCAGCAGCAGTTTAAAGCAGATAAAAGATATACTAAATGCATCAAGAAAGCATCACACATAACACGACATTTTAACGAGGTTCACCAATGTGGCTACTCCTCAAAAATACTGCTTGGACTACCATCCAAATCCAGTCAATGCAAAGCTACAACTTTACATAATCCTTTACCAGCACCAACTCGAAGGAGCACCAACCCCTTAACTTTATCTGCTTCAATAGAATGGAGAACCAACTCCTATTTTACCAGCACCTACTGGAAAGAGGCACCAACCCCTTAATTTTCCAGCACCAACTGGACAAATTGTTTACCAGCACCAACTGGAAAGAGGCACCAACCCCTTAATTTGCCAGCACCAACTAGACTTCAATATTGAATAAAAAAAATGTTTGACATATACCTTTGTTATTGCAAGACTCTAACTGGTCTACATCACCTTTGCAATCTCTGTGCACTCTGCTCTCTCTTGCACAATCACTTCACACAGTTTGCTGCACTGCTACAACCAGACTTTGCAATCAACTTTGCCCTTCGTGCTTCTCTGCACACTCTGCTTTCTCTACGCACACGCTTCGCACACTCTGTGTCGTTTCACATTCTGCTCTCTGCTCAACACGAACTTCACTTTCACAAACACTATGCTCACATTCGCACTTTATCTTTACACCCCCTTTTTAAACTCGAAGTACCCTTGCTTTTATAGAAGAATTTTTAGGAACAAACCCTAAAAGAATGTCGGTTGAGAAACCCTAGAATTTGTCAGCTGCCAAACCCTAAAATCCGTCGGCCCAGATTTAACTTTGTCGGTCTCAAACACTTCTTCCACCTTCGTCACTTTCCTGTAGCTTATTGCCACGAAATAGTAACATGTCGGCCCTTTTAATTTAATTTAATATTTTAATTTAAATTTTAAATAAAATAAAATTTAAACTAAATATTTAAAATTAAATATCTTCATCACCGGGGCATCTTTTTCAATGAAACGAAGAGCCAACTTGGATTTTAAGAAAAACCCATTTCAAATCTGTTATCCATGGTTTTAAATAAAACTTTTATTCTGACTGCCTTGGTTTTCACAAAAAACCTTTTCGCCTCTTGACATCTCAGGATCTGAAGACTTCTTCTTCTCATTTTGAATTATGTTTTCTGTTTCTGTGCATCTATCATTTAAGGACTCATGATCTGACTAAATTTTAAACTTTATCCTCTGCATCTGAGTGACTTCTAAACTACCTGTCCATTGCATCATTAGATCTAACTGACTGTATTGACAACAATGACAATCCTCCTGCAACACCTTGCTCAACACTGAACTCCTATCCATTGTACTTTGGCTGCACCTTGTTGTTCAATAAAATCTTGTCCATTGCATCAATAAATGTCTGACTGTGTTGAAAACAATGACAATACTGTTTACTACACTTTGCTCAACACTAAGGAGGAGGTACATCAAACTGTAGTGCAGATTAGCAAGTGTGAATCAGTTTTGAAAAAGGTTTAATCACTACCTGAAGCCACCACATAGCCTTGATCAAAACTCAACTGAAGTGTTAGAAGAATAAGCTATTTTTTCCATTGAAAAATTAGAGAATAGCTATCATTCATCTATCATAGATGCATTGGAAGTAGAGTGAAAAGTGTAGTGAACAAGCATTGAGAAGTGAGACTCAATTGATTGAATAACCTAAGGTAGTTAGGGCAAAGTGGTGAAAGACTTGCACCATGTGGAAGAAGGTATTTCATGCAATCAAGTAGGAAATCACCATGAAGCCAAGGATAACTCAAGCGCTAAGCAAAGAGGAATACTTGGACATCATTTGTATAATGTTCTTGTAGAAGCGTTGATCACAAGTTAGATATGTTTAAGGAAATAGTTAACTATCCTAACACCACTTATCATTTGGCGTTGGAAGGTGCAGTAGAAGCATATGTAAGGAGTTAGATAATGCAAGTTCCACTTGGGACTATTCATCTTACACAACATTCTATTTCAAAGAGACACCCTTAAGAGAAGCACTTGTATAGCACTCATAAATATGAAGCCAATATTAAAGAGAAGAGTCATGAATTTAAGGTAGCATTTAAGAGTTAAAGCAACACAAATATTGAGGAGTAATAACATTGTAATCTCATCAATTGAATAGAAGTACGTAGGCCAACATATCAATGTTGTAGAAAAGCACGTTCTCGAGGTGAAGAGAAGTGCATAGACCAACAAATCGGTGTTGAAAATAAGCACGTTCACTAGTTGAATAGAAGGACGCATGACAATATACTAACATTGGAGAAGAGCACACAATTTGATGAAGAAATGAAGTGAAAGATTTACGTAGCATATCAAAGTTGACAATGAGTCAACTACCATTAAGACACAGGAAATCAAGCTGATTACAGTCAATTTGCAAGTCAAAATTAAGCACTTGGAAGGTAAGAATTATCATCATATATATTGCAAGTTCAAAGGTGAAATTAAGGCATATACATTAAGGTTGATATCTATTAAGTTTTATACTCTAGGGACATTAAAATATAGGATTAATAAGGTGTTAAAAGAAACCCTAGAAAACATATTGATTACCTTTAAGAAAGAAGTAGAAGTTAGAAGCATTAAAATCTTTATTATTATTGCTTCAAATGTTTTAAACCATAAAAAAGGAGACATAAGATTAATTTGCAAATATTTAGTCTTTCTAAATTCCTAACTTGGGAGATACAAGGAATCCTACTACAAATTGAAATAATTGAAATTTAGAAACTTCATTATACAAAGGTAGATGGAAGTTAAAATCTAGATTTATTTAAAAGTTGGAAGATTGATTTTATTAGTCTCATACTCAAGTTGAAGATACAAAGAATCCAATTTAACTATCTTAAAATATATTGAGAATTACTATATAATTGTATCATTAAGATTTCTACAAGAAGAAATAAAATAGTTGATTATAAAGTGATAAAATCTGAACATTATTCTAAGTATTTCATCATGTTACTATGGAGAAAAAAGGAATTCAATTGAAATATTGAAAATCAATCATTCTATCAAGTCCATAGTTCATTTATTTTCAAGGTAGAAAGATCTTTTACAAAATTTGAAAATTGGAACCATATTCTTCAAGACTGATCTCTCAAATTGGAAGGTAGTAGTTAATAATTTTACTAGGGAGTCATAAGGTAGACTAACTCAAAGGCTTTGTCAAAAATATTCTCAATATATAACTAGGGAGCTATAAGAATATCTACTCCAAAGAACACATTAAATAATACAATTAGAAAAGGAGCAAGGAAAATACCAATATGGCTTAGAAATACACTTGATTCAATGGAAAGTATGATTGATAATTCAGAAAATATAATGGATAATAATGAGGAAGATGCAAATGAAAGAGAAGAATCAATAATCTCTAAAAAATCATAAACTAATAGTTTGGAAAAAGTGAAATTTTCATAAATATCTTCCAATGAGACTGTAAAGGAAGTAAATGACAATGATACCAATAAAAATGTTGAAGATTATTGTAGACACCTAAAATGCGTCATGTGTAGGGGACTACTCATATGGGCATCCTAACAGACCATATGAATGATCTTGGACCATTCCAAGGCAAAGCAGTGGTTTTAACCACTCAAATTAGGTAATTTTGGCCTACTCAACCTTAGCCACAGCTGACACCCACGACTAGGATTCTAGCTACACCTAAGAGCCATGGCTAGCCTTGAAACTATCATGAACTCTTGAGCCAAGCCAAATTCAGTTACAATAGCCCTGGCAATGGATTTCAAGTGGTTTCGAGTGAGGAAGCTTCCAGATTCTTCCTCCCAACTGCTCCAACCTCCTGGTTCTTGATCTTGGCTTCTCAAGGAAGCTAGGATTAGGAATTGAGAGTGCTATAAGACCCCCTCCAAATTGGGGAAAAGTCTAGAGAAGCTTTCAATTGAATGCAATGAAGCCCTACCAAATTGGAGAGCCATTTACAACCCTTGAGGAGTGCCTACATGCTACCAATTTGGAGAATCATGACTGCATTTGAAGCTATGGAGGTTTCAAGAGCTTGAAGAGATCATTCATCCCCAATTGAACCACTTCCACTACAAATTCGAAGAATCTACATCACCAATTCATTCCAGAACATAGAGGTGACCCTTGATCATCAATTCCATGGAGGAATTTGAGATTCAAGCCCTGATTACAAGAGAAAGAGCACTTTCTCCTCAATCATGACTAACAGAGCCAGATTGCATCTTAGACCCATGGCTAGGGTTTGACACTCAATTTCCCTCATTTTAGCCATAGGATTTTCATTCTAAGCATGCAATTAGGTAGATCTAACATAGATTAGCTTTCATTTATGCTTTTGTATGGTTAATTGTAGAAATTAGAGGTAGCTTTGCTCTATTTTCTCTTATTTTGTCAATTTGCACTAGTTTCATTAGATTTGATCCATTTCAAGTTTTAATGGCAAATTATGCATCATAATAGCTAGATTTACTATTTTCTTAGCATTCTTTATAATAATTTAGAGATTTTGTAATCATATTTACAAGTTTCCATGCTTTCTTGCTATATTTGTCCTAATTCATGCAAATTCCTATCAAGAGCCTCATCATGAGAGGCCTCCTTTGCTTCTAATTATGTTATGTTGTTTCTTGAATGTAGATTTATAGGATCTGAGCATATTCAAAGCATTCTTGGCAGCATATTCCTCTGATCAAGTGAGAAGAAGGCTTCCTTGAGCCTTAAGCAGTTCGTGTCTACATTAAGAGCCTACGTATTGCACCATCCCCTTTGAGGGGCTCAAAATATTGTATCAATTGTATCAAAGAATTTGGTATCCCTAAGAGGGATGTATTTGTAAAGGATATTTGCAATGATAATATAAAGAAGTTGTTCTTTCTTGTTCAATTCATTGTTATTCATCTTTTCATGCTTTAATGCTTGGTATACTTGATGCAATAGTCTAGGTGCATGCTTTTAGAGTGGTACAGATGGTGATCATGATGGAAACCCCACAAATTGCATTGTAGATTACTAATTTTTTCTATTTTTTTGTGTATGTCTTAGCCACGCTTAACACCCATGGCCCATAGTCTCTACCATGCTTAACAACCATGGCTAGCAGCAAAGTAGAAAGATAGATAGTAAGTAGCCTATCTCTCCATCAAATGAGGATTTCTAGGTAATCCTTTTTTGATTTCCATTTCTCTATTTTTTCCTATCATAGCTAATTAGATCACATAGAAAAGTATAGAGGTAAAATTTTAATGAGAAATTTCTTATTTCTTCTAGCTATTATTGACAACAACAACTAGCATTAAAATTGTTTAGAGTTTGCATGCTTGGGCCCAATCAGAGGCCAATTTATCATGTTAAAATGCATTCTCTAAATTTCATATAGCTAAATACATGCATCTTTATAAATTTAAAACATCTTTATTTTAGGCATATAGGAAAGATCATGATTGCTTGGTGATGCATTTTATTTTACATGCAAGTTTAAAATGAACACACACACCACACAACACTTAAATGCTAGTGAGATGGAATTCACACCCATCCACTAGTAGAGTTCAATGATGGTGGTAGTTATTTCCATCCATTGGCTCAAATCCCATGAACCCTATTCTTTTGGCCAATACCGACTCCAAGATCCATCCTATCCATGCAAAATAGCATGCATTCCTCTTTGAAGGGTGTATCACTATGCATGATGTGCTGGGTGAGGATCGGTAGGACCTATGCTCCCTACCCGGGTGTGGGTTTCATCTCCACACTTTGGGGGTTTACGTGATCATGAATTTCATTGTCGATTGTCGAGCTACGAGCATACAGGTGAAATCCATTAAACTAAACAAGTATATCATCAAAAAATATGAAAACATGATGAGAGTTAGTTTATGATACAACACACCTGAAACACACTAAAACTAGTTTAGGGATCACAAAGAAATTTTAAAAGAGATAATCATCCTTGTATGCTTTGTTTTCTCTAAAATCTACATAGGAGATAATTCATATTATGGTTAATACACGGAGAGGCTGACATTGATGCATAATCGAGGTTGAAGCCGAAGCTCCACCAAACACACAAAACAATACATTGAACTCTCAACCATAGAATCCTCCCGAATGATATTCAATGAGTATTAGAGGGGACAATTCAATGCATGAGGATTCTATTCAGAACACCCTAGATAGAGGAGGTAATGCACACTCCTCGAGGGATAGATCTAAGGGTGGCTCAAGGCCCCCACCATCCCAAGATAGACAACAAGAAAATCTACCCAATCAGGGGTAGGAAGAGAGGGTTGCTTCAGAGCATAGGCCCGTACAAACTCCAAACAATAATGAACTTGGAAAGTTCATGATTGACATGTCTAAAGTTGGAGTAAATGGTACTCCACCAAATCAACCATGGAAAACAAGATAGCTTGATGGTCTTGATAGAGTCCTAGGGCAATTAGGGTGTAAAGCCTCATCTGCACATTCTCGCTCTATGAGTTCTCATAGTGAGAGTACACGTAGGACTATCAAGGAACCAAGAGAATGCTCAAAGTATTCTCAAAGCATACATGCCCCATCAACCCATGCGGGCATAGATCATAGACAATAGCATAATGTGAATGTCATCTATACAGACAAAGGCAAGAGCATGGTAGACAAGTCTATTGGGGTTCACACCAACAAAGTTACCCGAATAGAGCTAACCAGAGGCCACATACTACCGATCTTATAGATCGATCACAAAAATTGGTATCAGAGCAAAGGTAGCAGATCTTCCAAGATCAATTGGAATATGTGCATGCAGAGTGTGAGCACCTCAAAAATGAGGATACTCAAAGATAGAGGTTGTTAAGGCAACATCTATATGAGCAATGCATGCATGAGCAATGCATCCTTGACCAAAAGGAGCATGTAGAGAGAGAAGATAGATTGGCTCACACCAATTTACCTCCTCAAAGTGAATACAGGGAGCACCATCATAGACAAGCTACTTCATAGCCTAAATTGTACCCTAAGCACATTGGAAATCATACTCATTATATGGCCCAAAACATATTGCAGCACCAAGCGCTTGAACATCATGGGCATACTCAGTACGAGGAAGTAGAAGGAGATGAGCAAGAACAAGAATATCCTAAGATCTCCTTAGTGGACGTGGAGGATGAGCCTAGTCCTCCACCTCGACCCAAGAAGAATCTACCTCCAAAGGCTCCTCAAAGACCTCTCAAGGAAGAGGAGATTCTATCTTCGAAGGCCTACAAAGCCTTGGTAGAAAAGGTAAGAGCAATTGAGAAACAAGGGATGACTTATCAAAATCCAACCTTGAACAAGATACACAATGTGCCTTTATGCCCCTTAGTGCCTACTCCAGCGTATCCTGATCACTTCGAGATGCCAAAGCTGGATAAATTTCAAGGAGATGAAGATGCTCAAGAGCATGTCACATGTTTCATGAATATGTGCTTTCAGATACAAAGTAATGATGCTTTGTTATTGAGGACCTTCATCATGACCCTTTTAGGCCCTACCCTGGAATGGTTCAACCAATTAAAGAGGTACAACATAACCAGCTTTGAATAGCTGGCTAATGCTTTTCTTGAATGCTTCTCCTTCGACATCAAGAAGAAGATAAACCTATCTGATCTGGCTACTCTAATGCAATACGATGATGAGCCGATCATGGACTATGGAAATAGATGGAGAAAGTTAATGGTCAAGTTGCCATTTTCCATTCCAACAACAAAACTGACTTGAATGTTTACAAAGAGTTGTATGAAGCACATCTCGCTATTGTTGTAGCTACAACAATACCAGACATTTGAGGAGGCCTTGGCACAAGCTAAGGTAATTGAGGACATCAAGTTATAGGAGGGTAACTTGAAGCTCTAAAACAAAAAGGATTGGAATAAGAAGAACACTCAAAATCAAAATCACCAAGCCAAGCCGACCCACGTGAATCAAGTAGTGTTGAACCTCCAAAAAGGGGACAAGGGGCAACAACAATAGAATTATCAGGCCCAACCTCCTCCTACATAATACAACCAATGCAATAATAAGAAATAGGGTAAGAATAAGGAGCAATGCCCTCCTCACTAGTTCACACCATTATCAAAGACAATGACATCGATTTTTCATCAATTGTGTGAGGCTAAGGCTATCAACTTACCCGAGATCAAGTTGCAAGACCCTAACCAACCCAAACCAAAAGGGTATAGGGAGGATCAATATTGCTCATACCATAGGATGAAAGGACATGACATTGAAGGATGTTATAGTTTTAAACACGTGGTGCAAAACATGATCGAAAAAGGTGAGCTAATTGTCGATAACCCTTAGGCTCTAGATAACCAAAACATGGGGATTTTCAAAAATCCTCTTTCAAACCATGAGCCTCCAAGGAATAATGTCGACCAAGTGAACCAAGTGTGGATTGAGCCACCTACGCAAGGTTTCATTAGTATGGTAAATGTTATCACAAGAAAAGGGAGGTATGAGTGACCAGATCTACCTCCAGCTCTAATCAGGGTTCAAGTTGTACCTCCACAAAGGCCAATGCAAAACAATATGCTAGGCCCACCAACTAGACCGGTGGTGACCATCAAAAATAGGCTTGTTCAAAGCCTACAGACAACTTCAGCAAAGTTGTCAATTTATGAATTGATACAATAGTCTCCTAAGCATAGGGAGATGCTCATGGACATCTTGAGGTCCATTGAAGTTCAGTCCCAAGACCCCAAAGCATTTACAAATTTTGTGGGACATGTGCAGTAGTGTAGTGAGTCGATGATTCAATTTCATGATCATGAGATTAAAATGGTTTCTACTGCTACAATGGACCCACCACTCCATATAATTGTATGTGTTAACCACACACCATTTAAATGGGTATTGATTGACATAGGGTCATCAATCAATATTATTACTACCAAGGCATTGGCATACTTGAAGTTGCCCAAATCGCACATTGTACCTTCAACCTTCACTTTGAGAGCATTTAATGATGCACTATGCTCAATGGTCGATACTATAGTCTTGCCTATTCAGGTTGGACTGAAGACCATCCCTGTGATGTGTCATATACTAGAAGGTGCAATGCAATATAACATCCTCTTAGGGAGGCCTTGGATCAGAGAGATGCATTGTGTTCCCTCAATTTTACATCAATGTATTAAGTATATACATGAGGGACAAGTGCACGTGGTTCCTTCCGATGAGGAGCCATTTAAATATGTGAACCAAGTAGATTTTCTTGGAGATTTCATTCTCCCTTCAATGCACCTAGATATACGGCCAACGTCACCCATTAAACATCCAGAAGGTAAACTAAAGGAAGTGTGTGCTGGACCTTCGACATCAGCACCATGACCATCTATGCATACAATAATAGCTTCTACAAAGCCTACAACATCGATGATGCTTAGAAATGACCAGAAGCTTAAGGTAGTAATGGGTGAGAAAGAGACAAAGGAAATGCCCAAAGTAGCCAATGCTAAAGTCTCTAGTCCCATGGATGAAGGAGACACAGAATGAAGTCGAGGAGGCACCTCAGCCTGCTTCACCTATTTCTTCAGTTGGGTCATCTGCACCGTAGGTGACCATCCATTTGGTTAATCCTGAGCTAGTAGAGTATATAGTGTAGAATATGACATTCATACCTTTTATCGAGACTGCACAAGACATGGGTAGACCTCAAGCCCATCACTTTCCCATAGGGATGGTGGTACCACTAGGGGTGCCACCCAACCAAACAAATTTCATCTATGGAGGTCTTGACCAACTTGCTAATCGCACGCCCATAGATGAAGATGATGATGAACCATTCTCAATGAATGTTCATTATTTGTCCAACCCAGAGTTCACCTTACATTATTTTGAATGTTACCATTGGCATGGTTATGGTCTAGGCTTATTCGAGCAAGGGCGTCGAACTCCCTATGAACCATAATATCAGTTGCCAACTGATAGGTTCAGGTTGGGCTACCATATAAGAGGATAGGATGAGCTTTTAGTAGCATCTCTCGATCATCTGAACCTCAATTTAGGGGATAATGTGGATTGGAATCCTTATCACCCTAACCCTTCCTACATGCGAAGGGGTAATAGGCTAGTGACCTACATATCTATAGAACCACCTAAGATCTATCATGACAACATCGTGGTAGAGGTCAATCCAGAAGATATTCCAAGAGCTAACTTGGAGATTGAAAGTCATGAAGCTACCGATGACACTAGCATGCAAATCCAGAATTTAGGCCTAACAATAGACACTGAATCAGAAGTTGCTTCTGAGGAAGTTAAAGCAGAGTCCATTTCTAAAAGTGATGGACCAGAATGTGATTCTAGGAGTGATGATGATGAGCAGTCCTCAAACAATGAATAATATGAGGATGAAATAAAATGGCCTACCTTGGGCCTAGACATACTGCTCAACACCTAATTCTAGTAGGTAGGAATGAGGGATTCTTCATAGATGATAGTGATTACAAAGATGAGACCGAGATGGCCTATCTTGGGCCATGACACTTACATCATCTTGTGGAGCCATTTGACATGGAAGAATTGTATCAAATAGTATTTCCTAGCCCATCACGATCAGACCAGCTAATCTAAATGAGATTTATCATAGGGTCTTCCCTGATCCACCTACATATAGGCAGCTCCTAGAGCCAAATGATCCCATTTTCTAGTCTATTCATAGACCAGATCCGGAGATCCCCATACCCCTAGAGCCACATCTTGGGTATGTGAATAACACTGATAATGTAGAATTGCACACACGTGGTCCTAGAGATCTAATCCATTCCATCAACATGATCTCCATCGATTTGACCACTCCACTCCACAACCTAACTAATCCTTCCAAACCATTGTGTCTTAATCTAGATGCTATTGATTGGGATCATATTGATTCACCCCTAGAGCCTGAATATTTCTTCCCCAATGAAGAAATGTTACAACCATTTCACTTTGCACTAGGCTGTGCACATGATGTTTATCATGCTGAGGGTAATTTTGATGTGGAACCTTTAAACCCAGCTGATGACATCCACCTGATTCCTACGCCTCACCAACTTGAGGAGGGATCACACATGTCAGTAGAGGAAACCTTTGATGTGGATATCAGTGATGATCCCACTAATCCTAAGAAGGTTAAATTTGGAGAGAGTCTATCTCCTGATGAGTATGCCAACCTCATCCCTCTACTGAAAGAGAGACCTGATCTCTTTTCTTGGACATACAAGGATATGCCAGGACTAGATCCAAAAATGGTTACTCATAACCTTTCGCTAGACCCCTCTAAAAATCCTATCAAGCAGAAGCTCAAGAAAATGCATCCAACCATCGCTTTAATGGTTAAATACGAGTTGCAAAAGTTGTTGGATGTAGAGTTTATTATCTCCATCGACTATCCAGAATGGGTATCAAACATGGTACCTATAGGAAAACTTGATGGAAGGATCTATATCTGTATGGATTTTAGAGACCTCAACAAGGCAACACCAAAGGATTCATTCCTATTGCCCAACATAGATGCTCTCATAGATGCAACTATGGGTCATGAGATGCTTTCCCTTATGGATGATTTTTTTGGTTACAATCAAATTTAGATTAAAGTTGAAGACCAGCACAAAACCACATTCACAATGCCATGGGGAACATTTTGTTATAAAGTTATGCCATTCGGCCTTAAAAATGTTGGTGCCACATATCAATGAGCCATGACATACATATTTCATGACTACATGCACAAAATCCTAGAGGATTACATCGATGACTTATTGGCAAAGTCATTACTATGAGAAGAGCATGTAGAGGTTCTCAGAAAGGTCTTCGATCACCTGATAGAGCATAATGTCAGGTTGAATCCCAAGAAGTGCGTATTTGGTGTAACTTCAAGAAAACTCTTGGGATTCATCATTTCTAAATGAGGGATCGAAGTTGACCCAGAAAAGGTCAAGGCCATACTAGAAATGCATCCTCCCACCAATATCAAAGAGCTAAGAAGCCTGCAAGGCAAAGTAGCATCCATAAAGTGATTCATCACATAATTATCGGACAAATGCTGACCCATGAATCGACTACTACACAAGGGGGTCCCATTCAATTGGGATGAGGACTATCAAAAGGCCTTTGCTAAAATTAAGCAATACCTAGAAATGCCACCAGTACTAGCTCCACCAAGACCAGATGTGCCATTCCTACTTTATATATCGGCTACTAACTTTGCATTGGGAACCATGTTAGCCCAAAAGAATGTGCAAGACAAAGAGCAAGTGATATATTATATCAGTCGCACCTTGGTGAGTTATGAGCTAGGGTATGCATACATGGAGAAGTTATGTTTAGTAGTGGTGTTTGCAATGAAGAAGTTGCATCATTACATGCTAAGTCATACGATGTATGTAATATCCAAACAAAATCCTTTGTAGTATATGATGAGCAAGACATATCATAATACACGTACTGCAAAGTGGATCATGCTATTGATAGAATTTGATTTGGAATTCATCAGCCAAAATTCCATCAAGGGATAGGTCATAGTTGATCAACTAGTAGAGGCACCTCTTGAAGATAGTAAGCCTCTTATCATAGAGCTTCTCGATGATGCAGTCTTTGCATTATCAGAATCTCCCAAACCCGAAGAACCAGATAACAAAGCTGATATGACTTTGTTCTTCGATGGTTCAAAGTGTGAGCAAGGGGGTGGTGCAAGAATTATCTTCTTCATGCCACAAGGTGCTCCAATGCCCTTGTCATTTAAGCTAGACTTTCCTTGTACCAATAACAATGTTGAATACGAGGCCCTAATCTTGGGCCTCCAAACAATAATCACCATGAAGATTAAAATATTAAACATCTTTGGTGACTCCCTTCTCATTGTCAATCAGGTTAAGGGACTATTTCAATGTAGGTGTCCTATCCTGAAAGCTTATAAGGATCTTGCTGACACTTATCTAGCCTAGCTAGAGTGGTACGACATCGAGGCAATCCCTCATACATCGAACATATTTGTAGACACTATGGCATCTTTGGGATCTTTAATCCCTCAGAATCCATCTGCCAATTTTACTACCATTCATGTAAAGATGCTCTTGCATGCCATGATGCAGCATGAGGCTTTCGATAATAAAGAATCAGTCAACATGATTCATATAGAACCAAACCATGAGTGGTTCTATAAAGCCAGAGACTTTCTCAAGAAGGTACCCTAGGGGTCTTTGATCTCGTAAGGTCCTATGGGGAATGGCACCACCATTCACCACAAGGTTGTATCCCAGTCTGCATTCATGCATAGCGAACCACAAGGGGAACAAGTCATCTTGTCAATCGAGGTAGAAGCTTATCAGGATTGGATGTCATAATTACATGACTTCCTTAAGCTTGGTTTAATCCCTCAAGGATTATCGCATGCCATAAAATGCACATTTAGACAAAAAGTGATAAAGTATGTCTTGCTAGGAGACATCTTGTACCATCGAAGCTATGATGGAGTTCTCCTTCATTGTCTTGAGCCCCAAGAATCAGCTTGGGCAATTTCACAAGCTCATGATGGTACATGTGATGGCCATTTTAGTGGCATGGCCATCATCAAGTGCATCCTTCGAATGGGTTATTATTGGCCCACTATGGAGAAGGATTGCATCACGTATGTCAAGAAATGTATTAAATGTCAGCATCATGCTAATCTTATGCACTTGCCATCATAGGCCTTACAGCCCATTCAAGCGGCTTGGCCATTTTCTCAGTGGGGTTTAGATCTAATTGGTAAGATCTCTCCCCCATCATCGAGTCGACATACATTTATTATAATGGCTACTGAGTATTTTACAAAATGGGTGGAAGCAATCCCTTTAACAATGACAACTAGGAGCACGTATTATGGAGTTCATACTTCACAATATCATAAGTCATTTTGGGATACCATCCAAAATAATATTGGATAATGGAACATCATTCAAGAACAAAACTATGAGGGCTTTGACATCCAAGTACAATATACAACATAGTTTTGTGACTCCATACTATCCACAAGCAAACGGGCAAGCTGAAGCTTCAAACAAGATAGTGGTAGCCATCTTGAAAAATATGGTACAAGAAAACCACAAATATTGGCATATACAACTACCCCTTGCATTATGGGCTTACAGGACTAGTATACGGACACCCACTAGGGCAACCCCATTTTCACTAGTATATGGTGCTGAGGCCATTATGCCCTTAGAGTTGGAAATTCCAACCCTGCACATCGCATTGAAAGAGTTCATCGATGATGACACTGTGCGACAAGCTCACCTCGATCAACTGATGCTTCTTGATGAACATCACGTGAATGCCCTTGAGCATCTCCACATTTATCAAGAATACCTAAAATGAGCTTATAACAATAAAGTCCATCTGAGAGACTTTAAAGTTGGTGATCTTGTACTGAAGGAGAACCAACAGAACTCAAACCTACCACCGCACTTACGAGATAAATTTATGGCCAACTGGTTAGGTCCATATATCATCTCAGAGAAGATAGGACCTAGAACATATCACCTAACATCGCTTGAAGGTGTTGAAGAGCCTGAACCTCTCAATATCCTTCATCTTAAGGCATTCCACACATAAATTCAAAAAATCAAAAACATGGAAAAATTCAAAATCCATAAAAATCAAAAAGCAATAAAATCTAAAAATATTGCAAAACATCAAAATTCAAAAACATTTGCATCATGCATTTCATTTTGCACATGCATTCATTTAATTGCATTGCATTTAGGTATTTCCATCCATCCAACTTGCATTAGGATAGGTTGTGTTTGCAATCTTACAAATGACACCACATTTGTATTTCAATCATGCATCTATGCATCATCATCCATCACCCTTGTGAGTAATTGTGTTTCTCAACACAACCCCTCCCATTGCTATGAGGAATATACTAGGGTTTTCAGTCATTCAACCATACCTAGTGGTCTTCTCAGATTTTATAGAAAGATTGCTTTGCTTTTGAGGATGAGGTCTAGTTTTGATAGCACTTAGCATATATCAAAATCCCATCACTAATCAAACACATTAACAATCCTAATTAGGACAAGGAAATATGAACACTACAAAGTGGTCCTAGTCACCTTAAGTGAAAGGTTTTGTTACTTGCTCATCTTGTGATGTGCATGGTCTAGGGTGTTGATCATTGGAAAAAGGACAAGTTCCCCCTACCCAAGAAATCCCTTGCTTACAAAAAGGAGAAAAATCCCAAAATCAAATCAAATCCCTTGCTCAAAACAAAAGAAAAACAAAATACAAAATAAATAGTGATTTTCATCACTATATATGAGCAAGTATCCCAATAAATATGAAGAAAATAAGGGGGTGAAGAGCTTGAATCCCTGGAATGGTCAATACTTGAAACCATAGAGTGATCCCCAATACAACAATGGGCTGAATGAATCCCACTTGACATTGGGGTAGGTCTAAGCAATTTACAAATGAGCTAGCTTTAGGTGGCCTATATTGCCTAGTGGTCTAGTCCAACTAAGTCCAAACCTAGGATCAGGGTGGACATTTGGTGATCCTCATTACAACAATGGGTTGAATGAATCCCGCCTGGAAATGAGGTAGTCTTATGTCTCATCTAATATATTCATTTGCACACACAGGGATAATGAATATCTTGGTCTTTCATAACAAAAAATTTATCTTTCAAGAGTCTAGTATAGTCATTATACAACTTTTGATAAGTCAACTAGGGTGTTTGAGTCTCATGGAAAACCTCAAAAATTCCCAAATAGCAACAAATCACATCAATCAATCAATCATCAATTTCTTTTTATGAGATTTTATTTATTAAAGGGTGTTCATAACATAGAACAGATATCGATGGATATCAACAATGATATTTAGATGGACCACTGACTATTTTGTGCATATCTTTTAACTTACAAAAGCTTATGAAGAGAAACAATATATCATCTCACATCATTTCATATATGGATGTCTAATTGGTTAATTCTTATGATAAGATTTATCAATTACATTCATGATTTTTATACATTCTGTGGTGTCATCCATTAGATTGTTAAACTCATATTGCATTCATTCCTTATGTTTTAAGTGATTAAAGCATACAAGTTCATTTACATTAGATTACATCATGTAAATAATGCATTACATACATTTGCATTCATCATATCATAAATAGACAAAAAAAAACACACATCATAGTAGTCCATCTACACATCTAGATCACAATATCTAGTCATACATCCATCAGCTAGCTAGTGCATGTCATCAATACATCACATCATATAGCATCAAATCAACATAACATATAAGCATTGCATCCATATGCATCTCATAAACATAAAACAATAAAAATATACACATATAATGAGTCTCATAAAATCATATCATATATATATATTTTATATATGTGTCAAAAGGTACATATATATGTCAAAATGGCTACAACTATGTAGGTCCTCAGACCTTACACTCAAAAATGGTACAAATATCTAAAAATCTATACTACATAGGGCCTGCCCCCTGCCTATGAGTCTCCTCCACCATCTCCACCCTCCCTATGAGTCCACCTAGAGCTGGTGCTCATGGACCTCTTTGACCTGTGAGTCCTATGACTAGGCCATATTGATGACTACCCAGTCTCACATGTCTTGGTCCTCTATGACCCTATAGCTATGGATCTCTTAGGCACTACACCACCATGTAGTCTGACCTCACCCTCTAGGAGAGCGATGTGGGCTACATCTGATGCATGTTGCCTAGTACCATCCTAGATGAGGGCATGCAATCTCTAGATCTCTACAGCCATATCCAACCCTACTAGTCCCTATGTAGCTAGAGTGGTAGGAGCAACCTGAGAAGTCGAGGGCTCTCCCCTCACTAGACTAGAGCAAGTCTCACTCTATAGTCACAACATCCAACTGATATCGAAGAAGATCATACTACCTAATGATCTTCTCTATATCTATATCTATAGTGGTAATCTATGCCTAGAGAGCTATCCTCTCCTCCTCATAGCCTCACCACTATACCTATCCCTCTACAAGCTGAGCCTAAAATACTCTCATATATGCCTATAAGGTAGCAAGGGAGGTATCCCTCCCAAAATCTGCATCTGTATAGCTGGGACTGCAAGCTAGCTACCTAGGCCTAAGCTGGGACACCTCATCATCAACCTCCTCCTCACCCTCCTCCTCAACCTAGGGCTCCTCCTCTACTACTATAGCCTATACCCATCCACCCTCTATCCTCTGGTGAATGCATCACCCCTCCAGATCAGCACCTACTACCTCTATGACTACTCCATCCCTAGATCTACCTAGAGGGCCACCACCCTACCATAACCTGGTAGTCCACCAAGCATCATACTCTATTATAGTCCCTACATCTACCAACCCTGAATCCTAGTAGACATCATCCTCATCTCCCAATGGGGTCACTCAAGGCCAGACTAGGTGTATCTCCACCTTAAGGTGATGGTAGATAACTAGCTCATCAAGAATATCCTAGAAGATCCCAAACTACCTAGTGACATACAAGAAGTGGAAGAACTCATGCATGTTAGGCTTGCACCCGAGGAGCCATCTATCATATTGCATCCACCTCAAGTAGTGGTCTACCTCCTCCCATGCTGGGTAATCCATGTAGGGGCACCATAGAACCTACCCTAGCCTCAGCCCTATGAGACGATCCATGTAGTACTATAGATCCCATGTGTGACCTACTCCTAAAGCCCTCGGCCTCCCTAGGCCAGCAAGTGGTATAGCACTAGGACTCCTCTACAATGTCATTGATCCGTAGAGGTAGTCCCTAAGGTGATCAATAGTGATGTGCTCCCATACCCATATCTGGAGCAACAGACTACAGCTGACTCCCATGTGGCCTCACTGTGTGATGCGATATAGCTCATCATAGAGCTATGCAAGGAGAGCACTCCCCAGGAGAGAATTAGTGGCTCTCGTGTCATGCTAGCTAGAAGGTCCTACATCCTAGCCAAGAGGTTCCAAGGGAACCTCATGCCAGATGTATCTGGAAGTAGCACATGTATAATGAGATACATCAACATGGCCTACCACCATGAGAAGACTTACACCCTATACCAACACTCAATAGGCATGCCCCCATGCTCTATGTCATCCAATACCTCATCACTCCAGGTGCCAAATATCCTCTAGAATACCACCACCTTCACCATAGTAGGTGAAGATGTGATGGCCTCACCATCGATGGGGATGCGAAAGATGTGGTAGACATCCTCTAGGGTGACTATGATCTCTCTAATCGGTAAGTGAAAGGTGTTGGTCCATGCATCCCAACAATGGGCCAAAGTAGTCATGTAAGCCTGATCCACCTAGATGGAAGGAAGACAGAGCATGTAGCCGAGGCCTATGGCCATGAACCAATCTCGATCAACATCATCCATCTCACGTAGAAGAGTGTGGAAGAGCTCGGACTCCCATGCTCTAGTAGTCAGCTAAAGGGAGATAATAACAAAAATTAATTAAAATCACAAAAACATAAAAAAAAAAAAAAAAAAAATCAAAAATACACTTAAAAATGCAAACAAATTAAAAAACCTTCAAAAGTACAAAAACAATCATAAATGCATTCAAAATATTCAAAAAAATTAAAATTTTACTTGGGAAAAATCAAAAAATTCAATTAATTTAATCAAAAATCAAAAAAAATAAAAAAATTAAAAAAAATTCCTAAAGTTGCTCACTCGCATTGTCACCCATGATCAGCGATCAAATGGTCAAATTTTTGACCATTGGGATTTGAAGTCAACCACGACTGACAGCCGCGGCCCCAAATTTTTTAATTGGGAGCCATGACTTGTTGGACATTTTGAGTCAAACTTGTCATTGATGTCAAGGAACGAAGTTGTCATTAATGAGCTACCGATAATGTCAAAAGGTCAAGAGGAACAATGCAGAGGTTAAAGGCAAAAGGGCTTCATAATATTTTTAATATTATGTGGAAGCATAAGTTAAAAGGTTTTTCATAAAAACCCAAGGAAGCTTATTGCAAAGCTAAAGGAAGGTTTAATATTTATTTTATAAAACATTTAAATTCAAATTGAATTTAAATTTTATAAATAAATATTATTTATACAAAGTTGTACAATGAGAGAAGGCCTTAATAAAACCAAAGGGTTTTAAAGAATTAATTTATAAAATTTAAATTCAAGAGAATTTAAATAATTTATAAATTAATAAGTTTAAAGGAAAATCATAGTGTCGACGTCTAAAGTTTGAAGGAAATTCGAAGCACCGACGTATATGTGTGAAGGAGGAAATTGATATAAAAACCCATACCTTAGAGGTATTAAAATTATCCTTTTGCTCGAACGTTAATGCGTGCAATTGTGTTGAGAACTCGTGCGGAAAAAGAGAAGTGAATTTCTTGTGTTATGTGCCAGTGAATAGAGACAAAAATGAAAAGCGCCGAAAGTTGAAAGCCATCTGGGCAGCATGGCCTAGTGGCAAGAGGGCAGCGGTTAGAGTGTTTGGGCGCTAGGTGACCTACATTCGAAACATGATGGCAACATGTTTTGGTGGTTGTGTTTGTGTTGGAAGTGCCAAAGGAAATGGTGCACATTTTGCTAGGCAAAGCGGGGAGCTTTATAGAGCACGTGGTGCTCTTTACTCCCCAAGCGAGCGCCTAGCTCGCACGGTGGTTGGAGCCGTGGCTAGGGCGTTGGTTGAGGTTGCGTCGTGAGTTCGAAACCCACCAAGGCAAAGGTAATAAATTTTGATTATTATTTTGTGTTGCCTAAAGTTTGACATGAGGTCTTAGGGAGTTAAAAGGGTTGCTTAAAAGGATTTTTATTTGATTATTATTTTTGGTAAATTGGAGGAATAAGGGGTTAGCTTTATTTTTGAATAAAGTGTTTGTGTCACATTGATTTGTTGAAGTTTTAAAAGGATAAAGGGAACTTCTTGCATTGAGTTATTTTGAAAATAAGAGTGCATTGAATATTATTTTAATTGGGAGATTATAAGGTGTAAGTGGTGAATTATTTTTGTAAATGTTGATGAATGTTTTCTTAAATATGGAGTGATAAGGTGTATGTGTGTCTTGATATTTATATTGTATTTTTGAGGGAGTTTATCATCTTATAACTTCTTTGAGCTTGGCAAAGAAGTGTTTGTGGTTTTGGCAGATTTATGAGATTCCTTCATCATCAAGAAAAAGGTATGAGCACATTCTTCCATAGTTAAGTTGATTGGTTGTTTTTCTGGAAAATAAGTTTGGAGTGAAAAGGACTTGATTAGGGTTTCCTTTTGAGTGTGTTGAGTTAATGCTTCAAGGTTTTCTGGAATAAAGAGTTGTGTTTAAAACCTTGTTTTATAAGCATTGTTGTTGAAGTCATTGGTTGAGCAAAGAACTAGGGTTTGAAAAGAACATGAGTATCATTGTTATGTGAGAGTTGTTTTGTAAGCATTGTTGTTGAAGTGAGTTGTTGAGCAAAGAACTTGAACTAGGGTTAAATATCATTGTTATGTGAGATTTGTTGTTGAGCATTGTTGGAAATATTTTGAGTTGGTGTTTATATACTTGGACTAGGGTTTGTAAGGAAGGATTGTTTCATTGAGTGATTGGTTGAGTAGAGTTGGTTGAGCCTAGTCAAGTGGATGTGTGAAGTGATTGTTCAAGTTCCATAAAACAAACTATTCTATATTCTGAATTGAATTGAGAAAGTGATTGAGTTGAAGCATATTGAGTCTCTAACAATTCTTTGTATGTTTCTGAAAGAGTGATTGAAATTGTTTGAGCATTGTGATGAGTATAGAGCATATTGAGTCTCTAAAAATTCTCTTTATGTTTCTATGAGATTGGACAAGTTCTAGTGTGGACTTGTTGAGAAGATTTGAGGTAAGTCTTTGAGAAGACTTGTGGATAGATTTGAGTAAGCTTTTGTGGAAGCTTACAATACAGATTGAGAGCAGATTTGGTTAAGTTCTTGAGAGGACTTATTGAGCAGATTGGACAAGTTCTAGAGAGGACTTGTAGACTGATTGGTGTGAGCTTTTGTGAAAGCTTACAAGGTAGATTTGAGATAAGTCTTTGAGAAGGCTTGAGAGCAGAGTTGATTGATTGATTTGTTCAAACCTTGAGTTAAGGTTTGGGGTAGATCCAACAGAGTTGATTTGAGATTGAGTCAAGCTTTGAGTTAAGGCTTGAGGATAGATATTGAGGACTGATTTGTGCTAGACTAAGGGACTATGTTTAGTATAGATTCAAGGATAGATTTTGGTGCAGATTTGAGGATAGATTTATGCCAGACCAGAGATAATATTGAGGATAGATTTGTGCTAGACCGATGGACTATGTTTAGTACAAATTTGAGATAGAGTTGAGTGCAAGCTTTGGAGGTGATAGAGTATAGAGGATGATAGTCTCTAGTGGATAGAGATCCATTAGCCAGGGTAGTGAGGACAGGTCTTCTGAGTGAGGACAAGAGTCTTCAATGGATAGAGATCCATTAGCTAGTGTAGTAGAGGCAACAGTTCTTCTAGAAGATCACCAACCAGAGCAAGAGGAGAAAGGAGTTCTCCTATGGATAGAGATCCATGAACTTGATTAAGGGGATTGGTATCTCCTTTGGACAGAGGTCCATAAACATTGTAATAGGGAAAGGATTCCCAAGAGATTGATTGAGAAAATTTTAGTGAAATATTTTCTCCGTGGAGTAGCCCACATTGGGTGAACCACGTAAATTGTGGTGTCTCTATTGTGTGTGGTGATTTGTGCATTGCTTTGATTACTGCTATTGATATTGCTATCTTTACATTGCATAATATTGATTGGGAAAGAAAAAGTAAAAAGTGGTCTTATACTGTTCACCCCCTCTCAGTATAAGCTTGTGTTCTTCAATTGGTATCAGAGTGGGTTCCTTCGAAAGAGTTTAACAACTTGAAGGAAAAGCTAACAAGAACATAATGGATTCTAAGAATGGACCTTCAGATAATTCAGTACCAGTATTTTATGGAAGTGATTATGTATATTGGAGTTTGAGAATGAAGATCTACTTGAAGGCACTTGGCAATGAAGTTTGGGAAGTAGTTGAAAATGGATACGACCCCTCAGTTGATCCACCTATAGATAAGGAAGGTAAGCTTCTACAACATTACAATTCAAAAGCAATGAATGCACTTTTGAGAGGTTTGCATAGAACATAATCAATAAAAGTTATGCATTGTCAAGATGCAAAAGGAATGTGGGATAAGTTGCAAAATATATATGAAGGAGATAAAGGTGTCAAGAAAGCAAAGATACGAAATCTCAAAGGACAACTTGAAGAGTTAAGAATGAAGAATGAGGAAAACATTAGTACTTATCTACTTCGAGTTGATGAGGTTGTTAATGCTATGCAAGGACTTGGAATGAAGGTTGATGAATCAGATATTTGTGATAAGATCTTAAGGTCTCTTCCAACAAGGTTTAGTGAAAATATTTCAGCTATAGAAGAATCAAAGGATGGTGATTCTTTGACAAGAGATATGTTGCTTGGTATTCTTATAGCTTTTGAGATGAGAACAAAAGAACCTATTCCCCAGAAGGAAGCAACCTTCAAAGCAATAAAAAAGACAAAGGGTAAGAAGTCAGAATCAAGCAATGAGTCATCCAGTGATGAAGAAGCTAATTATGGTAGAAGGGATAAGGATTCTAGAAGATCTAGAGATCTAAAATATGTTAAATATTTCAATTGTGGAAAGTATGGTCATTATGCAACAGATTGTCAAGAAGCTAAGAACAACAATGGTGAAGAGAAACAGGATCACAGAAATAGGGAATCAGAAAGATACAAGCACCAAAAGAAAAGCAAGGATGGACAAAGCAGACAAGGAAAGAAGTTCTTTCAAAGGCAAAAGAGGAGCTACTATGCGGATAAGGCAAGTAAGTACTCAAGTGATAGTGATGCTAGTTTTTCAGATAATGATAGAGATGAAGTCCTATTTATGATTGAAGAAAAGGAAGTTCAGAAAAGGGCACCAATGATTCTCAAGTGTTTTAGATGTGGTAACTTTGGACATCTTGAAGATAGTTGTACAAGGAATGGTTATAGTTTCAGTGATGATGAATATGAGGATGCACTTGAAGGACCAGAAGAGAATATTCTAATGGCACTAGAAGAAGAAGAAAATGACCCTATAGAAGACAAGCCAAAAGAAAATGATGATATGGACAAAGGTAAACAAATAGAGGAATATTCAGATAAATATGGATATGATCTCAAGGGAGAACTTATCTATGCCCTTGACACAGTGAAGAAGGTAAGAAAGCAAAACTCTAAACTTGAAATTCAGTTTCAAGAATGTGATGAAGAGAGAAGGATGCTTATAGAGGATCTAGAAAAATCAAAGGCTAAGACAAAGAAGTTCAAGGATAAGTTAGAAGCAAAGATCTTAGAATGTGAAAAGTTAGCACAAGAAGTGGCACTACTAAGGGAAGATTTAGAAGACTCCAAAGTCAAGCTAAAAGGGTTCAAAAATAGCTCAAAGAACTTGGATAAGTTCATCAAGATACAAAAGCCTACATCAAGAAAAACAGGTCTTGGATTTGAACAAGGACAGAAGAAATGGGAAGGAAAGTCAACCTCAAGTTCTGGAGGAGAAGAAACTTCAGATGAAGATACTACAGAAGAAGACAATGTAAGAGAAAGTGAGACATCTGAGGATGAGTTGGACAACAGAGAGTTCAACAAGAACAAGAACAATGCACAAAGAAGATACAGATGGAACAACAATCAGAATAGGTCAAGAGAGACTAAGAGACCAATGAGGTCAAGACAAGGAAACTTCAATGGAAGATGTTTTTCATGTCATAGGTTTGGGCACATGGCTTCATAGTGCAGGACACATGAAAGACAGGAATATGGGAACATATAACTTTTCCATGGGTATTGCTACTCATGTAATCAGTTTGGTCACAAGGCAATGAATTGCAGGGTTCATGACAAAAGAGGATATGGCTTCACTAGGAGAAATCCTAAGATATTTGCACCTCCAAGGAATAATAACATTAAGTGTTATAAGTGCAATAATGATGGTCACACAACAAAGTGGTGTAGAGCAGACATTCCAGAATCAAGTATGAACAGGAACAGGAACATGGATATGAACAGGAACAAGAACATGGATATGAATAGGAACAGGAATAGGAATAGGAATAGAAAGAATGTGGACATGGACAGGAACATGGACATGGAAAGGAATAGTCAAAGGAATCAGAAGGATCAGATAAGAAGGAAAGAGGATAAAGGTAAAGAATAGTGCTTTCTGGGAGTAGAAATACTCCCACCCCAGAATTAACCACCTCAAGAGGAGGTGGGGGAGGGGCTAAGCTAAGAGGCTCATTCTTAGCCCCGAGCCCCAAAGGTGACCCTTTGCCATTGATGTCAAAGGGGAGATATTTGAGTAAGGGGAGAGATTTGGTATTTGAGTAAAGAAGAAATATTTGAAGAGAGCATTGAGCCAGGGGGAGCAATGTTCCAGGGGGAGCTGAACAAAGGAAAGATCAAGTTTTTGGTAAAAAGAATTTGGGTTGCCATCAATGACAAAGGGGGAGATTGTTGGACATTTTGAGTCAAAGTTGTCATTGATGTCAAGGAACGAAGTTGTCATTAATGAGCTACCGATAATGTCAAAAGGTCAAGAGGAACAATGCAGAGGTTAAAGGCAAAAGGGCTTCATAATATTTTTAATATTATGTGGAAGCATAAGTTAAAAGGTTTTTCATAAAAACCCAAGGAAGCTTATTGCAAAGCTAAAGGAAGGTTTAATATTTATTTTATAAAACATTTAAATTCAAATTGAATTTAAATTTTATAAATAAATATTATTTATACAAAGTTGTACAATGAGAGAAGGCCTTAATAAAACCAAAGGGTTTTAAAGAATTAATTTATAAAATTTAAATTCAAGAGAATTTAAATAATTTATAAATTAATAAGTTTAAAGGAAAATCATAGTGCCGACGTCTAAAGTTTGAAGGAAATTCGAAGCGTCGACGTATATGTGTGAAGGAGGAAATTGATATAAAAACCCATACCTTAGAGGCATTAAAATTATCCTTTTGCTCGAACGTTAATGCGTGCAATTGTGTTGAGAACTCGTGCAGAAAAAGAGAAGTGAATTTCTTGTGTTATGTGCCAGTGAATAGAGACAAAAATGAAAAGCGCCGAAAGTTGAAAGCCATCTGGGCAGCGTGGCCTAGTGGCAAGAGGGCAGTGGTTAGAGTGTTTGGGCGCTAGGTGACCTGCATTCGAAACGTGATGGCAATGTGTTTTGGTGGTTGTGTTTGTGTTGGAAGCACCAAAGGAAATGGTGCACATTTTTCTAGGCAAAGCGGGGAGCTTTATAGAGCACGTGGTGCTCTTTACTCCCCAAGCGAGCGCCTAGCTCGCACGATGGTTGGAGCCATGGCTAGGGCGCTGGTTGAGGCTGCGTCATGAGTTCGAAACCCACCAAGGCAAAGGTAATAAATTTTGATTATTATTTTGTGTTGCCTAAAGTTTGACATGAGGTCTTAGGGAGTTAAAAGGGTTGCTTAAAAGGATTTTTATTTGATTATTATTTTTGGTAAATTGGAGGAATAAGGGGTTAGCTTTATTTTTGAATAAAGTGTTTGTGTCACATTGATTTGTTGAAGTTTTAAAAGGATAAAGGGAACTTCTTGCATTGAGTTATTTTGAAAATAAGAGTGCATTGAATATTATTTTAATTGGGAGATTATAAGGTGTAAGTGGTGAATTATTTTTGTAAATGTTGATGAATGTTTTCTTAAAGATGGAGTGATAAGGTGTATGTGTGTCTTGATATTTATATTGTATTTTTGAGGGAGTTTATCATCTTATAACTTCTTTGAGCTTGGCAAAGAAGTGTTTGTGGTTTTGGCAGATTTATGAGATTCCTTCATCATCAAGAAAAAGGTATGAGCACATTCTTCCATAGTTAAGTTGATTGGTTGTTTTTCTGGAAAATAAGTTTGGAGTGAAAAGGACTTGATTAGGGTTTCCTTTTGAGTGTGTTGAGTTAATGCTTCAAGGTTTTCTAGAATAAAGAGTTGTGTTTAAAACCTTGTTTTATAAGCATTGTTGTTGAAGCCATTGGTTGAGCAAAGAACTAGGGTTTGAAAAGAACATGAGTATCATTGTTATGTGAGAGTTGTTTTATAAGCATTGTTGTTGAAGTGAGTTGTTGAGCAAAGAACTTGAACTAGGGTTTAAAAATGAGTATCATTGTTATGTGAGATTTGTTGTTGAGCATTGTTGGAAATATTTTGAGTTGGTGTTTATATACTTGGACTAGGGTTTGTAAGGAAGGATTATTTCATTGAGTGATTGGTTGAGTAGAGTTGGTTGAGCCTAGTCAAGTGGATGTGTGAAGTGATTGTTCAAGTTCCATAAAACAAACTATTCTATATTCTGAATTGAATTGAGAAAGTGATTGAGTTGAAGCATATTGAGTCTCTAACAATTCTCTGTATGTTTCTGAAAGAGTGATTGAAATTGTTTGAGCATTGTGATGAGTATAGAGCATATTGAGTCTCTAACAATTCTCTTTATGTTTCTATGAGATTGGACAAGTTCTAGTGTGGACTTGTTGAGAAGATTTGAGGTAAGTCTTTGAGAAGACTTGTGGATAGATTTGAGTAAGCTTTTGTGGAAGCTTACAATACAGATTGAGAGCATATTTGGTTAAGTTCTTGAGAGGACTTATTGAGAAGATTGGACAAGTTCTAGAGAGGACTTGTAGACTGATTGGTGTGAGCTTTTGTGAAAGATTACAAGGTAGATTTGAGATAAGTCTTTGAGAAGGCTTGAGAATATATAGAGAATGAGGATATATTTGTTTCTAGACCGATGGACTGTGTTTAGTACAGATTTGAGATAGAGCTGAGTGCAAGCTTTGGAGGTGATAGAGTATAGAGGATGATAGTCTCTAGTGGATAGAGATCCATTAGCCAGGGTAGTGAGGATAGGTCTTCTGAGTGAGGACAAGAGTCTTCAGTGGATAGAGATCCATTAGCCAGTGCAGTAGAGGCAACAGTTCTTCTAGAAGATCACCAGCCAGAGCAAGAGGAGAAAGGAGTTCTCCTATGGATAGAGATCCACGAACTTGATTAAGGGGATTGGTATCTCCTTTGGACAGAGGTCCATAAACATTGTAATAGGGAAAGGATTCCCAAGAGATTGATTGAGAAAATTTTAGTGAAATATTTTCTCCGTGGAGTAGCCCACATTGGGTGAACCACGTAAATTGTGGTGTCTCTATTGTGTGTGGTGATTTGTGCATTGCTTTGATTACTGCTATTGATATTGCTATCTTTACATTGCATAATATTGATTGGGAAAGAAAAAGTAAAAAGTGGTCTTATACTGTTCACCCCCCTCTCTAGTATAAGCTTGTGTTCTTCACGGTTGCCACCCACAGCTACAATAAAAACCTCTTTCAAGGTCACTTTTTGTCCCATTAACCCCAAAAACCCAAAAATAAACCCTCCCTCTAACTAGCCTAGTCTAAATCCTAACTAGGGTGTGGTTTGTTGCCAACAATTTAGTGAGTTCATTTTGCCCATTAATTAATTTGGTTTATTTTAAACTTGATGAATTCAAAAGCGAGACTTGCAATGCTACCTTGGTAGCATCAGCTCTGCCACTGGTGGATACCTCCGGTTGGTCAGCCATGGGTGTGGGTGGAAGTTTTGGTCGTGTTCTATATCAGGTTTTCACTCTCTCCCTTCATAGCTCTCTCTCTCACCAGCTAGAAAATGAAAATAATAAAATTAAAAATGACATATTTTTTATATTTTCCTATTTTCTGGTAGCCATGGCTGGTAACCGCAGGCATATAATTAGGGTTTTTTGCCCGTGGGTGTTAGCCACGACTAAGGAATTTAGTAAAACTAGTTGTGGTTGACAACTATGGCTAGCAACCAACAATAAATGCCCTCAAAATTTCACCGTGAGGGGTTTCAAAATGCAAAATTAAAAATATTCAATGGTCTAGAACCCTCAAAAATTTCAAAAATAACAAAAACATTCACATAATTCAAAATTCAAATGTGCCTCGTATTTAGGCATTTATTCTACACACTTTGCGGTTGTAGTGACTTGTGATCCATGCAATCCGACAAGATGAGTAAATTACCATAAAACCAGTTGGGGCAAATTAGTCATCGTTGAATTGTAATGCATCACTTTATTCTCAAAGAAGGCCATAGTGTTCGAACTACCCCATAAGAATGAAGCGTTCATTTCATTTCTTCTATGACTTTTTTAGCAGATCATTGACCATAGTGATTCAACACAAGCATAATTGGAATTGCTATCATCTTGATTCCCTAAGAAGTCCATTACGTCTGGAATGCTCCATGGGATAGGATATACAATTACTTTTAACGGTTGAAATCATGGCTGAATTAGGTCTTGCCAAATAATAATAAAGTGCAAAAGTCTTAAATCATTCAAATTATTCATCTTGGGCAAGCGACTCGTCGCTTTATTCAATGTCCTAACCTCATCGACTCGTTTCTTGAGGAGGTAGTCATAATATCAATAATCATAATCAAATTCAACAAAAGATCACTCAATCTGGACAAATTGCATTCGTCTTATGAATCATTGCCAACAACTATCATAATCTTACTCTTTGCTAGGACAAAAAGCAAATATGACAGTTAAGCTAGTAGCTCTCCATCTATCATAATGATTGTAGCCTGACTACCCGATCGTTGTGGACATGTGAAAGCTTTACAAATTAAGCCTTACCTCAGTTGGAAGTAATGATTCTAAGATGTGTGTCCTTTTGCACTACTAGGCATCTAATGTTGATCAGATCAATGATCATAATTCAACCTACAACATGAATTTAGGTAGTCTATTTTTTCTTAGCATTGTGTTTTCGCACAACACATCCCAAAAGGGGCATCTATAGACACATAAAATGTATCATGTGTAGGGAACTACTCATATGGGCATCCTAGTAGACCATATGAATGATCTTGGACCGTTCTAAGGCAAAGTAGTGGTTTTAACCACTCAAATTATGTAGTTTTTTCCTATTCAACCTTAGCCACGGCTAACACCCATGATTAGGATTCTAGCTATGCCTAAGAGCCACGGCTATCCCTGAAACTATTTTGTATTCCTAAGCTAAGCCAAATTTAGTTGCAATGGCCATGGCAATGGATTTCAAGTGGTTTTAAGTGAGGAAGCATTCATAATATTCCTCCTAACTGCCTCCTAGTTCTTGATCTTTGCTTCCCAAGGAAGCTAATATTAGGAATTGAGAGTGCTATAAGACCCCCTTCCAAATTGAGGAAAATTCTGGATTGAGTGTCAATTTACATGCAACAAAGCCCTACCGAATTGGAGATCCATTTGCAACCCTTAAGGAGTGCCTATATGCTACCAATTTGGAAATCATGATTGTATGTGAAGCTATGGAGGTTTCAAGAGCTTGAGGAGATCATTCATCCACAATTGAACCACTTCCACTGTAAATTCGAATAATCTACACCACTAATTTATTCCATAATATCGAGGTGACCCTTGACCATCAATTACATGGAGGAAATTGAGATTCAATCCCTGATCACAAGAGCATGAGAATTTTCTCCTCAGCCGTGGCTAACAGAGTTAGCTGAGCCTCAAACCTGTGGCTAGGATTTGATACTTGATTTCCCTCATTTTAGCCATAGGACTTTCATTCTAAGTATGCAATTAGATAGATCTGACATATATTAGCTTTCCTTTATGCTTTTGTATGGTTAATTCTAGGAATTAGAGGTAGCTTTACTCTATTTTCTCTTATTTTATCAATTTACACTAGTTTCATTAGATTTGATTCATTTCAAGTTTTAATGGCAGATTATGCATCATAATAGCTAGATTTACTACTTTCTTATCGTTATTTATAATAATTCAAAGGTTTTGTAATCATATTTACAAGTTTCCATGCTTTCTTGCTACATTTGTACTAATTCATGCAAATTCCTATCAAGAGCCTCATCATGAGAGGTCTCCTTTGCTTCTAATTCTTTATGTTGTTTATTGAATGTATATTTACAAGATCTAAGCATATTCAAAGTATTCTTGGTAACATATTCCTCTGATTAAGTGATAAGAAGGTTTCCTTGAGCCTTAGGCAATTCGTGTCTATATTAAGAGCCTATGTATTACACCATCCCCTTTGAGGGGATCAAAATATTGTATCAATTGTATCAAATAATTTGGTATCCCTAAGAGGGACGTATTTGTAAAGGATATTTGCAATGATAATATAAATAGGTCATCCTTTCTTGTTCAATTCATTGTTATTCATATTTTCATGCTTTAATGCTTGATGTAGTAGTCTAGGTGCATGCTTTTAGAATGGTACAATTATATTCAAAAGGTATGGAAGAATCTTGATCAAGAAGACATCAAACAAATTTATGAAATAAGTAAAGAGGTAATTGCTTCAGTTGTTCACACATGGTTTAACTATTTCATCAAAGAAGTAGATAAACATGATATTCCTAAAATAGATGACAAAGAAGTTGGGATATCTTTATTCTGCACTAATTGCAACAAATTTGGTCATGAGAAGATAAATTTTTGGAGTTTCCATCCATTCAAATATTGTGGAGGAAAATCTCATTCATCTTTTCTTTGTTACTCCAAAAACAAATAATATAAAGGATTTGAAGAAATACTAATATTCATATTAGATTGCTTCTTCCAAGTTCTTATTTTAGAAACATCTACTGAAACTGAATTCAAGCTTGACATTTTTGAAAATCAAAGATACAGGTCATACAGAAAACTACAGGAAAGAAAAGGAAGCAATCCTGATCCACTTATGATATGCAATATTATAATATCACTAGTTCATCAAGGATACATAGAATACTTCAAGGTCAAAACTTCTACCAAACATTCTAAAATACCAAATAATAGAGGGATGAAGAAGACAATGAAAGACTGCATGAATACTAAAACAAACAAAGAAGAAGAACCTAGTCAAGATCAAAAATGCTTAAAGGACAAAGACCTTATTTAAGACTAAAGTCTTCAATACCCAAATAATGTAATACAGGGGGATGTTGGAATATATTACATTATTTGGTTCTTTCTAAAGTACCATCATGGGTACGTATTTAGATTAGGAGTATATTAGGAGTTAATTACTTTATTAAAACAATGTAATAAATGCACAAGTGTTAGAATGTGCAATGATATAAATGTGCATGTATTCCACATGTACATGAGTTCTTAGAATAGAATAGTGAGGTGTCATAGGAATGTGGAAGGCAAAGAGGTATGTCTCATTATAAATAGGCCTTCATAGAATAGAAGAAAGAGAGGATTTTGGAGTGCATAGGTAGAATAGTAGTAGATACAATGTAGATCAATTTTTGCAAGATGGAGAGGTAGTGACCTCCATTGCATGGCATTGTATATTTTTATGAGCTTTCATTAATAGATATTTATTGAGTTATTTTAGAAGTTTCTTATTATATTTTCATGCATATTAGTTAGCCATTATCATAGTTATAACATTGCATGATTATTTCCATACTTTTGGTTGCATTTCCTATAAGTTTATAGCTTCAAAACTAACACTTTAGGACCCACCAAGGTGTCAAATCAGCCACAACAAGTGAAGAAAACATCTTCTTCTCCTTCCCCTACTCCTTCTACTTCCTCTTCTTATTCCTCTAAAAAGTCTTCTTATTCTTCTTATTACTCTCAAAAAGTTTGTACTTATTGTAAGAAGCAAGGGCATCTTAGGCATCAATGTTTTTAATTGCATAAGATGAAGAAGAAATCCTTAGTTGTAAAGTCTTCTAATGGGGACCCAAAAGATGGCCCCATTGAGACTATGGGAGAAGGAAAAACATATCAAGAGTTAAAGGGTAAATTGAATAATTTAACCCTTATGCATCACAATTCTTCTGTAAGTGGCCATGACAAATTGTTCGTCACTAGGGCCCATTTGACTCATGAATTTTTCACAAATTGTATTATGGACAACAACTCGCAGAAAAATCTAATTGCGAGTTCCGTTGTCGACAAGTTGAAGCTTCCATTGAGCCCTCATCCTCATCCTTATTCTTTGGGATGGAAGGATAGTGGGAGTACTTCAGACGTCACACACACTTGCACTGTCTCCTTTGCATTTGGTCCAAAATTTGTGGACAAGGTCACATGTGATGTCACATCGATGGACTATTGTGGTTTGTTGTTAGGAAAACCCTATCAATATGATAGGAAAGCCACTTATGATGCCTTCAAGAACACTTATACTTTGCAATTGGATAACAAGGCATATCTAATTAGGTGCACTCAACCTACTACCAATTTGGTTTTAAGTTGTCGACAAGCACGCAAAGTAGTAAATCAAGCACAAGAGTTGGCATTAATCTTCATAAGGCCACAAAATGAAGACACTCAAGCATCACTTCACAATTCTATCAAGAATGCTTCACTTAACAAAATTTTGCAATCTTATGCACAAGTGTTCAAGGAACCTTCTACTCTTCCTCCTATAAGAGAAATCAATCATAGCATAGATCTTATTCCTAGAGCATCTCTTCCTAATGCACCCATGTATAGACAATCAATGCCTCAAATGGAAGAAGTAAAAAAGAAAATTCATGATTTGTTAGCTAAAGGCTTCATTAAGCCAAGTACATCTCCTTGTGCTTCACCAATTTTGTTGGTACTCAAGAAAGATGGTACTTGGCGACTATGTATTGATTTTAGGGCCTTGAATAAAATCACCATCAAGAATAGGTATCCACTCCCTAGAATTGATGATCTTTTAGATCAGCTACAAGGGGCAAAGTTCTTTTCAAAGATAGATCTAAAAAGTGGGTATCATCAGGTCCGAGTGCAAGTAGAGGATACATGGAAGACAACATTTAAGACCAAGTTGGGCTTATTTGAGTGGCTTGTTATGCCCTTTGGTCTTACCAATGCACCAGCTACATTCATGAGGCTTATGAATGAGGTGTTTAGGGATAACCTGGACAAATTTGTGATCATTTATCTTGATGACATTCTAGTTTTCTCACCTACTTGGAAGGCTCATCTAGCTCACCTAGAACAGGTTCTCCAAACCCTTCAAGAGAACCAATTGTATGCCAACCTTCCAAAGTGTTCTTTTGCTCAATCCTCCATATCTTATCTTAGCTTTATTATCAATGATAAAGGAATTCAAGTGGATCCTTCCAAGGTCAAATTCCTCCTCCATTCGCCCACTCCTACTATCACTGAATTAAGGAGTTTTCTTGGACTTGCCAATTTCTACCACAAGTTCATTCCTAGGTTTTCCACTATTGCAGCCCCATTGTATCATTTGACTAAGGCCAAAGTTATGTTTCAATGGACAAAGGATCATGTTTATGCCTTTGATACATTGAAACATAAACTGTGTACAACCCCTATCCTAGTCCTTCCTGACCTTTCTCAACCTTTTGAGATAGAGATAGATGCCTCATAGTTTTCCCTTGGAGCCGTATTGAAGCAAAATGGCCATCCAGTGGCCTATCATTCCAAGACATTCTCAGCTACCAAATAGAACTATTCCACCTATGATAAAGAGTTATATGCCTTGGTGCAAGCTATTAAGTACTAGAGACATTACCTTCTTGGTAAAGAGACTATTGTACATATTGATCACTTGCCCCTTAAGTTTCTACAATCTCAAAACAAGATTGAAGAAACACGCCACATGAAGTGGGCAACCTACTTGCAGCAATTTCACTTAGTGATCAAGTACAAAAAGAAGTAGTAACAATGTAGCAGATTGTTTGAGTCACCCTCCAACAACTTTTGCATTGATAGTGGTGACTACTTCTCACATTGGTTTCCAGACTTGGCCTACCCAATATCCTCTTGATTTAGATTTTGGCAAAGTTTACCAACATATTTTACATCCTTCTTCTAATCTAAGTCCTTTTCAATATTATCATTTGAAGGATGGATTATTGTATAAGTTGGATAAACTTTGTGTACCTTAGGAGCATCGATTGTCTCTTCTCAAAGAGGCACATTCTACGCTCTATGGTGGACATTTTGGGAAACACAAGACTCTTCATCACTTGCAATGGTTCTTCTACTGGCCTCACATGCAAGAAAGATGTGTTGAAATTTTTGAGGTAGTGTGTTGTTTGTTGCCGCTCCAAGCCAGGAAATAGGAAATTGGGCTTAAGTGTTCCATTGCCCATTCCTTCTCATCCTTGGGAAAGCATTTCCATGGATTTGTTGAGTGGTTTTCCAATGATAGTTCGATAACATGATTGTGTGTTTGTGGTTGTGGATCGATTCAGTAAGATGGCTAAGTTCATTCCATGTAGAAAGATCATTTCAACACCTGACTTAGCCCAACTTTTCTTTGAGACAGTATGGCATTCCTTTGGTCTACCTACCAACATTATATCTGATAGGGATTCATGTTTTGTGGGTCATTTTTGGAGATCATTGTGGAATATTTTAGGAGTTTCTCTTAACTTCTCCATGACTTTCCATCCATAGTCAGATGGGTAGACTGAAGTGGTTAATCGTACTCTTGTTCAAAGTTTGAGGATTTATCATCACACTTCTCCAATGAAGTGGGATTTGAGCCTCACTCACATTGAGCACGCCTACAACAGAGTCATTCACACATCCACTAGACACTCCCCCTTTGAGGTTTACCTTGGGTTTCAACCATTGGCACCATATGAGTTACCTTTATCTTTGCCTTCTTTCGCTACTGTTCACATTTAGAAGGAGCAAGATAAGGCAACATATTTCATCCAAAACTTGTATAGTCTTCAGTCTAGAGTGGTTCAGATTTTGTAGAGGACTCAATAATAGTAGAAGCAAGCTATGGATAAGCATCATGTTCCTCATCCATTTCAGGTTGGAGATAGAGTTTGGCTCTATTTGGAGAAATGACTTTTTGTAGATAAGGCACATAGTAAGATCAAACTACTTTGCTATGGGCCTTACACCATTCTTCAATAGGTGTTCGAGAATACCTTTCACCTTGATATTCTAGCTCATCTAGGAATTCATGATGTCATTAATGTGGATATTTTAAAGTTATACCATGATTCCACTTTGTAGACCAATCATATCGATGTGGTACTTGAATTTCAGCTTTTGCTTGATTCAAACTGAGTGTTCAACATGAAGACTCATCAGACATGACAATGATCTTCCACTTCCTACCTTTTCACCCACTACGGTTATCTTCAACACCAGACTCATTGGATATCACATCATCAAATGTCCCATGATTTTCCTTTCCTTTTGAAAGCATTGGAGTCCAATGCTTCTATGGTGGAGAGGGATGATGAGGACCACACATGATATGTATGTATTAGGCTTAATGTATTAGTTAGGATTATTTTGTATTCTTTTAGGCTTCGTATTTTTAGGCTTCTTACAACTCACATTTGTTAGCTTCTAGTTAGATTGGATTCTTCTAGCTAGCTCATGTTGTTATTCCAATATGATATATTTGTTGGTTGGTTAGGATGTTAGCTATCTTATCTAGTTGGTTATGCTATGTTTAGCTTGCTTGTTGGATAGCTAGTTGTCATCCATTTTTGTAAGTCTTATGTGCTTATTTAAGCACCATGAATAATGCAATATTCAACTTCTTTGATCCACATCATTCCACCCTGCCCCAAAGCGTTTTTCATGAAGATAATTGATGAATGTTGTGAACTTCTATCTTTGGAATTTTTGAGAATTAAATATTGTTTCTTCTTCAAGTCATATGAGATATCTCTTTGATCATCAAAATTATACACCAGGATTTGTGTATAGAATTTTAATTTTTTCAACATTTCTTCACAATTTTCTAAAAACGTATTTCTAGTAATTTCTTCCATGATGAATTACTTTTATGTAGTAATCCTTATTTATCTATAGTTTAATTTATGCAATCAGTATTCAAATTAATTAAGCAATCAATTTTCACCAATAAACTTCAATTATTTTTCAATTAATTTCAAATTACAATTATATTTCTACTTCATATCTTTATTTTTCAAAAATAAAATTGCAGTAAGTATTTAAATTCTTATGGATCCAATTTTTAAAAAATTAAATTGCAATAAATTTAATTTAACTTAGGTATCCAAATATTTCATTCAAAATTATAATCTTACCTCTCAAATAGTTGTGTCCTTGTCAAACTACTTCAGATCATGTCAAGCAGGTTCATTGGTGCTTCATTCATGTTAAAGAATTAACCAATCAATGTTGCTTTTTCAATAATTTAATTTACCTTGAAATAATTTCCTTCTACCTTCTCTTGGACCATGTACTTCTTTCTTTGTAGTTTTTCAAACAACTTCTTAGGATGGCATTTCAAATTCCTTGATGCTTTTCCTAAGGTGCTACTGCTCTTTTGCTCTTTTCACAAGATTTTATGTTCTTGGATATCAAATTGGACTCTTTGGCACTTAAGTTTTCTTTGATATTTTAGAGTATGGCTCACTCTTCTAGTGCTCAGGCTTATTCATTGTTCTAGCGCTCAAGCTTCTTCACTATTATGGCACTCAGGCTTCTTCATTGTTTTGGTGCTCAAGCATCTTCACTGATTTGATATCAATGCACTTCAAATGTTGCTCATAGGATTTTGAAATCCAAATTATGTCCTTTAATCCATATTCTTTATTTATTTTATAACTTCAACCAACTTTCTCTAGGAAACTTTCAATATGGCCTCACACAAGTGCTTTGCTTTTGACTTCTACACTAGTCTTTTTGAGATGGCCTCCAGTTTGTCACAATAGTAATAATAGGACTTCCTTCTCTCAAATTCTCTACCTCCTTATCATAGCAGTGAGTGGCTTAAATATTTGGACTACAACTCCAATATTTATATGTAAATTTTCCTATTGTAATTGATGTTCTTTTATAATTTTTAGATTTAGTAACTTTTGGGTGTAATCAACCCAACTTTACTTTGTCCTCTAACTTGCAATCTTAGGTGGATCATCTTCACCTTCTTTTCATGTCCAATTTTCCAATGAATTTTGGGTGCAATCGATCTTAATTTATCTATTGGTGTTATATCAACTGATCATATATTTCCCACAAACTTAGGTAATATGAAATCAATCTTTCCTTCTTATTTTTTCCACCAATATCAAGTGGCTAGAATGCAGCTCTGATACCATTGTTGGCTTTTTAGCCAGATTAATCATAACTCCCAATATCTAGGATCTTAAACAAACTCAAATATTAGAGCATGTTGGCTTTCTAAGCCTTACTACCATTAAATATCATAAGTTATCATATAGGTCCCAATATAAAATAGCCATAATATTAAAGGTCAAAATAATAACAATCTATCTAAAGAATAATATCAATGTATACAAATCTCATATAGATCAACAATATTGAAAAACTTACAATATTATTCAAGAATTTGAGAAATACAATCTTGAGATATTCTCTATACACTTTCTTACAAATTATGGAGCTTTGTCTCCATAATATAGCTATACAAGATAACTCTTCAAATTCTTGACTATTACTTTCCACATGACCTTTGGATTCTTATCTTGCCACTTGCATACAAGACTCTCAGTCTTCTAGCATGACACATGTACATATCCTGCACATCCCAATATATCAAATAATGTAATATTCTCTAACACCCCCTGTATTACATTATTTGATGTTGAAATTCTCTTGATCTACATAGATGATTTTGAAATATCTAAAATTTGTTTTGACCAAGTGCTTTTGTAAAAATATCTGCAATCTGATCTTTAGTAGAAACATGTTTCAATTGGATATGATGATTTTGAACATGATCCCTGATAAAATGACATTGAGCTTCAATGTGTTTTGTTCTTTCATGAATAATTGGATTTTTTATTAGATTAAGTACTCCTTGATTATCACAACTTATTATTGTAGGAGTTCTTCTGATTCCCATATCTGATAATATGTACTATAACCATAGTGCTTCACAGACTGCATCTTTAGTTGCATGATATTCTGCTTCTATAGATGAAAGTGCTATTGCATGTTGTTTTTTACTATACCAAGAAATAGGTCCTAAACCAAGATAGAAAATATAGCTTGATGTAGATTTTCTATCATCTATAGATCTAGCATAATCAAAATCTGAATATCCTTGTAGGTAAAATTTGTCATCATCCTTTTTATATGTGAGTCCATATTCTATAGTCTTGTTAATATATTGTAGTATTATTTTTGTGGCTTTCCAATGACTTTCTCTAGGTTCTTGCATAAACCTTGAAAGATAATTTACAACAAAAACTATATCTGGTCTAGTATTTGTTAAATATAGGAGACTTCCAATTAATTGACGATAGATAGTGGCTGAGACTAGAGGTGTCTCATCATATCTTGATAATTGTAATCCTTGCTCCATGGGAGTGTCTTTGGGTTTACAATTGTTCATCATGTATTTCTCAAGTAATGATTTTGCATACTTTGTCTATGTTATTGTGATATTGTTTTCATTTTGATAAATTTCCAATCCAAGACAATAATGAAGAAGCCCTAAATCTGTCATTTCAAAATCCTTTTCTAGATCCTTCTTAACTTTATCTATCAAAATTTTTGAGCTTCTTGTGATTACTATATCATCAACATATACTATAAGTATTATTCTATCATGTCCAATATTTTTTGTGTAGAGATTTGGATCTGATAAACTTCTTTTAAAATTATGTTGTAATAAATGATTATTAATCTTTATATACCATGCTCTTGGTGCTTGCTTTAGGCCATATAAAGATTTTTTTAGCTTGCAAACCTTTTGTTCTTGTCCTTTAATCACAAATCCTTCTGGTTGTGACATATATACCTCTTCTTCAAGATCACCATTGAGAAATGCATTTTTTACATCCATTTGATGAAGTTTCCATCCATGATGTGTTGCTAAAGCACAAATTGTTCTAATAGTAGTCATTCTTGTTGTAGGTGCAAATATTTCTTCATAATCAATTCCTTCTATTTGAGTATATCCTTTTGCAACTAATCGAGCTTTGTATTTATCAAGAGACCCATCTGCTTTGTACTTTATCTTGTAGACCCACTTGCATCCTACTACTTTCTTTCCTTGTGGTAGATCAACCAAATTCCATGTTTTATTTTTCATTAATGTTGCATATTCTGATTCCATGGCTGCCTTCCATTCTGGATGACTTAAAGCATTTGGAGTAGTTGTAGGTTCTATTATAGAACTTATCAACCCTCTATTTATTCTCGTTAAACTATGAGTTTGAGGTCTTGTAGTAGTGAGATCTGGCATCTGCTCTAATTTTGAATCCTTAAGTGTATCTCTAAGCCATATAGGTTCTTTCCTTTGAAGTGATGTAGTAGTCTCTACATTATCTATTTGTTCATCATCTAAGTCTAATTGTGAGTCTTCACTTGATGAATCTTCTTTTGAAGAATTTAAAATTATCCTTGAATCAGTCCTTTTTTCTTGGATAATATTCTTGTTTCCTTCATCAAATATTACATCTTTGCTTATGTAGATTTTCTTTGTTGTAGGATCAATTATTCTGTAACCTGTTGAATCATCATCATAACCAAGAAATATTCCACACATAGTTTTGTCATCTAATTTAGTTCTTCTTTGCTTTGGAATATGCATGTATGCCTTACATCCAAAGATTCTCAGTTGTTCTACAGTTGGTTTTTGTCTTGACCATACTTCTTCAAGAGTAACATTTTTTAGTATCCTTGTAGGTGATCTATTTTGTAAGTATACAACTGTTTTAACTACTTCTGCCCAATATTGATGATCAAGATGAGCTTCCTTTAGCATACAATGAACCATTTCCATAATTGATCTATTTCTTCTTTCTGCAATACCATTTTATTGTGGTGAATATGTTGTGGTGAGTTGTCTTTTTATACCATTGGCTTCTAAAAACAAGTTAAATTCTTTTGACAAAAATTCACCTCCTCTATCTGAACGAAGATTCTTGATTGTTTTTCCTGATTCTTTTTCAACTAGTAGTTTGAATTGTTTGAAACAACTGAATGCTTTAGATTTGAATTTCATAAAATACACCCAAATTTTTTGGAGTAATCATCAACAAATAGTTGAAAATATCTGTGTCCTCCAATGCTAGTGACATTCATTGGACCACATAAATTTGTATATATTAATTCCAATGGTTCTTGAGTTCTGTGTTGACGAAGTTCAAAAGGTATTCTATGTTGTTTTCTTGCTAGACATTCTGGATAGACTATAGATTCCCATGAAATTTTAGGTAAACCTTTAACCATTTGATGTTTACTCATCTCATTTAATGAAGATGCACTTATGTGTCCTAGCATTTTATGCCAAAGCTCTCTTGTTTATGAAATCCTTGCTAATAGAGCTATATTTGACACTGTATCTAGAGTGAATAAACTATTTTTATAAGAGCCAGAAGCTATAACTCTTCCTTGTTTGATAATAAGATATTTTTTTGTCTTTAATAGTTTTAAATTCAACTGCTAGGTTTTGATCCATCAGTTGAGATACTAAAAGAAGATTAGTAGTCAATCCAGGTACATATAGTACATTGTTAATTATTCCTTTTTCATTTGATAGATCAATTAAGACATCTCCTACTCCTTTGACCTCATAAGTCATACTATCTTCTATGACAACTGGTTTTTCATATTTCTCTTGAAAGGTATTAAACCATTGTTTATTTCCAGTCATATGCCTACTTGCTCCGGAATCAATGTACCAATAATCCATAGTGAGTTCCTTTGAAGTAGTAAACCTTATATCTCCCAAGTTTAAGATATAACTCAAATATGAAATTTGCAAATTTTCTAAAAGTTTTCTAAACCTTTTAATTCCTTAAATTGATTTGCAAAATTTAAAAAATCTTCTAATGTTTTTCAATTTTATATAAAAACAACTTTAAATGATCACACTAATTAATTAAAGTAGAAACCCTTATAACTCCTAAAAAATTAAATTTTGAACTAACCCTTATAACTCCTAAATTAAATTATCTCCTTAAAATATGTAAACATCTTATACCTCCAATAACCCCAATTAAAAGATAATTAATAAACTAGCCTTATATCTCTCCTTAGATAACTTGTTCTCCAATTTGTGCTCCACTTGCTCATTGGCGCTAATGCTTCTGATGTTCTTATGGATGTACTTCCTCTACACCTATATTTAAGTGAATCTCAAATCAAACATACCAATTGATAACTAACATATGTGTGGAGCTCTGCATTCTTAAATACAAACATTAGAAAAAATATTTTATCTTCTATACGACTTTGTTATACATTATAGCAACAATAATACTCAATAAACAATGTTTTTATGTTTCACATTTTATGATTTGCACTCCGAACGTTGGACTTCAATGATTCCCTACTCGGTCTCTTCCCTTCCTCAAGTTGGTGTCTTCATGGCTAGATTCTACATCATTGGTTTCTCCTCAGGTATTTGTTTCTCTACCTTAGATGTAGGTTTCTCTACCTCAATCATTGGTTCCTCCACCTTAGGCACTGATTTCTCTACCTTAGAAGCTAGTTTCTCTACTTTAGTCACTGGTGCCTGCACCTTAGGAGTTCATTTCTCTACCTTAGGTGCTAGTTGCTCTATCTTAGTCACTACTTTCTATTGGCTAGTTTCCAATGTTTCTAGTATTTCTCTTTATTGGTTTGCTAGTTGCCTTATTTATTGGTTTTATTATCTCTATTATGGTTAATTCATTCACTACTATCCTAGCTTCTTCATACCATACTTCATATTACTTCTTCATGCTAACTTCCTTCGCTAAAATTCATGCTTCTATACTGTAACTATGTTGTATATTCTTTTAGATAATACCAATGTAATAGCTCTATAGTTTTCTCTATCTTAGACAATACCAATGCAATGGTGTTGTAGTTTTTACTCTATGTATACTACTGCAATGGTATTGGTTTAAACATTTGGCTAGAATATTTGTATAAGCTTCTACGTATGGTGCTTTTATGTATGATTTATTTTGTTGTTATGACACCTTTGCTATTATAACAACAACTCTAAACTTTTACTTTATTTTAACATTGGACATACAACCTTTCCTCCTATTTTCTATGGTGCTTTCTTGAGTTGGCCAAATGGACTATTTCTCTACTATATGACCGAATGAGTTATTCTTTTGCTATATGGATGAATGACCTATTATCTTCTATCTACTTTCTTGAGTCAGTCGATCGACCTCTATCATGCTACCTTATTCAGTCGTTTGAATGGGCCTATTGTTCAAAATATTGAATTGTAGGGCCTCTTTTCTCTAACATGAGCCTTTTTTCTCTTCTATATTGATTTCTTCTTAGGAAGCTTCTCAAACTTCTATAGCTTAATTTCTACAGTCAATTTGAAATATTTAATGCCATAGGTCACACCTAAGAACCCAATATGATTCTCCTTTTTCTAAAACATATTAATATCAAGGTGTCTCTTTCTTAAATGATAAAATTTTCTCCTAAGTTGGTTTGCCCTTGATCTAGCTAAGTCCTAGTCTTCAATGGTTTTTCTTAAACCAAGTGGAAATACTTTAGCCTATTCTTCTTAGTAAAACCTTTAAAAAATAGAGTCAGTATTTATTTACTTTAAAGTGGACATACTTTAATTTAGCTTTATCAAAAATGGACAAAGATAATTATTGAAAAATTGTGGCTAATAAAATCAACTCTATCAAACTGGACAAATTCAAGTGGTAGCTCTGATACCACTATTGGATTTTTAAGCCTTACTACCACAAAATATCATAGGTTATCACATAGGTCCCAATATAAAATAGCCATAATATTAAAGGTCAAGATAATAACAATCTATCTAAAGAATAATATCAATCTATACAAATCTCATATAGATAAATAGTATTTAAAAAACTTACACTATTATTCAATAATCTAAGAAATACAATCTTGAGATATTCTCTGTACACTTTTATTACAAATTATGGATCTTTGTCTCCATAATATAGCTTTACAAGATAACTCTTCAAATTATTGACTATTGCTTTCCACATGACCTTTGAATTCTTATCTTACCACTTGCATACAAGACTCTTAGTCTTCTATCATGACACATGTACATATCTTGCACATCCCAATATATCAAATAATGTAATATTATCTAACAAAGCATTCAATATATCTAGCCAATATCAATGAATATAACATTCATGAAATAACAATATCAATCAACAATATACTCATAATATTATTGATGAATCAAACATATAATATCTCTTGTATTCTTCAAGATTCAATTCTCTGTACAATGCTTCATATCAACTTTATTTTTTCATATAATACATGGATCTTTGTCTCCATAATATAACCTTACAAGTGACCTTTCAATACTTTGACTATTTCTCTCCTCACATATCCAGGAGATGCATCCTTTCATATTCCTCACATATGACAAACCTCTCATGTCTCTTGACTTTACATCTTCACTTGTATACTTGACACCTACACGTATGACTCTTGATTTTCTACACACTTGTGCACTTTTATTACATGACACTTGTACACTCTCACATTCTACACACTTGCACACTTTATCACATGACACTTGGAATCTTCTCATACATTGACACATACTTTAGAGAAATATAAATCACACACCCTACTCTAATAACTCACACTCTAATATAATATTTACAAATGTATAATTGTACCATGGGGGTACATTATTATTTACCAAATAATATAATATTCTCCAATAGTAGTCACTAGTGATGATTCTTATTTATAGGTGGCTATTTGTGGAGAGATGAATCTTGGTTCATCATCATTTAGGGAAGTTCTCCATGTAAGATGCGGTGCCCAATCTTCTTTCTATTTTTGATATCATCCATTTTAAAAAATGTGTAATTTTAGCTTGACAAAAGGATGATTAAGATATTGATGATGGTTTTAAGACTTTAGCCTCAAGATATTATAATGATTATGATCAAATCTATAATCTTAGTGAGCCATCTTATTCTTCTTCGTCCTCCAAGAAGAATGGATTTGATGATAATATGTCTAAGGTAAATGACATTAATAAACATTGGCATGGACACATCAACTATGAATATTTGAGGCACATGATTCAAATTTGGTTGGTAGAGAATAAGAATTATGAAAAAACTTTGAGAATTATAGCAATAGCAGTAGCAATTTAATAATGCATAAATTGTTAGTCTTACAATGGCACTGAGAGGGGGGGTGAATCGGTGCAGCTAATTAAAAACTTAAATCTTCAACTCTTAATTCTGAACTAATGAATGCTTAAAACCAGATGCAACAAGTGTAACAAGATAGCAACACATAACACAAGATTTAACGAGGTTCACCAGTTTTGGCTACTCCTCAAAAATAGACTGCTTGGACTCCCATCCAAATCCAGCCTTTGCAAAGCACCAACTTCACAATCAGTTTACCAGCACCCACTGGAAGGAGCACCAACCCCTGATTTACCAGCACCAACAGGAAGGAGCACCAACCCCTGATTCCAAGCACCAACTTGGACTTCTATTTTGAATCTCAGATTGACATAAATATGCCTTCACTTTTACAAGACCCTCACTGGTCTATTGCTTCCTCAACTTCTTTCTCTGTTCATTAAACACACTCTCTTTTCTTGCCCTCTTGTGACTCTCTATACATTTTCTTACAGCACCTATCTTCTATCATGCAGCATACTCTCCAGCTTACTTATCTTTTTGCACTTTCTCTGCTACACCCTTTTTCCCTTTTACTTCCTTTCTGTACAGCAGTCATTTTACACTCTTAGCAGCACTCTTACCATTTTCTTGTTCTGCATCTTTTCGCCCACTTACAGCCCTGTCTTACTGCTTACTCTTACAGCTCTCTTGCTGCTCTGCTTACTCAGCTCTTACAGCTCTCCTACAGCCCGTAGCTCTATCCCTCTATTCAGCGGCACTTTTCCACTATCAGCAGCACTCTTTCCTACTGAGCAACACGCTGCTCTCACTCTTCTCGCACGGAGCTCAACCTTGCTACTTCACGCAAATATCCTTTTATAACTGTGTTCTGTTTCTATTCTTAACTTCCATATTCGTGCATGCAACCTATTAATAGTAACGACTCCTTTATTCTCACATGCAATCTTATTAATAGAACGGTTCTTTGTTTGGGCTTCGAGACGTTTCTCTGTCCAACTCGTGGTCTTCGTCTGATGACTTTCAGTAACCACTGCTGCATGATATTTCTTTGTAACGGCTCCTGTAACTGTAGTAATGACTTCTATTTACTATCACTGTAACTGCCCCTATAACTACCGTAATTACTTCAGTTCACTATTCTTATTTAACTGCATGATTTCTATCTGTAACTGCACCTGTAACTGTTGTACTGACTTCAGTTAACTCTTCTAATTTTGGCTGCATGTATTTCCTCTACAAATGCATCTGTAACTATCATTTTCCTTCAGTTAACTTTACTTCGGCTGGGTTCTACTTTTTATCATGCAAAAACAACATGTCGCGATATCATGACATTTTTGCCCCTTTAACTCTTCCTTGGCGTTTGACCGTAAAAACAAGACATGTCGTGATATCGTGACATTTTTTGCCTCCTAGTCCTCTTCTCGGCTTGCACCCATGAAAACTGAACATGTCACAAAATCGTGACACTTTCGCTTCCTTGCACTCTTCTCTGCTTGCACTAGCGAAAACATGACATGTCACGAAATCGTGACACTTTCGCTTCCTTGCACTCTTCTCTACATGCACTAGCGAAAACAAGACATGTCACAAAATCGTGACACTCACCTCTCTTCCAACATGTCATCAAAATCGTGACACTTTCCTCCTTGCTCTTTCTTCTTTGCCCAAACATGTCACGAAATCACGATCACTCTCCCTTAGAGCTCTTCTCCTTCAATTAGTCATGAAAATCAATCACTACACTTTCCTTTGCTTTCTTTTGCTTCATGAATATCGCGACACTTCATTCTTCTCTTTCTCTTCGCTTTGGACCGCAAAAATGAAGCATGTCACGAAATCGTGACACCTTTTTCTCTCTCTCTTCTCTGCATTATGTCATGAAATCGTGACACTTTTCCTCCTTAGCGCTTTTCTTCTCATCGGATCACGAAAACCCGACATGTCACGAAATCGTGACACTTTTTCTCCTTAGCGCTTCCTCTTGCAAATTGTCATGAAATCGTGACACTTTTCCTTGCAAGCTCTTTCTCTCAAACATGTCACGAAATCGTGACACTTTTCATCTCCTCTCCAACATTTCACAAAATCGTGACACTTTTCTTTGCAGCTCCTTCTCCAAACATGTCATCAAATCGTGACATTTTCTTTGCTTCGCCTTCTCTCCAAACATGTCACGAAATCGTGATATTTTTCTTACATGCCTTCTTCTCCAAACATGTCACGAAATCGTGACAGTTTTCTCTCCTTCTTCTTCTCAACATGTCACGAAATCTGATAGTTTTCCTACTTGCTTCTTGCTCTCCAACATGTCACGAAATCATGATAGTTTTTCTACTTGCTCTTCTCTCTTCAACATGTCGCAAATCTTTTCTCCTTTTCCAAATTTTTCTCTCTCCTTCATATGTCGCAAATCTTTTCTCTCTCAAAAACATGTCGATATCGCGACAATTTTCTTACTTGTCTTTTTCTTTGATCCTTTGAATCTGGGCCACTTTTGTCTTCTTGGAAATTCATTGTACATGCTCTGAACTCTTGTTCACTTCATCAACCGATCCATCTAATGACCTCTGCACTCCTGTCCATTGCATCAACCGATCCTCTGTCTGTGTTGACAACAATGACAATACTTTGGCTGCACCTTGCTCATCAATGAACTCCTGTCCATTGCATCAACTGATCAACTTGACTGTGTTGACAACAATGACAATACTTTGGTTGCACCTTGCTCATCAATCTCCCCCTTTGGAATTGTTGGCAACACACGTAATTGTGTGCAATTACCTGTAAATCTTCTCCCCCTTTGACAATAATACCAAAGGGCGGCTGCAAAACTCCCCCGAGTCCATGCACAACATTCTCAGGCAAAAATTATTATAGTTAGCAAAAAGCATAAACATGAGCAATATGATAAAAAGATGCATAAATGCTCCCCCTGAGAATTTGATCTCGATAGCTAGTCAATTCTTAGACTATTCTTGGGAATATGTGACCACTTCATTTCACTGTTTGACAACATCATGATAAGCATAATAGGCATTACTCAGATCTATCTTCAACTGTGTTGGCTATTGGATCTCTATCCATTGAGACTCTGTTCTCTGTACTCTATCAATAGGCTCACACAGAACCTGCTTAACAAGCTCACATAGAACTTGTCCAAATCAGCTCACAAGTCCTCACTAGAACCTGTCCAATTCAGCTCACAAGTCTTCACTAGAACTTGTCCAAATCAGCTCACAAGTTCATCAAGAAAAACTTGCTTAGCATGAACCCACAAAGAGAATTGTTAGAGACCCAATGTGATTCATCAACCTCATAGAAGCATAAAGAGAATTGTTAGAGACTCAATATGTTCTATACTTAACTCCCAATCTCAATCTCAACTCAATCTCAATCTCAAAAGAATAAGATAGATGTAGTATGCTTTTCTCAAGAACATGAAACACAACCCAACAATTGCCAACCATGCAATAACTCATATAACAATGATACTCATGTTCTTTCCACAACCAATATCTTTTCTCAACCAATTAGGGCTTTAACAACAATGCTTATAGACAAGGTTTAACCAACATCATTCAACTCAAGATTAACCTTGAAGCATTCAACCAATCACTACATGAAAAGGAAACTAGTAGACATCCTTTTCCTTCCAAAGGTATTTGAACAAAACAACCACCAACATAAATCACCAATGCAAAGAATAACTTGCTCAAATCAATCTCAATGGAGTAAGCCCAAATCATGTATCTGGAAATCTGTCCCAGCATTGTCCTCAAATATTTCCCAAAGGCCTTCTTCAAAGGCTCAATCAATCAACTCAACCAATCATCACCAGGCTGGAAACCATCTGGCTGCTCATTATAAACCTCTCCTTCAATCTTCCCATTCAAAACGCTGATTTCACATCTGTCAACAACATTGACAAGTGACTCACACTTGTACCAACTTTTGTCCAACGCTGTACCAACACTGCAATTTTACTGCCAACTCTGTGCAAGCATCAAACACAGTACCACAAAACCAACCAAATCATTTGAACTGTTATAATCCTTAACTTTTGACAGTGGCAGTAAGAACCAATTGTTAGTCTTACAATGATCTTATATAGCCAACTTTTTGTTCTGCAATGCCAGCAGCATCTGCATACATCTCCACCATGCATCTTGGATATTCTCAACAAGCTTGAACCTAATGACAATAGTTTGTCTCTCTCTGCAGTGAGAATCTAGCAGGCTACCTCAATCCACTTTCAACTCTGTCCAAGCATCAAATACTGTACTATAGCACAACCAAATTCCTTTTTATATTTACAACCTGATCTGAATTTTCTACAGTTACTGCAGATCACACCTTACTTTCAACTGTGCAAATCAGGAGAAGACATTTTGTCAAACACTTTATGGCCAACCATAGTGCACCTTGCTCAGCCTCATACTTCTTAACCTCGGATTGGCATTTGATCAACAGTTGAAATGAAACTGTCTGTGAATTAAATATATTCACCAAGGCGTCATGAAAGATCTAACAATCTTCACATCAAAGTGTAGAACAAATACACGTTGCTTTTATCGAAACACATATATGCAGCTAGGGCAAACATTCTTTCCACTCAACCAAATTATCTGAACTGTTATGATCCATAATTTTGAACAGTGGCAGAAGAATCATCAATAGTACAACAATGACATATCTCAAAACTACCAATGGTGACAGCTCTTCAATTTAATCACCACCCTTCACGGCACTACCACAAACAACTACATGAACAGAAAACACACTTTGACAGCTATACAACAACTCCCCGACTACTTTCCTTTCATCCTCAGATAACCAAACAAATACATAGGAGCATTTAAAATAAGACTTTAATATTGCTCCCCTGAGGATGTGCCACCTGGAGTGGCTTAGTGCAATAGAGGAGTAGTCTCCTTCAGTCCAAGGAGACACGATTTCCTTTCTTCTGTCTTTCTCCAGACTTTCTTGAACTTGGGCTTGAGTTTTTCAACTACATCCCTATTTTGCACCTTTTCGTGAACTTGAACATTTCTCTTGCGAGGTTGTCTCTTGTGCATCCTTGATGGATGATTATTTTCCTTTCTTTTATGCACATGATATGTTCTCTGCCTGTGTTGCATTCTTTGCGTCTGATGAAATCTACGGTCTTGCCTTAGATTAGATACAGAAGTGCTTGGACAAAACCTTGCTATGTGCCCATGACCATTACATTTAAAACATTGCACATGATATGTCCCCTTTCTGTGTTGCACTCTTTGTGTCTGATGAAATCTAGGGTCTTGCCTTAGATTGGATACAGAAGTGCTTGGACAAAACCTTGCAATGTGCCCATGGCCATTACATTTAAAACATTGCACAGGGTGTTCACTCAGGAAAGCAGATGTGTTTTTATCAGCATAACTTTTTGATCTATTGTTCAGTCCACAATAAATTGCCTTGTGACCATAGCAGTTGCATTTAGAACAATAGCCATTAAAAGCATTATTATTAAAAGAGTGAGAGTGAGAGAACCTCTTTTGTTGTGGTTGCTTTGTTGTAGATCTTCTTTGATGCTTTCTTCCTTTTGAAGATTCAGCTTCAACCTTGAACTTCTTCTTCTCTGCATATTTGGAAGATGAGGGTTGTTCAGCTTCAGACTTTTCTCGCTTTGATCCTTCAAGTAGTGAGCTTCTTCTTTTCTACATTTTTGGAAGATGAAGGTTGTTCAGCTTCATATCCAAGACCAAACTTAGTCGTGGAGCTTCTTTGTTGCTTTATCATTTTATCTAGCAACTCTGTGCTCTTCTCATATTTGAGATTTATATTGGCCTCTTCTAGTTGTTTCTTCAATGAAACAATCTCTTCTTCTTGTTGGCAGCAAACAGTCTCTTTCTCATTGATTTGAGACCTGAGAATATCTTCAATCCTTTTGTACTTGTTCTACTTGCAACTTTAGATCAACAATAACTTTGTTAGATTCCTCTTCACTTGTGTTGCATACATCATCCTCATCATCCAGGTGTGTCTTCAAGGCTTCTTCTGATTTCTTGGCCTTTTGAACTTGTAGGAAGAGATCTTCAATCTCATCCCCATATTCTTCTAACTTCTTGGACATTCTTTTGTTCTTTTTCTTTTCTATACTCAACTCTTCAAGTGCGGCTACCAACTCACCTTCTAGATCTACTTCAAACTCCAGGTTTTCATTGCATACTTCAGAATCCACTTCTTCTACCTTCTCTAGTTCAGTTTTCTCTTCCACAAGAACTGAAACTGGCTGAGATGCCTTTTTGGAGGAGGATCTATTCTTCTTACCCATTGTGAACTAATCCAAGATCAACCTTGACTGATTTAGCCTAAATTGGGAACTTGGCTCTGATACCAATTGTTAGTCTTACAATGGCACTGAGAGGGGGGTGAATCAGTGCAGCTAATTAAAAACTTAAATCTTCATCTCTTAATTCAGAACTAATGAATGCTTAAAACCAGATGCAGCAAGTGTAACAAGATAGCAACACATAACACAAGATTTAACGAGGTTCACCAGTTTTGGCTACTCCTCAAAAATAGACTTGCTTGGACTCCCATCCAAATCCAGCCTTTGCAAAGCACCAACTTCACAATCAATTTACCAGCACCCACTGGAAGGAGCACCAACCCCTGATTTATCTGCACCAACAGGAAGGAGCACCAACCCCTGATTCCAAGCACCAACTTGGACTTCTATTTTGAATCTTGATTGACATAAAAATGCCTTCACTTTTACAAGACCCTCACTGGTCTATTGCTTACCTCAAATCAATCTCATGGTCATTAAGCACACTCTCTTTTCTTGCCCTCTTGTGACTCTCTGTACATTTTCTTACAACACCTGTCTTTTATCATGCAGCATACTCTCCAGCTTACTTATCTTTTTGCACTTTCTCTGCTACACCTTTTTTCCCTTTTACTTCCTTTCTGTACAATAGTCATTTTACACTCTTAGCAGCACTCTTACCATTTTCTTGTTCTGCATATTTTTGCCCACTTACAGCCCTGTCTTACTGCTTACTCTTACAGCTCTCTTGTTGCTCTGCTTACTCAGCTCTTACAACTCTCCTACAGCCCGCAGCTCTATCCCTCTATTTATCACTTTTCACTATCCACTCTTTCCTGCCAACACGTTGCTCTATCTTCTCGCACGGAGCTCAACCTTGCTACTTCACGCAAATCTCCTTTTATAACTGTGTTCTGTTTCTATTCTTAACTTCCATATTCGCGCATGCAGCCTGTTAATAGTAACGACTCCTTTATTCTTACATGCAATCTTATTAATAGAATGGTTCTTTGTTTGGGCTTCGAGACGTTTCTCTGTCCAACTCGTGGTCTTCGTCTGATGACTTTCAGTAACCACTGTTGCATGATATTTCTTTGTAACGGCTCCTGTAACTGTAGTAATGACTTCTATTTCCTGTCATTGCCCTATAACTGCCGTAATTACTTCAGTTCACTATTCTTATTTAACTGCATGATTTCTCTCTATAACTGCACCTGTAACTGTTGTACTGACTTCAGTTAACTCTTCTAATTTTGGCTGCATGTATTTCCTCTGCAAATGCATCTGTAACTGTCGTTTTCCTTCAGTTAACTTTACTTCGGCTAGGTTCTCCTTTTTATCCTATAGAAACAACATGTCGCGATATCGTGACATTTTTGCCCCTTTAACTCTTCCTTGGCGTTTGACCGTGAAAACAAGACATGTCATGATATCATGACATTTTTCTCCTTGTCCTCTTCTCGGCTTGCACCCTGAAACATGACATGTCACGAAATCGTGACACTTTTGCTTCCTTGCACTCTTCTCTGCTTGCACTAGCAAAAACAAGACATGTCACGAAATCGTGACACTTTCACTTCCTTACACTCTTCTCTGCTTAGCAACAAGACATGTCACAAAATCATGACACCTTTCACTTTTGTACACTCTTCTTGCTTGCACTAAAATAACATGTCACGAAATCATGACACTTTTCTTACCTTATGCCTTTCTCTATCTTTTGCCCACGAAAACATGTCACGAAATCGTGACACTTTCGCTTCCTTAGCTCTTCCTCCTTGAATTCTGTCATGAATACACCTACACTTCCTTCCTTTCTTCTCAACCGACACTTCTTTCTCCTCTTTCTCTTCGCTTTGGACCATGAAAATGAAGCATGTCGCAAAATCGCGACACCTTTTTCTATCAGACTCTCTCTCCTGCATTATGTCATGAAATCGTGACACTTTTCCTCCTTAGCGCTTTTCTTCTCATCGGATCACGAAAACCCGACATGTCGCGAAATCGTGACACTTTTTCTCCTTAGCGCTTCCTCTTGCAAATTGTCGCGAAATCGTGACACTTTTCCTTGCAAGCTCTTTCTCTCAAACATGTCGCGAAATCGTGACACATTTTCATTACTGCCTCTCTTGCAAATTGTCACGAAATCGTGACACTTTTCTTTGCAAGCTCCTTCTCTCCAAACATGTCACGAAATCGTGACAGTTTTCTTTGCTTGCGCCTTCTCTCCAAACATGTCACGAAATCGTGACAGTTTTTCTTGCATGCGCTTCTTCTTCAAACATGTCACGAAATCGTGACAGTTTTCCTGCTCTTCCAAGTTTCTTCCTTCTTCTCCAACATGTCACGAAATCATGACATTTTTCTACTTGCCTTCTTCTTTACCAACATGTCGCGAAATCGTGACAATTTTTCCACTTGGCTTCTTTGCCTCCAACATGTCGCGAAATCGCGATAGTTTTTCTACTTGCCTTCTTCTCTGCCAACATGTCGCGAAATCGCGACAATTTTCCCTCTTGGCTTCTTTCCTCCAACATGTCGCGAAATCATGACAGTTTTTCCACTTCTTCTCTCCTCCGACATGTCGCGAAATCGCGATAGTTTTTCCACTTTTTCTCTCCTCCGATATGTCACGAAATCATGACGCACAACACAACATGTCGCGATATCGCGACAGTTTTCTTACTTGTCTTTTTCTTTGATCCTTTGAATCTGGGCCACTTCTGTCTTCTTGGAAATTTATTGTACATGCTCTGACTGCTCTGAACTCTTGTTCACTTCATCAACCGATCCATCTAATGACCTCTGCACTCCTGTCCATTGCATCAACCGATCCTCTGTCTGTGTTGACAACAATGACAATACTTTGGCTGCACCTTGCTCATCAATGAACTCCTGTCCATTGCATCAACTGATCAACCTGACTGTGTTGACAACAATGACAATACTTTGGTTGCACCTTGCTCATCATAAATAATATTACCCAAATGATACTAATAACTCAAATCTAGTTATTAAAAAATCCAATATGCAATTATCAACTCCATATTCAAATTAATATAAATTCTTAGCCACTTGGAGAGGGTAAAGTTGTATATGCACAACACACACAACTATAATTTAAATATCAAATATGATATCAACTACCACCTAAATCTTTCTATTTATAGAATAAATCAATTATTACCCTTAAACCTAATGTTCAAGGGCCCACTATCTAAACCTAGGGTCCAATATAATAAAAATAAATATATTCAACATGGCTATAATAGAGTCATTACATGGCTCACCCCTTAGAAGCTTTATCCTCAAAGCTGGAAAAGATTGGAAATTTCTCGTAAGCTCCCATGTAGCATCTTATTATGGAATATCCTACCACGTGATGAGAGACTTCTAAATTTATGGAGATCAAAGATGATAAACTCTAGGCTACAACATTTTTTTAGGCCAAAGAGTGATTTTACCTTCTTCATTGAGCACTTGAAGCTCCATATGAGACTACACTTTTTGGATAATAACTTGTTTGAGATAAGATACTTGAAATACAAGATGAATTCAAGAATATGGTGGAAGTTCCAACTATTATGCCACTTCACCAATGCAACAAACTACCTTGTAGGGCCCATGAAATTGAGCAGACAACTTTTGACTAGACTTGGTCTTTAAGGACAATTGCTTATAAGGTTACAAATGCAAAAAAAACATCTCCTATGGTAAATTATAATTTAAAATAATGTGTATCTTATTCTTGCTTCATGCAATTATAGGCTTGGGTCAAATTATCTTTAATAAGCTAAATCACAAGTCTTCATTGCTATAACAAATCATCTTACTGGGCAATCTCAGAGAATCCTAGAATATAGTCTACCACTAATGGAGGTTTATAACCATATAATGCTTCAAACAGATACATCTTGAGTGATGAATGATAAGAGATATTATACCACCATTTCACTAATGAGAGTCATTAAACCCAGTGATACTACTTTTCTTGAACAAAAAAATGAAGGTTAGTACCCAAATATTTATTAACAAACTCTGTTTGATCATCCAACTAAGGGTGATAAGAAGAGAACATACTCATATTGGTACTACTAAGATAAAATAATTCTTTCCAAAAGATACTAGCAAAGATAGGATCACAATAACTCACAATGATTTTGGGTATACCATGTAATTTAAAACATAATCACAAAATACCTTGGCCACTCTACTTGTTGAATGGGGATGTTGTGATGCATAGAATTGAGAATACTTGGAAAGGCAACCTACTCATAAAGATCAACATTTTACCCTTAGATTTGGGAAGGGCCTCAATGAAATCCAAGGATATATGCATCCATTGGTAGTCAAGGATAGGCAAGGGTTATAATAATCTAGAATATTTAATTGTTTCTCCTTTATTAAACTGACACATCTCACACTTAGCCATAAGAATCTTGGCATATGGTTTTAATCCTTTCCAAGAAAATATTGCTTCACCCATTGGTATATTTTAACTTAATATCCAAATACTGAGGAAGATAAATGTGATCCCTTTTATGAAGCACTCCATTAGTATATGAGAAATAAGAATGCAATGATGAGCCCATATCCCCTTCCTGAATGATCCACACAATCTCTAGATCGTAAAGTCAATATTTCCAATGTTGAGAAAGCCATTGTGGAAGAGGACTAGAGATGGCATTGATAGTAACAACATCCTCATATCTACGAGATAGATCATCATCCATGATATTCTCCTTTCCTTTCTAGTATTCAATAACAAATCATAACCCAAGATATTGGTCATCCATTTATTTTTTTCAAGACATGAGAGATGCTATTGTAAAGAAAAATTAAGGTTTTTATGGTTGGTCTTGGTGATAAAAGAATACTCTAAAAAAAGGCCTTCATTTCTCTATGGCATGCAAAATAACAAAAAAATCCTTCTCATAAGTGGATCATCCTAGATTCTTGCTTGAAAGTTACTTACTTTGAAAGGCTAATGGGTGACCATATTACATCAAAACAACTCCAATACTTGTGTCAAGTGCATCACACTCAATGAATAAAGGTTTGATAAAGTTAGGAGTGGCCAAATTAGAAGTGGTACACATAGCTTCTATGAGGGATTGGAAGGCTTTGGAAATGGATTTAGACCAAAAAAATGCATCCTCTTTAATGAGAGTTGTGATAGGAATGGTAATCTTTCCATAGTTGTAGATAATTTTTTTATAGTAGCTTATGAGTCCTAAAAATTCACAAAGTTGTTTAAGGGATTTAGGCAAGGTCCAATATTGTGTAGCTTTGATCTTGTTAGGATCTACCTTGAATCCTTCTTAAGTTACTATATATACCAAGTATTCTACCTCATGGACCCCAAAGGAACATTTGGACCTTTTAACAAAAATATTTTCCCTTTGCAATAGGTGAAGAACTTTATCAATATAAACTAAATGATCCTCCTAGGACTTGCTGTAAATTAAATATCATCAAAGTAAACTAGAACATAGGATAAAAGATAGAGTTAATTAAGACCATTAATGAGATAAAAAGGCATGACTAGGAACTTATAATAACCCTCATGTGTATAAAAATTAGTCTTTGGGATATCCTTTTTCCTACCCCTAATTTGATGAAATTCAGAACACAAGTCTAGTTTTGTAAAGTATCTAGCACCATGTAATTCATCCAACAAATCATCTATAATAGGAATAGGAAACTTATCCTTTATGGCGATATTATTGAGAGGATAAAAATAAGGACACATGTGCCATACACCATTAGAGAGGAGTATGGACTAATGCTTGGATGGATGATTTCTTGCTCCAACATATCCTACTTAGCTTCTCAATTCTAACTTTTTGGGATGGGGGTAATGGTAAGGACACATATTAGGAGGTTGAATTCTTGGAACAATGTAGATGGTATGATCATGTGTGTACTTAGGAGGTACATGGATTCACTAACGACCTCCTCATAGCAATCCACAATGTTCTATAAATCCAATGAATGAGCTGGAAGAAGTAGCTCTAAATACTAAACCTCCATGCAATTGACTTGGTCAAAGAATTCACCACCTTTATTCAATATATTTTCCATGCCATGTGAACTATCCACCTTGGATGGAAGGGGTTGGATTAATTGGAGACAAATGACTCTTCTCTTATCCGTCAACATGATATATAATTTATGTAGATTAATAGTAACATCACGAAGTTGAGATAGTCATTGTGCTTCCAAAAATAATATTTGAACAACCTAGGTTTATAGAAAAGATATTGCTCAATCAACTATAATCCCCCTTTCTTTTTTTAACTTTAGCCATTCGACCCACACACTAAGTAGTATTCCTTTTTGTAATTAAGACTTGAAATTTATATTGATTTGAAGTATTGATATACAATCCCAAGGACTTCATTGTCTTATTATCTCAACTATGATTTGAATATAAAAAATTATCTCAAGTACCACTCAACTCTTCCTATTTATAGATTAAATAAATTATTAACCCTAACCCTAATCCTCAAGGGCCGACTATCTAAACCTAGGGTCCAAGCTAATAAAATTAAATATATTTAATGTGGCTATATTGGAGCCATGACACATTGATGCTTGTTGGAAGATTTTTAATATGCCTAAAGGCAAGAACGGTGTTAGTTTTTGGGATATTATTCCTCTTCTCAAGGGCAAGAAATTTGATGTTTGTTGGGATCTTGTTCCTCTACTTAAGGGAAAAAATATCATTGGTTGTAAGGAGTATGGTTAGGTGCAAAAGCACATGGTATTCCTTATTACTAAGGGGTTCTCTCAGAAGAAGGAAATTGACTATTTAGAGACATTTGGTCCTATTGGATGGATGGACCTTGTTTGGATGATTTTCTCTACTTAAGGTCACTAGTTTAGGTATTCATACCCTTTAGACCAACTATTTCATCATTGTTTGGAAAACTTATTCTTTTCATTAGTAAGATTATTTGATGTTTAGGTAATGTTTTGATTATTTGAAATTTATGTCTCCTTTACTAGGTGATGTGTTGATTCTATTTCTATCCAAATATATTAATAAATGTGATATATGAAGTAGAGAACATTACAAAATTGGCTATTAAAAAAGTAATAACTTTGGTTGACTATAACAAATTATAGATGGCGTACATGGGATAGCAATGGTAGTTCTATTGAAGGTGCTTCCACCCTCTGTTGAGCATGTCTATATTTGTAGGGGGGGACATTCTAGGGTGTGCTTCCTTGAGCTAGAAAAATGCTTCTTTTGGATATAAGAACTAAGGATTAAGGTTAAAACTTCTTACCATGTGATATTAGTAAAAATAAAAAGGTTAATACTAGGAAAAATATTGTGCTATTTTTTTAAAATCAAGATGATACATTAAACAATACTCATAGGTCAAGATAAGGGTTACTATGAAGAAAACATAAAATTGATTAAAAAGGGGTAATCGGTAAGAGTGGTTTACTAAATAACTCATTTATAATTTGAGACTTCCTACCCAATATATATTAGATATTAAGTGACAATATCTTAGTGAGTAAATAAGATTTAAGAAAAATGAGAGCAATCCAATGGTCACTTACAAAGAGTAAAATTCACCCTCAAGGAGAATATTTAAAAACTAAAAGCATATTATAAATTTGTTTAGATTAAATTATCATCATCTAGAAATTATAATAAGAAGATTATAATTATTAATTGAGATGAGTGCCTTTGTTTACTTTGCAATCAAGAGTAAGTTGGTGATGAGAAACATGTAAATGTTGCATTGTCATACATACCAACATTTAAGATAAAAGTACTCATTGCAACATAATGACTTGAGTAGCTCATACAACCAATTAAATTATAACCTATAAAAGTGGGTGGCAGATATCTTATGAATTTTTTAGAACATCATAAAATGAACACATATAAGACATTTGTCAATTGAGGTAGAGATAGTAGTGAGAAATATAATTGAGTTACAACAAGGAAAAATATATATTTATATAATAGGTTCATTCTTTTATAGTCCATCCCATAGGTCTTATAGGTTCTCTCATGGATAAAAGTAAAAACAGTTCATTCATTTAAATTAAATTATTTTATATGTTAAATTATAACTTTTATAATAAAAAACATGATAAAGTTATATTAAATTTGAGTCAAAATTTCATGTTATTTTGGATATTGAGCTAATATTGAGTGGTTTATACATGTCATATTCAATGGAAAACACTCATATATAAGTCTTAGTGGGCACTAAGGCCATGTGTGTGAGTGGTGGATGCTTGATTTTAAGTGAGTTGTCTTGGCCTCACTATAAGCATAATTTATTGTAGTCCATATAAGTTTTTTTTTTAATCGGTTATATGGGATTGTAATAGGCCCCACCCGCATTACATCATGACCACATAGTGGTATTACAACCTTGATTCTTCTCCTTGAAATTTTAAGAATTTGATTGAATGAATTTATATCATTTGATAGAAATATTAAGGTTCACCCATAGGATTTGAACCTTGGTTTGGATGTAAAACTCCTCACTCCCACCAATTTCTTTAAGCCTCATCAAAAATATTTGTTGGAAATATTGAGCATAGTGAGTTGTCATTGATAGCAAAGGATTGATGTCAAGAGTTGTCATTGATGTCAAAATATTGCATGGTATTCAAGGCAAAAATATTCTTCTAAGGTTGGACAAATATACCTCAAGCAAGGGTTTATTGTAAAGAAAAGGTTTATAATATTTATTTTTAAATATTATAAATAAGGATCAAGAGGTTAAGAGTGCTTGGGACAATGTTTTGGAACAAGGTTTAAATATTACATAAGGAGGCCTAAAAGGTTAAGGTCATGGTTTAAAAGAGAAGAGACAATATTATAATATTTTTAATATTATAATACTTGGGCCAAAAGGATTTATTTTTTAAAAGAAAAAGAAAAATATGGAAAGGTTTATTTTGCAAAGGTCAAAGGCTTAAAGAATAATATTATAATATTTTTAAATATTATAATATAAACGTTTGAATTGGTTGAGGCGCTAAAAAGACTTGGAGGGAACACCTTAAACATTTCTAAGAGCCCGACATGATTATTTTTGAAAGCGTCGACGTTTGCCCCAAAGCTTCAAAGTGCATATAAATAAAGGTGGATTTAATACATTTGAAGAATGCTTTTGGCTAATGTTTGATGTGCATGCAAAATTTTGAATATCTTTTGTGCAGTGAAACAGAAAAAATAAGGAAAATATTTCGTGAATCAAAACGAGGAACAAAGATTACATTGTTGCATTTGATTCTCAAGTGGGTGGCTAGCCTAGCTGGTCACTAGGCTAGCGATAAGGTGTTGGGGGTAGAGAGGTTGTAGGGTCGAATTTAGGGGCATACATTTTGCTTGGCAGTGTTGGAAACAATTTTGATTGGCCCACGAAGGACCTTGGATGGCATGCAATGATTGTTGTTACCACCCGTTGGGGTAGCCAAGCTGGTTGCCTAGCTATTGCTAGGGCACTGCGTTGGCAGAGGTTGTGAGTTTGATTCTTGTGTGGTTCATTGGCTTGTGTTGTTGGAAGTTTACACCAAAAATTTTGTCATACGTTCGCTGGCCTATGTTGTTGAGGTATGCACCAAATTTTTTATTTATCAATGCGTGTTTGAGGAAAATTATTTGTTGGTTCATTTGGCATTGTTACAGGTAGAAAGTTTGGTATTAATTAAGTAGTGGAGACATAAGGTGTATAAAGGAATATTTTTTATTGTAATGTGTGTATAAATAAAATACTTAGAAGGTGATTTGAGCATTGTTTAAAAGGTCATATATCTTGTATTTTGAGAGGAGAAATAAAGTGTCTTTGTGGTTATTGTTGTGTGTAATTTTTACTAGCTTAAGCTTGGAGTTATAAGGTGTAAATTGATTTATTTCCAAGTGTAATTTTTGCATTATAGAAAAAGGGATCCTAGGGTTTTAGAAGCTTATTCTTGAAATATTAAAGAGGAGAAATAAGGCATTGATTTTCTAGATTTATTGTGGATACCTTTTTGGAAATATTTGAGTGGATGATATTTTTATCTATGCTAGAATTGAAAATCACTAACCAGATTTCTTGAAGGATCAAAAGGAAAATTGTTTTGAGACAGGTTTTAGAGGCACATCATCATCAAGGCAATTTTTAGAGGTATGGTGTTTTGATCTCATTCTCAAGGTGGTTTTTGGTTAAGGAATATTTTATTGTCATATTATTGGAGAAATAAGGTTTGAATGAGTATGCATAAGTACTAGGGTTTTGAGGATAAAGTGTGCATCATTGTTGAATTATTTTAGAAGCATATGTGCTAGGGTTTGAAAATAAAGTTGTACATGATTATTGAATGACATTGAGACATATGTGCTAGGGTTTGAAAGAAAATTGAGCATTGGTTTTGAGTGATATTGGAAATGAAAATGCAAGAGTTATAGATCATTTTTGTGAAAGCAATTTGTGCATTCTTCATGATTGACTTTGTGAGTATATGAGAAGGACTTGTGCATTGTGATTTGTTTTGAAGTGAAGTTGCAAATTAGAAAATACCAGGTCAGTTATCAAGTGCTAGACTAGAGCTACCTTTAGAATGCAATAAATGTGAAACATGTGAAAGCAACATACTTAATGAATGTGAAGAACATATTGAGCTTTTGTTAGTGCATATTATTCTCTATATGTTCAAGAGGTTAAAATAATTCTGGGTAGAATATGTCTAAACTAGTTTAGTCAAAGAAAGCGTCTTTTGTAAAAGATATATGAAGTAGTTGTATGCAGAAATATGAGCATATTTGAGTGTGTTATGAGCAGATTTGAGCTTGTGTTATGAGCAGATTTGAGCATGTGTTATGAGAAAATTTGAGTATGTGTTGTGAGTAGATTTGAGCTTGTGTTATGAGCATATTTGAGCATGTGTTATGAGCATATTTGAGCATGAGTTAAGAGCAGGTTTTGGTAAGCAGATTTGAGTAAGTCTTGTGTGTAGAGTTGGAGCAAATTTGAGTAGAGTTAAGAGCAAGTTTTCATAAGAAGATTTAAGCAAGTCTTGTATGTAGACTTGGAGCAAATATGAGCAGAGTTAAGAGCAGGTTTTGGTAAGCAAATTTGAGCAAGTCTTGTGTGTAGACTTGGAGTAGATCTGAGCAGAGTTAAGAGTAGGTTTTGGTAAGCATATTTGAGCAAGTCTTGTGTGTAGACTTGGAGCAGATCTAAGCAGAGTTAAGAGTAGGTTTTGGTAAGTAGATTTGAGCAAGTCTTGTGCAAAGAGTTGGATAAGATCTGAGCAGAGTTGAGAGCAGTTATTGAAGTAGAGTAGAGCAGAGGGGATTGAGGTCTCCTATGGATAGAGGTCCATGAACCAGAGTAGAGGGGATTGAGGTCTCCTATGGATAGAGTTCCACGAACCATAGTAGAGGGTATTGAGGTCTCTTGTGGATAGAGGTCCATGAACCAGAGCAGATGGGATTGAGGTCTCCTGTGGATAGAGGTCCATGAACCAAAGTAGAGGGAATTGAGGTCTCCTATAGATAGAGGTCCATGAATCAGAGCAAATGGGATTGAGGTCTCCTGTGGATAGAGGTCCATGAACTTGAGCATAGGGGATTGGTGTCTCCTTTGGGTTGGTGCCCATAAACATTGTAATAGGGAATTGGTTCCCAAGAGATTGGTTGAGAAAAATTATAAGAAATATTTTCTCCGTGGACGTAGCCCACATTGGGTGAACCACGTTAAATCTATGTCTCTCATGTGTGTGATGATTTGTGCATTGTCTCATTATTGCAATTGATGATATTGGATAATACTACTTTGGAAAGTTATTGCAATTGATAATATTGGATAATATTTGGAAAGAAAAGTAAAAGTTTTATCTTATACTATTCACCCCCCCCTCAGTATAAGCTTGTGTTCTTCAATATTAAGGCTAATCCATGAGATTTGAATCTTGGTTTGGATTTTGAAACTCCTCACTCCTACCAGTTGCTTGAAAACCCATGGGCTCATATTCATTTTAAAATTAAAAATATTTGTTATTAATTATATCTTTGATACTATTATGATTTTATGTTTAATATTAATATGATGAGTTGAGCTTAAGTAGTTGAGACTCATGTTCAAGTATCACTAGGCATAGAGGTTGTGTGTTTGTAAGTGGTGGATGTTTAACCCCAAATTAGTTATTCTAACCTTACTACAAACAAAATTCTTAACAATCCATTAAAAATTTATATTAATTTTTATTATAACTTTATAATCATGGAAACTATATTTAATTTTATATTCAAATAAAAAAATTATAAATAAAAATAAAGTTATAGTGAAAAATTTTAGGATTAAAGCATAAAATACGAGCAATAAAATGCAAAAATAAAACACAGAAGAAAATAATGCAATACACAATAGACACAGATTTACGTGGTTCACCCAATGTGGGCTACGTCCATGGAGAAAATAACCAGGCCTTATATTCCATCCAGAAAACCCCTCTATTACACAGCCGCGCACCGAACATTACAATCAGTCGCCATACAACATCCTCTTATAAAAGTGCATTACAATTTTAGGGCAAAAACCCACCTAAAATCTACCGTCCGATCTGTGACCTAATAACAAATGGTCCAGATTTACATAGAGGAAAAAGCATCTATTTTTGGCTTCGAGGGGTGCCCCCCTGGACCCCCTAGCGACAGTAGTAGGGGGCTAATGCCCCCTACACCCCTCCTATTTCATGTAGTGGGTCCAAGTGTGGCTGAAAAAAAGGCCTCCAAATTAATCAGGCTCCATAATCAACAATCTCCCACTTGGAGACTGATCATAGTAACTCCACCGCTACTGCACTTGCTGGACTATGCTTCAACTTTGGGCCTAGAAATTTTCTCACCTTTTACTGTCATGCTTGAAGACCAACTAAAACTGAGCAGGAACTCAGTTTCTCCTTGGTTACTACCTTTGTGAACATATCTGCAGGATTCTGGCTAGTGTGTATCTTCTCCAATTTTAACTATCCATCTTCCAATACTGAGCGTATGAAATGGTACTTGGTATGTATGTGTTTAGTCCTAGAATGGAAAGCTGAATTCTTTGCAAGATGAATGGCACTATGACTATCACTATATAATGTGCTATTCTCCTGCTTCTTTCCCAACTCCTCCATAAACCTTTGTAACCAAATCATCTCCTTACTAGCCTCTGTAACAACAACATACTCTGCTTCTATTGTTGAGAGTGCAACAACCTTCTATAATTTTGAAATCCAGCTTACTATAGTTCCACCTATAGTAAAAACATACCCTGTGGTACTCCTCCTGCTGTCTATATCACCTACCATATCTGAATCGACATATCCCTGTAAAGTAGTATTAGATCCTCCAAAGCATAATGCCTGAGTGACAGTACCTCTCAAATACCTGAGAATCCACTTCACTGCCTCCCAATGCTTTCTTCCTGGATTGCTCATAAACCTGCTCACAACTCCCACTGCATGTGCTATATCTGGCCTTGTGCACACCATCGCATACATCAAACTACCAACTACTGATGAATAAGGAACCTTGGACATGTAGTTTATCTCCTCCTATGTCTTAGGACACATCTCTTTGGTCAGTTTGAAATGATTTCCCAAAGGTGTGCTAACAAGTTTTGCATCCTGCATACTGAATCTTTCCAACACCTTCTCAATGTACTCACTCTGAGACAATGTTAATTTATGATTTTTCCTATCTCTTGTTATTCTCATACCAAGGATTTGCTTTGCAACACCCAAATCCTTCATTGCAAATGACTCTGCCAATTTTCTTTTGAGTACAATTATATCCTGCATGTTAGACCCTACAACAAGCATGTCATCTACATACAATAATAGGATAATATAGTTACCATTATCCAATCTCTTAAAATAAACACAGTGGTCAGAATAACATCTACTATAACCTTGATCTGACATAAACCTATCAAATTTCATATACCACTACCTTGGAGCTTGCTTCAGGCCATACAAGCTCTTTTTCAACCTGCATACTAGTTCCTCCTTTCCTTTGACCTCATACCCTTGTGGCTGCTGCATATAAATCTCTTCCTCCAAATCCCCATGGAGAAAAGTTGTTTTTACATCTAACTGTTCAAGATGTAAATCCTCTACAACCACTAAGCTTAAAATAGTTCTAATTGAAGTCATTTTAACAATAGGAGAAAAAATTTCATCATAATCAATACCTTTCTTCTATGCAAACCCCTTTACAACTAGTCTAGCCTTATACCTCTTTTTACCTCCATCTTCTTCTTTCACCCTGTAAACCCATTTATTCTGCAATGCTCTTTTTCTTGTAGGCAACTGAACCAGATCCCAAGTCTGATTATTTATCAAGGAGTCCATCTCCTCTTTCATGCCTTGCTCCCACTTCTTCTTGGTTTCTACCTGCATTGCTTCTTCATATGTTTCTGGTTCACCAGAGTCAGACAATAATACATAATATAATGAAGGAGAGTAACGTACAGGAGGTCTACTTATCCTGGTAGATTTTCTAACAATAGTTGTAGGAGTTTGAGGTGCTAGTTGCTACTGTTGTTGTTGATTTTCTAGCACCTTTGGAGTTTCAATTTCATCAAACACTATGTATTCTATGTTTACCTTTTCCTATTTCTTTTCCTGCAACTGATCCTTATACATGACCTTCTCATTGAATATTACATCTCTACTCCTAATGATTTTGTGATTTGCATAATCCCAAAAGTGATAACCAAAATCATTAACTCCATATCCAATGAAAAAATACTTCTTGGATTTTACCTCAAGTTTAGTTCGATTTTCTTTACTAATATGCATGAATGCTTCACAACCGAAAGTCTTCAGAAATGAGTAGTTAATAGGCTTACCTGTCCATACCTCTTCTAGAATCCCACCATCTAGGGAACTTGAAGGTCCTCTATTTATTAAATAAACTACAGTATCCACAACATCTACCCAAAACTGTAAGGGCAATCCTGCATGTAATCTCATGCACCTAGCATGTTCCATGATAGTCCTGTTCATCCTTTCTGACACACCATTTTCTTGTGGAGTTCCTGGAACCATCTTCACTCTACGAATCCCATGGTATGAATAGTAACTGTCAAACTCTTTGCTGTAGTACTCACCTCCATTATCAGATCTGAGACACTTTAGCTTATTTCCTATCTCATTCTCAACCAAAGCTTTCCATTTCTTAAAGGTATCAAAGACATCCGATTTCTTTCGAATACAGTAAACCCAAGTTTTTCTAGTTGCATCATCAATAAATGTAACATAATAATAAGAGCCACCAAGAGATGATACCTGAGCTGGTCCCCATACATCTGAATGTACAAGCTCTAGCTTTTCACTCTTCTTTTCTTTTCCAACTCTGAGAAATCTGACTCTTTTCTATTTTCCATAAACGTAGTTCTCACAAAAGTCTAAATCAACCTACTTCAAACCTGGCAACAAATTCCTTGAGTGGAGAATCTGCATCCCCTTCGCACTCATGTGCCCAAGCCTATGATGCCACGAAGTTGTATCCACTCCTATAGAAGCTAAAGCAATAGAAAGATCAGTATTACCAGTACATACATACAATGTACCTTCCTTATTTCCTTTTGCTAATAACAGTGATCCTTTAGCAACCTTCCATGAATTTGTTGAGAATGTAACTGTACATCCTTCACTATCCAACTGCCCTATGGAAATTAGATTTCTTCTTAAATCAAGAATATGCCTTACCTCTTTCAACAACCATTGGTTTCCATTTGGTAACTTTATCTGTATGTTACCCTTTCCAGCGATTTTACATGGTCTATCATCACCCAAATAGACCTGTCCAAAATCACCTTGAACATAATCTAGAAAATATTTCCTATGGGGTGTGGCATGATATGATGCACCAGAGTCTAGCACCCAACAATCATTAATATTATCTAGTGAAAGAATTAAGGCATCTTGCAATACATCACCTGCTACGTTTGCTTCCTGATTACCCTATTTTTCTTCTCCCTATTTTTCTTTTTGATTCCAATAGTCTCTTTTCAGGTGTCCTTTCTTCCCGCAATGCCAACATTCCAACTGCTTCCCTTTGGATTTGGATCTACCTTTCTTTGATTTTCCATGATTCCCTAGGATTTTTCCTCTCTCCCTTTGTCTCCCCCTATTCTCTATAGTCAAAGCATTACCTGATGTCTCACCTATGCTTTTCCATCACATTTCCTCGCTAAGGATAACACCAATAACATCATCAAACTTTAAAGTATTTGAACCAGAGATAGAATTACTCACAACCATTACCAAGCCATTCCAACTTTCTAGCAATGAGCACAAAATCAAGAGAGCCCTAACCTCATCATCAAAGTTTACTCCTATAGAACTTAACTGATTTGTAACCATGTTAAATTCATTTAAATGATCAGTAATAGACCCACCTTCTGACATCTGCATATTAAATAAATATTTCATAAGAAATACCTTGTTCGAAGCTGAGGGTTTTTCATACAATTTAGCCAATGCATTCATTAAACCCTCCGTTGTCTTTTCCTTTGAAATATTGAAGGCCACCGATGATGCCAAGCATAACCATATTGTTCCTAGTGCTTTTCTATCCAGAACTTCCCATTCTTCATCTATTTTCGATCGTTGACTTCTTTGCTACTCCACCTAATGGTAGGTAAAGATATTTCTGATAAAGATAATCCTCCATTTGCATCTTCCATAGCTGGTAGTTTTGGCCATTAAACTTCTCAACCCTAAATCTACCTTCTTCTACCATTGCTCCCACTCAAACTGGAAACCCTCCTTTCAAGTGCATTTTTCAAACCCTAAGCTCTGATACCAGTTGTTAGGATTAAATAATAAAATACGAGCAATAAAATGCGGAAATAAAACATAGAAGAAAATAATGCAATACACAATAGACACAGATTTACGTGGTTCACCCAATATGGGCTACATCCACGGAGAAAATAACCAGGCCTTATATTCCATCCAGAAAACCCCTCTGTTACACAATCGCACACCGAACATTACAATCGATCGCCATACAACATCCTCTTATAAAAGTGCATTACAATTTTAGGGCAAAAAACCCACCTAAAATCTACCGTCCGATCTGTGACCTAATAACAAATGGCCCCTGGACCCCCATGGTGGACACAAGTAGGGGGGCTAATGCCCCCCTACACCCCCCCTCTTTCGCGTAGTGGGTCCAAGTGTGGCTGAAACAAAGGCCTCCGAATTAATCAGGCTCCACAATCAACAAAAAATAGGTTTATTATAATTATAAATAAGTTTTAAACATAATATTTGTAAATTAATAATAAATTAAATATTTTTTTATTATATTTAAGAAAGTATTTTGAAAGGCTCCCCGAACCTTTTACAAAGCAAAGAATGGGACTAGAGGTTCCCTGAGCCAATTACAATAGGAAAGAGCCTTGAGAAGACAACTACAAGAGAATTTGCACAAGAAAAACAAGATCCACAAAAGTAGGATCTAAGAACAAGATACCATAAGGAAGAGTTGGATCCCTAGGATCCAAAACGATTGCAAAAAAATAGGGATTTAAATAGAGCATGAATCTTGAGGAGACCTTGGGATTTACCAAGACATAAAACCCAATAATAATTCAAAATCAAAGATAATCAAAATAGTTCATGCCCAAGATAGGAACACAATCTCGAGGAGAAGCTCAGGATCCACCTAAACCAATAAGCTCTGCTCCATTTAAAATATTGTAGAGAAATATTTCTCACCTAAGACAAGAAATATAAACTCGAGGAGAAGCTCAGAAACCACCCAACTTGCTAGGATCCATTCCAATTTAACATTAGTTTCCTATCCAAGCTAGGAAGCGCAAGCCTTCTCCAAGGAAATTGAAAAAAAAAATCAAATTTATAATTTCTCTCCCAAACTAGGAAATATGATTTCATGGGGGGACCATTCGAATCCAAGGATAGTCAAAAGGATCATTTTGAAAAATTCTTTCCTAAGCCATGGGAGAAAGGGAATCTCCATAGACCAAATCCACAAACCTTGGATCTCCGAAACCTGATTCGAAACGGAGCTCTGGCGATTTGGCGGGAAAATTTTTGAGCAGTCGTCGGCCGATGCTCTAGGGTTTCTGGTGGGAAGGATCTACCAGGGACTTTGGTGGGTTGAATTTTTCTACTCTGAAGGTTCGTCCGCTGTCCCGGGAGGGCCCAATGGGGTCTCCTCCAGGTTCGCTCGATGGGAAAAAGAGCTCTTATCTCTGAGATATTAAAAGACAATCCTGCGTCTTCCTCCGATGAAGCTCAGCGGAGTGCTTATCAAACGCTATTCAAGAATGCTGGCAAGGGTTCATCTGCACACCGAGTTAATGGATGCCTCCCGCAATCCGCCTCTAGACCTAAGATTGTCATTGAACCAAAGCTGGTCGAGGATACAATCATTTATCGTGCTAACCATGACCTGATATGCAAATTCATGGGCATCCGACCTACTCTGAACTTTTTGCATACATGGGTTAGACAGAACTGGGAGCCACTCGGTGAGTACTCCTTATGGCCTATAAGCAATGGATATTTCATTATTAGTTTCTCTTCTTTAGCGGATAGAAACAGAGCATTTGAATCAGAAAAGAGAAGCCACGGCCCGGCAGGGTTATTTGTCCAGCCGTGGAGAGTGGGTTTCGATCCTCGCATTGAGCCCACGGCTGTCCCGGTTTGGATCCGGTTGTACGCTCTCCCGATGGAGTTTTGGGGTGAGCGGGTTCTTGAGATGATTGGTAACTCACTAGGTAGATATTTGGGAGTCTCCAAAGATACCATAGAGGGAAACACTGCTGTCTTTGCTAGAATTTGTGTAGAAATGGATATTAGCCAGCCGCTACCCACCGAGGTGGAACTGGAGTTGGCAGGACAATCCTGGATCCAGTAGTTAGATTATGAAGCCCTACCTTTTTGATGTAGAGTTTGCCATAAGCATGGACATTTGGCTAGGTTATACCCGAATATTTTGAGTACAAAAGCGGAGGCTCCGCTGGGAATGCCAAATCGCCCCAGAGAGGGTAAGTTCACTCCGGTCAAAGAACCACACAATACCCCGCAAGGTTCTGATGCCCAGAAAGATGGCTTTGAACAGCAGAAGCGAAGGAGAAACAAAAAGAAAAATGGCAAGGAGCAGGCTCAACTCAAGCCAACCAACCGGTATGAAATCTTTAAATCCCTAGTGGATCAAGAAGACCAAGTCATGGAAGGAGTGGATGGGAATGTTGAGGATAATAACATCCATTCTCATGCTCCTCCTTCATCTACTCCTGTCTTAGAACAGGTGATTGAACCCTCCGATATTTTGCAGCCAGCGAACCCGGGGGCATTGGTAATCCACTCCCCAGCACAGCCAGTTATTAAGGATGTCAACATGGGAAGTGCGAAAAAGAATAGAGAAAGACCGGCTCTAGGGATTACCCAGGTTGAGAAGAGGTCTAAAAATAGTAATTCCCAAGGAGCGGGCAGAAAATCCAATAAGGATCTACTAGTAGTGCAAGGGGACAAGCTGATCAATGGAGGATCGGTGAGAACAATTGATTCTTATTGCTCTCAAGGTTTCCAATGATTATTCAATCCTGGAATGTTAGGGGTTTAAACAGTAGAACCCATCAATCTGTTGTTCAAAGACTTTTAGGAAGATGTAAAATAGACTTTTTGCTCATTCAGGAGACAAAAATGTCTTTAGATCTTATGTGCAAAACTGTCAGTAGAATATGGAGGGGCGCTGGTTATATGGATGTGGCTGCTCAAGGTGCCTCGGGGGGGATTGTTACTCTTTGGAACCCTCTGGAATGGACAACAATAGAACATATAGCTTGGAGGGGTGTTCTCACATCCCTTTTTAGGAACATTGTTACAGCTGAACATGTTTTAATTACAAACTTCTATGGGGCTCAAAGCATTGATGGCCAGCGACTTCAATGGAAAGTTGTTCATAACATGAGATCCTCTCGGGAAGATTTTGATTGGATTATTGCTGGGGATTTTAATGCCAAATTATCTATCAGGGATCAGGAAGGTGGTTTCCCAGTTTTGGATCCAGGGGACCGGCTTCTGATTGCCCAAGTCCAGGCCTTTCACCTTGTTGATATCAAAGGCCCTGGCACTTACTTTACTTGGACTAACAAGAGAAGAGAGCCACACGGTAGGAAGGTAAAGCTAGACCAATTTATGGTCTCCGAGGAGGCATTTGTTAAATGGAATATTAAATTTCAGATTTTGGAAGGCCCGGTTTCAGATCACTTTCCCATTTTGTTGGAGGGAGGGACTATGACAGGGCAGTACCACAAGCCATTTAAATTTGAAAATTTTTGGTTGCAAAAAGAGGACCTCCGAAGAAAAATTCCTCAGTGGTGGGAAGAAGGCCGCCTACCTTTTGGGACAGCAATGTTCAAATTTCACAAACAGCTTCATTTTGTCAAGTGTAAATTGAAACAGTGGAGGCAAACTAACAAATCAGACTTCCAGCTCCAACGGGCTCCCTTGTTGGCCAGATGGGATGAGGTGCAAAAACATTTCAGGGAAGGAAAAATTACTGAGCACCTTAAAACCGAGGATGATGCTTTGCGCAGAGCGATTGAGGACATTGATAATCAAGAAGAGATTTATTGGAAACAGAGAGCAAGAAACACTTGGTTATTAGAAGGAGATAGAAATACAAAATTTTTCCATCGTTCTGCTGTGCTAGGAGACAAATGAATAACATGGAATTCCTTCAAGATGAGAATGGACACTCTTTTGACACTCTTCCTGGTATGCATTCCCACTCAATGGAGTATTTCTCAAAACTCTTTAAGGAAAGTTTGGAGCAAGATGTGGAAGCCCAAAATGAAGTTATTGATGTCATACCCTCTATTATCTCTCACGAAGAGAATCAGGCCCTTCTTAGACCCATTGATAGAGATGAACTCAAGAAGGTGGTCTTTGGGATGAGCACTGGTAAATCGCCCGGGCCTGATGGCTTCCCTATAGAGTTTTTTCAGGCCTTTTGGGATACCTTGGAGGAGGATGTTTTGGCTGTCATTGAGGAGTCCAGAACTAATAAAAGAATGCTCAAAGCTCTAAATCACACCTTCATCACTCTAATTCCAAAAGGGGAGGGGGGGGTTCATATATCTGATTTCAGACCTATTGCCTTATGCAACGTGATTTATAAAATAATCACTAAGATTATGGCTGAAAGGCTAAAACCTCTCCTTCATAATATAATTTCCTCCGAGCAAGGGGGTTTTGTTGAAGGGAGACAGATCTTGGATGGAGTGATCCTTGCCCAGGAGGCTATCCATACAATGCAAAAATCTGGTAACAAAGGAATGTTCATTAAACTGGATATGTCCAAGGCTTATGATAGGGTGGAGTGGGGCTTCTTGGCAAAGATGTTGGCAGCCTTTGGTTTCTCTCAGGACTGGACAGACTGGGTCATGAGTTGTATCTCTACGCCTTCATACTCTGTTCTAATCAAGGGGCTTCCCTCGCCTCCTTTTGGAGCCTCACGGGGTCTTCGTCAAGGAGACCCTTGCTCTCCTTATCTCTTCCTCATCTTGGCTGAAGGATTAGGCCGACTCTTCCTGAGAAGAAGACTTCAAGGTCTGATAACAGGTATTAAGGTCGGGGCTGAAGTTTTGACTCATTTACAGTTTGTGGATGATACTGGATTGGTTGGAGTGGCCAGTCTCAGGGAAGCAAGAGGAATCAGAGATACTCTAAACGTCTACCTCCGGGCCTCAAACCAAGTCATCAATGATAAAAAATCCAAAGTGGTCTTCTTCAATCTTGACCAAAGGTTACAGGACAGAGTAATTGAAATCTTGGGATTCACTAGGACCTCTCTCCCAATAGTTTACTTGGGGGTTCCTCTGCATTTCAAAAAACTAAAAATTGATATCTGGAAGGATCTTTTGGATGGTATCAAAGATAGAATGAATCATTGGTCTCATAGATGGTTAAGCTATGGGGGCCGACTAACTTTCTTCGATCGAGTTATTCGAGGCTATGCCAATATATAAATTCTCCATCCTGGTTGCCCCACATTCTATTTGGAAAGAGCTGGACAGAATGGCTAGAAGTTTTTTATGGGAAGGTGCAAAAGGAGAGAGGAAATGGGCCCTGGTTGGCTGGGATAAGGTTACCCAGCCCAAGGAAAAAGGAGGGTTGGGACTGAGAAGCTCCAAGTTTAACAATAAAGCTTTGGCCGACAAACTGTACTGGAGGTGGATCTCCCAGCCAACATCCCTCTTCAGTAGAATCCTCTCTAGTAAATACTTGGGGTATGTTCATCCCAATGATGTGGGCCGCTTCCCTCTGGAGGGTAATGGATCCTTAGTGTGGCAGGCTCTCAAGCTTGGATCTCAACTTATTAAAGATCAATTGTTCTGGAAAGTGGGGAGAGGGGAGAAGGCCCGGTTACTGGGTGATTCCTGGGACCAGCATCCCCCCATCATTGTTGTGTTTCCCGAATTGCAACCGATTAAATCTGCTATAGAAGATAAGGGCTGGATCCAAATCGAGAGCTATTTTAATACCAGCCAATTGGGGGAGTACAAGATCAAAAAGTTCAAGCGGCTGGATGAGTGGCCAATTCCAATCCCTCCGGAGCTGGCACCCATCTTGTCTAAAATTTTGATAGAACGGTTCCTTACTGGGAGAGATGAGGAGGATGAACTAGCTTGGGGCTATGGGAACCTTGGGGTTTATACTGTGAAGGAGGGATACAATAAGATCCTCCCAGAGCCCCCCCCACACTTTTTTCGGTCCAAGATTGGAGGAAGATATGGCATTCCAAGGGTTGGCCGAAAGTGAACTTCTTTGCCTGGCAGTTTATGCACAATGGAATTCTCACCTTTGACAATCTCGGAATTAGAGGCATCATTGGTCCTTCTCGGTGTGTGTTATGCCACAAGAATGAGGAAACTGCTGATCATCTAATGTTTGAATGTCCCTTCACAAGGCAAATCTGGAAGCGTTGGTTCTCCCATTTTAAACTTCAGGCTAACGGTGACTTGACTCGGACCAATATTTGGGAAAGCTGGAAGAGAGGTAGATTTAAATCTAAAGCTCTTCGAATTGGTTGGGAGCTTGGTTTACTCTTTATCTGGTGGCAGGTGTGGTTGGAGAGAAATGCCCGTATTTTTCGAGAAACATTCTCCTCGTTAGATGGAATTTGGCAGGTCATCTGGAGCAAAGTCGTGGAAACGGTTGCCATTTATCTTTGAGGAGGAAAATCAGTCTGCTTCGAGCCACTTGGAAGAGGGAGGCTGCTGATCAAGAGAGACAGGTGAGAGGTAGTTGGAAACATCCCCCAGAAGGCTGGATCAAAATCAATACTGATGGAGCTGCAAAAGGCAATCCAGGTTGTGCTGGAATTGGAGTAGTGTGTCGGGATCATGCTGGGTCTGTGCTCTATTGGGAGTTGCAGGGACTTGGATGTGCCACAAACAATGAAGCAGAGGCCTTTGCTATCAAATCTGCCTCCATCTGGGCTATCAAGCAGGGACACAGGAAGATAATTGTCGAGTCTGACTCCCAAATCCTGGTGGGCGCTCTTGATTGCATGAGGAACTTTGACTTGAAAGCCTGGAGGTTGCGAATTCTGGTCTCTCAAATCAAGGAGCTATGGAGGGAACTTGATGATGTGATTCCCGTCCATGTGAACCGAGATCTCAACAAGGCGGCCGATTTCCTTGCAAAGATGGGTGTCGAGAGGGAGGTTGGGATGCAGCTGCACAGTGATTTGCCTGTGGAGGATGCAGTGATTAGGCAAGGCCTTGAACGATTTCTGAAATAATGTGCAGAGTTTTTGATGCTAAGGGAGGTTTTTGTCGTGATATCGCGACCTGTAGCACCGTCGCGGCCTCTAGCTGGAAGTTGTCACGATTTCGCGACAGGTTGCGCCTTCGCGGCCTTTGGCGGGTTCCTGTCGCGAAATCGTGACATGTCGCGCTATCGCGGCCCTTGGTGAGATACTGTCGCGATATCGCGACCTATTTTGCTGTCGAGGCCTTAAGAGGGAAGTTGTCACGATTTCGCGACCTGGTGCGCCATCGCGGCCTTCGGCTGGAAGCTGCAGCGATTTCGCGACGTTTTTGGCGCAGGGTTGACAAGGAGGATAACCGTCGCGATATCGCGACAATTTTTGTGAATTGGAGCAAAGTGCAAAATCCGTCGCGATTTCGTGACATTTCTGCTGTTCGGAAGCCGCAAGGAAAAACCGTCGCGATATCGCGACAGTTTTGGCAACTTGGTGCCATCTGGAAAACTTGTCGCGATATCGCGACACTTTTGAAGATGGAGAGCAAAGTGGAAAACTCGTCGCGATATCGCGACAGTTTTGAGGATTGGGAGATGAAAGGAAAATTCGTCGCGATATCGCGACACTTTTGGCGAACTGGTGACATAAGGAAAACCTGTCGCGATATCGCGACTCTTTTGCCGACCGGATGCAAAGTGGAAAACTTGTCGCGATATCGCGACACTTTTTGTGATCGGGTGCAGAAAGAAAATTTCGTCGCGATATCGCGACACTTTTGGCACATAAGTGGCTTGGAGGAAAACTGTCGCGATATCGCGACGCTTTTGCGGCCAGGGCGCCAAATGGAAAACTCGTCGCGATATCGCGACGCTTTTGCTGGCTGGGCGATTCGAAGACACTTCGTCGCGATTTCGCGACCTTTTCGGCGATATGGAGCTTTTTGGATTTCTAGTCGCGATTTCGCGACACCTTTGGCGATGGGGCGCCGGAGGGAGCTGCCGTCGCGATTTCGTGACTTTTTTGGCAATCGGGTGCCGAGGGCTTTGGCTGTCGCGATATCGCGACATGTCGCGATTTCGTGACATGTCGCGTTTTCGTGACTGGTGGCACCGACGCGGTCGAGACGGGGTTGACTGACTGTCGCGATTTCGTGACATGTCACGATTTCGCGACATGTCGCTGTTTCGCGCCCTGTTGACTTCTGTGCCTTGTGTTGGAAAGTGTTGACTTTTTGCTCTGCACTTGTTGTTTTGGTCTCTGCTCTTGGTTGGGATGAGTTTTCTCCCGTTTGTATTAGTTCTTTGTATTAATATAAGTTTTTCATTTTTTTCAAAAAAAAAAAAAGAACAAGATACCATAAGGAAGAGTTGGATCCCTAGGATCCAAAACGATTGTAAAACAATAGGGATTTAAATAGAGCATGAATCTTGAGGAGACCTTGGGATCTACCAAGACATAAAACCCAATAATAATTTAAAATCAAAGATAATCAAAATAGTTCCTGCCCAAGATAGGAACACAATCTCGAGGAGAAGCTCAGGATCCACCTAAACCAACAAGCTCTGCTCCATTTAAAATATTGTAGAGAAATATTTCTCACCTAAGACAAGAAATATAAACTCGAGGAGAAGCTCAGGAACCACCCAACTTGCTAGGATCCATTCCAATTTAACATTAGTTTCCTATCCAAGCTAGGAAGTGCAAGCCTTCTCCAAGGAAACTGAAAAAAAAATCAAATTTATAATTTCTCTCCCAAACTAGGAAATATGATTTCATGGGGGGACCATTCGAATCCAAGGATAGTCAAAAGGATCATTTTGAAAATTTCTTGCCTAAGCCATGGGAGAAATGGAATCTCCATAGACCAAATCCACAAACCTTAGATCTCTGAAACCTGACTTCCCCTGATGAAGATTCACCAAAACCTCAAACCTTAGGACCCCAACTATTGGTATTACATATAGAAGCCATCAAATCAAAACATGGACCACCATTGGGGCTACTGGTCAGAAGTCTTGAGAAACGCAAGCCCAGGAACCAGTACAACTAGATCGACTACAAAAAATAATAAGAGAACAAGGTTCACTATCTTAGTCCAATCATCTCTAGGGCTAGAAAAAAATCCCATCACTCTCAAAATCCCACTCATCTCTACCTTTGAATATTTTTCCAACCCAACACACAAGCCATAGAAGAGAAAATCTACCCAAAAATTGTAGGAACCGTGAGATAGTCCACATTCTTTAGTAGGATCATACTAGGACCATTGATAAACCCTTACAAACCACAGTCCTGTTCACTTCTACAAATAAAATTTGCAACTTCTTTTAACCCAACATATAGGTCATAGAAGGGAAAGTCCATGAAAACATCTTAGTATCCCCACACTTAGGATCCATGTTCCCAAGAAAAACAACTCTAGGATCTGCCTTAGAATAACCACCAATCGAGATCTTGCATCCATAAATATTGAAGAGATGCGAACACTTCTACAAAGAGTAGACTTCCCATAAACCTCCAAATTCCTATCCAAAAATAGCAAATAGAAACACTTACCCCCAGGACAGGGCGACATGCAACTTGCACGAGACTTCTAAAAAACACTCCATAGGAGCCACAAAATCTAGGGGATCTGAATCTACCCCAATCCTTGTTAGAACCAGACCTTCTGGCACGTTAAAACCAGCTCTACTCCCACTCTCTCTCCCTCTCCTGGACCCTCTCCCTCTCACCCTCTCCATATCCTCTTAGTACAAAGACTTAATAATTCATAAATTAGATAAATAGTTCGATAATATTATACTTAAAAAGATATAAATCTAATAAGGTGTAATCAACATGAAGAGCCAAAAAGGTTTACCAAACTAACTAGTAACAACTTCAAAATAAGACCTAGGTTCAAACCTTGGGGGTACCAATTTGCAAAGGTAGTAGTTTGATCTGAATCCTCTAAGTGCACGTTAAACAGATGATGATAGTACGAACCCCAAGCGATCGATGGTCTCCATCTCACGTCCGGTCAATAATAATGAGATAAATAGGCTTTTTGGGAGCATCCCCTATGGTTTGAACCCTACGCTTGTCAGTTACTAAAAATAGTGTGGCTGTAACCAACTCCCCTATGTAATAAAAAAACTTCAAAATAAACTATAAATAACAAGCTTAAACATCAATGAATTTGTAAAATTTAATTCTCACTTATTTATTTTTAATCTTTTTAATTATTCAAAATATAGTGGAACTTAGGTACCCCTTTTAGAAGAAATTTAAAATAACAAATGATTGCATTATGACATAGTTTTTATTGTGGAAAATGCAATATTGCCCAAACAAATATTTGTTCTATGCTATATTGTATTTGCAATTGGATCATTTGATATAAACATTATATTTATTTTAAAATTTTAAACATATATCATTAATTTTCTAGAAAATATACATATAGGTAAAGTATCAAAAACAACTCGAAAAAAATCTTGTTATCATTCCATCTCCAAATTTCTCTAGTTATTCCATTTAATATTGATATCAATAACTTTGAAATCCACTTTGGCTTTCAAAACAATGATGTTTAGCATGTTATTTTTAAATGCTCCTTTAATTGTATTAGTTTCATAATTGTCATGTAGAACTAGTCTTGCACTATATTTTTTGTAGCTTATTATATACTAGGTATCATTGTCCTCCATATCTTCCTTTATGTTCTCACCCTTGATGACTAGGACATCATCTTTGATATATACTTCAATAAGTACTTTTACATCATCTTTGGACAAGTCTTACATATTAAATCTCATTTTGACTTCAATATCACTCTTCATCACGTCCCAAGGGTTTATCATCCCTACTAGATTCTCACCCATTAGGCTTATCGATAGGAACATGAAGGCATCCTCAAACAATTTTTCCATTGTATCTAAACATATACCTTATCATTCTAATAGAAGATAATGGGACCATAAGGCCTATGCTTTAAACATGCTTATCATAAAGAATGGACAATAAATAAGCATAATAATCCTTTCAATAAATCTCATGAAAAAGACCTTACCAAGACATAACAATAAAAATTTGAAAAACCCTTATGATATTTAATATTTAATGTAATCATTTAAATAAAATAAAAAAAGTTTTAAATATAAAATTCATAGAAGATCGTTTGTTAAAATTAATAATAAACTAAATTAAAAAATTATTTAAGATGTTTTCAACTTGATGACCCAAAAGGTTGGTCAAACTAACTAGTGACCACTTCAAAAAAAATTCTAAATAAACAAGCACAAAAACCAATTAATTTAAAAAAATTAATTTTGACTAATTTATTTTTTAATCTTTTCAATCATCCCAAACATGGTGAAACTAAAATCCCACCTTTAGATTTACTGATTGCTATGTGTGAGAATAAATAAATAATAATGAATGACCAAGTTGTGATGTAGTTTTTGTTATGTAAATGCAATAATATCTTAAAAAAATTATGCTATATTGTATTTATTTTAAACATTGATTTTGTAGAAAATTTGCATATAGGTAAGCAAAATCATTTCTCCAAAAGTTTTTATCATCGTCCATAGCCAAATCCCTCTAGTTGCATTGTCACTCATATATATTAATCACTTTAGACTCCACTTTTAGTCTTTGGAATGGTGATATTTAACATGTCATTTTCAATGCCAATTTAATTTTATCAATTTTATAGTTGTGAAGTAGGAGTCATGCACTATAGTTGTTACAACTCCTTTTTGACCATGAAACATTGTCTTCTCTTCCTTTTTGCTCTCACCCTTGATAAGTAGGATATATTTTTGATTGATACCTTCACATTATCTTTGGATAAACTTGACATATTGAATCTCATTCTAACTTTGATGCCACTCTTCATCATGTCCTAGGGGCTTGTCACCCCAATAGAATGTTGTTCATGGGCCTCGCTGATAGGAGCATGAAGGTGTCCTCAAACAATAAGTCCATTATATCTAAGCGTTTACCTCATTATTCTCATAGACGATAAAGAGGCCATTAGACTTGAACTTAAAATACACTTTTCATAAAAAAATGAGGGAAAATATTTTTTCAATAATTCATAAAGAAGATTTTATCAAAGCATATTAATCAAATCACACTGTAAATTAGTTTTAGCATCTACAAGGTCATGAGAAAACCTTTATTTTACCTAATATTGTAGACATGGAATATTGACCCATCAAAATGAGTCAATCTTTCCTTAGATCCTTAGGAAGCCACCCACACTTACCAAGTGCAAATTTGGGCTATTTTCCCCCCTTCCTTTGTCCTTTTTTCCTAGCCTTACCTAATTTGTGCTTGGTCCATACAGGGTGTTAATTTGGCTTACCAAATTTGCACCCTATAATTATTGGGTGTAAATTTGGCATTCTAGGGGTTTCTCTCTCACAAAACCCACCCCTTGTTAGCTTGTTTTGGTGTCGGCCCTTGTCCGCGATGAAATTTCATTTTCCTACCTTTTAGCCATCCAAACCTCTTATAAATGGGATATTGGATTCTCTCTTTCCATCCATATAGAATCTAGAGATATCTAATCTAGAGAGAACACTAATCTTGACTTGCTAACAAGAGCTCTTCTACTGTGGGATTTGTTGTTTTTGCTATTTTTATGACATGGTGTTGGTTGCCCTTGGGGGATCAAGTGGAGGAGTCTTAATGGCTGGATAAGTCTACCATTCTAGAGTACTTCCTTCATCTTCTCATTGTTTCTTTCTTCCTCCATTATCTAACCAAGTTATTTACTTGCATTATTAGTCATTAGTTTTATTTTTTGTTGTTTTTCATTGTATTCTTTTGGCGTTTTGAGGACCTGAAAAGTGCTCTAAAAAAAATTTGTGCCCCACCCATACAAGTGAATTTGGCAATTCATATTCATGCACACTAATTATAGGGAAATAATTTGGTCAGTTAGGGCTTAGGGGTAAGTTCTTTCTTCTCAAAAACCCTAATTTGCATCTTGCATGTTAAGTTTCTATTGCACCCATTCTGTCTGGATTTCATTTCACTATTGCATATATGTTTCATATTGTTTTTTCTTGTTACAAAATTCAAAGATAATTTCATTTTTGAATGGTCAGCTAAAATGACCAAGGGGGCTTTATTATTTTGCCTCTAAGCTCATTCATATAGCGGCCTAAACAGGCCCCCAAATGCTGATCAAATTTTATAGGGTTTTATAAATTGTTTGCAGGTTTGAAGTTGTTTGGATATCCTAGAAATAAGTTAAATATAGGATCAACCATCAAAACAAGTAAGTGACCTAGTATATTTTTAGGTCGTTCGATGAGTGTCTTTGTTCTTTTATGTTTCAGATTTTTATCATAAAAGAAAAAAAAGAAAGTACTTGATATTTTATTTCTAGGAATTTGAAAGAATAAAAGTATGTAGTTTGTATCCTAGGTTAAATTCATTGTGCATTCTCTAAAACCATTACTTAAAAAGAGAAATATATGTTTTATTGCAAGTTAGGATTTAGTCGTCATTAAAAATCAAGAATCATTCTAGGGTTAGTTTCTTGTCTTCTTGCATCTTTGGTTGTCTTGCATTGTTCTTTCATTTCTATAGTTTAGCTTTTAGAAAGGTCAAACATAGGTGTTTGTTCAATATACACATCAAACATTCCATCCCATACTTGGAGCAAGTACTTAAATTATTCCTGGTAAACCCCTCGATCCCTAAGCCCTCAAGTGTAGAGAATATAACACACCCTCGTGGTCACCTCGGCTCCTAGCGGATCCAATCGAGAATCATATATAATTGGGCATTTTCCTCCTCTACATATTTAGTGAACCCAATGTGAACAGATGTATTAGTTTCCAAGATAGGAAACCTCTTCCTTTTGTTCTTATTTTGAAAAATTTAAGCAAAACCACTAAATTTGTTTGCTTAGAATTAGAAAACATTAAAAATATCTTAAAGGTTTTCTTGTGTATATTTTTTTCTAGTTTTATCCTCTATCCTTTATCTTCCTCGTAATGGCTCTCAACCTTAGGAGTAAGAGAAAACTTTTATAAGTTGATAAAATTCTTCAATAAGATGATTAGATCGATAGGGAGAAACACAATCTAGATGCGGAAGAGGAAGAACATAAAAAAACTAGTAATGACTTTGATCCTTTTGAGGGGCCTAATGGAGACTTAACTTTTCAATAATTTGATCATATATGGGGTTTTATGAAGCACCAGAAGGAGGCTTTGGTTAAGGCTATGAAAGAGGAAGCTTGACTCGTAAGGGGTGGGACATCTCTTCCTCCAACCATATCTCCTAGGAATATTCATAACAACTGTTTGTTTGAATATTCACATCAAGTTAATCCTTTCATAAACCAAAATATGCTAGTACTATGACCACCAACATTTGAGGTGTTATACAAGCTCCTCCAATCGTTAGTGCATCCCAAAATTATGCTTAATTTTCTCCTCATTCTGCTCATCTCAACATTTACGCTTCTATTCCACCAAATGTCAGTTATCCTTCACAACAAGATACCACATATCATAACCCATACCATAACAGTTTCAATACCTCCAACATTGGCTAAGTTCCCTTTCAACAACCTACCTATACCCCTTCCCTAGGGAACTTAGGGGTATTGCACAACAACAATCCCAATATGTAAATTTTGAAAAGTGTGGTGAAGCAACTGGTTTCAAGAGTGGATATAATACAACCTCCGAGTTTCACCTACAACTACAAGGAAATGTTCAATCATCCCTTAGACCATGTTGTCACTTCTAAGCCCTACCCTAAACATTTTCTAATGTCGATTTCCCCTATTTATAAGGTAACAAAAGACCCAACTGAACACTTAAGGATGTTTAGGACAACGTGCCATGATATTATATATGATGACATGTTGTTATTAAAGATGTTCCCTTAGATCCTTGGTGGTATGGCATTGGAATGGTATTATCAATTATCTTATCATTATTTAAGGAACTTTGAATAGATAGTAAAATTGTTTGTTCAATAATTTGGATCTTATGTTGAGAAAAATATGACAATGAAAGATGTTTATATGTTAAAACAAGGTAAATATGAAAGTTTTTCAAAATTGTTGTCTCATTGGAGGAGTTTACTTGGATGCTTAAGATATAATTTACCTCCATGGAACATATTAAAGATCTTCATTGGAAATATATAATATCAGATATCTTATTAATTGGAAATAACTATCACCTATTTTGACCAAATGATAGATCTATCAAGAAGGGTAGAGCAAGCCCTTATTTAAAGAGGTCAAATTAAGCCAAATAAAGAAGAGGATAAAACTACAAAAATTAGTACAAAAACAAGCATATAGTTGGTGATGTGGTAACGGATAGTAGGCATGTTAACGGTGTTGTTAACACCCTATAAGAGATGGTTCTTAGCCAACCTCAAAAATCCCTACCAATCAACACACCTATGAACGTGGTTCTAAAGCATATTTTGGAAGCTAATATGATTGAGTTACCTCCCATAATGTAACTTGATTACACAACTTATTGGTATAAGCCTGGTCAACTTTGTGAGTATCATAGAGTGAAGGGGCACATGATAAATTCATGTAAGAGGTTGAAACATGTGGTTCAGGACTTAATTAGCAAAGATCTCCTTATTATAAAGGGTCCTTAACCTAATCCTCCAACAAATAATCAACCTCCTAATCAACAAGCACCCACAACTTATCAAGACATGGGGGTATTCCAATACTTCTACCTAAGCATGGGAAATATGCAACTAATAAAGTGTCATATCGTAAAGTGCTACCTCTCTACAGCAATATGGTTGGTATTATAGCATTAACTACAAGGCAACAAACTCAAGCACAACCAACTCAACGATATTAGAAATTTATGAGTTCTACATCCAATCAACCTTCAAAACCACCCTTAGTTTTGAAGAGTACCCAAAAAAGGAGCACGAGAGTAGAAAACCCACCTTTAGAGTTGAAACCACAACCTAAACTCTCCTTTGACATTCAACAATAGTTAGCTAGTACCCTAGCCAAGATCTTTCTTTTAGAGCTTGTGCATACATCTCCTATTCATAGGAAAGCTTTTTTGAAACTGTTGGAAATAGTAAATATATTGAGTTGTCATTGATGTCAAAGGATTTATGTCAAAAAGTTGCATGGTATTCAAAGCAAAAATATTCTTCAAGGTTGATGAGTTCAAGAATAGATTTGTGAATTAAAGGCAAGAGTATGTTCAAAGAATAGAAAGTTGCATTGTCAATATTTTGGTGCTTGAGAAATTAAAATGGTGAGCATGGTCAATATTTTGGTGCTTGAGAAATTAAAATGGTGATGTACATTTTTGATAATGTACACTTTAATATTTAAATTAAATATTTAAATATTAAAGTAAGGTTCTAAAGTTGGAAATATTTAAATCAAAGTTTTTATGAGGGCCAACTTCTATGGTTAGAAGATTCAAAATTATTCATATATATTGCTCTAACATTATGGTTGAGATTTTTTTGTGTGAAGCTCCTTTGTGTTGCCCTCAAAAATATTAGAGCATTTTTCGTTCGTATGCCTTCGTCTGCGTTTGAAAGTATGCAGTAAGAGGAGAAGAAGAATTCTTCGGTTGAATGTTATTCGTTGAGCAAGAGAGATCATCGTTCATTGAGCAAGGGAGAGAACGTTGTTTTTTGAGCAAGGGAGAGAGCATAGTTCATTGAGCAAGGGAGAGAGCATTGGTCGTTGAACAAGGAATAAAGCACCATTTTTTCAACAAGAAGATTTTTTTGTGTGTTACTTACACTTGAGTAGAAGATATTTGTGTTTGTTGTGAAGAGGAGTGTTGCATTCGGTGAGAATAATTTGTTGTATGTTAAAAATATACACCTGAGAAAAAGAACTCGGTATTCAATGTAAAGAGGAGTGCAACATTCGTTGATTTTGTGATATTTTAGGGAAGCATCATAAAATGGAAGAGGCACCACATTGATTGATTTATCCATCAGAAAGAAAACATTGTTCTGTTGCACATTCGATTTGAAACAGAGTGAGGAGATAGTAGTGGTAGAAAGACAAGCTTCAATGATGCCATCTTCAGATATGTGCTTGGGAATCTTACACAATAAAAGAGCATAGAGGTATAATTGCTTTATCATTTACAAGATACATTACATACATTTCTGAGTAGTGCGAAAAGGGTTAGCATCAGGATACAAAAAGACATAGCAAGTAACAAGATGCAAGATTGAATATTGAAACCCTAAAACCAGTAAGTGGAAATATCAAACACAAGTGACAATGGGAAGAAGGTAGAGGCAGGAAACATTTGAAATATCAAAGAAGAAACAGTGTTGAGTTTTATAGAGCCTTGTTGAGTTGAATAATAACATCAAGAGTGTGGAACCACCTCCCAAGCAGTGGTGTAGATGAAGTGGTTTATGGCCAACAAGTGTTTTAGATAAAAGACAAAGGTTCAAATCGAGTGTTAGCGCAAGCAAGGATTTTTGAGGTATTTATAATATTTTTGATTAATTGTGAAAAAGGAGCAATAAGGGTGCATGATATAAAGTTTTTATAAGGGTATATGTTATATAATTGGGTGTGACAATTTAGAAGGAGTAATAAGGTGTAATAAGAGTTTTTAATATTGTAATGTTTTCATGAAATAAATTGTCAAAGTGATTAAGGGATTATTTGAAGGTTGTGATAGTGCATTTTTAGATAGGAGGAATAAGGTGTATTTGTGAGCATTGATTTTTGTATCATTGGTATTTTTAGAAAGGAATTTGAGGGCTTTTACAAGTATTATTTTTAGGCATTCTTGTGCTCATCTTCTTGAGAAAGTTTCTAATGTGGATGATTTGAAAAAGGAGTTTATACTAACCTGTTTTGAAGTGACAAAAGAAAGGAATTATTTTGAGACATTTTTTGAGGGCACATCTTCATCAAAGCAAGTTAAGAGGAATGGTGACATTATTCCTTCTTTAATGTGTTTCGTTGAGAAAATAGTTTTGAATCATAAGGTGGAGAAATAAGGATTATATATGTGCATTGTTGGAAATATTTGAGCTAAGGTTTGAGAACAAAATTATGCTTCATTGTTGAAAAGGATTGGAAACACTTGTGCTAGGATTGAGAGCAAACTTGTGCATTATTATATTTGATCTTTGAGAATAAATTGTGCATTGGTTTGAGTGTCCTTGAAAGTGAATGTGCAAGTGTTAGAAATCAAATTTATGAAGCAAGTGTGTGCATCTATTTTTATTGTGGGAAATAAATAAGAAGGTTAGTTATCAAGTGCTAGACTAGAGCTACCTTTAGAATGCAATAAACATGAGACATGTGAAAGCAACATACTTAATGAATGTGAAGAACATATTGAGCATTTGTTAGTGCATATCATTCTCTATATGTTCAAGAGGTTAAACGAATTTTGGGTAGAATATGTCTAAACTGATTTACTGAAAGAAAGCACATTGAAGATTAGATAAAACACTTGATGACACTAGTATGCAATATTTGGAGAGTTGAGAATAGGTTTTTATGAGCAGATTTGAGTATGTTTTTTGAGCAATTTTTGAGCATGTGCTATGAGCAAGTTGTGAGCTGATTTGAGCAAGTCTTGTTGATAAGACTTGAAACGGGTTTAAGGTAGATTTGAGCAAATCTTGTAAGAAGACTTGAATTAGGCTTAAGGATGATTTGAGCAAGTCTTTTTGATAAGACTTGAAACAGGTTTGAGGAAAATTTGAGCAAGTCTTGTAAGAAGACTTGAAGCAGACTTGAGGTAGATTTGAGCAAGTCTTATGAGAAGACTTGAAGCAGATTTGAGATAGATTTGTTCATGTAATGTGTGCATATTTTGGATCGAGTTGAGACAGATTTGCGCATGTAATATGTGCATATTTGGAGCAGAGTTGAGATAAATTTGTGCATGTAATGTGTGCAAATTTGAGACAGAGTTGAGACAGATTTGTGCATTTAATGTGTGTATGTTTGGGATAGAGTTGAGACAGATTTGTGCATGTAGTCTGTAGAGATTTAGGGATAGAGTTGAGAGCATATTTGTGAGAATACCTGAGTAAGCCTTGTGAGTAAGCTTGGAGAAGAATTAATCAGAAGTGTGTGCCATGCTTAAAGGAACCATAGCAGAGAGGAGAGGTGTATCCCGTGGATAGAGTTCCACGAACCAGAGCAAAGTAGAGGTGTCTCCTATGGATAGAGTTCCATAAACTAGAGCAAAGGAGAGGTGTATCCTGTGGATAGAGTTCCACAAACCATACCAGCAAGGGGATATAGTTCTCCTATGGATAGAGTTCCACGAACCAGAGTAAGGGTATATAGGTATCTCCTGTGGATATATTTCCACGAACTAGACTAGTAAAGGGATAGATTTATCCTATGGATAGAGTTCCAAGAACTAGAGTTAATGGGATAGAGTTATCCTATGGATAGAGGTCCAAAAACTTGAGCATAGGGGATTGAGATCTCCTTTAGATAGAGGTCCATAAACATTGTAATAGGGAATTGGTTCCCAAGAGATTTGTTGAGAAAATTTAGAAGAAATATTTTCTCCATGGACGCAACCCACATTGGGTGAGCCACATTAAATTTATGTCTCTCATGTATGTGATGATTTGTGTATTGCATTGTTATTGTTATTTATGATATTTGGTTAATACTGCTATGAAAAAATATTACAATTGATAATATTGGATAATATTGTTTAGGAAAGAAAAGTAAAAGTTTATCTTATACTATTCACCCCGCCTCTTAGTATAATCTTGTATTATTTAGAAACTCCTAAGACAACAATCTATTCCTCAAGATATTTCCTCTAGTACTATAGTTGATGTTGTAGGTTCCTTTGGGATACATCATATCACATTTTTGGATGACAATATTCCTTACTCAGACTTGTGAGAGGATTATTTCCTTTACATCACTACATTTATTGAAGAGACGTTTATCAAGCGGATCTTGATAGACAATGGGTTATCCCTCAATCTATGCACTCATTGATTTTTCCAAAATTTTGGATTAAAAGAGGAATATTTAACTAAATATGATATTATCATCAAATCTTTCAACAGTGAGTCCCAAGAGGCCTACGATATTATATCTCTCCCACTTAGGGTCGGACCTAGTATCTTTGATATCTTATTTTATGTGGTACATTGCCCTACATTTTTTAATCTTCTTCTTGGATGCCCTTGGATTCATGCGATGAGGGTTATACCTTCCACTTTTCATCAATGTTTGAAGTTCAAATTTGAATATCAACTTGTCACCATTTTGGAAAACTCTCATCCATTCCAATATTGTTCAATGGTTGAGCAAGCTCAATCCAATATTAATTTATGTCCATCAATTTCTTCATCTCATATCACCAAGCAACTTGAAAATTTAAAGGTGAGTAAGGAACCACTAATCAATATTTCATCACAAGATCAAATCAATCCTTTCTTCAAGAACCACTTTTGGATCTTGCCAAGCTACCACCTTCATCAAGGACTATGGGTTTACCTTATAAGAAAGGTGAAGTTGTGCACATTGGCACATGTACCTTTATCTTTGTGGGTATGATCCTCAAAGAAAATATTCATGGTAGCAACCATTTTCTTTTATAGCGTTCTTTTACCCATTGTTATCTATCCAATAATTACCCACTTCTTAAGCAGATCGTATCTAGCATGGGATATATAGCTAAAGGTTTAGAGCCACAACAAAAAGGTATTCAAGATCCTTTGGAGGTTGATATTTGGCCTCGGATATGTGGTGTAGGCTACATGTATAATAAAAACCAACCTTTATCCTTTGATAATGATGATCACCTTATTACTTATGCTAAATATTTAGATCATCAAGGCTTGGAGTGGAGTGATGAGGATGAGGGACCACCTTATCCCATTGACATTATATTTTGTAATGTGGTAACTTTGGTGCACCCTAAGTTAGTTCCCCCTTGGATTCCTTTGATGATTATTTTTGACAATGGAACTCCTTTCAAGAACAAGGATGTCCATAAACTTTGTGCTAAGTACAAAATTCAGCATAGGTGGTCAACTCTGTATTACCCTCAGGGTAATGGTCAAGTCAAAGCATCCAACAAGTCTTTGATCAAGATCCTCAAGAAGTTGGTTAGTAAGATTGGTCGTGATTGGCATATCCAGATTTATCCTACCTTGTGGGCCTATCGTACTAGTGTGTGAACTCCTACAAATGCTTCTATGTATGTCTTGGTCTATGGGATTGAGGTAGTTTTTCCATTCGAGTTAGAGGTTCCTTCATTATGCATCTTGCTATAAGATGCCTCGATCAATGATGAGTATCACTTTGATTGTTTGCACCAATTGGAGCTACTAGATGAAAAGTGCATTCATGCCTTAGAGCATTTGTGAGCCTATCATAATAGGCTCAAGCAATATTATTCCAAGAGAGTTCACAATCATTATTTTGAGGTTAGGGGGATCTAATCCAAAAGGAAAACCAAAAGAACACCAATGTTTGTTCCAATATTAAAGGTAAGTTTCAGCCCAATTGGTTAGGTCCCTTTATCATAATGGCCAAGTTTGGCTCAAGGGCCTATCATTTAGCTTCTTTAGATGGTAAAGAGCTTAAATAACCAATGAACATAATGCATCTAAAGAGATACTATGCATGACTCTGCATTTTCATATTACATTTAGCTTAGTTTTCATATTGCATTTGGTTTACTTGTTCATACTGCATGATTTTCTATCATATCTTGCATGGTTTGCCTAACATTCTATATCATTTGCATTCTACTTTTCATATAGTTGCATTATTTCTTGATCATATTTGCATGAATACTTTATCATATAGATTTTGAGGATTTCATGAGGATATCAAGTGATAAAACCTAGTTAGGTATTAGATCACATGCATTGTACTCATACTAGGATTGTGATGCCTAGTGAATCCCCAACCTAGGGCCCATCTCTATGCATTTTCATCTTTGCATTCGTCCATCTCTTCTTCTTCTCTTTTCTTCTCTTATATTCCTTGAACTTGAAATTTTTCATCATTTCTAATTTTCCCAAGTCAAGGGATATATTTATTCACCTATTATATGTTCTTTTTCCTTGAAAGTTTTGATTATTTCTTCTCCTCCCCAAGATAAAGGATGTACATTTATTCTCTCTATTTCTTTTGCTTTTGATTTTGCTCACACCTCCTTCTTGATATTTCACCTGTTAAGGGGTCCTCATGGGATAGGTTAGATACCACATGAATATCATTTATGGTACTCATATGGCCACTGACTATCTTACGCACACCTCTTAGCTCTTGAAATTTTACTAAGGATGCACACACACTATATTTTATTTCTTGCTTCTCTCTTTCTTTCGTCTTCTTCTAACACATGCGCACACTCACATTGTTCTACTTTTCTCATACATATTTTGCACACACCACACCCCTATTGGGTAGTACTCATTTTAGCAACATCAATCACATCTCTTCACCCCATACAGGATAAGCTTCATGGCCACACACGAGGGGTAGCCTCCATCTCGATCCATTTATGAGCACACATCCTAGCGGGTATCTCTTCATCTTTGGCCATTAGCGAGCACTACACCCATAGTGGGTATCACTCCACACTTGACCATATTTGTGAGCATAACACCCTTTTAGGATAAGCTTCATGGCCACATACAAGGGGTAGCCTCCATCTCGGTCATTTACGAGCATATATCCTTACAAGGGTTCCTCTAATACCTTTCTTTTATTTTTTCTTTTTGACCTTTTGGAGCTTTGATTTCTTATTCTTCTGCCTTTCTCTCCTCTTTCACTTGTTGTTTCCTTATTCTCTCTTCTTTCTTTCCATCCTTTCTTCTTTTTCTGCTCACTCATGCATTTCATTTTGCATTCATTTTAGATTATATTTTAGATTGCATTTCATTAAGTTAGATTCATTCAAGCATTTCTTTTAGTTAGGATCATCATGCAGTGCACTCATCCTATTCGTGATCATCATGCATCATTAATAACACACATTTAATACACAATAAAATAAAGTAGCTTGTATTACTCGAAAGCACTAAGTGCATGCCAGCTAGTCGGTGTGCCATAGTAGAGAGCTTGGCACACTTGACCATCCCTAGGGATGCATGCCACAATCAAAATTGACATGTCATCTTAATCCCTGCCCTAGCCATGCGAGCCTATCCCCTCTACTCCACCTACTGGAGGTGGTGGAGGAGCCATGTTCATAGATCATGAACCAGATCATACCTACAACTATGAGCGACTCTATGATCATATAGATGATGGTGGGGAACCCTCTGATCTACTAGAATGACATGGAAGTATACCATCTAGTAGTAGGCTTCCCTCTGCACTACCATCTCATATGACTCCCTCACCCTCTATAGATCTACCAGTAGTAGGTGGTCTCCCTCACTCTATTGGTTGCCTACAATGATAACCATCCCCTCTACCTAGGCCTATTGTCACTCTCACTCCAACTGGCCCATCTCCCCTCTGAGGCACTCTACCTCATCCTTTGCCATGTCCTACTCTACTTGAGCTTGATCCAACACTGTGCATATGGTGTCCATATTTATCTACACAACCACCATTATGGCCCATAGCACCTTTATCTCTCTCACCTACTCCTCTAGACCTAAAACCTCATTGGATCCTACTTATGTCATTATGGGAGCAACTCCTAAAATTTCCCCTCCCCCTAATCTAGATATGGTGATCATCCCCCTCATGGCCATCACTATATCCACCTGAATCTATGTTCAGGCCAATCTCGATGGGGCTATGTTCCACTACTCTTGCTCTATGGTGCATCGAATGGCCTCTCAAAGTGCTAGTTGCACTTGTCAACTCATAATCTAGTGTCTCTGCATTGTAACTGGTGGGGAGATCCTTGGGGATATAATGCTTCTATAACATATCTTGTACCCAAGGGCCACTCCGATGTCATCCATCCATGGATCCACATATAGTGGGTCATCCAGGTCCTCCTCTACCCATATTCCCACATCAAGAGCACCTCTAACTCCTAATGGGTCCCTCCTCACCCTCCTAAACTAATAGTCCCCAAGGTTCAATATCTCCTATAGAATGTCGAATTGGCACTATACCTAATCAAATTGGTAAAGATATTTCTCACCCTTCTCAGTGATGACCCATCGAATCCTCCTCACTTGAGCTGGCTCCTCTGTATACTCCATCTAGCCAGGGTGTAGATGCCACAATCACCATATGATCTAGTGATCCTACAACTCATCTATCACCTACCTCTCTAGTGGTAAGACACAAACATATACCTTGTACCCACACTCGTAGTGTGGACTCCACCTGTATATTATTGGTCGTTTCACATTGGGTAATAGTCTTGGTAGTGCATTCAATCTTCAAATCGCTATGTGCTCCCAACACCACACTTGGAGAAAATTTGTACAGATCAAACCTATCTACCACTTATACACGATGTTGTGCAACATCATGTACAAGAGAACCAACACATATGGTCCCCATGTGAATATAACTCCTTGATCTCACATGTCCACCACTACTCCTACCATCACCCATGGCAAGTATCACCTACTGGTATGGCACACTAGTATCCCTTCCACCACCCCACATAGTACGAACATTAGTGCCCCAACTCCATATCAATGTGGCATCTCATCAACATGGAATCCACTCTAATGGATCACATGTTTCAAGTCCCTCAATATCATCTCTAGAACCACCATCGACACTCACACCACGTAAACAGTTCTCCCCCTAATGGGGATCCTTAAGATACACTAAATATCCTCTTGTGTAATAGTCATCTCTATCAATAACTAAAATATGAACGATTTCAGATACCATCTCTCTGCCAGAGTCTTCAGTAGTGCCTTGTCCACCTCAACATGAAGTATTTCTACCAGATGCAGTAACTCCATATTCTCTAGTGTCTCCCTCTCTACCATTGTGAGCTCTCTCATAGCCTCCTTGAGTGTGCTTGACCGCCACTCTTTGCTCTTGAGTACATCTAGTTGCACAATCAACATAATAACATTCACACATTTCATCAGGTTTATTAAAAAAATGCACTTTTTTGTAAAATTTACCAAATTCGTGCCTCAGAATGACCATACATGAATTTGGCAAGGGCACTTGACCAAACTCACACTCCAAGGTGAATTTTGTAAAAAAAATTGCCTAAAAACTTAAAAAATTCAAACTTTTTGCTAAAAATTGTTTTGTGCATGTACAAAATCTACTTTTAAAAAGTGGGTTTCGATCCGTACCTTTGCCCATTATGTAGTAGTGCTAGCATCACCTCTCGCCATGACAACACAATGAGTTGGAAGCATCATTCTCCTTTTTCCTTCTTCAAAGCTCTTTTATCCTCCTCATGTGATGAAAATGAGCTTCTTTTCCCTCCTTTTCTTCTCTCTCTTCATTTTTCCTTTTTTTCTCTCTCTTTCTTCTCTCTCCTTCCCTTATTTTTTGTCTTTTCTCTTTTATTCCTTGATTTTCTTGTTTTTGCTTCTTCTTTTTTATCTCTTTCAAATTTTCTTTAGGAATTTCACATTCCTTCTAAAACTCGAGGGGGCACCCTAGCCTTAGAGGCATTAATGGTAGTAATGCCTTGATTTGCATGTAAATTTGTGATGTTTAGGGTGACACCCCTTTTTGCACCACCCTTCCATCCAAACCTGGCCACCCTTTTTTTTGTGTTTGTCGTCTTCACCCATAGGAGTCTACATTTTTCTTTGACACATTTACTTGGCCATAAATGCATCAAAGAGGGGAAAAAATGTAGACATGGAAAATTGACCCATCAAAATGAGTCAATCTTTCCTTAGATCCTTAGGAAGCCACCCAAACTTACCAAGTGCAAATTTGGGGCTTTTTTCCCCTCTTCCTTTGTCCTTTTCCCCTAGCCTTACCAAATTTGTGCTCGGTCCATATAAGGTGTGAATTTGACTTGTCAAATTCACATCCTATAATTACTAGGTACAAATTTGGTGTTCTAGAGGTTTTTCTCTCAAAAAATTCATCCCTTGTCGACTTATTTTAGTGTCGGCCCTTGCCCGTGGTGAAATTTAATTTTCCTGTCTTTTAGCCCTCCAAACCTCTTATAAATAGGGGATTGGATTCCCTCTTCCCATCCATCTAGAATCTAGAGACATCTGATCTAGAGAGAACCCTAATATTGACTTGCTAACAAGTGCTCTTCTGTTGTGAGATTTGTTGTTTTTATTGTTTTTTTGTGGTGTTGGTTGCCCTTGGGGGATCAAGTGGAAGAGTCTTGATAGTTGGATAAGTCTACCATTCTAGAGCACTTCCTTCATATTCTCATTACTTCTTGCTTTCTTCATCAACTAACCAGGTTATTTACTTGCATTATTAGTTATTAGTTCTATTTTTTATTGTTTTTCATCGTATTTTTTAGCATTTTGAGGACCCAAAAAGTTCTCTAAACCAAATTCATACCCCATCCATATAAGGTGTGAATTTGGCAAGTCATATTCATGCACACCCATTATATGGTAATAATTTTGTCAATTAGAGCTTGGGGCAAGTTCTTGCTTTCCAAAAACCCTAATTTACATCTTGCATGTTAGGTTTCTATTGCACCCATTCTATCTGCATTTCATTTCACTATTGCATATTTGTTTCATATTGCTTGTGCTTGTTCCAAAGGTCAAATATCATTTTATTTTTGAATGGTCAGCTAAAATGACCAAGGGGGCTTGACTATTGTGCCTCTAAGCTCAGTCATATAATGGCCTAAGCAAGCCCCCAAACGTTGATCAAATTTTCTAGGGTTTTGTAAACTATTTGTAGTTTTGAAGTTGTTTGGATATCCTAAAAACAAGTTAAAGATAGGATCAACCATCGAATCAGGTAAGTGCCTTAGTAAATCTTTAGGTTGTTTGGTGAGTGTTTTTATTCTTTTCTATTTCAAATTTTGATCATAAAAGAAAAAAGAAAGTAGTTGATCTTTTATTTCTAGGTATTTGAAAGAATAAAAGCATGTAGTTTGCATCCTAGGGTTAACTTTGTTTGTGCATTCTCTAAAATCCTTGCTCAAAATAGAAAGATTTATTTTATTGCAATTTAGGGTTTAGTCATCATTAAAAATCAAGAATCATTCTAGGGTTAGTTTCTTGTCTTCTTGCATATTCGGTTGTCTTGCATTGTTCTTTCATTTCAATAGTTCAGCATTTCAGAAAGTCCAAACATAGGTCTTTGTTCAATATACATATCAAACATTCCATCCCTAGAGTTTGATCGAGTCTTTAAACCATTCCTGGTGAACCTCTCAATCTCCAATCTCTCGAGTGTAGAGAATATAACACACCCTCGTGATCACCTCGACTCCCAATGAATCCAATCGAGAATCGCACATGATAGGGCAGTTTCCCCCCTCTACAAATACATCCAACTAAATGCCATATGATAAGAGCTTTACTTTACCTAATATATCCAACCATAGGCTATATGAGATGACCTTTATTTTACCTAATATATCCAACATTATTCTAAATAACCTTTCTTTTATCCAATATATGGTTATCCCACCATATTCCTTAAGCATGGTGTACAAACCTGCTCCTAGTAATATTTGAAACATAGACCTTTATTTAGAGTTCCAAAATATCTCCTGTTAGGCTACTGAGGTTATACACCAACAAAATATCAAGATTTTTGTGATTGATAAGAGTGTTGTTTCTACCTTTAATGATGTGGAGGTTGTCATGGCCTTACTATGAACCTCTATTCTCATTAATAGAAATCATTCACCAATATGTAGAAATATACAATAAATCAACCACATTAATAAATCCACACAAGACAAGATATGAAAATACCCTTCAAGTAGGGAAACACCAAGAATACTTAAGGAAGGAATCATTCCACAAGATCTTTGTTCCACAAGCCAAAAATCTTTACAAAGAATACTTGACATGATTCATTACAAATACAATATCCCTTTATATAACCTTCTTCCTAAACCCTTCATTTCCTAAAATCTTATCCTACTCATTATTATAAAATACTAAAATATAATCAACCATGGTTTATGTGTGTCCCATGCCATAATACCCAAATACAACATAATATTGTCTCCTTAGGTACCTAACATTCCACTTCCTTTACAAAACATTTCATCCTTGAAATATAAGAAGAAACTAAATAGTTTGATCGTTTGAGCCATGTTGAGAACCGGTACCAATCTTGATCATCTATCCATCCCAATGAAACTTTTATTGTGATAATCTCCGTTGATATCGATGTGTCATTTTACCACTTGAGTATCCATAAGTCATTTTTTGGTTCCATGTGTTAGAAGCATATTTTTGTTGGTCATAAATATCACTCTTATTCATCCATGCTTGCATTTACGATTAGTAACATTTACAAATTTTTGGCTCCTCAAGTTCCATGTATGTCCTTCAGTTATTTTGTTGCTTTAAGCCCTAGATCCATGATTGTTGCCTTTCAGGATGGTGTGGATGGTGATAAGTTCCAACCTTAGCCCAATGTTCTAGTTTTTTCTTATCTTTCAACATATTGTTCCTCTTATTTGTGCTCTTTTGTCATGCTCTCATATTTTGGTTCATCCATGGATTCTGTTTTCTTTCTTAATTAATCTTTGTTATTGTCTTCTTAGACTCTATTTCATATTCTTTTGTTTCTTCTTCAATTTGTTTTCCTGCAATTGCTTCCTGGTTCTCCCTTGATCCTTGCTCCTTAAGCTAAGAAATATTTTGGAGTGTTATCTTCCTTTTTTGCACCACAACTTCATAAAAACAATTTCACATTAATGTTAACATCGCCCAAATATTCCAACCAAGGATATCCAAAAAATAATTTCATTTCATCCATCTCATTGACATGAAAATTAGCATGCAAAATATACTTATCCATAGAAGGTTTTAGGTATTCAAAAAAATGACATCTCCTTGAAATTGTCCACCCTTGATACTCTTTGATGAAACCCATAAACTACTAGCCAAATTCGTGTTGATGAAGTTGTGTTTGTTGCTAGGGTTTATGGAGACTAACTTTTTCTTTTGAATACAACCATGAACCGACAAAATATATATTTTAGATTCAATCAAATCTTCCTGATCACTGCTTAGTTTATCTAACACCAAAGATGTGTTTCCTTCCACTTGCACACTTTTATCTTTCTCTTTTCCTTTACCATTTTCTTGTAAATTATTTACTTATTTATTTCTTCTACATGATTTTTGGTTTGCCTGTATCAAATTTTTCATCTATTCATTTAATTACTTTAACAAGACTTCTTCTTTTCTAGAAAAAATTTCTAACTCCATAACCTCAACCTTAGTTACCAAGTTCGAGTTCGTATTTGAGTTCGACACTCTTGAAGTTCGAAAAAAATTCGACATGTTTAAAAATTCGGAACAAAATTTGATATATTAATTTTTTTATTATATATATATATATATTAAATTATGTTTTTAAATTTTATTTCTTTAATTACTTTGTTAAATTATTTAAAAATATTAAAATTTAATATATTTTATTTTAAAAAATTTAAACCTACCAGTTGGATTCCTTTGTTGTTTTCCACGGCTCACGATTATTTTTCTGAGGTCAAAGAAACACCGGGACACCGGGATAGCACCTTCAGATCCAGTTGTCGGGACTCGATAAAAGCTTTGGGTTCAAACCCTTCCCTCTCAATCTTATTCGTGATATTGCTTGGTAATTGTTTGTCAGTTGTCTTGCTGGTAGAGAAGAAGTGCATGGCCGTATACAGCTTCAGATCCTCCGGTCACTCCGCATGGCGTATATTGGACCATTGGCCCAAACGACAAACAACACCTGAGTGAACCAGCCAGCCAACCAACAAACCCTTTTAAATAAAAAACTATAAAAATTGATTAAAAATTCGTCAAACATATTCGTTATGGTTAAAAATGCGAAGAATTTCGAATTTTATCTAAAAAAAAAATTCAACGAATTTAATAGCTAAGACCTCAACATTATAATTATATATATAAAAGTAGGTAATAATCTAATTTCAAATAACCATGATCATAGTTCCATGAATAGCGGAACCCTTATCCATAGCGGAACCCTTATCCACTATAAAATTCTGATGAGGAACAGGAGATGGACTATGAGTCCCAAATGAGTGGAATCCAGTTGACAAGTCCATTATTTTACGAAAGATTGGGGCAGCCTATGGGTCACTATCAATAGTCTAAATGGATTATGACTCCGAATTAGTCAATTTTAGTTGATAAATAATAAATAGGATAGTTGCCCATAAAATTCTGATGAGGAACAGGAGATGGACTATGAGTCCCAAATGAGTGGAATCCAGTTGACAAGTCCATTATTTTACGAAAGATTGGGGCAGCCTATGGGTCACTATCAATAGTCTAAATGGATTATGACTCCAAATTAGTCAATTTTAGTTGATAAATAATAAATAGGATAGTTGCCTAGGTGTTGTAGGTGAGTTGGAGAGAGGGAAATCTTCTAAGAGAGGTTTCACGTTCAAATTTCCACCTTACCAAAAAATTGAATTGGGTATCCAAAATCCAATTGATAATGTTGGTGCAGGCAGGATCGAGTGCGACTCCCGAGTAGACAGTGTAAAACCCCTGTTCGTGGTGGTCTCTCGTGCGACTCTCGAGTAGACAGTGTAGAACCCCCTATTCGTGGTGGTCTCTCTGACGGTGTAGAAGCGGCCCCACAAGGGGTTTTTCCTTTTAAAAAAAAATAGTTTATTGGTAAGCATTTGTTTACACTGTTTTTAATAATGTTAGGTGCATGTTCAAATTATATGAGTTATTCTCAAGCATATACCACTTCGTTATATGGACTCCTTCCAACAAACTTACATTACTTGGTTAATAACCAACATGAAAAAATCACCTATTTATTCAGGCTATATAATTGATTTAGTATTTAAAAATAAATAAATAATATGTTTTTTTTCGTGCCTGACTTATTAGCACCTGCAAACGCTATCTTTCCAAAAGGCTAATGTTTTTCCTTCCTAAGAAAACAACAAAAGTAGACCCAACTTTAAAAAAAAACAAAATATTATAAAATTCGTGAAGTCCGTATATTTGTCATACCACCTACGTATCTTTGTCGCTCCATTACTAAATGCGAGTACACGATCTACTCTACGCTGTACAGCAGGGTATCAGATATTATTATTTTTTTATTATTAATATCATGGTCATCATTCGCGGCCTAGAAATAGTGAAGACTCCGTGGACAAACGGGCGGCTTTGAGTGTGCCACGTTTTGTGAGTGAAGACGTCGAAAGAGGAGGGGTAGGTAGTGAAAAATATGGGGTCGGTGGCTTGTTACGGCGGGAAGCGCTTCCATTGGTCGGAGTGGGGCCATGTCAACACCGCAGCCCCGTCCCGGAGTGTGGCGGGGAAATGAAGGGGTGGGTTATGATGCATGCAGGAATGGATGATGGGTCATGTGCGCATGGAAGAGAGATGGATTGATGGTCCTCATGATGACGTGTTACAAAAGGCACGCGGTTACGCCTGAAAATTAAAATAATTATTTCAAATTTCAATTATGATGGAACTAAAATATCACCTTTTAAAAGAAATTTAAAATAACAAATAATCTCATTATAACATAGCCGTTGCCATAGAAAATGCAATATTACATAAAAATATTTGTTCTATGCTATATTGTATTTGGGACAGATGATTTGCTATAAACATTATATTTATTTTAAAGTTTTAAATATATATCAGTTCATCTAGAGGAGTTGGTCATCTAGAGGAGTTGGAGAGCAAGTGGGTAGTTAAAACTTTCCAATTGAAATCGAGAGGCCCTATGTTCAAATTTTTCCCCTCACATCCTACGGATATGCTATGTACAAGAAGTTATAAATAATAATGAAAAAATCTTGTTATTCTAGACATATTATGTCACTCAACATTGATATCAATCTTGTTATTATTCCATCTTTAAAGATGTCTAGATATATTATGTCACTCAACATTGATATCAATGTTGCTTTATTTTATTTAGTTTCGATAAGCTATGTACAAGAAGTTACAAATCAAAAAAAAAAAAACTTGTTATCATTCCATCTTTAAAGATGTCTAGATATATTATGTCACTCAACATTGATATCAATTATTTTGAAATCACTCTGGATTTCAAAACGATGATATTTAGTATATTATATTTAATGTTGCTTTATTTTTTTAGTTTCATAGTTGGAAGAACTAGTCTTGCACTATATTTGTTGTAGTTTTTTATCAACTAGGTATCATTGTCCTCCATCTCTTTCTTTTTATTCTCATCCTTAATGACTAAGACATCATCTTTGATAGATACTTTCTCATCATCTTTGGACAAGCCCTACATATTAAATCTCATTCCAACTTTAATTTCACTCTCCATCATGTCTCAAGGGTTTATCATCCCTAATAGATTCTCATCCACAAGACTTGTCGAGAAGAACTTGAAGGCATCCTCAAACAATCAGTCCAGTGTATTGAAGCACATGCTTTATTATTCTCATAGAAGATAATGGGACCATAAGGCCTACATTTTAAACACACTTATCATAAAGAATGAACAAGAATGTATTTAGCTATTATTTATGCAATCTCTATGGGATGTGATTAACTTTGTTATGGTTAAACCTAACTTATAATTTGTAATTAGCCTAAAGCCCACTTGTTATGTTAGCTTAGGTTAACATGATTATGTAATTGGGGTTTTGGTATTGGCATAAATATGTCCTAATCACTCCATTTAACACATTATAGTGTCGTGATCCATATCTATGGATAATATAGTGATTATTTGGCGCTCAAAAGCACCCATCACCTATATCATTTTTCATCCTTTTAATGCTCTTTGTATCATATTTGATTGGATGGATTGCTTTTGTTCGTTACTAGAAATTGGTGTGAAATCTAACATGCTATCAAAGCAAGTTTAAAGCAACATTGCTTGGTCACAAAGAAAGGTTATTTCAATCCTTTGATCCTTCTCTAAATTTTAGGGTAAACTACTCTTCAAATATTCATAAGCATCTTTGGCATAAAAGGCAGAGAGAAGACCTTTGTCCATGGATCTTCATTCTTTTTTCCAATCATTCTAGAGAATTTGTGCCTTCTCTATTCTCAAATTCATTGTTATCAATGTTTGTACACTTAAGAAGTCCTTGTATGATATTAAGTAGGCTCATCATGCTTGATGTGATAAGATTAATTATTTCTTCTTTAGTTATAGATTTTAATGATGGGAGGCAAAGCACGGTGACTACATCAAGCAAAACGATGATCAAATTTTTGAAATTATGTTGTGTATTGATGATCTTATTATGAAAAGCTCAAAATTATTGATCCAAAAGATGAATTCATAGATTCATAACACTTTTGATATGAAATATTTGGGTATCCATCATTATTTTTTGATAATTTGTATTAATTATTCATCCTATAAATCACCTTTTCTCACCCAAGTATACCTTAGATCTTCAACAATGGTAATGGATGGAGGAATGCAAACCTACTTAGAATCCCTTTATTTATAGTTTGAAGAGTTGAGTGGATTACATTACCCTTTTATTGTATGACATCCTATAGTGGTCACTTATCAGAAGGCTAATCTCTCTCACCTATACTTGACCAAAATGTGTTATTATTTATTGTTCCAAATATATGTATGCATATCGTGAGAGTTACTAGAAAATGACCAAGCAAAAACTTTGATACATCAAATATATAGATCTGATGAGTGTGTAGCATGAGTGAAGTGCAATATTCCTGGAGAGGGATGTGATGAGAGATTTTCAGATAAATTCTGAGTAATTGTGCTTTAATCAGGTCAAATTCGTACAGTTGTACGATTTACAACTGTTCAATCCCTAAAATGTACAATTGGAGACTATACAACCCCAAAACGTACAATTGTACGGTTATAACTTAACACTTGTACATTTTCTCCAAGAATATTGGAATTGCTCAAATCTTGATTAATTTGCAGTTATTCACTTGGAAATCACTTGATCTACCTTCAGAATGCTTAAAAATGCAATTTTAGGCCAAAACTCATCAAATGTACGAATTTACAAACCCTTGTACAGTTTGGTTACGTTGCTTGTACGGTTTGGGTGAAACCCTCGTTCTGCAAAATAACTTGACTCAGAAAAATACCCATTTGCATATTATTGACAAAAACATCATTCCCAATAATGGGTAATAGCCATTATTCCTATTTTCTCTTTACTTATGCATTTCACCCAATAGCACATGGATGGTTGTATGTTTTTTGGGTATGCACTTATGCCACATATTTAGAATCAACAACACCTACAATAACAATAAATATCCACCAAAAATATAATTATTGAGACTCCTCTCAAATCCACACACATACATACACAAATCTGGTCTAAATGAAAATTTATATTATTCTAGGTATTGTACACAAGTAGTGTACAACATTACACAATAGTAAATAAATTATAGCATTAAATCCTTCTCATTCCATGGATAACAATGACAATCCAATCCAACACCAACCATAATGATTGAACTACAACCAACCATCAACCAACCCACAACCAACAACACCAAAAATTCGAATGGGGGCTTATAATGGCTGTCCAGGCCGTTCCAAAGCGATACCTAAGACAATTCATTATATACAACTGCTCGTACTCACATTAATAACTATTTAATGTTTACTAAGGTTTAAATTGATTTTCATTAAATTACATTTCATTTGCATGTCTTCACATTTCATTTCATTTCACATGCATTTTACCTTATTTTATTTTATTTTTATTTTTTTTCTTATTGTACAATTCCACCCAATTGTAAGTTTTGTTTGCCAATTGTACAATTTATACCAAATTGTACATTTACTTGTCTGTTGTACAATTACATCAAATTGTACATTTTTATTTTCCACTTGTACAATTTATACCAAATTGTACATTTTACTTGCCATGTGTACAATTTTATCAAATTGTACATTTGTATTCAAGACTATGCAAATCCAAACTTTATTCTTGCTTATTTTACTGGAATATGGATTTGCCTGCCTACATCTACCCCCTCCTCTAATTTGCTCGGTGTCCTTGATGACACATGATCTGGACAATAGGCATAGAAGCACTGAAAAATGTACTACTAGGACTTGTCACGTTCCTTTTCCTTCCTTCTATTCCAAAGATCCTCAATAACTGGCATCACTACAATTTGCTTCTCATAGGATATTATATTCAAACTGCTCCCTGGAAGTGCTAGAATAAATTGCGACAATATCATCAATATGACTATCTTGGTAAACCTGATAATTATCACCTTGATGACAAACATGATTAAGATGAACATCATCATCAATAATGTGATTCGTTGCCATATGTAACAAGGATCAAAGGGGTGGGAGCCCTGTTGAAGAGTCAAGGGACAGTTTCCCTTACAGGGTTGAGGAACAACATCCCTCATGGGGTTCGGGATAGTGCCCTGAAACCTCAACAGCAAAACTAATACAACCATCATTGTCCAAACCAATTTTTTTCTCTTTGTTGGCACTTTGGGATCCGTTGCTCAACCTGCTTAAATAGCTCACCGTCGACTCCATTTTGCTTCTCTCAGGTTCTAGATGACTCAATATTAGCCTTGAATTGCCCTGTCTTAACCATTGCTGGATATTATTCTCCTTGTACGGTTTTGCTCTATACACTTTCACATGGTACGATTCCATTTTGTATGATTTCTCCCTACACTGATTGTACTTGTATAATTTCAACTTGTATGGACTACACTTGTATGATTTCACCTTGTACAGACGATACTTGTACGATTTCATCTTGTATGAACTACACTTGTACAATTTCATCTTGTACGAACTACACCTGTACGATTTCATCTTCTACGAACTGCACCTGTATGATTTCATCTTGTACGAACTACACCTGTACGATTTCATCTTGTACAAACTGCACTTGTACAATTTCATCTTGGATGGACTACACCTGTACGATTTCCAAATCGTACAATTGTACAATCCAAATTGTACAACACCCTAAAATGTACGTTTTACCACTTGCAATTATGCACTCACTATCAATTGTACGATTTCATTCACTAACTGTATGATTTAGGCCATTTGTACGATTTCAACCAACATTTGTACAGTTTCTTCTTGCAAATCTTACAATCCCATCCTTCTTTGGGTAAGTTTTCTTGTATGACACTTTTCTCCATTTTAACAACATCTTTCAATTTTATAAGTGATTGTTCCATGTGAACAACATCCTTCATGCTTACAATTGCTTGTTCCTCTTGAACAACTGCCTCCAATTGTATAATTGGTTGTTCCACTTGAACAAGATCTTCCACTTGCATATTGACTACACTTTCATTACCTTGGATAATGTTATTCCCCACTTTGTTCACTTGCATGGTAGTATGTTGTTCTTCCTTATCAGCAATAATCACTTCCTCCTCTATTGAAATCAAGTTTACTTCCTCAATTCTAAGCATGCTCATCAAGTTCACCTTCCCTTCCCGTATTTCTTGGTAAGGGCTAGAACTTGTCTCTGATGCTTCAAATTCTGTATACATCACTGGTTCATCTTGATTTGCAGTACTGTCACAGTCATGTGCAAAGTGTCCCCACAATTGGCATTGCCAACATTGTACAATAGGTCTACCCTCACTGTCACTATATTTTGCTGCTTTTATTTCTAGGATGATTGTCACACCCTGCATCACCAATGACATCCTTTCTTTATACAATTTTGCTTTGGTCTACATATACTTGTGGTGATGATCTTGCACTCTCTATGTTACAATCAACATCAAATTCATCATTCTTTTCTTTGGAGTCATGTTCTTTCTTGCTGTCTTGACGCCAACACTTGGACAAGGGACTACTTCTTGTCCAAAATCAGCTCTCTCATTGTCTGACTCATCTTTAATATTAGAATCATTTTTTTCCTCTGAGCTACTCTCATCGTCATTACCATGATGCCACTTCATTGATACTGCTTTTGCCTCACTTTTCCAAATCAAAGCATAATCTACAACTTCTTTGTATGTGCTTGGGGGGAAAATATTCATCTTTTTTTGATACATAGGAAGAAGTCCATTTACAAATCACATCCTCTTCAATGCCTCGGGTTGGTCTTGCTCAAAATGATCAAACAACCCACTCAACTTCTGATTATAGGAACAAACAGACTCATGCTCACCCTATTTCGTTCTATAAATTATAATAATAATTTCATCCTCATTATCATATAACCAAAATTCTTTTGCAAATGCATCTCGTAATTCTTCCCATATCTAGTACTTGTCTTCTAGTAATTTCATATACCAGTCTATTGCATATCCACAAAATATTACAGGAAACAATAACCTCCATTCTGCCTCATTGGTATGTCCAATCCCTTTCCACATTAGGCAACAAACTCTCCAATGCCAAATTGGATCTTCTATTGATTCTCCATGAAACAATGGAAATTTACATAATATGCCCAAATTAGCCTTTAGTTTGATAGGTTGGATTTTTGTATCCTTACACACATCACCCTACAATTGCTCTTCTGTAATTCTCCCTTTCTTCTCATTAGATAACATTCCACCCTACAGTTGCTTCGATGTCGGACTCCCATCTCGCTCACCATAGAACACACTCATCTGCAGCTTTTCTAGTGCTGAACTCACCTCTCGCACACTATTGGACATGTCATATTCCATTGGCATTGATGTCAGACTCTCGTCCTACTCATCATCGTGCATCACGACCTGTAATTGTTGTGGTATCAAGCACTCTTCCCCAACCTGCAATTCCTTTTAAGAATTTCTCATCAACTTTGGCTGAAATTGACTTGTACAATCTATTAGCCAATTTGTACAGTTACATGTACTTGTATTATTTGATTGGCAATCATACACTCTATCTTGCAACTGTACTATTCTATCGATATTTGGGCAATTAACCTTACCACTGTATGATTTACCCAACAATCGTACAACTTTCCCTCTTGCTATATGGTTTTATTTGGCAATCGTATACTTCTTCCTTTGGTTGTATGGTTTTATCCAATAATTATACTACTCGTGCTAATAACCACATACCTTTTTCTTTTTCATATGCGGTTGTGCAATTATTTTCTCCATTTGTATGGCTCTCTTTAGACGATGCACATCAATTGAACAATCTTGTAATGCTTGTAAATTATAATCGTTTGTACAGTTATCAACTTTAAAACTGTACAAACCCTCTACAATTTGACCATCATCTCTATTTTTCACATCAGCCATACACATCTCACCAACATCAAAAAATTCATCTTCTACATATGTGGCTTCAACTGGATGCCATGGTCTTTGTTGTGCATCTTACCAAGCAACTTGCTTCTCACAACTCCATGTCATCAAGCATACCCCCAATTCATAGAGACAAAGTCTCCAATATGTAGAAATTGAATGCAACATACTTTCCCACATATTTGAAAAATTTACTATCATCTACCTCTCTGCGATCTCGTCTTCCCACGTCTTCACAAACTTATATCTATCATCCACCTCAATGTTCTTCCATGTTACAAACTATTCCTGACCCTTTGTCATTCTCAACAACGACAAAACTGGTTTTGATCCACATGGAAATAGGCACCAAATGTAGCACTCTTTGACGCAACCAGTCAAATGGTACTAGGTCCATCCAACTATGACAACGACATCAAATGTAGCACGAGTGGAGTGCAGTATTCTAGGAGAGGGATGTGATGAGAGATTTTTAGATAAATTTTGGCTAATTACACTTAATCTAGTCAAATCCGTACAATTGTACAATTTACAATTGTCCAATCCCTAAAACATACAATTGGAGACTATACATCCCCAAAACGTATAGTTGTACGGTTATAACTGAACACTTGTACATTTTCTCCAAGAATCTTGGAATTTCTCAAATCTTGATTACTTTGCAATTATTCACTTGGAAATCACTTGATCTACCTTCAAAATGCTTAAAAATGCAATTTTAGGCCAAAACTCATCAAATGTACAAATTTACAAACCCTTGTACAATTTGGTTACATTGCTTGTACGGTTTGGGTGAAACCCTTGTTTTGCCAAATAACTTGACTCAAAAAAATACCCATTTGCATATTATTGAAAAAAATATCATTCCCAATAATGGGTAACATCCATTATTCCTATTTTCTCTTTACTTATGCATTTCACACAATAGCACATGGATGGTTGTACGTTTTATGGGTATGCACTTCTGCCACAGATCTGGAATCAACAACACCTACAATAGCAATAATAATCCTTCAACAATATAATTATTGAGATTGCCTTCAAATCCACACACATACATACACAAATATGGTCTAAATGAGAATTTATATTATTCTAGGTATTGTACACAGCCAATGTACAACATTATATAATAGCAAATAATTTACAACATTAAATCCTTCTCATTCCATATATAACAATGACAATTCAATCCAACACTAGCCATAATGACTGAACTACAACCAACCATCAACCAACCATCAACCAACCCACAACCAACAACACCAAAAATTCAAATGGGGGGCTTATCCGTTCCAAAGCGGTTCCTGAGACAGTTTATTATTTGCAATTGCCCATACTCACATTAATAACTATTTAATGTTTACTAAGATTTCAATTGATTTTCATCAAATTACATTCCATTTGCATGTCTTCACATTTCATTTAATTTCACATGCATTTTACCTTTATTTATTTATTTTTTTAATTTATTTTCTTATTGTGCAATTCCATCCAATTGTACGTTTTGCTTGCCAGTTGTACAATTTATACCAAATTGTACATTTTACTTGCCCTTTGTACAATTACATCAATTGTACATTTTTATTTTCCACTTGTACAATTTATACCAAATTGTACATTTTACTTGCCATTTGTACAATTTCATCAAATTGTACATTTTTATTCAAGACTGTGCAAATCCAAACTTTATTCTTGCTTCTTTTACTGGAATATGGATTTGTCTACCTATAGGGTGTTCACTACTTACTTGGAGCACCTTTGGTTATGATAGGATTCTATGAGGTAGATTAGTCCAATGATTTGGACCACTAATGTTCCATCATCGAGTTTGTCTGCTATCTTTGTTTTAAACTAGTGTCTTAGTTTTGTAGATGATAGTTCACTATATCTTAGTCTTTTATAAAATTTGAATATTATATTTTAAAGGTGGTCACAAAACACCTTTGATGGATGCTTATAATTTTGGTGTGGTTGGGCATTCCATATAATTTTTTTGTAAACCTTCACTCTTAGAATTAAAGCTTCATCAAGCCTTAGGTACCCTTTGTGTGATTGCAGACTGGCTTAGGATAAGAGAGTGCCCCTTAAGGGGGAATGATTGATAAGGATCTCTTTGTGCCCCTTGTTCAACTTAAGGTATGATGTTGGGATATGGTGCTAAGATTCACTTAAAGTCATGACCAAATTTATATTGTATTTGTCTGTATGGGACTATTGGCTTTTATACACCTTGTATATGTTGAAATTATAATTTGATTCATAGCTAAGATCCGATATTGTGTAAAGTATTTGATAGGCCTAAGGGAATATTATAGTACAATGTATTGATTATTTTATAATATTTTATTATGTAATCCCTATGGTCCATAATTATCCTTATTGTGGTTAAACCCTCTTTATAACTTGTAATTAATCTATATCCCTCTTGTTATGCTAGTTTAGGTTAATGTTTATGATGTAATTAAGGTTTTGGTATTGTTGTAAATGCCCTTTTATACTCCTTATTTTATCGGAGTGTTGTGTAATATTATCTACAAATAGTACTATTTATGGTGCCTATGGGTGTCCCAAATCTCTTTAGTCATTTTTTTGCTTTTTATATAAGATTTCAGTAAATGTTTTGCTTCCATTCATTTCTCAAAAATATTGTGAATTCTAACATAATATTAGAGTGGGTGTGGAGTGACATTACATGGTCACATAGGAAGTACCTTTGAAGCCTTTGGTCATTCTTTTGATCTATACGACAAATTTATTCCCATTTTTTAACAATTCTAAAATTTATTTTCCAGATCTTCCTTTTACTCTATTGTGATTGGAATCCTATAGTATTTTCATCCAATTTTTTGATCTAAATTAAAGGTTGTGGTTTGCTCTTCTCTCAACCCAAATGCAAAATGATGGGAAATGTTTATTTTGAATTAGAATTTTAAAAAATGGTGCCAATAACATTTTGTGTGTGCCTTGCAACCAATGATGTTTGCTTTAGGCATGTATGGTAGGCCCTTCATGGGGGGTTGTGATAGCCTTAACAACTTCAAAGGATTAATGCTAAAATTTTGTGTTATGGATTTGGAGGGTTGGGGGATCGGTTCCCCATGCAATCTAGTTTACATGTTCATGTGTGTAGCAAGGAGAAAGTGGATCCATGGGGCCCTAGCTTCCTAACTAGCAACATGGCACAACCAACATGGCATTTGTAGCAAAGTTGAAATATGGAGGCTCTAGATTTGATCCCCATTATCACATTTTTTCTCTTGAATGGGTATTTAGGTAGTGTTGCCTACAATATCATTAATGGGTCCTTCACAATAGAAGCCTATATTCTATTAGCAAGGTAAGCCCTTATAGCTCATTCGAGATCCCATGGTCATAGGTTTTAGTCTCCTTCTAATATGAATATTTTAGGCATAGGATATTAATTTATTATTATGTTGGCACTTTAGAAAGTCAGCATATCTGTTAGGTTGATATTTCCAGCTTGTTGGTATTTTGTCGATAAATATTGTATTTGGCATTTGCGAATGCCTATTTAAACTTGTACATTTAATAAAATATTATTCAGGATTTTTGGTTCTTGATCATTGGTATTAGAGCCTTCTTGGCTCCTGACCTGCATGGGAAATTCTCCCTCGCCTTCCACAATTTTATTATGTCTTTCTTTTATCAAAGGGAATCATTGGTTGTTGATAAAATTTTATAATATGGTCTCCTTTTTTCAATGAAATGATGTTGAGGCTTGATGAAGGGGAGTGCAGGCTTCTGTTGTTGTCCATGGTGGCCACACGCTCGTAGGGGGGCGGATGGTCAAAATAGTGGTAAGAAAAGACATATAGTAATCATGACCCCCTATAATGCATGGTAGCACCGCCTTCATTGTCCTCAGATCCTGTAGCACCTTGTGCAGCCTCTGATTCTCCGTTGTTAAAGTTCTCACTGCACCACATTCACCATCTCTTGATCCTACATTTTTAACATCATGGACATTGCGTAGGCCACAAGCAACTGAAATTTTGGTTTGACTCAGATGAGCACCATGTGGATGTTATGGCTGGCACCTTTGCACTGGTAGTTCCTTATCATCTAATATGATGGAGGACGTGCTAAGACGCTACCACTAGTATGGGCTTCTAGACCATCAAGGAGTGTTTGCAGATATCACGTGTCTTTTTCCTATTTGCCGCAACACTTTTTATTGTTTGCATATGGACGATTTTTCACCGCAACACTTGTATCTATTTTTGAAGATGCCAAAGCAATCTAAGGCTCATCCCTGAATCATGATTTGATTTACTGTAGCCGCTCCATAAGTACAACTTTACTGCTCTCTAGCCAATGGTGGGCATCTAAGGTACCTTCAACTTGTTCTTGCGATCGACAAATGACGTGTGGGATCATGAGTCCAGCCTACCCTAGCTTCAGGCTACGTCCAATCCATGTGGCACATAGGTTAAGCATGATAGCTCAAGGATAGAAATAATTTATGATGTGCAACACTGGTTACTATCGTTGCCCTCTAATGATGAGGATTCAGATCGCTAGTAATGTATGAGAATGACTGTCACAATACTTGTCTATAGCCCTTTGATTGTTATCACAATGCCATTGATTACCTATACAACTGGTAGCACCATCAGTCGACACGTGGTCTCACTCCTTTAAAGCAAGAACAAATCTTTAGTACCTAGTCGTTTTGGATAATGCATTGGATGACGCATGAATGTTGCTTGACTTGCCTGCATGCTATGTTCTAGAAATTCTATTGATGGATGGACTTGGATACTGCCACGTGGTAGTCGATTTGCATTTTGACCATGTTGCCTTCGATTTAAGAATTTTTTTGTTATTTTTCACTTGCAAGAATATCGTTCGTGTGGAGAATTAATTGCAATTTTAAAGGCAAAGAGCACAAAGGTGAAACTAGCTAGCCGGTGAGGGTGGTGGTCTTTTCTTTGATAGGTCTACTGAGTTATTTCACCTTATGGTTGACCTTCCATCGACCTGGTGGAATTTGTGTGACCGTTGAATTTCGATGAGCACCCTACTTTGGAGGATATTCCTGTGAATATTTTCTTTCAACCTTGCATAGGGCTTTGTCTTTATTTCTTTTGTTGTTGGAGACCCTTGATGTTTTTCACAGTTTTCGAGGCTTGATATTGTTGCAACTATAGGCTTGCATATAGTCATTGGAAAGCTCTTTTCGAGCTGGTTTTAATAGGAATATCGTTTTGTTGTTTTTTAAAGGTCTTCTTGACATTATGGTGCTTCTACTATTATGTTGTCGAAACCTTCTATTCTTAACAACATCTTGTAATATGGAGTGCATTCTCGATTAAATACGATACTCCTTAAAATCCACCATCATATTTTGAGATATTTTGGAGTGCATTCTCCTTCATAAGACCTTTGGCCCTTACTATGTAATCATTGATATCACATGTGTACTCCACACATTGGAGTAGTCTTTACCCCTAGTAGGCTTATCTCTTCATGGATTGTTTAGCTACCAATACCATCTCAAACATCACTTCTGCACTTTTGAAGACTACAGAGATTCCAATACATCAGACCACAACTACTTCTGAATACTATAGAGCCTTGACACTTCAAAAACTTCTTCTCAATATTATGCTTTTGTAATAAGGAGTGCAGTTCGGTGATACCTGACACTCCATTCTATGTTGTATTTTGAATCCCCATGATTTATGCATTTTTCCTCCACTCTTCAACATGGTTGGTGTGAAGAGTTGCGACTTTCGAATATTGAAAGATATTTTTTACAAGACCCCTTTTAAGCATAGTAGTGCTCACTCCTACATGCTAGAGGTTGATACTAGAGGCAACAGACCTCGAGATCCCATTGGGTTTCCTACCGGGACCCTTTTTGAGCATGTATTTTGCTCATTGTTGCTCCCTTTGATGGAGTGGTGATCTTTTGGGGCTCTTGTACATCATCTATCTCTCTCCTTTTCTGAAGTACTTTGGAGGATTTCATTTTTGGGCACTTCTATTTGTGATATCTTCTCTTCCACTTCCTTGTACAAGCATTGGAGTCCAATGCTTCTATGGTGGAGAGGGATGGTATGGATATTTTAGGCATAGGATATTACTTTATTATTATGTCGACACTTTAGAAAGTTGGCATATTTGTTAGGTTGATATTTTCATCTTGTCGGCAACTTGTAGGTAAATATTGTATTTGGAATCTGCAAATGCCTATTTAAATTTGTTCATTTAATAAAATATTATTTAGGATTTTTGGTTCCTGATCACCTTCCATAAGGTTTTTGTTGAGGTTAATGCATAGGTCAAAGATAAGTGCAGTGTATTAGATTTCCCTCCTTAATGGGAATATTGTTGCCTTGACTATACCAAGGTGCTTAGCATTGAGAGGGCTTAAGTTTAAACCCACAAAGGCAAGTTTTGGCTTATTTATAAAATACTAGACCTTTGGTTGACGTGGCAGCCAATGTAGGCCTCTATAGCACCATATCAAACACCTTATTTTCTATATATATCTGCTCAACCAATCACATTGTTATAGATATCAAACTCAAAGTGCACCTATGGTATCTAGGTGGCACAAAATGAGTGGTGGTCATTAACAAATGAGCAAACAAACATGGCACACTATGATTCAACATCATTTCTCTAAAATGGATTTATGACAACTTTATCAGATTTTGAATATTTTAGGAGTTTCAAACAATCAAATTTAGGATGTGCTTTAGTTAATCCCTCTTCCTCCCTTGGGTTATTGATTCAAATTATTCATGGAGATCTAATATTACATGATCTCTTTCTTCTTCTATTATTTTTCCAAGTACTCCTAGAAGTTTATTATAGCTCTTCATTTAAGTAGGTTCATGTAAAACCTCTTTTGGTGGCATGGGTAAGAGGAATTATTTAAACAAGATGATGTATGTCATGAATGGAAAATTTTTGTATTCAAGACATAGCTTAAGCGACAATAGAAGAATGTAAGAGCTTATATTTTAAGGAGGTGATGATTTTGTCTTTTCTTTTTTATTTTAAGTTTTAGCATAAGTGCTTTTTGTATGTGTGTAGGATGTTTAGTAGTGGCAGTGGTGACTACAGTCAAGTTTAAGAAAACTCTTATGCAAGAAATATTTTGCAACAATAGATTTTAAATGAAGGAGAGGATCTAAATGGCTCTACCTAAAATTTTAGAGGTCTATTCATCCATTATGAGGGGGGGAATTAGTTTCACTAATGTCTTCTCTCCTTCATCCTTGAGTTTAGATTATGGAGGGTATTAAAATTATAATCTGATTCATGGCCAAGAGCTAACATTGTGTGATGTATATTAGAATTAATTCAGTTTAAAGGGTTTTACTATAATATTTAAAAAAAAAAAAAAAAATTAATATGGTTCTTTAAACTTGACTTAAATTCACATATAATTTGGATGTTTATACCCCTTAAGACCAACCATTTTCTTATTAGTTAGAGTGGTAATTATTTCTTTAGTGTAATAACTGTAGTGTCTATTAACACCCTTCAAATTACATCATGCTTGTTTGTGAGCTATTGTTTCTTTCTAAGTAAATGTGTTGATTTTGTTTACTGCTAGAAATTATTACTAAATTTGACATGATATAGATTTGTTCTTCCTTTTATCAGCAACTCGAGAATTCTTACTTCCATGTAGGGCTTCCATATATGGAATTTTGTCCCTGTTAACTAGATTTTCCTTATGAGAATCCTTCATTTTTTAAATTTATTCAAGATATGGAATAAGAACTCTAAAGGAGAATCTCTCCTTGTTCACATTTGCACTCACTTGTGGCTCACATTTGGACTTGCTCTACATCTACATGCACTAGTAATTGTACTCCTTACTCACACTCGCTCCTTATAACTTCATATTTAAAGTTTGTTTCTAAGCTATATGTGGCTTCTATTAGGGACCAATCACATCAAAATACCAGAACATTAAAATTGCTCAAAGGTCAATTAAATCATATCCAACTTGCCATTTTATCAAATATATTACTTATTTCCTTTTTTATCAAATACATTCTACATCTTCCTCAAATTATTGTTGTTGCATTTAACTCCTTGAAATCATTTTCACTAAAATATAAAATCTCACTCGACTAGTTGCCTTCTAAGGAGAGCTCCAAAGGAGCTTAATCCTCAAATTATATAATAGAAAGTTTTAAATCTAAAAATATTTGTAAAAAGTGGATTAGATTTTTTAATCGTTTCTATAAAAAAAATTATTTAACATGAATTATACTTGAATTTATTTAAAGCTTTAAAAAATCAAACTCTAAAATGTTTAGTTAAATGCCAATTTTAAGTTTAAGACTAAATTTTTATCAAATATAATATTTATTAAATATTGACATATTATACTAATAGAAAAAATAAATATTTTTGACTAATTAATATTATTGAACAATATTAAGATCTTATGCCCAATCTTCTTATTGCTCTAGAGGTGGATTATAATGGTCATGTCCATCCATAACAAACATAAAATTATAGCCTACATATTATCGAAGTTTTTTGCCCCACTTTTGGCTAATCATTTGAGAATGTGGCTTGATATCTTATGCAATGTAGCTCTTGCAATGTTTATCATCTTTGTTATGAATAATCTATATTAGGGTATAGGTATCCATTTATTTAGGATGTATCTCCTTTCATAATCCTAACAGGCCCTTATACCCCTACACTTGCATCATCATAGAAAAAGTAGCTTATGCCCATCTCCATCTTAGCAAATAGAACAACTTTCTATTCCAATGGAATAAATAGCTTCTATTCAAAATTTAAATTTTGGTCATTACTTCTCTCTATTTTTTTTTTTATGTTTTCACATAATTAATAGAAACCTATGTTTCTATGTCTAACACTTACAAAACTACTATAATTAAAGATAAGAGATAAACCTAAAAAACTTGATTAGGTCAAAAATATCATTTTTGTTATAAATATTTATTTTTAGAATATATTGTCGTTGTTCTTATTAGCATGATTTGTTAATTGTTTTGAAAATTTACTATATAATCATCAAAAAATTTATTAAAAAAAATGAATAGGTTTTTTTTGAACTAGGGAATTGCCCTAACTTCTAATTTAATGAGGGACCCTAGTTGGTTCCAAAAAAGTTAGAAGGAAGGGCCAAAAGATTCTTCCAACCTTAGAATTAAGGCCAACTTCTCACTATCCCCACTAAATTATCCTATGCTAACCTACACTAATTACATTAAAAGCAAAGTTCAAAAAATAAAAATGCATGAAAAGATTAAGGGTGAGAGGGATTCAAATAGAAGATGGCGGTAACCATAGTAACAAAGTGTGTGTGATCAGTCACACATAATAATATGAATAACATCAATGTTATTATATTCATTGAATATAAAAATGCCTAGAAAATGACAAGATAAGAAAAAGAGGCTATGCCAAAATCACTGTGTACTTAGCAAAATAGGAGGTGGTACCATTGATGGAATGCCAAGGACTTTTTTATTTTTGACCAATTTCATGAGATACAAAGCACAATGTTGGTTTCATAGAGTGTAGCTCTTAAGTCTTGTGGTCAAAATATATTTACAATGTATTTCATAGATCTTATTTATAGTGTTAGATATTAATACCTCTACCATTAACAAGGAAAAACTAGAAAATGAGTAGGTTATATCAAAAGCTTCCTTAGCAGATCCAAGAGAGGATAAATCTAATGAAAAAGAAAGTTAGGAAAGAATATTGAGGAATAGAATAATAATATCTACTTCTAATATTAGTAAGGCAAAAAGAGAAAAATTTCAAATTATCAAGCAAGAGCCAAGGAAGCAAGAACAAACATAGAGAAAGGAACATAATCTAAGTTGAACTTCTCTTTACCAAACAACAAAATGATATTGGTAATTCACAGGAGGGTCCAAAAACCCCTAATGAGATATGATTACCATCTCATTTAATATAAGGGTTGTTAATGCCCTCTCAAAGCAAATATATATCATGGACCTCTATTTAAGTAATAAGCTTTATATATTTTGTATCAAGGAAACTAAAATGATGAAGGAAGAAGTTTCCAAAACTATCAAAGTAGTATGGGTAATATTTGAATGGGATGTTGTAAATCAAAAGGAGTGAAAGGGAAATTCTAACATGAATCTAGTTAGAAACTTCTATGAAACCATTAATAAAACTAGGTACTAGATAGACGCATTAGTCATATGCTACTTTGCAGATATTCATTTCATCCTTATCAGTGTCTATGACATGCAACTCAGTCATACAAATAAAAAGTATGGAGTGGGGTTGAAGCCTTTATGAGAAGTAAATACCAAGAAAACTGATATATGATCACAGGAGATTTTAAAGCCATAATCAAGTTGGATAAATAATTTAGAAGAATTAGAAAAATAACCCAAAGTACGAGAGATTTTTTAGCTTTTATTCAAAAAATAATCTATGGGAGGCTGAGTCTAAAGAGGACAACTATATATGGACAAATAATAGGGCAAGCCAAAACCTAATAGCAAAAAAAAAAGACAAATTCATACTCTCATATCATTGGCTAGATGAAGGCACTTGTGCTAAAATTAATACCTTGACTGGGATTGGTTCAGATCACTGACTAATAAGAGTTGAAATGGTGGTAAGTGAATTAAAAAATATCATATTTTAAATATAAGCATATGTGGGAAGACCATCCTCAATTTGTTGGTATGATAGCGCAAACATGGAATTATTTAGGAAACGATGTGTTGTATATACTTCTAAAACAAATTAAATCCATGACAACTAGATTAACATATTGGAACAAGAATACTTTGGAAACAAAAATGGAGAAGAAATAACTAAAAGAGAAACTTTCAAAATTCCAAAAAGGTGAACACAATAATCCAAAATTAGAGGAAAGGGAGTTGCTTAGTGAATATCATTATGTTTTGAGTAAGGAAGAGAAATTTTGGAGATTAAAATCAAGAAAACTTGGTTAAAAACATGAGATAAAAACACAAAGTGTTTTCATATTATGGCAATAGTATAGAGATCAAAATCTAAAATTAGCAGTAATAAATTAATAGAAGGGGTTTGGATTGAAGACCAGAATGAAATCAAAAAGGAGGCAAGGCTTTTTTACCATAATATTCTAGGATCAAAGGAGATTGAAGTTTTTAATGATAAACTACTACAAGAAGTACCTTCAGTTATAACAGATGAAGACATGAATATCAAACTGATGGAGTCTATTACTCTGGAAGAAGTTCATTCAACTCTTTTATCTTTTGATAAGGATAAATTCCTAAGCCTGTATGGACTCTCTACAACATTCTATCAACATAACTAGGAAATAGTGAAGGATTCTTTATTGATGTAGTGGTACGGTATAGGGTAAATTTGTACATACCTTATAAAATAAATACAACATATCTTACATTGATTCTAATAAAGAATAATTTAAAATTATTTGATTCATTTAGGCCCATAAGCCTATGTAATATGGCATATAAGATAATCTCTAAAGTGATGGTAAATTAGTTAAGACCACTATTAGACAAAATTATTTTAAAACAACAAGGAGGATTTGTGAAAGGGAGACAAATTCTGGATGAAATTATTTAGCTCATGAGTAATGCATATAGCAACTTCTAGAAAAGAGATCAATGATCTTAAAACTTGATATGAATAAAGCCTATAATAGGGTTAAATGGAATTTTATTTTTATAGAATTAAAAAAGTTTGTATTTAGGAAGAAATGAGTTGGATGGATTAAAGCTTGTGTCTCCACAATATCATATTTAGTGTTGGTCAATGGGCTAGTAACAAAGTTATTTAAACCCAAGAGGGGTCTTAGTCAAGGAGATCCTTTAACACCTTATCTATTCATTATTGTGGTAGAGGTATTGAGAATGAACTTGAAGAAGGGATAATAAGCAAACTTAAGGATAGTAATAACATCGACAACATCATCCATCAATAATTTGTAGATGATACAACCCTTTTAGGAAGGGCAAGGAAAAATGAGGCTAGAGATTGAATAACTTATTAAAGGAATATGAAAGAGCATCAAGGCAGAAAGCTAATAGGACAAAACCCAAAATTACTTCCTAAACACTCCAACTAGAATCAAAGCAAGGATATAGATTTTATTTCAAATAGAGGTAAATTTATTAGTAACATATCTAGTGATGTCATTATTTGCGGGGGAAATGATGATAGAATTATGAAATCTAGTTATAAATAAAGTTCACAATAAACTATCGACATGGAAAGGTAGATGGTTATCGCTAGCAGGAAGAGTGCATCTAATTAAATCAAATTATAAACCATTCCAACATATAATATGTCCTTGTATATTATGCCAAATTAGTAGAAAAAAATTTAATCTATATTATGCAGATATTTTTATGGTCAAGATTACAGGTAAAAACTATGTTTTCTTTGATTAAATAAAGCAAGGTGTGTGACGATAAAAGTAGGAGAGATCTCGGTTTAAGATTTCTTATGAATGCAAACTTAGCTTTAAGGGGAAAATTAATTTGGAGATTGTACAAAGAGAGTCAACAAAAATAGGCAATAATTCTTCTAAGTACATTGAACCCAATGGCCCAAGCTTACTCTTTATTGTATTTTTATTACTAGATGGTTCTACCCTATGGAGCGATCTAAAAAGATCGATTGATATAGTGATTAAAGGTCTAAGATGGATGGTGGGAATTGAAGAATAAGTTCTATTTGGATGGGTACTTGGTGTGATAAATAACCACTCAATCTAGACCCAACTTTGAAACCATGGATGAGATTACTTCAAGATAAATATGGTGATAGGCTTTCAAACATTACGAACACAGATCATGAAGGAAGATACAAATAGAAAGAATGTATTTTTACAAGTATATTGGAAATTGATTCTAGGAGACAATTAAGAAAAAGATAGCAACAATGATTATTCCGAGGGGAGCTAAGCATAAGCTAATTTGGGAGTTGAATATATCAATTGAATACATAACAAGAAGCATATATAATGTAAAGAACCAATAAAATAAGAATACGGCAAGAATATGGAGAGACATTTGTGATAGCCTAAGCATTCTAAAAGTCAAAATATTTGTATGGCTAGTAGGCCAAAGGGAAATTTTATTTTAGGATAACCTAATGAAAAATGGTTTTTAAGGCCCCTCACAATGTGCTATATGTAAAAAGGAGGAGCAAAGTATAGACCATATCTTAGGACACTATTCAATAGTCTAGGAACTATGGCAATGGATTCTTAATAGGTTTGGTAAATGCATGGTGATGAATGACAAAATTGAAGTATGGTTAAAAACTTAAAACAATGGTAGAGCACTTTTAAAAGTGGGACATTATAGACAATCTAGGATACATCAAAAGATACAATATTTTGGACTATATAGTTAAAAAGGAATAGAAGAATATTTAAAGGATAGAAAAGCAATTTAGAGATAATGAAAAAGAATATTTATTTAGCCATTGAGGAGTCTAAACCAACCCTATGAACTCACTCAATCCCTAATATTGAAGTAGAGAGCCTTGATAGATGGATTCAAGTCATTAAATGGAATTATGATATTGGGTATAGAAGATCCAAAAGGAAGACAAAGAATATAAATTGAAGACCACCAAAAATGAAGTTAGTCAAATTAAATTTTGATGGAACATCTAAAGGAAATCCAAGACGAACAAGAGGAGGAATAATTAGAAATAATAGGGGTGAGATTTTATCACATTGTACTTTCAATAGTGGATTTAAAACAAATAATGAAGCTAAAGCTTGGGTGGCTTTGGAATGGTTAAACATATGCACACAAATGAATTAGAACATAGTATGGATGAAAGACAATTTACTAATAGTAATAAATGCAATTTTGAGAAAGGCAAAGGCTCCATGGAACATATAAGAGATCATTGTGGAAATACAAGACCTTGCAACAAAGTTTGAAGGAATCAAGTTTACACATACGTTTAGGGAAAGGAACAAATGTGTAGACAAACTACCCAATAGAGGGGTTTTAATAGAGAATCATGAAGTTTAGTTGAGCTGACAAGAAAATGTTGACTGTCTGAATCATATTATGGTTAAGGTTTGCTTTAATGTTTTCTATTGGTAATATTTGTTGTATTTTATAACATTAATGTGTTTTCATATAAACTTTTTATTATAGTTCTTGTGGTTACACTTATGCTTTAGAAATGAAACTAACAGTCAAGATTTCTAAAGCATTAGTCTACTAAGATGCAGTATGTAGATAATAGAGATGGAGTTTTTGTGAAAGTTGTTGCAAAAAAAATATTAAAAAAAATGCTGAATTTTGAAATATTTTATATTTACAAAAAAACTTAAAAATAATCCAAAAAATTAAAATAAAGAATTCAAACTTATTAATAAAAAAAAAGAATAGATATTTAGTTATAACAAATCAATTGAGAATTAAATTTATTTCTAAGAAGAGACTTACAATTAATCAAAAAAGAGGACCTAAATACAATTTCTTTTATCAATAAAATAATAATAATAATAAAATTGCATGGATTTAGAAAAATAAAATCTCATCTTCACATTTACCAAAACCTAAAGACGTTGAAAATCAATTATCCCTGCTTGATGTTGTGATCACGTTGGTTGTTCTTTTCTGGATCTTTGAAGTTGTTCGTCGACGATGTTGGAGGTTGTCTCGGAGTTCTTGCTGCTTTTTTGGTCTGAAGGGAGACATGTGCTTAACATCTGCAACTCGTTTACTCCGTGGCTCCTTCTGTTGGGGTCCTTGGGACCTTCCCACCTCTTTCCCGTGGCTTGCGGTGCTGCATTGTTGTTTTCTCTACTTTCGACGGTTTCTGGGTATAGTACTCCTCACTGCAAGGGGATTTCGTGGCCTGTGAAGATCCCCAGTTTGTTGTTCCTCTTTCTAGGCTTGGGCGGGATGTTGTTCCTTTGCATCCCTGTATTTTTCTGGTGGCTTCTTTGCCCCTTCCTACTGTTTAGAGGGGTTTTTGTTTTGTATTCTTGGTTTTCCAATGTCTTTTGGTCGGATTCTGGTTTTTCTCCTACGCGAGATTTTGTTTTTTCGTGGTTTCTTCTTTTCCTGCTTTTTGGGATATTCAAATTGTGGTTGGGCGGGAGTGTTCAAATTTTTTCCCGCTTTTTCCTTTTCTCGTTGAGCGAGCTGTTTCAAATTTGTGGCTGGGTGGGACGCTCTTTTTTCCCACTTCGGGCGTGTTTTTTACGTGCCTTTCCTGAAGGTTGTCCTTAAGCCTATCCTGAAGCCTATCCTTGGGGTTTTCCTGAAGGCTTTTCTTAAGCCTTTCCCTAGGTCTATCCTTAGGCCTTTCCTCTGACGCTTCTGTTAGCCTTTCCTATGACTTTTCTTATGACCTTGCTTTTGGTCTGATGTAATCAAGTTTTGGATCCCTTAATAAAAATCCATATAAATTTCAAACTTAAAAAAAAAAATTGATTATCCCTAATTGTATTATTTAGTTAATACAATTATCCCTAATTGTCAAGAGCTATATATATATATATATATATATATATATATATATATATATATTATTTTCTAAACTTTATTCCACTTTATATAATTATTTAATATTTAAAAATAAATAAATAATATTTATATATTTATACTTACATGTTGTAGATGAGTTAGAGACGATAAGACAATCCTTAAAAAAAAAAAAAAATCCTTGGTTGGAATCTCCACTGGATACCCAAAATCCAATTTATAATGTTGTGCAATCAAGACCGAACACGATTCTCAAGGATTTTGATGGTATAAAACCCTTGATCATGGTTTCTCAAACCAAAACGAAGCCGCAAGAAGTTTATTTTTTTTTTAAATTAAAAAATACATTTATTTATTTATTCATGCCTGACTTAAGAGCACCTGCAAACGGTATCTTTCCAAAAGGCTAATGTTTTTTCTTTCTTAACAAAAGAATAAATGTAGACCCCCAACTATAAAAAGAAAAAGTATTATAAAATTCGTGAAGTCCTAAGTCATGCCACCTACGTATCTCTGTCCCACCACGGCACATTGACCATACTAAATGCGGTACACGATCTACTCTACGCCGTACAACAGGGTATCAGATATTATTGTTTTTTTTATTATTAATAATATTATTATCATTCATAAGTTTTAAGGGTTAGGTGGATTGGTAAGTGACAGGCACTTGTTGAGAAGAGACCTGGGTTCAAACTTTGGTGGTGGCAGTTTGCAAAGGAAGTAGTCTGTTCTGAATCTTCTGAGTGCACGCCATACAGACGACGGTACGTCTTCGGAGAAAACGATGGTCCCCATCTCAAGCCGAGTCAACAATTAACAAGACAAACAGATAAGTTTGGTGCTTGCAGTCCCTATGATTTGAACCCTACACTGCTAGCCGCTAGTTAGGTTGTACCCAACACAAAACATTGTCATCATTCGCGGCCTAGAAATTGTGAAGACTCCGTCGACAAACGGGCGGCTATGAGTGTGCCACGTTGTGTGAGTGAAGACGTCGAAAGAGGAGGGGTACGTGGTGAAAAATATGGGGTCGGTAGCTTGTTAGGGCGGGAAGCGCTCCCATTGGCCGGAGTGGGGCCATGTCAATACCGCAGCCCCGTCTCGGAGTGTGGCGGAGAAATGAAGGGGCGGGTTATGATGCATGCAGGAATGGATGATGGGTCATGTGCTCATGGAAGAGAGGATGGATTGACGGTCCTCATTGATGACGTGTGAGAAAAGGCACGCCGTTACGCCTTATTGGGCGGGAAAATTAGAATAATGGTACCGTCATATGGCCTACTGTTATTGTGTTATATGATTTATGGTTATGTGGAGATCAAAAATTATTTTATTTAATTTTTATTATTATTAATTTTAGAAGTTAAGTTAGAAAAGAAGAATGATATTGATATTAAATTATGATTATAAGGTTTTTTTATATTGAAATGAAATGAAATGAAAGATTTTAATTACGTCCGCGAGACCCAAATATGGTCTATGGGACCTCAAATATGGAAGTACAATTACTCAAATCATATCATATGATCTTTAATATCTTTGAGAAGGTTGTTCCTTGTCCTGCTGATTTGTGTTAGCAATTCTCCAACTTTTTTTATTTTACTGTTTTCAAATAAATCTGTCATAAACTCGTTCCCAAGTGTTTCTTTGTATTTGTCACGGATATCTGAAAAACTCGGGCATTTATAGATGAAGTGTTCCTCTGTCTCTACTACCCCTGTGTTGCATAGAGTACATATCCTTTCTTCCCATTGTTCTTTGGGCGTTGTCCATCTTCCTGTTTCACATCTAAGCCTATGAGAGCTAGTCCTTATCTAAGCAATGAGTATTTTTTCCTTCCACTTGATTTCAGCGCCTATATACGCTTTTTCCTTGTGGTCATACGTTGGGTTAAAATTTGCAATATAATATTGTCTTTTCCTGCTTGCATTTTTCCACATTCCACTTCTAAACTTTTCATTCACATAATTTTTTATGTCTTTGTTGACATTTGGGCATTCATTTATGTTGATTTCCCAACGTTTCATCCATTTCTGATTTTGTTTCATCCACGTATTCTTTCGCCTATCCAACTCTTCGTCCCTAGCTGCCCTAGGCCATCTATCATTTGTCATGTTTTATGTTTTTTTTTCAAGTAACATAACAGCTTGGTCATAGCAATTGCTTCTAAAGGGAACATTCCAGTTTTAGCTAGAATAATTTCATAAGGGGTTGTGGCCTTAATTTTGAGAAAGTTTGTGATTAGATATTTTTGAATCCTTTCTATTTGCCTCCATTTTGCATTTGTTGTGCCACTAGCCCACACCTCGCAACCATACAACAGAACCGGTGTAACAAGTAGGCCAAATAAGCCTTGGTGGTCTTCCAGTCCCACAACTCGGCATTCCTACACCTGTTTTGAAGTGCATATAGTGCTCTCCAGCCACTTTGAGTTCTTTTCATCCTACATGTATTCCAATTAAGTTTGTCATGAAATTCTATGCCCGGGTATTTGTATTCTACTACTACATCAAGCGGTTCTCCTGCAAACTGAAATATGAGTTGTTGCTTCTTCTTTTTTGTTGAAAAAATCATAATTTTTGTTTTGCTCGTGTTCACTGCATCCCAACTTCTTTACAAAAGAGTTCTAGAGCTTGAAGGTGATCTTCTAGATCTTTGGTTGTTTTGGCCACAAGAATTACATCATCTGCATACATGAGGAGTTTTACCACATATTTGGCTAAATGCACACCCTCTCCCCCAAATTTGTTTATCCATTCTTCTAACTTGTTAATGTACAGCCCAAATAAGGTCGGAGATAGAGGGCAACCTTGTTTGACACTTATGTCACTACCAAAACATTCAGATAACCCTTCTCGTGTTACGATTCTAGCCTTTACATGCTCATATAGTCTGTGAACTGCTACCCTGTAGTGAATTGGAACCTCTAGCTCTTCCATTCTGCTCCATAATTTTTTCCTTGGCACTGTGTCAAATGCCTTTTTGAAGTCTACAAAACAACAAAAAGCCTCCTCTTTTTTGTCCCATATTTTTTCCACTATGTGTCTGAGCGTGATACAGTGATCAATAGTTGAGTGCTTGGGCCTAAAACCCGCTTGCCCCTTTGCTCTCTTTCCATTTTCTTCCCGCCCATATGCTGATCCTACGCTCTATCATACTCCCAAACAACTTTGCAAAGAGAGGGTTGATCATGATAGTTCGATAGTTTGAGGGATTATTTACATCTCCACTTTTAAACAAAGGAATGGTCAAGCTAGTTGTCCACTTAGTAGGGAAGCCATTTTGTATGACCTCATTGAAAATTTCTTTGATTTGCGGTGCCAAGATATCTACCCCCCATTTTATATGCTCTGCTTGAAGATTGTCTATGTCACGGGCTTTACCAGTTGCTAACTTTTTTATCCCTTGAATAATGTCTTCAATTGTGAAAAGTTCTTTCTTGATAATGATAGTAGGGGGTGTCTCCTGCTGGTTATTACGCTGATACAATTGTTTTGAAGACTCCAACCACTGATTAAGCTGTTATGTTATTTTCAGTTTGCATCCTTTTCACGCTTAGTTCCTTCCAAAATTTCTTTGGTTCATGTTTCCCTAAATAAATCAATTCTTTCCTCCTTGTTTTAGTGTATTCTTCTTTTTTTGCCCTTACCGGTTTCTCATATGCTTTTTTGTTTGCTCTTGTTTTACCCGTTGGTTCCTTTAGTAATCTTCGCATTTTTTTGCAATCTTCATCGAACCATGGGTTGGTTGGGAAGCTATTCTTTTCTTTCTTTTTAGGTTTAGCTCTCTTGCATTTGTTTAGAGCAGAATAACGCGCATTAACCATTCACTCTTACTGTAATCTCTACTACTGTGATGTAGTTCTTCCATTTCCTGTACCTTATTATTTAATACTGCTATAAAATTCTGTCGATTTTCATCTGTTAAGAGAATGTTTCCCTTGTGAGGATATTTATTTTGATCGCCTTGCAAGTGTTTTTCCCTTGGTTTGTCTCCATGCATTCGAAGTGTCATAACAATTGGGTTGTGATCTGACTTGTTCCACTAGAGAATATTCCACTTCTAGCTCCTCTTTTTGGTATGTAATTTTGTGAGCATATTACATAGTCTATTAAACTTTGTCCCTTATATGTTTTGCATGTATACTTTCCTGAATTTTTTCATTTGTTCATCCCATTGCAAATAATCAAATTGTATATGCTGCAATGACCTAACAACTCTTCTCCATATTGTGTGATAGCCCCATGCTCATCTTCTGAAGTCCTGGTCCACTTTTGATTTTCCTCTTCTGGCATCCAAAGAGGATTAATCTCAATATCTTCATTACCTTCTAGAATGTTAGCTTGCTTATTTGCTGTCCTTGCATTGAATCTCCAATTAATATAATCTCCCCCAACTTACTGTATATTGAAATGTCTCTTTTTAGGGAGGAGTATGGGTCTTCTCTGTTAAGGTCATGTTTCTTATAGATTTTAGAATTCTTGGGAGCAAAATAACATGCTGCTATGCTAATAACTGACTTATTTTCTAGGATCTTTATCCAGATGTACTGTTTATTTTCATCTTGTTTTTCAATTTTAACGACCCTATCCCATTCCTCTTTTATTAAAGCCATAATACCCCCACGCCCTTTGCCATTTTCTGTTGCTTTATTCCATATTGCTATTTTTTTGTATCCCACAAATTACGGAGTCCTACATCCATCGTGTTCATGTGTTTCTGTCAATATGATTATATCTTTGTCTCTAGCAATGGGCTCTAACCCGGGTCCTCTTCTCCAAGGGAAACCTCTACAGTTCCAACTTACCATTGTAAGATGTTCCCGGGCAGGCCATAATCCCTATTTGTTTTGGATTTGTTTAGATGTGATGTATGCCTTTCCATTTCTTAAATATGCCTTTTTCCCTTCATTCCTTGCTGCCCTCACCTTTTCCCATTCCTTATTTATTTCTTCTTGCTATAAAAATTTTAGGTCATCATCTAAATAAAATTGTGACCCTCTCAACATGCCTCTGTTTTTAAGTAACCTTATTTTATCCTCATAGCTCATCAATGTGACCCGAATATGCCTATCTCTGCCTCCTTCTCTCAGCCTGCCAATTCTGCTTACTTTTTTTATCTGACCCTTCCATTGTAATCGATATGACAAGAAGTCCCTGGTTAAACGATTTGTGTCTTCCCTGTCCCCATAATCTTTCAACCCTTTGATGATTATATTTGTTAACTTCTCATGTCTTTCTTTCTCTTCTATTATTTGAATTTTTACTTGCTTCTCTATCAACTCTTTTTGTTGATTGACTGGTTCTTTTACTACTTGAGACCATGTATTTACCTTTGCTAATTCATTTCGTAGCTCATTTTCTCTTGTTTCAATGTTTTGGAGTGTTTTATGTACCTATTTTATTTGATTTGCATTTGTTTTTTCCACCTCTATTGCATCATTGATTGGGGGATGGATGGCTTGTTTGAGGACATGCCATTCACGTTGACCCATGTTTGCAAGGTTTTGTAGCTTTGACACTTGCTCCTTGAGTTGGTTGTTTTCCTTTTCCAACCTCCGAATGGTGTTTATAACCTCATATGATTTAGTTTCTCTTAATTTCTCCCTCCTTTCCATGCTTTCAAGTTTCTCTTTCATCTTCATTAGCTCTTGCACATAAAGTCTTGGTGCCCACATGAGTGGTGTAGTTGTGGGACTGTAAGTTTCTTCCTCATCTGAAAACTCATTTTGGTGATTTGCCTTTGATTGTTCCTTATTCTCCACTTGTTTATGTGGTAGAATATTTTTTATTTTTATTTTTTGATATGCCCTTTTCATTGTTGTTGCCCTTTCTCGAGCTTGTCGACGTCTTAATATCCTCCAATACTGTTTCTCATTGACATATATTGGTTCTTGCAATTGTTGCTTCTCTTCCATTTTCAAACCCTTTATAACCGAACCTCTGTACTATTGATCCGATGAAATAAATGTGTAATAAAACCCTCCTTGCTCTGCAAACCTTCTGCTGCAAACCCTTGCTGATAATAAAACCTTCTGTCGCAAACCCCTATAACGAATGTATTTCTCCTACCTACTTAAATTGTTTTATAAATCGAAAGAGGACAAAAAAATATGCTTACCCGATGAAATAGATGTTTAATACAATACTCCGTCGCAAACCCTCCTTGCTCTGCAAAAACCCTTTGCCGTAAACCCTTTAATTTTTTTGTGCTGATATTTCTTGTTTGGTTCAGTGTACAGTTCAAATTTTCTTCGTTCTATCGGCTCTGGTTCAGTATCCCTGTGCTCTGCTTCAGTCCCGCTTCGTTCTATGATATGTGATTGATTATTGAACATCGGTTATGTGGGAGATTAAAAACTAGCTTAGATATATAAAATATATTTATCTATAAATACCGAGAGTTATCAATCTCGAGGCGCTTAACTATCTCACCCCCACCTTCAAGAAATGAGATATTTTAAGAAATCGCTGACCTTTTCGGTGGTTAGTATTTTAAATCCATCGTAACCCTTAATGTCACCAGATAATTTTCTTAACGTCGGCTTTTTTAATAAAATATTAATATTGTTTACGGTGTGGCTAACCTTCCTGGCTGCCATTGTAGGACGCTTATCAGCTAATTATTTTATTTAGTTATTATTATTATTAATTTTAAAAATTAAGTTAGAAAAGAAGAATGATATTGATATTAAGTTATGATTACAAGTTTTTTTTTTATATTGAAAATCGTTTACAAATATTTACAAATAATAAAATATTAATATTGTTTACGACGTGGTTGACTTTCCTGGCTGCCATTGTAAGACGCCTATCCTTCCTGACTGCCATTATTGTAAGACGCCTATCGACGTAATTGTTTTATTTAATTTTTATTATTATTAATTGCCATTGTAAGACGCTTATCCTTCCTGGCTGCCATTATTGTAAGACACCTATCGACGTAATTGTTTTATTTAATTTTTATTATTATTAATTTTAGAAATTAAGTTAGAAAAGAAGAATGATATTGATATTAAGTTATGATTACAAGTTTTTTTTATATTGAACATAGTTTACAAATATTTACAAATAATAGCTCAAGCAAACACAAGAGGAATCGACCTCACAACCACATGGATGATAATAACTAGACAACTGCCATTACACCAAATACCATTCGACATGATTAATGATATGTTTGTATATTAAGTATATGGTTCATATAACGTAAAGTTGTAATTTATGTAATAATATTATTTTTACTATCATATTAATTACATATTTAATTACTTAAAGATGTAAGGATAATTTTAAGGCTAAGAGAGCGTTATAGGTTTGAGATTTAATGCTTGGTGGTGTTCATTAGCGTTTTCCTACTGGCAACTATACACATTGCACATATTAACTTTTTTATTTTTTCCATACCTTGCAATCTCCACACAAAAATGTGTTAGTGTGAGTTTACTCATATAGGCTCCTCCTTCCCCTCCAAATCATGGTAAATGCAACACACTTAGCATCCCTTCTCGAACCATTCTGGCATGTGAATAATTTGAGCAAACAAAACCCTCTTTCTTATTAGCTTTGTCCCAACAACTACTACAAAATAACTTTTAAATAACAAGCTAAAATATCAATGAATTTGTAAAGTTTAATTCTTAATTATTTTTTAATATTTCTAATTATTCAATTAAGGTGGAACTAAAATACTACCTTTTAGAATGACTTTGGAAGGTTTTTGCTCAGGTTTCGATTTTGTTGAGAGTCGTTTTTTGCTTTATATTAGGGTTTCTTCAGTTTTTTAAGGTTTTCTATGGCCCCTAACCTTGGTGGTCCAACAATTACTGCTAGTGCCATAGGAGAGAAGGCAAATGAAAATGACACCCATAGAGTGTCCTAGAAAATTGCTTTCAATGGAGAGTCATAAGGTATGTTCAGTCTGCTTCTGTCTGAGTTTGATAATTTCTGTCAATGGCAAGAATATTTTACCTTGGTTGGGTATTTTATGGAATGCATTCCCAATGAAGCGATGTTGTAGTCTTGGGTTAGCTCAACTTGGGCTCCTCATAGAGTCAAATTCAAGTTGATTTAGAACCAGAAAAAGGGTTTTTTCTCTTCCATTTTCTAGGTATTGCTCATTCAAAGGTAGTTTATGAGCACGGGCCTTGGTCCATGCGAAGCTCCTTAGTGGTTTTATTTCCATGGACTCAAATTTTTTTAGTTTTTGATAAAAGAGCCTCTAAGGTCCTAGTCTAGTTTGAGTTCCCTAGTCTTCCCCTCCCCCTTTGGATTTTTTTGAATCACATGACGATAGTCTTATTGGTCGAAGCGGACAAGTTTTACAATGCACGTCCACAAAAAAGGGTTTGTGTTGAGGTCGATCTGTCCAAATACTTATAGGAGGTTATCAAGATATAGGCCAAGGACACCATTATTTCACAATGAGTGGTGTATATTAACCTGTCGAATACCTACTTCAAATGTCAAGGGTAAGGATTCTCTACTTAGTCCTCACCAATAGCCAAAATTGGTCCCCATGCCAACCATTGTGTCTCCTCTATAAGACAAAGAGGATGCTTGGACCACAATGAGATGGTGCAAAAAATTGTGTGCCTTTATAGCCAAAGCACAACACCCCAACCAACATAAAAAGAGGTTGGTTTTTTAGTCCCATAGTCTTAAAAAATGGTGGAAGAACACCCAGGGGCAAGGCCACCAACGACAAAAATGGTAGTCATTAAGGATCCTCTACCTCGCCAAAGCCGCACCCCAAGAGTTAATATGGAAATTATGGTCATTACGACTCCTCCCCCTTCTCCTGATGTGAGTTCTCATCGTTCCCACAATCCCAAGAAAGAAAAATATGTAGGGCTACCAGAGAAATGACACTATCTTTCCAATCCTTGGCTTGAAATACCTAGACATAACAACTTTGGGATGTTGGAGTTGCTTGAATAGAAGTAGGATGATGAGAAATTAGTGAAGATGACATCTTTTGTATTTACTCCTAGGGGTCCCCCTTAGACTGATTATATTGACTTCAAATGTAACTGAAATCTACAAAGTTTTTTATTTTCAGTTTATCAATAGTTTTCATAACTAGATCTAATGCAACTAAAATCTATAGAGTTTTTTGTTTTCAATTTATCAACAATTTTCAGATCTTAGATCTCATGTCATTGAAATTTGTAAAATTGTAAAGTTTTTTGTTTTCAGTTTATCAACAATTTTCAAATCTAGATCTCATGCAGTTGAAATTTGCAAAGTTTGTTTTTCAGTTTATTAGCTTAGGGTTTTAAATTGCCTACTTTGTTTTAATTTCAAGATTGCTTGCATAAACCCTAGATCCCTATTTTAGGTTTTGGGTGGAATCTTAGTTTGACATATTGGGGTGTGCTTCCATACCACTTGTCATTTTTTTGTGATCAATGTAACTAATATTATTTTTAGTAATACCATCAAGGTATTTTTCAACAAAAAAAAATACCATCTTTTAGAAGAAATTTAAAATAGCAAATAATCTCATTATAACATTATTATTGTCATGGAATATGCAATATTACCTAAAAATATTTGTTATGTGCTATACTGTAATTGGGATTGGATCATTTGATATAAACATTATATTTATTTTAAAGTTTTAAACACATATCAATAATTTTCTAGCAAATTTGCATATAGGTAAAGTATCAAAAGAAAATCCCCAAGGGCTAGGTGGATTGGTAAGTGTTAGTCTGAATGGGCACTTGCTGATAAGAAACATGGGTTCAAATCTTGGTGGTGTCAGTTTGCAAAGGTAGTAGTCTATCTGAATCCTCTGAGTGCATGTCAGACTAACGACAACGGTACGAACCCCGAGTGACTGGCGGTCCCCATATCACGTCGGGTCAATAATTAACAAGATAAATAGGGTTGGTGGTTACAGTCACTGTGGTTTGAACCCTGCGCTGTCCAGTTACTAAGAATAGTGGTTGTTACCAACTCTCCTATGCAACCAAAAAAAATTGTATCAAAAGCAACTTGGACAAAATCTTGTTATCATTCCATCTCCAACCTGTCTAGATATATTATGTCAATCAACATTGATATCAATCACTTTGAAATCCAATTTGGCTTTCAAAACGGTGAAATTTAGCATGATATTTTTCAATGTTGCTTTAATTCTATTAATTTCATAGTTGTCATGGAGATCTAGCCTTGTACTATATTTGTTGTAGCTTCTTATTAACTAGGTATCATTGTCCTCCATATATTCCTTTTTATTCTCATCCTTGATGACCAAGACATCATATTTGATAGATACTTCCACATTATATTTGGAAAAGCCTTAAATATTAAATCTCATTCCAACTTCAATGTCACTCTCCATCACGTCCCAAGGGTTTATCATCCCTAATAGATTCTCACGTATGATACTTGTCGATAGGAACATGAAGGCATCCTCAAACTATCAATCCATTATATCTAAGCATATGCATTATCATTCTCATAGAAGATAATGGGAGCATAAGGCCTGCACTTTAAACATGTTTTATCATAAAGAACGAACCAAAAATAAGGAGAAAAATCCTTTCAATAATCTCATAAAAAAAGACCTTACCAATACATGACAATTAAAAATCATTAAACCCTTGTGATATATAATGTTTAATATAATAATACATGCAAATAAAAGTAAAAAAGTTTTAAACATAAAATTCATAAAATAATATTTTATTAAAATTAATAATAAACTAAATAAAAAATTTATTTATGTTATACTTTACAAAATATAAATTAAATAATATTTTTTCAACTTGAAGACCTAAAAGTTGGCCACACTAACTAAAGACCGCTTTAAAACAAATTCTAAATAAATAAGCTCAAATATCAACAAATTTAAAATTTTTAATTCTTATTATTTTATTTTTTAAATCTTTTCAATCATCCCAATCATGGTGAAACTAAAATCCCATCTTATATAAAAACATTTCAAATGACCAAATGATGGATGCCAAGTCTGGAAATGGTCTCTATGCAAAAATTAGGTTAGTGTGAGAAAACCCTAGGAGCTGGGAATATGCCTTCGTCCTTTTAATGGTTGTTGCTCAGATGGTAGCTTCAACTTATGTTGAAGCTATCAGAGCGAGGAATGGTGAAAGTTTTCTACGACATAACAATGCCAATATTGTTGTTGAAATTCATGTTATTGAGTTTGATAATGCATGCAAGTGGCTAGAAGAGCATACCCTGATAGGATATTTCTTGGGTCGTATCCCGAATGATACTCTAATCCAATCTTAGATTCAATAGTATTGGCAACCTTATGGTATTAAGATAGAGAATATCCAAAATTTGTCAAAAGGGTTTTTCTTTTTTGTTTTGCTGATGCTCAACATGTGCAAGAGGTTTTTAGTCAAGATCCCTGGTATGTCCGAAGCTATTTGCTTGTCTTTCAATAGTGGTCCATAGATTTCTCTATCAATGATGAGGCTTCTCTAGAAGTGCCTGTTTGGGCTGAGTTCCCTAGTCTTCCGATGACCTTTTGGTCATTCCTACAAAGTATTGCTTCCACCCTTGGGAAGGTGGTCTGCTTAGAACCAAATAAATTCTACAATATTTGCCCTAATAGGCGTGTGTCTGTCAAATTTGATCTTTCCAAGGACCTTACTGAGTCTATTGACCTGAATATTGGTGACAAGGTTTTTACGCAACATGTTGTGTATATTAATTTGCCCAACACCTGCTATCATTGTCAATCAGAAGAGCACAAAATTGAAGATTATCCGCTTATGGCTGATAAGTTCAAATTGCGTAATATTTTTGTTCCTCCCCCTGATTCGACAACTCCAGATTCAAGAGCCAAGAATCATCTAGATGAATGGACTACCGTACCATCAACCTAAGATGCCAATGTTGTAGGGAGGTTCTATTTCCAAACCTCCAATGCAATAACCCTCAGCACCATGCACGCTAGCCCTTCCAGCTCCCACTACTCTAGTGCAATCGTCTCCCTTGGTATCAGGAGGGTCCTCTTTTGTACTTGCTTCAGACGGAGTTTCACCACCTCTAGTATGTTCTTCTTTTGATGATTTTGCTACTTCCATTCTTAAGCAAGCGTTACCTGAGGATGTGTCATTCTCCAGGTCCCTTCATTCACATAGTCTAGCTCGTGATGGGTTACATCAAGAAAAGAGACATCAAAACGACTTTCTTAGGTAAAATCATGAATGATTTCTAATCAATTCGTTCACTTCCCTAGGAGAGTTGGGAGATACTAAAGATGTTCCCGAGGGAATGAACCTCGATCGTCCTCAATGATTTTTTTGTCCTAGAATGTAAGAGGACTGATGAACCCAGTCCAAAAATATTAGGTCCACAAAGATATTTAGAATGTTGCTCACCTGCATGGTAGTTTTCTTTTCTGTGTTTACAAGAAGTTAAAGTTGCTGACTTCATTTTGGATAGGACTTGTACCTTTTTATGGTCGGCAAGTAAGTTTTTTTGTTCTCATCATACTCCTAGCAAAGGAGAATTTGTCACTTTTATTTCTCCCAGGTGGCATTCTCATATTGTCACATGGGGGTGGACCCCTCAAATCAAGCAGTTTGGATTTTTTTTTAAGTTGGTGGTATCCCTTTTGGTTTGATTAATGTGTAGGCTTCTAATAATGCATCGAAAAAGTGCACTTTATGGTGATGGCTTTCTCTTTCCTTGCCTAAAGTGGTTTAGATGGTTTGTGGTGACTTAAATATGGTGGAGAAACTGGTTGACAAACTTCGTTTAATACCTATGCATTGGAATATTGGAGAGCGGAAAGCATGGTTTTTTTTCAAGAATAAGCTTGGACTGAGTGATTCTAGTTCCTGCTTTATACCCTTCGATTTTTTTGAGTTCATGTGGTATACTTGGTCCAACTTTCAAGATGACAATGCTCGTATTTTGAGGTGACTTGATAGAGCTATGCTATTTGAACATTCTTATTTTCATTTCCATTGCTTATAGGTTTCTCTACCCTTTGTTTCAATTGTTCCTAATACCACCCTTTCTGATCATGCTCCCATTGTGTTTTTCATTTCTTGTTCTCCACCTTCACCTCGCCAATTCAAGTCTTAGTTCTATCTAAATGTTTATTTTTTGAAACATCAAGCTATGTCTGCTCATATTCGTAGGATTTAGAATCTGGTTTCTAGACCAATTGGAATTCATGGTAGAATTTCTTGGTGGAATGCAATTATCTCCATAAACACTATTCTTATCAAAAATTTAGAAGTTGAAGTTGCCAAGCGGAGATGAATCTCTAATGCAGTACTTAAATATAAATTAGCTCAATCTTCTATCAAACTAAAAGCGATCCTTCTAAGCTCTATTCTTCAAGCCCAAGTTGCAAGTTTTAGGCACAAGCTTAAAAAATTGAGCTTTATGAAGCAAGGGGAGCTCAGCTTCATGCTCAGCTTCACTGGCTGAAAATTGGCGATAGGGTTTTAAAAGATTTTTTTTAGAAAATAAAGCCCTTGAGACAAGCCGTTTAGTTCAATGCTATTCAGGATGCAAGGGTATTATTAAATTTTTATCAAGCATTATCAAAAAAAAATTCTTCTCAAGAGTTAACTCTTGAACGGTAGGCTGCAATTCAAGCTTGTTGTGCAATTGTTCCTATGAAGCTTTTAGCTCTTAAAAAGGAAGCTTGTGAACATTGTTTTTCATTGGATGATCTTGCTGAAGCCTTGTCTAGGATGGCTAATGATAAATCTCTAGGATTAGATTCATTGTCAACCAATTTTTCAGAGTCTCCAATGTAGCCTCATACTTATCCATCCATTTAAACTTTTTCCTTTTTTTGACGACTGGTTATTGCATAGGCAATCTTAGAGTAATTTCTCACAAAACGTATGTAATAACCTGTGAGTCCCTTGAAATTCTTGACTTCTATCACATTTGTAGGTGGAGGCCAATTTAGTATAGCCTTTATCTTCTTTGGGTCCACAACAATTTCCTCTACTGAGATAATGTGCCCCAAATACTATACTTGCAGAGTATAGAACTCACACTTGGACAATTTTCTATAAAGTTGATTTTTCCTTAGCACTTCCAACACTAATTTGAGATGTTGATCATGCTCTTCCTTAGTTTAATAAGAAATCAATATATCATCTAAGAATACTAAGATGAATTGGTCTGATACATCATGAACACACTATTCATCAAATTCATGAAGACAACCAGTACGCTCGTTAATACAAATGGTAAAACCATGAATTCATAGTGCCTGTATTGAGTTTTAAAGGTTGTATTATGGGTATCTTCTTCCTTAATTCTTAGTTGATGATATCTTAGTCTCAAATCTATTTTTGAAAGCATGGTAGCAACCTTTAGCTGATCAAAGATATTATCTATCTGTGGTAGAAAATATTTATTCTTAATGGCTACCTTATTCAACATTCTATAATCTATGCATAGTCTCAAGAAACCATTATTATGTTTCACAAATAGAACTGGAGCACGCCAAGGTGACACACTTGGTATGATTAGAGCCTTTTCCAATAGGTCTCGAAGTTGAAATTTTAGTTCCTGTAACTCAATTGGAGTCATTCTATAAGGTGTCCTAGAAATGGGTTCAGCCCTCGACATTAATTCAATAGTCAAATCAAATTCCCTTTGAAGGGGCAGACTTGGAAGGTCTTCAGGAAACACGTTCCAAAACTCATGAAGAATTGGATGCCTCTTAAAACATTATTCATCCTCTTTCTCTTTAGTCTTCCCATTGAAATTTACTACATAAAGCATACAACCTCTTTTAATGGTTTTCTTTAACTACATAGCTGAAAGAAAGTGGGGTTGAAAAGAGCCTTGCCTACTTTGTACTCTAACTCTCTTCTTATCCTTATCACTGTAGTCCATCCACCTATGTTGAAAGTTGATTAAGGCTTCATGACCTTCAACCAATCCATCCCTAGGATAATATAAAAAACATGCAAAGGTACCACATATAAGTTCCATATAGTGGATCCATTGGGTAGAGTTATGTCTATTGTTTGTAAGCATTGATCCATTGAGTAGGTTTTTCCAAAAGCATACTCAAATTTCCACCCTTGTGCCAAAAATCCAGGTATTTTTGACATACCTTCGATAAGGCTAGTGGAAATAAAACTAATAGTTTCTCCACTATATTAAAAAAACTTTATCGAACAACTTACCACCTAGCAACAATAGAGTTGATTGCTTGCTTGGATTCTCAATAGTTGCATAAATTTGGTGATGCAAGTATTTTGATCTAATGCTTGGTTGGAAACATCATGGGCACTTATTGGTGTAGTGAGGATCCCCATAGATGTAACACCCTGCCTTGAAAAAATAGGTTTTTGCCTTACCCTTCTTACAGACTCTAGATCTATTGTATCCTTGTTCGATAATTATTTTCAATATCATATGATATTATTTTGTTTGGTACTGTAGTGATCTTATTGATGACTCCAAATGTTTTATTTTCCTCTTTCAGTTGTTGGAGTAAGGATGTATCACTAGTCATGCCCTCATCAAGGTCCTTGTTGGATTCCTCTACCTTTCTAAAATTTTTACGGATAGCTAAAACCTTTCCCTTTTCCCTACCAGAGTACTTCTTAACCCTAGGCCCTTTTGAAAAACATATTTTAGTGTCCTTCCTAATAAGTAAACCCACTTTCCTAGAGGACCTCAACATAGGTACAATCTCTATCCACAAAAGAAATTGGGGTAAGTTACAATCCTCTTACAATTGTACTTACATTTTGTTAGCTTCATTCTACACATGAAATAACATAAATTACTATCACCCTATTTATAATATGTTAGGGTCACACTTGCCTTCATGTAAGGTGCCTTACTCAAAGTTGCACATCAAGTCAAGGCTTAACCTAGTCACATTCTATGGAAGCTTCTAGTCCCTATGATCTAGAGCTCTGATACCAACTGTAACAACCCAAAACTACCAACCCAATTTTTTTCTAAAAAGAACACTCACAAACAAAGGATCACAAGGGACACACTATTAATTTATTTATCTTAGCATCAAGGCTTCACCATATTTGAGTTTCAAGTCATTATAGATGACACTCAATGGGTAGGAGTGACCAAATCCTATGTTTTTTGGGGTTCACCTTACTAAACCTACACGTTTAGGACACCATAAAGTATTCCTCCCACATTTCCCATACCATTATCGGCTAGGAACCATGTGACCATGGTATAGCGATTACCCTTTAAGGCCCATAACACATAAAGGGGGATGTCTATTCCCTAACCTGACACTAAATCCATCTAGGTAGATTAATTGGCATAGAACCTTGGCACTTAGTTACCACACCTCCGTGGGCTAACTATGGTCATTGTCACTTCGATGAAAACCAACATGATCTCTTGATCCTATATGATTGAGGAATCACCATTGCTTCCTTGTGAATGGTCTTTCCAACATTTAGATGGGACACACCTGATTCTACATGATCAACATGTAATGATTCACAAGCAACCTAGCTATTGTATTCACACAACTCCTTCCAGGTTGATGAATTCCTAGCTATTGCATTCTCACAACTCCTTTTAGATTTATGAGTTCCTAGCCATTGCATCCTCACAACTTCTTCTAAGACTCATATCTACCTGGTTATTGCATTCACACAACTCCTTCCAGGATTGGAATTTATGGCTTACTAGAGGAAAATTTCTACCCATCCCAAGGTTAGAAAAACAATCCTAAAAATAAACAATATCAATAAGCATGACATAAACCATCAAATATGAAATGCTATAAATATAAACCAAAACTCCTCTTAACCCAAAAAACACATTTATGCATACATAGAACTTGTATAAAAACCATTTAAAGCAAAAGCTATCCATCCACCATGATATAATATAAAGTCACACTATACATAACCCCATTACTTAACATATGGCTTCAAGCATACATTCTATCAACTTAAAATAAATAGCCAAAGTGATAAATAACAAATATATTATCCGTAAATAAGATAGCTCCAGAATAGCAAGATTCAAATATTGCCAAACAAATGCATCGTTGCACAAAACACAAGTAAACATTAAAGCAACATCATCCTTCTTTTGTACAATGGTCAAGATTACAAATATTTGAAGCAAATAAACTTTCTTTTACATTGATTTTCCATATCAACTAAGATAAAGCCCTATGAAGTTAATCCACCAAAGGTCTTCAAGTTGTCTATGCATCTACAAGCTCCTCCATGATGGGAAAACCACCCACAACTTAAGAGGTATACTTAGGGATCAGAACAACTCAAAATGCAATGCATCTAAACATGTCTATTCTATCATGCAATCCACATGCACAACAATAATGGGTTCTTAAAACCCACATTCAACAATATCATAATAAAGAAGACTCCATACTTCTATTTTATAATGATCCCTTAATCCACAAGGATCTCAAGAACCAATATAATAATATATTTTCCAACATTTAGTATAAAACAAATCCATGCAAGAGAATCCCATACTTCTCTTCCATAATGAAACATACCCAAGAGCATCTCATACTACTCTTATGGGTTTATTATGATAGTTTCTTTTTTAAAACCAAATAATAAGATTCCATTAAAAATCCAAGAGCATCCCATACTACTCTTATAATGATTCCTTCATCCACATAGATCTCAAGAAATCATAATAGCTTCTAAAATTCCAACAATTTCAAAGTATATTTAAATAAAATCCATAACAATAAATCTATCTTCTTCAAAACTTAAATAAGCTTAACATCTATTAAGCATTATATTTAAAACCCAAAATGGCAAAGGAGTTATTATTCTATATTAATATGCTTAAAAAAAATCCAATAAAGCAAGGATCTATTATTCCCTATCTTAAAAAACTTAACTCTTTCTTTTTAAAAAAGGAATCTAAATACAATAGTTTCTTTTCCAAAAGAAAGCCAAACATTACATAAACATTAATATCAAGCTAACTCCAAAACAAAACATTAATATCAAGCTAACTCCAAAACAAAGTGATTAATAAATTTTGCCATACTTTATAATATAACCATGAAAAAAAAGCTAGATAAATTTATTCTTATAAACCAAAGGTAAAGCTTATACTATATTACCAAACCCTAAGCAATTTTAAAGGCAAGCTTCTAAAATAAAAGATATGAAACCTAAAACATATAGCACAAAAATTTGAGCACACAAAGCTGACAAAGTATGAGTGCTCAAACTACAACATTGGCTTTGCAAACCTTAGGCAATAAGAAAAAGAACCAAGCTTTCCTATCATGAATCTATGTGCAACCGGTTCAGGTGAATACACAAATAACGAGATAGAAAAAGGTCCCAAATGCGAACAATGGAAACCTCTAAACCTATTCCTAGGGAAAACCAACTCCTTTGATGATGAAAATTCTAGGTATATCTCATTAAGGAGATTATTATGATTTTCCATGAGGCAATGGATAAGGAGGGATTCATAGAAGTTAAGGTTCGAAAATAAACACTAGCTAGAAAGGAACCAATAGAAATACTAACTCACAAAGCAAGCAAAAGGTAAAAAATATAGCTCAAAACTTTCTAAAGGAGGGAGTAGGAAGAGAAAGTTAAGAAAGGAAAGAATCTAGGTTTCAAAGCAACAATAGAGAACAACCATCACAAACAACACAATAACATAGTCATACAACAACAAGCTAAATTCAAAATTAAACAAATCTAGAGTCTACCTGAGAAGACCAAGGCCCTTTGACGTCCTCCCGATGTACTACTTCTTCCACACTAGTTGCCTTCCTCTCTAGCCACAAACCATCATCCCCCAAATCCTCTCAAAGTCTCCTCTTAAACTAGGAACATGAGTGCTATCAGTGCATGGTAAATTGGTAATATTTATCAGTAAAAAACTTTACCTTCCACTACCTTAACAACACCACCCCATGCATGACAACAAGAGGTTTCCTTTTTTTAATTAAAGGATTAATCATTCTTAAGATTGTTTTCTTCAATATTATATTTTATTAAGCTCATAAACATTGCCATATAGCTAATTAATGTTTTCTCATCTACAAACATTAAAGCTAATATTTAAAAAGCTCAATAACATAAGAGCAAAAATATCAACAACTATAGATATTAAAGTTGCAAATCAAAGTGCCAATAAAACCTTGCACATCAAGGACAACATAGATTTATATCAATGCTTCTCACCATTATTTTATCCTTAAGTTGGTGGCCACTATTAAGATAGACTAATGCTATCGTCAATCCTTTTTAAGGAGACTCATTGCAAGCAACTTCATGGCCCAATGGTGAGAATATGTAAGCAAACAAAATGCATATGCATCTACATGAAGGGTAATTATCCATGTTACTTTGAGCTGCTAATGAACAAATCATCATCATCACTTTCCAAATTATCTCTCATGGTAGATGGATCCCCCATATGGTCCCACCAAGCCAAAGAAAGACAATATCATATTCCATTATATAGAATTTATGAAAAAAAAACTATGCCATTAAATATTTATATAAATACATAGTTCATCATCCATAAAAGGTTTGGCCAAGAAGGGGTGTTACATCCTCATACTAAGTGGGGTTTGAACCTCAGACCTATCAAAGAGAGGCCAAAGCCCTTACCACTATAGTAAGCTTACAACTTCTATTGTACACTATACTTTAATGTGGATGAGTAAACAATTAAATAAAATAACCACATCATCCCATCATCTCTACTCCCTTTTTAGGTTTGAATCTAAAAAGGGAGTAGGGTTGTGCACCATACCTTGTTTGAAATTAAAGCTTTTGATCCCATAAACTGTTTGGTCTTGTCAACATAATTAAAATCATTTCATTTCATTCCAAATTAATAATTCTTTCCTATTTAATTTTTATATCAGTATTTTAATGTCATAAACAATAATGCAAAGAGAAATCTATAATAAGGCTAGGAGGAGAAATTAATTCTAATAATCATGTCTATATGTCATAAATATAAACTTGTATGCCCAATTTATTATTAATAATTTATTTACCAATATTTATTTGAAGAGATATTTTCCTAATAAATATATATATATATATATATATATATATATATATATATATATATATATATATATATATATATATATATATATATGTGTGTTTTTTTATCTATTTGGTTAGTGTGAGAAACCCCTACGATCAACGCACAGGGTTGAGCAGGCTGCCCCAACCATAACCTCTTAAAGCCGAGAGCTATACTTATCAATAGGGAATTTAACACACAACCACCACCTCACACACTCACCCACGTCGCGGTTTGAACCTTGGACCTTCCAAATAAAAGCCAAAGTTCGAACTGTTGTGTTGTCCCAATGGGACTATATATATCCTTAACTCATTTATCTATAGTAATATATCTATTAAACAATGAAATATATCATGAGCTCCTGTATTAATAATAAATATTTAAAAAAGCTTGAACTCTAGTAGGCCTAGTGGGTAAGACATTGAAACCAAATAAACTATTCAAAGTGCTAATCCTAAAAAGTAAATATTTTAAAAAGCTTGAACAACTCTAGTGGGTCTAATGGGTAAGACTTTGAAACCAAATAAGATATTCAAAGTTCTAATCCTAAAAAGATAGGGTTGTACACTATACTTTAATATGGATGAGTAAACACTTAAATAACCACATCATTCCTACTTCCTTTTTAGATTTGAATCTAAAAAGGGAGTATGGTTGTGCACCATACCAATGTGGCATTAAAGCTCTTGATCCCATAAACTGTTTTGGTCTTGTCAACATACTTAAAATCATTTCATTTCATTCCAAATTAATATTTCTTTCTAATTTAATTTTGATATGGGGAAGAGACATCTATAATGAGACTAGGAAAAATCGGTTGTAATAATCATGTTTATATGTCATAAATATAAACTTGTATGCCCAATTTATTATTAATAATTTATTTACCAATATTTATTTGAAGAGAGATTTTCCTAATATTAATAGTACATAAATTTATATATATCCTTAAATCATATATTTATAATAATATATCTATTAAACAAAGAAATATATCATGAGGCCCTATCTTAATGATAAAAATTTTAAAAATCTTGAACAACTGTAGTGGGCCTAGTGGCTAAGACTTTGAAACCAAATTAGCTATTCAAAGTTATAATCTTAAAAAGTAAAGATTTTAAAAAGCTTGAACAAATCTAGTGGGTCTAATGGCTAAGACTTCGAAACCAAATAAGGTATTCAATAAAGAGACTAGGAGAAGAAATCAGTTGTAATAATCATGTCCATATGTTATAAATATAAACTTGTATGCCAAATTATTATTAATAATTTATTTACCAAAGAGAGAATTTCCTAATATTGATAGTAAATAAATTTATATATATGCTTAACTCATATATCTATAATAATATATCTATTAAACAATGAAATATATCATGACTTCCTATCTTGAAAATAAAGATTTTAAAAAGCTTGAACAACTCTAGTAGGCCTAGTGGGCAAGACTTTGAAATTGAATAAGCTATTCAAAATTCTAATCCTAAAAAAGTAAATATTTTAAAAAGCTTGAACAACTCTAGCGGGTCTAATGGCTAAGACTTTGAAACCAAATAAGGTATTCAATAAAGAGACTAGGAGAAGAAATGAGTTGTAATAATCATGTCTATATGTCATAAAGATAAACGTGTATGCACAAATTATTATTAATAATTTATTTACCAATATTTATTTGAAGGAAGATTTTCCTAGTATTAATAGTAAATAAATTTATATATATCCTTAACTCATATATCTATAGGAATATATCTATTAAACAATAGATAGATAGATAGGTATTAAAGTGGAACGGAATTCCAATCATGGAATATGCCACTAGACTTGCATCTTCAATATATCATGACTTCCTATCTTAATAATAAAGATTTTAAAAAGCTTGAACAACTCTAGTGGGCTTAGTGGGTAAGACTTTGAAACAGTTCTAATCCTAAAAAGTAAAGATTTTATAAAGTTTGAACAACTCTAGTGGGTCTATGGTTAAGACTTTGAAACCAAATAAGATATTTAAAATTCTAATCTAAAAGATATAAGATGAGAAAGACTTTGAAACCAAATAAGAGATTCAAAGTTCTAATCCTAAAAAGTAAAGATTTTAAAAAGCTTGAAAAACTCTAGTGGATCTAATGGCTAAAACTTTGAAACATAATAAGATATTCAAAGTTCTGATCTAAAAACGATAAGGTGATGATGTGTTGTTTGAACCTAAGTTCTGATCTAAAAACCATAAGCTATACTTTAGATGAGTACACACATCATCACGTTGGAATGAATGATTTTCCATGATGTATACAGAACCAGAAAGCTGTTTGAACCTTGAACCTACCATAAAAAACCAAAACCCTAACCGTTGCACTTAACACATAACTACTTTCATTTTTATTAATAACCAGTTAAATAGCTGCAAAATCAAATATTATAAAGATTTTGAATTTTTTTTTATAATCAAAGATTATGTTCACCCATTTATTGTACTTTACTTTTAACACCAAAAAAAAATAAAAAAAAAATAAATAATCTATATTTTATTTTAACATCAGAAAATTATTTAATTAAATTAAATACTATTTAATAATAATAAATAAACTTTATTATATATCATTGTTAATTTAAATTATACTTTAACTTATAAATCAATATTTATCATTAATTTTAATATAATTAAAAATTAAAAATAACTGCTAATCACTTATCAAATTAAAAATAATTGCTAATCACTTATCCTCCGCTTCGAGAGCCTTCTTTGCATAACCTTATGCAGGTTTGGTGGACTCAGGGTAAGCCTCATCATGGTACAGCTATGTATTCTCTTGTTAAGAGACTTCAGCATGTCAAATATCAGATAAAGAAGTGGAATAGACAGACTTTTGGCAATCTTTTCAGGGCTAAATTGGATGCTCAAGAGAAGTTGGATATTATTACACGATAGATTAGAGATTATGGTCTTACAGAGAAATCTCTAAGAGGAATCTACTGCCCTAAAGGAGGTAGCATAGTGGGAACTTAGAGAAGAAATTTACTGGAAACAGAAGGCTTGAATTGATTGGTTACAAGAAGGGGATAGAAATACAGCGTTCTTCTTCAATTCAGTGAAGGCTAGAAGACACAGTTCTGTCATTTCATCTCTTACTTCATCTCGGGGGGTTCGATTAACTGCAGATCAGGATATTTCAGATGAGGCTGTTAAGTTTTTCTTTTCTCTGTATTCTGAGGATTCTCCATCTGCAGAGGTTGAAGAAAATAGTGTGTTGAGTTGTATTCCTCCTATGGTTACTGATGAAATGAATAATGCTCTCATGCGTCCTATTTCCATTGATGAGCTTGAGGGTATTGTTTTCCAAATGAAGAAAGGGAAAGCTCCGGGACCTGATGGTTTTCCGATAGAATTTTTTCAAGCATTTTGGTCAATTGTTAAACTGGATCTCCTTTATGTAGTGCAAGAGTCTTTCAACTCTCATCAAATGTTGCGTGCTCTAAATTCTACTTTCTTGATGCTTATTCCTAAGAGTGAAGGAGCCACTTCTCTTGATCATTTCAGACCTATTGCTCTCTGTAATGTGGTGTATAAAATTATAACAAAGTTGATTGTTGAGCGTCTTAAGCCTTGGCTTAAAAAGGTCATTTCTGATGAACAGGGTGCTTTTGTGGTGGGTAGACAAATCCTGGATGGGGTGACTATTGCTACTGAGACCATTCACTCTATGTGCATTTCTAAGGAGAAAGCTATGTTTATGAAACTGGATATGGCTAAGGCTTATGATAGGGTTAAATGGTATTTTTTAAAAAAGGTCCTAGTTTTTGGTTTCCATTCCAACTGGGTAAGTTGGGTGATGAGCTGCATTACTTCACCTTCATATTCAGTTCTTGTTAATGGTCATCCATATTCTTTGTTTCAAGCTTCAAGAGGTCTTCGGCAAGGTGACCCTTTGTCCCCTTATTTGTTTATCATTATGGCTGAAGGTTTGGGTAGACTTCTAAATTCACATGTTACTCAGGGTTTGATTCATGGTTGGAGGTACGGTATGAGTTTGCCTACTTATTCTCATCTTCAATTTGTGGATGATACGACTCTGATGGGACTTGCTTCTATTCGGGAAGCTACCAACTTCAGAAGGGCTCTGGATATCTATTTGGCTACTTCAGGGCAAAAGATTAATGAGGGAAAATCTTCCATTTTCTTCTTTAACACTAATCCGCTTATACAAGCCCGTATTGCACGGATTCTAAGATTTCAGATTGGTGCTCTTCCCTTGAAGTATCTGGGTATTCCTATTTCTATAGGTCCTTTGCCTCGTGAGATCTGGAACTCCATTTTGGACAAATTTCGTGCTCATGTTTCTCATTGGACTATTAGATGGCTCTCCTCTACTGGTAGAGTTTTACTCCTTAAGTCTGTGGTTCAGGCCCTTTGCATCTATAGGTGCATGATTCAAGTTGCTCCTGCTAGCTTTATTCATGAGTTGGATTCTTTGTCTAGACGATTTTTATGGGCTGGTAATTTGGAGTCTTCAAAGTGGAGTTTGGTTAAGTGGGAAACTATTTGTAGACCAAAGCAAGCAGGGGGGTTGGGTCTTCTTTTGTCTTCCCTTTTTGGAGAGGCTTTGGCAGCTAGGTTTTATTGGAGATGGTGTACTTCTCAAGACCAAGCTTGGGCAAAGATTCTATCCTATAAATATTTGAATGGGGTTGAGGGCTCTGAGATTCCCAGATATAGTTTGTCTGGTAGGGGATCTTTCATCTGGAACACTCTTAAGAAGGGGGCGAATCTTGTTAAGCAAGGTTTGTTCTGGATTTGTCATAAGGGTTCCAAGGCTCTCTTTTGGCAAGATGCTTGGGATGGGTTCCCTGCCATTTTATCCATGTATCCTCATCTTCAAAATTTGTGCAAAGTCTTTTTGGATGCCGGTTGGAATCGGGTTATGGACTACAAATTTGTTGAAAGAGTTGGGCAGGTTGAGGTTGTTCGTTGGAAGGATCCTATATATTGGCCAGTAGGGGGTACTTTTCAGGAAAGAGAGGAGTTGACTCATATTTTGGCTTGTAGGGCCTGCTCTTCTTTATAGGATGATGATGTTTTGGCTTGGGGCTTGGATCCTAGAGGGGTCTATTCGGTGGCTTCGGGATACAGGGAGTTGGATCGACAACATTTTGGGGATGATGAGGTGCCCTGGTGGAAGCAAGTGTGGTCTAAGTTCTCTTGGCCTAAATGTAATTTTTATCTATGGTTAGCTACTCACAATAGATGCCTTACTGGGATAATGTGCAAAAGAGAGGTTTTCAAGGACCTTCTTTTTGTTTTTTATGTGCGAACAGTGAAGAGTCTTCAGGTCATCTTCTTTTTCAGTGTTCTTTTGCACGGGATATTTGGCATCTTTGGTGGGAGGTGTGGAAGCAGCCTTGTGCCCATGCTTCTTCTCTTTTGGAGTTCTGGAGGGGTTTAGGGAGACCTCCCGCTAAGTCTTTCTTTCTCCAGGTTGCTTGGACTATTGGTCCTTCTTGCATTCTATGGCAGATTTGGTTGGAAAGAAATCGATGAATTTTTCATGATAACAAGCTTACTGTTCATCAGCTTTGGCAGCGAATCATTGGTATGATCTAGGAAACTGTCTCTTCCACATGCCAGATTAGTCTTCCTTTGGTGCAGTCGAAGATTTTGATGATGCAAAATTTGGGATTTGTGGAGAATGGTCCTCGTCCTGTTATTTCATCTAGAAACCGAGATGGAAAAAAAATGCAGAGAGATGGGAGATGGCATCCTCCTCCTCCAGGGGTGTTCAAGATCAATACGGATGGGTCTTCTCGAGGTAATCCCGGGCATGCTGGTATCGGAGGAGTTGGGAGAGATAGTTTTGGGAATGCTTGTTTCATTTTTTCATGCTATAAGGGGATACACTCTAATAATTATATGGAGGCTCTTGCTATCTGTTGTGCTTTGGAACAAGGGTTGGCTATGGGTTTGTGGAGGATAATCTGTGAGTCTGATTCACAGATTATTATAAATTTGTTAAGGACTCACCATCTTGATAATGTTCACTGGAGGTTGACTTTGGTTGTTCGACAGATTCTTCAAATCTGTTGTAATTTGGAGTTTATCTTTTTTGTTCACATTCCTCAGGAATGGAATAGGGTTCCGGACTGTTTGGCCAAATGGGCTTCTCGGTTTCGGGGGGAATTGGTGCGTTAAGGGTTGGGATAACCTCCCTTTAGACTGTTCTCAGCAACTTCATAATTTACTTGCTGAGGATATGTCTGTTTGAGGTTTTTGTTGGCTATTTTTACTAGTTGTTTGTTCTCTACTGTAAGGTTTCTTTGATCTAATAAATTTTTACCCCTCTTTTAAAACAAAAATAATAATTGCTAATCACTTATCAAATCATTAAATTTATCAACAAAATATTAAAAAGAAAAACAATAATATTAAAATAAACGTAAGTTTATTAATCATTATTCTTTAGAGCATCTTATCCATCTTCAATAGGATCAAAGTTTTGTACGATCAAGTTTTGATCTTCCCTAATGTTAAAACTACTTCTTGTCCAGAGAGACCTTAATCGGAAAATAGTCTTTGAGAGTTTTTATTATTTTATATATATTCACCATTTGATAAGTGTGGTCAGGGTCTTCTTTATTGTTAGAACTAATTATTTTCCCAAATGATGCAAAGAGCCTTGGTAGGAAAAAAATATTTTACTCTTAGGAATTTTATTGTTCTCCCAAATGATGCAAAGAGGCTTGGTCGGAAAAATAATATTTTAGTCTTAGGAATTTTATTGTTCTCCATGTGAATGAAAGACCAAACTTAATATATATATAAAAAATTGCAAATAGATAGAAGAAGACATTTACTTACCCTTTATGTACTGCACTTATAATATTACCTTCGTTCACATTCAGTCTAATAAATTTTTTTATGAGATTTTTTTTCGTTGGAGAATAAAGGTTATATTTCCATTTTTTTAATCTTTGATAAATTATAATTTCTTGTTTTAAAGTTTGAATTTTTTATTTTGATTTTTTAAATCATTTTATGTATGAATACAAATATTTTAAAATTCAACATCTTTTTCTGCTGCAATAGCTTTGCAACAGCTTTCACAGTACCAAAACTTCACCTCTACTATTTATACATTGCATTTTAGTAAAGTAATATTTTCAAAACTTCACACTATCATAGTCTGCTTTACCAACTTCACCTCTACTATCTATGCATTGCTTAGTAAAGTAATATTTTCAAAACTTCACACTATCATAGTCTGCTTTACCAATTTTGAATTGCTAGTTTCCTTTCTAAAGCATAAATACAACTACAAGAATTGTAATAAATAGATTATATAAAAACACATTTTTTTGCTGGATAATAAGGGGTTGTACTCGGGTCTCCCACCCTTAACAAATTACAACTCTCTCTACTCTCTCTTTAAAGCTTGAGATTTTATAAATAAATACACTTTTCATCTCAATTGAGATGCTATAGCTAGAAACTTACATCATTTTATATAAAATTTTTGAATTCTTGGTTTTCATTTTCTAGATATTTTTAAAATTTTTTTATGAATACAATTATTCTCTTGACATTTTCCTATAGCAACCTTCACAATGCTAAAACTTTGCCTCTACTATCTATCAGTAGAGTAATATTTCCAAAATATTGCACTATCATAGTTCGCTTTACCAAATTTGGATTGCTAGTTTCCTTCCTCATTGAAGTCCTAGCCCTTCATTGCTCTTCCCATAATTCGAACCCTAGCTGAAAAATATTTGTAATTTTGTTTTTTTACGACTTAAAAAATCGTCATTCAACCATTTCGAATGGTTGAATTCATAGGGTCGAATCTCCCTCATTATTGCTTGAATTATTGCATATGACCACTCATTTTAAAGCTATTTAAATTCCGCACAAGTTGGTCCAAGAATCAGCTGAATTAGATAAATTTTACGAAGACATGGCTCCTAAAATATGAGATGTTTAGAAGAAAAGAAAACCTAATCCTTCACACATTTTTATTTTGTAAAGAGGGGGGAAAATCCACCCCAATACATGTGGGTTCCAAACTCACAAGCACACCAAAGAAAAAAATAGGGGATTTTAGTTGATCTAGCCTTCCACCCAATAACTCGACCTGTTGTTGCACTACACTCAACAACCCAACCTATTGTTGTGGTTCCCTCAACTAATCTAGTCTCAAACAAGCCTTCCACCCAACAAAGGCTAATATTCCATGCTCCTTTAGCCTTCCCAACCTTTCACTCAGCATCCCAGACTTTTTATGCAGCTCCTTCAGTCGACCCAGCCTTCTGCGCTCCTTTAGCCTTATTGACCTTCCACGTTCCTTCAACCATACCAACCTTCCACCCAACATATCAACCTTTCGTTGTAGCTCCTTCAACCAACCCAACCTTCACACTCCTTCAGCCAACCCAACCTTCCACTCTCCTTCAACCTTGACACTCCAAAGATCAACTCATCATTCAACTTTCTACGCTCCTTTAGCCTCCAATCTTCCACGCTCCTTCAATCTTCAGATTTGCTGACCATTAAAGTACCAAACCATTTGCTAGGCCCCTTAGCAGGCAACTATATAAAAACACATTAATATTATAAAATAAATCAAATATTATCAATGGAAAATATTAAAATAAATCATTATCATTATTTGATTCAAACAATTGATATTTTCTTATTAACTTTAGCTAAACTTACTACTTCTTCTAACCATGGAAAAGATAATTTTACTTCATGATTCTCTATTAAAACCCCTCTATCAACTAGCATATTTGCACATTTGTTTCCTTCCATGAATTCTTCAAACTCTATATCAAGGTCTAGTATTTCCACAATTATCTCTTGTATGTTCAATGAAGCCTTTGCTTTCATTAAAATTGCTAATATTACTATTAGTGAACCACCTTTCATCCACACTCTGTTCCATTTCATTTGTTTGCATATTTTTTAACCCTTCCAAAGCCACCTAAGCTTTAACTTCATAAATTGTCTTAAATCCACTATTGAAAGCATACTAAGACAAAATATCACCTTTATTATTTCTAGTTATTCATCCTTCTACTAGTCTTGGGTTTACTTCAGACACTCCATCAAAATTTCATTTGACTAACTTCACTTATGGTGGTTTCCACTTTATATTATGTGCCTTCTTTTTTTTTCCCCTATACCCAACATTATTATTCCATTTGATGACTTGATTCCATCTATCAAGGCTCTCATCAAGATTAGGGATTGGATGAGTCGATAGGATTGGTTTAGACTCCTCTATGGCTAAACAAATCTTCATTTTTATTACCTTTAAATTGCTTTCCTTTTCTTTAAATATTCTTGTATTCCTTTCCACCCATATAGTATAAAATTATGTAGCTTTTGATATATCTCAAATTGTCTGTAAAGCCTCACTTTTAAAATGCTCTACCATTACTTTAACCATTCATCACCATGTATTTACCAAACATATAAGAATCCATTGTCATAATTTCTAAACTAATGAACATTGTCCCAAGAGATGGTTTATAATTTCCTCCTTTTTACATAGAACACATTGTAAGGGACCATGAAAACCCCTTTTCATAAATTTATCCCAAGATAAATTCTTCTATGACTTACTAGCTAAACAAACATTTTGACTTTAGGAATGCTTAGGCTATCCCAAATATCTCTCTATATTATTGTGATATTCCTATTTTGTTGGCGCTTTACATTATATCTATTTCTTATTGTATATTCTCCTGATCTATTCAACTCCCAAATTAGCTTATCTTTGGCTCCCCTTGGAATAATCATTGTTGTTATCTTTTTTCTCAATTACCTCCTAGCATCAATGTCTTGTATACTTCAAAAAATTCATGTTTCCATTTGTATCTTCCTTCATTATCCTTGTACATGATGTTTGAAATCCTATCACCATATTTATCTTGAAGTAATCTCATCCATGGTTTCAAAATTGGATCTAAAGTGAGCAATTTTTTATCACTTCAAGTATCCATCTAAATAGATTTTTTCCTAGTTACCACCACCCATATTAGACCTTTAATCACTAGATTAATTGATTTTTCAAATTGTTTCATAGTGCAAAACTATCTAGTAGTAAGATTGCAATAAATAGTAAAGCTTGGATCATTGGACTCAATGTCCTTAGAAGAATTCTTGCTCATTATCTTTGACTCTATTTATACAATCCCTAATTTACCTTTCTCTTAAGAGTTATCTATAATAAATCTTAAATCGAGACCTTCCCTAGTTTTATTATCACACACCTTTCTCCATTTCACCAAAGGAAATTTTCTTTTATCATGTAAACCTAACCACAAAAATTACCACATAATATAGATTAAATATTTTTCTATCGATTTTGGCATAGTATACAAGGACATATAATATGTTAGAATGGCATGTAAGACTAATTTATCTTTGATATGAGTTTTAAGTGAGCTGCAAATTACTTTTAAATACGTGGTCAAATTTTTCTCCCTTTTTAATAAACCCAAAAATATGTTTTAACCAAATTTTATCTAAGTAAATATTCTTAGTCAATAAATTTATAAGGTAGAATTTTTGTTTTCTTTTTGTTGGATAACAAGGGGTTGTACTTGGGTCCCCCACCCTTGACAAATTACAACTTTCTTCTTTATAGCTTGAGATTTTACAAATAGATTCACTTCTCATCTCATTTAAGATGCTATAGCTAGAAACCTACATCATTTTACATAAAATATTTGAATTCTTGATTTTCATTTATTTGATCTTTTCAATTTTATGTGAATACAAATATTCTAGAATTAAGCATCCTTCTTGACATATTTCTATAGTATCCTTCACAATACCAAAACTTTACCTCTACTATCTATGCATTGCATCTTAGTAGAGTAATACTTCCAAAACACCGCACCATCATAGTCCGCTTTAACAAATCTAAATTGCTAGTTTCCTTCCTAAAATACAAGTGCAACCACAAAAATTATAATAAATAGTTTATATAAAAACACAATAATATTATAAAATAAAGCAAATGTTACCAATGGAAACCATTAAAGCATATCTTAATCATTATTTGATTTAGACAGCCAACATATTTTGTTAGACTTAGCTAAACTTACTACTTCCTCTAACCATGGAAAAGAGAATTTAACTTCACAAACCTCAATTAAAATCCATATATTGGATAGCCTATCTACAAATTTGTTTCCTTCCCTTAATATATGTGTAAACATAATTTCTTCAAACTCTTTAGAAAGATCTTGAATTTCCACAATTATCTCTTGTATGTTGCATGGAGCCTTTGCTTTTCTCAAAATTACATTTATTTATTTTCTAATTACATAGGAGAGTTGGTTACAACCACTATTTTTAGTAACTAACCAGTGCATGGTTCAAACCATAGGGACTGCTCCCAACAAACCTATATGTCTTGTTCTTGTTGACCCAACGTGATATGGGGACCACCAGTTACTTAGGGTTCGTATCGTCATCGTTGGTCTGACGTGCACTCAGAGGATTCAGAGCATACTACTACCTTTGCAAAGGGTTGGATTCCCCCCAAGGTTTGAACATTGGTATCTTCTTGATAAGTGCCCAACTACACCTGCACTTACCAATCCACCTAGCCCTTGGAGGTACATTTATTACTATGAGTGAATCACCTTTAATTCATACTTTATTCCATTTCATTTGTTTGCATATTTTTAACACTTCTAAAGTTGCCCAAGCTTTAGCTTTATTATTTATCTTAGATCCAATATTGAAAGAGTAACGAGACAAAATATATCCTCTATTATTTCTAATTATTCCTCCTCCAACTGGTCTTGGATTTTCTTTAGATGCTGCAAAAAAATTCAATTTGACCAACTCCACATCTAGTGGTTTCCACTTTATATTCTTTGCCATATTTTTGTTTCTCTTGTACCCCATATCATAATTTCATTTGATAACTTGACTACTTCTATCAAGGCTCTCTAATTTTATATTAGGGATTGGGTGAGTTGATAGGGTTGGATTAGACTTCTCTATGGCTAAACATATCCCCATTTTCATTACCCCTAAACTACTTTTCTTTCCTTTAAATATTCTTCTACTCCTTTCTAGCCATACAGTCCAAAGTATTGTATCTTTTGATATATCCCAGATTGTCTGTAAAGCCTCAATTTTAAAAGTGCTCTATCATTGCTTTAACCATTCTTTAATTCTTCTATTCATCACCATGCATTTACCAAACATATTAAGAATCCATTGCCATAGTTTCCAAACTATTGAGCAATGTTCTAAGAGATGGTCTATACTCTCCTCCTTTTTACAAAGAACACATTGAGAGAGACCATGAAAACCCCTTTTCATAACATTATCCCAAGTTAAAATTCTTCTATGAACTACTAGCCAAACAAATATTTTAACTTTAGGAATGCTTGGGCTATCCCACATATCTCTCCATGTTCTTAACGATATTCCTATTTTATTGGTGATTTACATTATATCCACTTCTTGGAGTGTATTCTCTTGAGCTATTCAACTTCAAAATCAATTTATCCTTGGCTTCCCTTGGATTAATCATAATTGTTATCTTTCTACTCAACTACCTCCTAACATCAATGTCTTATATACTTGTAAAAAAATATTCTTTCCATTTGTATCTTCCTTCTTGATCCTTGTAAAAGATGTTTGAAACCCTATCACCATGTTTATCTTGAAGTAATCTCATCCAAGGTTTCAAAATTGATTCTAGATTGAGTGGTTTTTTATCATACCGAGTATCCATCCAAATAGAAAAAAATTCTCTAGTTCCCACCACCCATCTTAAACCTTTAATCACTAGATCAATAGATTTTTTTAAACCATTCCAAAGTGCAGAACCATTTGGTAGAGAGAATGCAATAAATATTAAGCTTGGATCATTTGGCTTAACATACTTACTTAGAAGAATTCTTGCCCATTCTCTTTGACTCTCTTTGTACAATCTCCATATTACTTTTCCCCTAAGAGCTAAGTTTACATCTATAAGAACTCTTAAATCGATACTTACCCTAGTTTTATCATCACATACCTTGCTTCATTTCACAAAAGGGAATTCCTTTTATCATGTAAACCTGACCATAAAAAGGATCACATAATATATATTAAACTTTTTTCTACTGAATTTGGTGTAGTATACAATGACATGTAATATGTTGGAATGACATGCAAGATCAATGTAATTAGCTACACTCTTCTTGCTAACGATAATCATCTACCTTTACATGCTGGTAGCTTATTCTTAACTTTACTTATAACTGGATTTGATAATTCTATCCTCATTCTCCCCTCAAATAAGGGCATCTTTAGATAAGTTGCTAGCAAATTTGCCTCCTCCATTTGAAGTAACCTACAAATTCTTGCTTTGATTTTAGTTGGAGTGTTTAGGAAGTAAATTTTAGATTTTGTCCTATTAATTTTTTGCCTTGATGCTCTTTCATATTCCTTTAATAAGTTATTCAAAGCTTTGGTCTTGTTTATTCTTGCCCTTACAAAAAGGTTTGTATCATCTACAAAATGTTGATGGGTAATGTTATCGATGTTATTACTAACCTTAAGTCCACTTGTAAGCCCATCTTTGTTGGCCTTCTTCAAGTTCCTACCCAAAACCTTTACCATAAATGATGTGAAATAAAATATTTCATATAAATTTTAGGTTAAATCATTATTCACAAGCTCTATCATCTATGTTTATGGTAGAAATTGATTATATAGTTACACTTGCAATTATATTAAAATATCTACGATCTAAAAGGACTAATGAATCATTCATCTTTAAAAAAATATTTATTTTTATTTAAAAATTATATTAATACATATAACATTTTTAGATTTCACCATTTTTTATATTTTTCAATGAGTTTACACATGTTTTTATAAGGAGTCTCAGTCCCCTCATACTGAGTAGTTTTTGAACCTTAGACCTCTCAAAGAGAGGCCAGAGCCCTTAAAGTTGCAGCAAGCTTACAACGCAAAAACATTAAGATTACATGAATTTAATGGATTTGAACTTGGATTTCATGGATGAAAACCCAAGAACTTACTACTACAATATCCCTCAAAAACCTTTTTTTTTATATATTTAAAATATAAAAAAATCAATATTTTAATATATCAATTAATTACATAATTTAATCTCATGACTGATATTCATGCTTAGAGCATCTTTAAATCTATATGTTAGTTATTTTTACGTTTTTAAAAACTATATTCAAAATTTTTAAAATATTTTAAATAAAATAAATTAACATTTATTAAATATAAAATAAATAATATATTTTAAAATTAATCCCATAAAAATCAAACGGTTTCATCCATAATATATTAAATCGAATCGAACATGTAAGCATTAGAATATACGAGGAGTTAACCTTTGAAATGAAAATGTGTTACCTTTTACTTCGCGGTCTCCGAATGTGTGACATCTTAAGTCATTAGTTTTTTATTAAAGTGTAACCGTTTGGGTTTTGGTTCTTTTTCGAGAGGTTCAAGGTTCAAACCATGGCGTGGGTGAGTGTGTGAGGGGTAGGTGTGTGTTCATAAAAAAAATCTTATTAAAACGTTAATTAATACAAAAATCTTATTAAAACGTTAATTAATTTTTTTTTTAAAGTAAATAAAAGAATTTAAAATATTTTAACAAAAGTATAGGGTTTTGATGAGAAGAAGATGTTAGGGTTTTGAGTATCATTATGGTTCCTAACTCTGGCAAACCAATGCACAACATTGACACCACAAAAGAGAATGCACAACATTGACACCGCAGAAGAGAATACATGCAATAATGGTTCCTCTCATTCAACTGTGTAGGTTTGTGCTGAGAATGGTCCACAAGGTAACCCTCTTTCTCCTAATGTAATTCTTTCTTTGCTTGAAGTTGATTTTGTATGTTACAATTTAGAATCTCTCACCCTTATTGGTTATTTTGTTGGACACATCCCTAATGAGTTTTCCCTTAGGACATAGGTTAACACACTTTGGACTCCTCATGGAGTCAAGCTAACGATGGTTCAAAACCTTACAAAGGGATTTTTTCTATTTTGCTTTGCGGAAACAACCCATGCTAAGGTGATTTACGAACATGGCCCTTGGTACATGAGAAGCTCTTTACTTGTTTTTTCTCCTTGGACCCGTGACTTTTATGTTTATGAGGAAAGATCTACCAAAGTCCTTGTGTGGGTGGAATTCCAAGGACTTCATCTAACTTTGTGGCCCTTTCTCAGTCGCATAGCAGCCCCTCTTGGGCGTGTCATTTTGGTGGAGGCGGACAAATTTTTCCATGCACGCCCTCAAAAATGTGTTTGTGTTGAGATTGATGTTTCTCGAGATCTCAAGGAGTCTATTGACATACAAGTTGGTGACACTGTATTATCCCAACGGATCCTCTACATTAATTTGTCCAACACTTATTTTTAGTGCTAATCTTCAACACACCAAATAAAAGACTGTCCCTTGATGCCGCATAACAGGGACAAGTAGAGCCCCACCACACCGAGTGCACCCACTCCTCAACCTCAGGAGGATGGTTGGACGATGGGGAGGGTGTAAAAATGCACATTAGCTGCTTCTAAAGGTACACAGTCCAAGTCAGCACATGTCTCACAGCCGATAAAAAAAGATATGAAAAGGAAAAAGTTGATCCTACAGCTAAAACTGCCAACAATGAGGCTCCTCAGTCTCAACATAGGGTTGCAGTAGTGCTTGCTTCAGAGTCCTCCAGTACATTTCCCCTATCTAACGCTAGGAGCTCCCGTAACCCAAGAAGGGCATCTACAGAAGAATATGTTGCTCCAGAGAAGCGACTTCATATGACCAATGTTCAGCTGGGTAACAACTACAGTGTGTTGGAGTATCTTAATGGCGGTGAGGATATGTCATTGGATGTAGAGCCATCATCGATGGAATTGACAATTCCTCCACAAGAAGCAAATTCTAAAGTTCCCTCTCCTTCTGTGTGGTTTTGACGTTTTCGTAGTCCTCGACAAGGGAAAAAAGATGATATTTTACCTAAAATACGGTTTCACCCATCTGGCCCAAAAGTTCTAAAAAATTTGTGTTGGGAAGACACCCATCTGGCCCAAAAGTTCCAATAATTTTGCGTTGGGCAGACGTACAGCTACTTGGTGCCTAGAGTTACAGTTCTACGGTTTAGGTTTTCTAGTTTATTTTGCTATGCTTAATTATGTTGTGTATTCACCCTTTTAGGGGTTGGTTTCATTTTGTAAGGGGTGTTGAATAATTGTAATTTGTTTGCTTGGGTTCCCGCTCTATTGACGAGGATATTTTTTTGGTTTATGGCGTTAACCACGTGGTGTTTTTATCCACCTCTTTTTTTGTTTGTAAAAATGTATTTTATTATTTAATAAAATATTTTTTACATCAAAAAAATATTTTAACTAAAGAATTTGGTCAGGAGCAAACGGGGGATCGTCAAGAATGAGCTTCCCGAGCCTTGGAACACGGTGCTAATTCCAATGATGCAATATTTCACATTATATGGGGTGGATACACCATTGAAAATCTTTTATCTTGCTTCTTTGAATCACCTAAGAGATGTCAAATATGTAAATGTACCCAAATATTTTATGAGATTAATGGAGATATCCATGGATGAAATCAGAAAAGGCACGGTGTCTCATGCTAAACACCAGGGCCTCCACTTGATTATGTTCAAACATATGCTTCAGAAAGTGGCCCTCAAATAGTCTTCCACTCCCAGTGGCATCGTGAACATCGATGATGTGGAGAAGGGTGTGGAGAAAATGCCCTCAAATAGTCTTCCACTCCCAGTGGCATCGTGAACATCGATGATGTGGAGAAGGGTGTGGAGAAAATGCCTGGTTGTAAGGTGGTGGCTTTGGTCATCCAACAACGATCCCCTAGAACAATGATGTCAAAGAGGAAGTACCTAGGTAAGGAACCTTTTGAAGGTTTTTTTCCATGACAAAGTCCTCAAAGGAAGACATTGATCAAGCTATGAAGGAAACTGAGCTAGTGTTTAGGGCTAAGCGGTATCCTTATGCCATTCTTTTTTAGATGCTAGAAAATCCATACTCATCTCACTGTAAAACTGACATGGTCCTTCAACATGCGATTTGGGTGGCCAAAGCTATCAGCACCATCAATAACGAATCTTCAATGGCTTTCCAAACTAGTCCTGAAAGTGATAATGTGATGGAAATGGTGGATTAATTCACCCTTTTTGGTCTGTCTTGTTTGGTTGTTGTTCGTTTGCTTGGGTTTGTTCTACCTAAGCTGTTCTTGTTTGGTGGTGTATATTGCTCCTTTTCTCTGGTCTATTTTGGCTTTTTGACCAATGGTTTTTCTTCCTTCTTTAGTTTGTAAAAGGTTCAAGGACTCTTTCAAAATCCTTTCTATTAATATTTTTTTTGTTGTTGTTGTTGTTATATAAGAGAGTTGGTAACAACCATAGGGATTGCTCCCACCAAACCTATTCAACCTCGTTATTGTTGACCCGACATGAAGGGAACCATCGATCGCTCGAGATTCGTACCATCATCGTCAATCTGACGTGCACTTAGAGGATTCATATCAGATTACTACATTTACAAACAGGCTGCCCCCAAGGTTTGAACCTAGGTATCTTCTTGGTAAGTGCCTAGCCAGATAAGTACTTACCAATCCACATAGCCCTCGGGAGCATTTTTAAAAGTTAATTTAATTACTTTTAATGGTGTGGTCTTCATTTTTAAGATTTTTTTGGTTGAATTTAAAAGTAAAGATTTTGGAACTTTAAATAGAAAGTTTATTAAGGTTTAGATTTAGGAAAAAGTAAGGTTGAACGTTAGAAATTATTTTCATTTCTTTTAAAAACTAATAATTATATCTTATAAATACTCATTGAAAAAATAATTATATCTTATAATTACGTAACTTTAAAATTTTTGAATTATGGTGTTGATCTTCATCTCAGTGAAATTCAAATTTTAAAATGCCTTTTTTATTTTTAAAACGATATAATAATAGAGACAATTTAAAGAGGTTCAATTTATTAGGGTAAGCAAGGGCTTATAGAATGAGGTGAACATTGTTGTTCTAAGGTTGAGTGTGGTTTTATTAAAGAGAGGCGTATGAAGGTTAGATTATAGATAGAAGGCGGTCAAGTATAGCTCGAAGGCAACTGGCCAAGTGAGATTTTATGTCTTAATCAAAATGATGTCAAGGAGTTGATTGTGGAAACATAACACTTCGAGGAAGTTAAAGAATATATTTAAGAGAAAAAAGAAATGAAAAAATCGTGATAAAAATGTATACTACAACAAATATAATATTTTTTTATTTTGATGGGAGTGGACTCCAATAGAAGTCACATATAACCTATTAATATATATATTTTAATTATATTAAATTATATTAAAATTTATGTTAATTAAATATTTTTCCTAATGAAAAACATTATATTAAAATAAAGATCATGCACAAGTTGGGATGAGACTTCTCTCAACCTTAGCCGACAAGAGCACATGTTTATAATAGTAAATGGAGATCTACATTGAAGCCAAACCTCCTAAACCATATGTCTGCAATGACTATCCAAATTGGTTAAACGATGGATTTGCTCACCAACCTGCCTAATCTTATCATCCTTAATAGTCATGCCACTATGTCATTGAACCCCTACCTTCTTCTCGATACCCATCTTAGCCAAGAAGTCTGCCATTTTATTTAGAATTCTACCCACATAAATCAAAATCACATCATCGAATTCCCTTCACAATTCCCACAATTCCTTAATTTGGGTAACAAGAATATTCAACCTCCATATCTCCAAAGCAAAGTTCTTCATGCAATCTCCTATCAAGATTATCAAAATTTGAGAATCTGATTCTATGATTATCCTCCCATAACCTTGTCTTATCACCCACATAGAAGCAAATTTTATAGCTAAGGCTTATGCTTCATTATTCGTGCTCCTGTCCAATCCTTGTAGTTTCCAATATGGTAATGTCCCCACATGATTCCTACATATCACTCTAGTTCTAGCTTTACTCGGATTGCCATGTTAATTAAATGTTATTAAATGAATGATTAAGATTTATGTAATAACTCTCTAACAATTTATATAATTCAAAAAAATAAATGGTTAAAATTTATGTAATATCCATCTAACAATTGATATGGAGATTCTAAAAAAGCTTATTCACGGAGATACCTTATATTTAGTCTAGATTATTTTTTCTCTTCTTTTTATGTTATTTGATGTTTAAGTTCAAGAAGAAATCCTTTTTTCTTTAGAATTAGTGTAAAGAGAATCATGAAGATCACCCTAAAAGCCTTCCTATAATGACATTTTTTTTTTTCTTTTAATACATAGGGAAATTGGTAATACCATTAGGTGTTGCTACTATAAACCTTAGATTGTTGGGTTAGATGAAGTCAATGGGATCCTCGATCCTCCAAGGCATTGAACTGCTATCATTCAACCTATCCCTCGATATTTTAAGGCATTGAACTAGGGCAGCCAACCGATAAACACTTGACTACTACCATCCAACCTATCCCTTTCTAGGTACATCATGATTTGAACCTTGGACCTCCAAAAGAGAGGCCAAAGCTCTAACCATTGTGTTTTCCTTGTTAGATAACATATTAAATGTTAAGTATATCCTATAATACATCCTCATCAAGTTATAATAAGATTTTCTTACATTTACTTATAGTTGTAGCTCCAACCCTATACTTTCACAATGAATTTTCATTTTTTCAACATTCAAACTATTTTCATATACTTAATCCTTAAGCAACAAAATATTCTTTTCATTTTGATGCAATCTTGGACATGAAAATCAATTAAGGTTGCATCTCTTCATTTTGATGCAGTCTTGGATGTGAAAATCAGTTAAGGTTGCACCTTCAGGCAGCCTAACTCAATCATATGATCTACGGAAGTTTAAACTCTTGTAAACACAAGTGTTGCATATTGATAGTCACAAAAGACAACATAAACAATGGAAAATGCAGTCGCAATTACTCTTACACATAAACCTGATTTAAAAAAAATTAAAAATTAAAAAAAATAACTCTCTCAAACTTATGGACTCAACCGTTTTTCTCACATCTCCCTCACATGCACTGCACTATGCAATTCACACCTATAACTACTTTCTACAACTTTTTTCAGACACCTCCCTCACACTATGCAATTCACACCTTTACCCTTGAACTGCTTTATATAAATCTCATTTTATTTAAATATTAATACCTAACTAATTAAACAAAATTGTTTTATTATTCTTATTTAATGATAATTCTCCTATTTTATTAAAATTACTTTTTTATTTTGCTTGATTTCATTTATTTTATTTCATTTATTTATTTTTTTATAATGCAAGATAGCCCATTCACTCGAATGCTCATCATCAGATTCTTATTTTCTTCAATCTCAATCATGGTTTTAATATTTTCCATAGCATTCAAGATTTATTTTCCTTCTATTCCAATAGATAATGAGTTATTCCAATAGATAATGAGTTATGAAAGTGAGTATAACTCTAGTCCATACTTCTTTCTTCAATTCCTTCCAAGATGATTATTTAACTTATATTCATGATAGCAGACACTATGGAGAAGCAACACGACAAGGGTAAAGACATTACTTAGAAGAATGTTCTCACATAAAGGCACTCCATGTTACGTTGTTTGTTGTTGTCACAAAGAGCTTCCTCTCAACTTTCATCTTTAAAAAATGAAATTGAAGATTTTGTTTTCTTTCATAAAAAAAAATAAGAAGGTGATTGCTTGGGATATAAAAACTACCCTTTTTCCAGCTTGAGTTTCACTTTTGAAAAATATAATATTGTTTTTGTTAAGTATGGAACAAATTTAATATATGATACCCAATCTCTTTATTATTGATAACTACCATGCATCCAAGTCTATTACTGAAATAGGGTGTTATCCTAAAGTGAGATCCTTTGGGTGTATCCTTATATGTGTCTTTTAATGTTATATTTTCTTAACCAATTGATATAATTTATTTGGATTATTCACTTTCCAATATTTTTTATTTTTTTATGTTTTGAATTATTTTTATTTGTTATTTTTCAATTTTGTTACTCTCATAATATAAGAGTGCATTTCTAATATGTAAATTAGATTAGAAAGGACATAACATCTTGAATGATGATGTTGTTCATCCAATTCCTATGTCCTTTGCAATAATAATAGTATAGGATTGTCTTTGATATTTAAATTTATTCATCTATTTTGGTTGGATATCATGACTTCTTTTGATATGGATTTTGATTTGAAAACGTTTTTAAATTTCTTTTATAATATTTTAAGTAATTAAGAATAATAATAATATGACCATTAACATTTCAAAAGGGTGCCATCTCCACTATAAATATTGAGGTATTTTTTGGAAAGCATTTTCAAAACTCAACTTGATTCCTTCCCACGAATGTTGTTTCTAGTCTATTGTTTGGTAGGCCTATTTCCATTAACCTATTTATTATGAATTTCTAGCATCTATGGTGGTCATTTTTTCTAGATATTCATTTTGCCATCAAAGTAAATCCACTAAGAGAAGCATTAAGCTAAAACAAATTCAAATAGGAAATGAAGATTCTATTCAAGAATTGGCTTGTATACTCCTAATTTATACATAATATTTGATGAATCATTTATTTTGAATTTATAACATATTAGTTTTGAAAAGCTTTAATATATTATAACAAAGATTAAATGTAGAATCCAAGAGTTACATTAGTTTTATATAGAGAGGGTAAAAGTTTTACTCAAACCCCAAATTGAGAAAAATCAATCCCAAATATACAAGAAGACATCACAATGAAGGTGTAGATGGCTATTAATTTCTAGACATCAATAGTGTAGGGGACATTAACAGGAACAAAAGAACCTTATTTTATTCTAAGATATATCTACTAAGAAATTTTCTTTCGGAGGACAATTTGGGAAAATTAAAGGACACAGGCAATGGTCTTATTGATATGAAATTCTTTCCTAGGGATGGCAAGAAGGTCACATTCTTGAAATATGGGAAAATTATTATAATAGTCTTTTAGTAGGACCTCCTAGATTTTTTATCCATGCAAACTAATGAGTGTTTTGAAAAAATGGGATTGAATTTGTGATTGAAATGATCCCGTAGCTATTTTTTCAATTTATTAAAACAAATATGTAAATCTAACAATGAGATAGGGGTGTTGATGAGGAATAAAATTTATAAAATATTAAATGAAAAAAAAATATAAAATATAATATTACATACATAGTCAGCCAACACATGAATAATTAACAACCTTCTAAATCTTCTATCTACCCTCTATATGTAGTAATAAATAATATCAATTGTTCTTGGCCAACAATTTTTACTACATCCTTATTATGTATAATACAAGTAGATGCCTATTTAAATCATTCTTGGTAATGAAAAAAAGGCAAGTTTCTTTGTCCATATCAGTTAGTATCAAAGCATCCTCTCCTTATTGTGAGGGGAAACATAATTCTCTATCCCTTTATCGTTTTGTCATCTTGGTGCAAATAGAGAGTTTGGCATTTTTAACCTTATACCTTAGAGGTCCTGGTCCCAATATGCTTGTTATAGGAAGCGTTGATGGATTATACAAGTACTACCCATAAGTTGAGGTCCCTTAATTTTTATATGAAGGCACTGACTCTTAAATTTGCATATGGTCTACCAACACATCTTATGTTCTAATACATCGATCCTTGATGGTCCAACTGTAAACATAGTGCATATCCTTCTAGTGTATCTTGTAGATGACTCTGACCTTACACATCTTAGTTCACTAACCCATATATGCTTTATTCTGTCAATCACTTTCTATGCCACTATGTCGGCTTGCTACGTTAACTTTTATGTGACCTCTCATGACAAGGCCCTATAGATATGTTCAATGAGAATCTTGACCTTGTTTGTCTAACTCCAAATCATGAATAAGAGTTGTCACCCATGAATTTGCCAATAATATTCCTCCAAGGCATCATATAACCCTCTATCTTAAGATACAAATAGCGTAACCACACCACCACCACGAGCCAACATTTGGAGCAATTGCATTGATAAATACACTTATTTTACCCATCATATATTTGGCCACTACGTGCTTCCATGTAGAATTTTTTTAGAAAATTTTCCTCCATGATGAATTCTTTGACCCTCATAAAACCAACAAGGCCCCCTTGTTCGTATGCACCAAAAATTGCATTTGCCCCATCCTAAGCAATTGCTTTTATACACTCTTAGGAGAATTCCTACAAGATTTCCTATAGGCACCTACAAGACTTCCTAAATGTTGATGTTCTTTATGAATATTCACTTTTGGCCCCTCTAAATGATGTTGGTACTATGTAATGAAGCCTTGAATTCCTCCCAAGTGAGGCGCTGTGTAATGAAGCCTTGATAATCCACATGTTGCCTTCCGAAGTGAGACACTGGAGATATCTCATGACATTCATGGAAGCACCAAAGATCTCAATGTTCATGAATTCCATATGTCATTTATAGAAATTGTATTTTGAGCTCTCTGGTATGTTGAATTAGGCCTTGACTGATTTCTATGCAAATAAAGTGGCCCTCCTACACTAGAAAATTCTCCTCCAATATCCCCTCTTCTAACACAATGGCCACAACCACTCCTTATTCCTCTTCTATACTTCTCAACTCCCTAAAATTTAAATTGGTGCCACCTGGAGCAGATTAGAAAACTCTCTAGAATGCATATACTTGAGAAATTTATATGTTGAAGAATTTTTTCAATGAATTTTTATGAAAACCACCACCTATCATTAACAAGCACTTAAGGAGTACCAACAATACCCCCACAAGACTACCATCACTCCATTTAATGATGTGTTTGTACATACATGTGACGATGGATGACTAGTTATGTGTTGCTATCATCAACCAATGGTAGCACATTTCATGAGGTATGTTGAACACAAGCTTGGCTTAATGAGGATGAGACTTCCTTCAAACCCTAGTTCAAGCTGGTAGAATTCTCATAGACCAACATGAGCATGTGGGTTGATTTCTCAAATCCATGTTTGATAGATGAGAACCTTTTTGTGACACATGATGTGTGTCCAATCTATGTGCAACGTTCTTCCTAGGCCACAACCACCCTAGCCATGCAACACACTAGCATTGCATGCCTATCTCATGACATGACCAAGGTATGCTTTGGACTCCACTTTCCTTTTTAATATAATATTCCACGTTCATCGTTGGAAGGTTAACTAAATCCTTTGTAAAATTCTTATGGCCTTTCATGTTGTTCAATAGGTAGCTCATGCTGAATGAAAATAAAATATTTGAACCCTCCTTGAAGAAACTTATTAATTATGGAAAAAAGAAAAAAATGTTATAATAATATTTAAATGTGTTCCCTTCATAATACAATATTTCACATCGTGCACACTAGCTAGAGAAACAAGGAGATGGTGGGTAATATTTGAAAGGAATTGATTAAGGTAGACATAGCACATATACCTCTAAAATAGAATGCATCCCAAAAAAAGATCTCACCAAGGACACTCAAAGCTGTAATGTGTCATATCATAGTGCCTAAGCCTCCTATTAGTAGCCAACAAGGGATGAGAAATACCTTACTCCTTGAAGACAAGTCCACTATCTTAGTAAATAGTAACATAAAAATGTTGAAGTCAAGCAAAGAAAGAACATAAAGGGAATCAAAATAAAAACTAATTCTTTCCAAATACCTATGCTATCCTTGGTGACTAATGCAACCCTATCATCTACAAGCAACATATCAATTATGCTTCTTAAAGACATAGTGCAACTTAGTTGCTACTCAAAATGGAGGAGGGGTAAGGAGATGTGAAATCACTATGCTTCTAAAGAAAGTCTTCCAAGGTCATGCTCGTTAGTCTTACCTTATCCTAATTTAATGTTTCACCTTCATTAATCCATTTATCCTTCAAAATTTCCAATAGATCCTTTGCAAACATATACCCCTACTATCCACCACTTCATGTTCTTCATTCTTATCCTTGCCATCCTATAAACTCAATCTCTATTTATTTATCAATTCATGTGGCTACACCTACCATAGTCATCTAACTCATTATATTTACTTAATTTTCTTTACCTCATTGCTCTTAAATTTCATTTTATTTCACATATATACAAGTAAAATTATACATACCATAAAACACTTCATCATCCCTTTAAGCCTTGTATTGGAAGCCTCATCAATGCTTAGAAGGTGTTCATGATAGAATCAACATAGAATCCATGTCAACAAAATTAGTAACCTATAATTACCTTGCACAACATTCTATTGGCTTTTTATAATTTCTATGTCAACTTGCTCACTAGTAATTGATGATGCTTTTCCTAGGATTTAAGGTTAGACCAATTTCCTCTTCCAATTTTTGTAGGCAATTTTACTTAGGATATTATACGTTGATTATGATACCAATGATACGATCATGCTTCCAAAGTATTTTTAGTTTGATTCAATCCCTAAAAGCATTTTTTAAAAGAAGTTATACTTCCTCCTAGCACCACCTACTATAAATACTTGCAATACATCCTTTGAACTATTGACACAACAAATATCCCTATATGTCACATTCATTCAATGATTTGTACTATAACTTATCCAACCTACGAATTACTCAAGAGTCTTGGTTTAGTGGAAGGAAACATAATTTCTCAAATATCTATAATGAAATTATTTTATGAAATTTTACCAACTATAAACTAAGAAATCTTTTACCACTGTCATAACACTAAAAAAATAATGTACAACACACCTTATTGGTCAACACAATTAGGAATATATTAATATAAAATAATGACCTAGTTTATATCAAGCTATGCAATGTAAATTATCTTGTTCCATGTTCATATTATTGTGCATACATTTAGTCCAAAACTAGAAAAATGTAAATGATAATTAAATAGTAGTGTAGAGATTTACATTTTTGTTGTACCAAAAAATTAATACTTGTTAATCATGTTTTATAAAGTGACCACATGTTTTATTTTTCTAGAATTACAAAGATGATTTTGAAAGAGGAATCACTAATTTGGATGAAAGATGAGAAAAGCAATTAAAATTACAAATATCTAAACAATCCTAATAAGGAGGAGAAATTGCACTCCTACCTCTCATATAGGCATTTTTTAAATATATTCAGTGGCAATTGGACCTACGATAATTAGAACTAAATTTTAAAATTTTCATGAGTAATATTTAAAATTTAAATTTAAGGGATTTTTGACATGTACTTAAGAATGATATAGTGGAAATCCCCATGGTTCAACTGTATTTTGATGATGGATCATCAATGGGATCTCAAACATTTATTTTTTGCTTAATACACATGTTATTAAAAATTATCCTATATAAATTAAGGACCATGGAGACTATAGGGTTTGGATCAAAACTAAGGAATGAAGAGTTTGAAATTGTAAACCAAGGTTTAAAAATCATGGGTAAACCTTAATATTTTTTATATGTGGACTTCCAAATTAGAGACCCAGGTTTAAATCTTGTTATGCGATATATGTATAATTTCCAAATACCACTATGTGGTTTATTGAAATACCATGGTAATGTGGTCATGATTTAATATAGGTAGGGACCATTTCAATCCCATATAACCAATTAAATAAAATTAAGCTATATGAAAACCTTGTGGATTCCATTCTCATCCTATATCATGCAAGGAGCATACTTTAAAGCAAGTAATCATCAAGAAGTACCAAATTAGTACTATAAATCTTATATTCATTAAGAGGTTTTGTGATAAAATGATATTTTTAGTTTATATTTATCACCTACCTAAAGTCCAAACAATATAATACATTATTTTAAATGGATATTGATAGTTTGAATAGGATTATTTATTGTCTAGGTTTAAAATTAGCTACGTATTTAAAGATATCATCCATCATCTACAACTTTATTATAAGAAGATGTTTTAGTTCTCTATTAATTTCAATTTGCTAGTTAATGCAGATAGTCAAAATTTATACTATATGCATAAATATCTTGTGAGTTCCAAAATATTATGCATGTTTCTTCCATATCCATCTATTAGCAATAACTATTACATAGAGGTTAATGTGTATATTGAATCCCTATGAGACTTATTTTTTCTTTTTAATAAGCTATGTGTGGCTTATATTGAGGGTCACTCCCATTACAAAAATAAAACATTACATTGCTCTTATTACATTATAACAAGTTAATTAAAGCATATCCAAATTTGTCTTTATATCAAAGATATTCTTCATTTCCATTTCTATCAAATATATTCTCCATATTATTGATGCAGGAGCATCCGACGGGAAAAGAGCAATCTTGCATCCTCCAAATTTTTTTAATTTTTATTTTATTTTCTAAATACTTTGAATTTAGTCTGTTTCCAATCCTTATCCAAGGGGGAAGTTTTGTGAAAAGAAGGGGAAGTTTCGGGGAAGTTGTGAAGCAGGGGCAAAAGTTGGGTTGGGGTCGCAAAATCGTGACATGTCACGATTTCGCGACATGTTGCGAAATCGCGACCTCAAAGCTTCGACAAAGGCAAAGCCAGTTTCCATCGCGATATCGCGACGTCGCGATATCGCGACGTCAGTCAGCAGCATAGACAAAGGAGGGCTTTCGTCGCGATATCGCGACGTGATATCGATTGAAAACAAAGGTGATGCAGACTTAGAAAGGGGATGGTTTGGTCGCGATATCGCAACATCGCGATATCGCGACGTCGTGATATCGCTTCATTATTTGCAAAAAGAAAAGAGTTGACCATTGGGTCACGATATCATGACATTATTTGCCAAAATGAAAGCAGGGGGACAGCGGGTCGCGATATCGCGACATGTCGTGATGTCGCGATTGTTAAGAAGTCAAGCTTTTGTGAACAGTCGCGATATCGTGACATGTCGCGATGTCGCGACTGTTAAGAAGTCAAGCTTTTGTGAACACGCAGACGGATAAGAAGACAAGCCGTAGTGACACGTGGCCTCCACGTGTGTTAAGGTGACATGGCCAGTTGAATACAAAGCCAGAATTAGACGCGCGAGCTGCCACGAAGATTAAAATTAGAATTGGTGAACGCGTGTATTAAAGATGGAGAGTTAAGGTGACACGACCAGTTGAATACAAAGCCAGAATTAGACGCACGGGCTGCCACAAAGATTAAAGTTAGAATTGGCGGACGCGTGCATTAAATATGGAGATGGCCATCGCAACAGTTACAGAGCAAGGACATTATGGGTGAGACAGAGGCTTCGAAGGACGATCTGACCAAGGCGGCGGTTGTAGGTCAGGGAAGGTCATTAATGAGGTTTTCATGGTGGATCGGGCAGTTATGACAGAAATCTGGAAGCTCGACCGAGGGAGGGAAAAATCGAATTTAAATTTTTGTTAGGCAGCGACATTGATGGCCTGGAGGACCGAGACCTCAATAAAAACTTGGGGAAAATTTGTACATTGGGATGGTGAGTTCGGGATTGGGGAAGAAGAAGTGTGCCTGGAAATTGTAACAGAAGACTGTATTAAGTAATTTTACTACAATTTTATGAGAAGTTTGTTGTTTGAATCTCGACCTTGCCATCAAGTGGTATCAGAGCGGGAGCTCCTGAGCGTGTAACAGATCACCGGAGAGAGGCAGTTACACCAGGATCTGTGGAAGGATTTTTATAAAAAATATATATATAATGCCTCCACGAAGAAACCGTGGTAGAATAGGAAATGTGGTGCCGGTCGAGGACTTCCAAGCCTTGCAGAGACAATTTCAAGCCTTGCAAGCAGAGTTACGCAGAAGGCACGAGCCCGGAAGGGATGAGGAAAGTGAGGACGAAGTTGAAGAAGAAGACCAATCTGAGGAAGAGGAAGAGGCTATGGATCCTACACAAGCCCGATTGTACAAGGCCATCTCTCAGATTGGAAAGCAACAAAAAATGGAGGTTTCCACATACTCGGGTAACTTAAATCCAGAAGAAGTGATTGACTAGATAAATGATTTAGAGGAATATTTCGAGTACGAGGAGGTTGAAGACCCTAATCGGGTCAGATTTGCTAAGACCAAGTTGAAAGGTCATGCCAGCATTTGGTGGAGAGGAATACAGTTGGAGAGGAATAGAAGAGGGAAGGAGAGAATAACGATATGGGATAGAATGGTGGAGAAGCTGAAAAGATAGTTTATCCCGACAGATTACGAGTTGGATCTGCTAAGAAAAATGCAGAGTTTGAGACAGACAAACAAAACTGTCCAAGAGTACATCGAGGAGTTTTACAAGATCTCCATTAGAACTGGGCATTTAGAGGCAAACAAAGAAAAGGTAGCCCGTTATATCAATGGGTTGAGACTCGGTATCTAGGAAGAACTGAGCCTGGTTCGGGTAAGCACCATTGAGGATGCTTACCAGTTTGCCTTAAAGGTGGAATAAAAACTGAATAGGCGGTTTGAAGGCAAGCAAAGAGGAAGGGGCCGTGGTGGAAGAACTGGTGGGAGAACCAGTGGAGAAAAGTATAAAGACCCGAAGAAGACTGGTGAAGCTAGTAGTAACCAGGATCAAAGGGAAGAGGATGTTTATCAGCCCCGAGATCAGAACAGCTACCCAAGAGGACGGGGTGGATCTGGACGAGGATTTGGAAGAGGAGTATTTTGTGGGACATGTTTCCACTGTGGTGAAGAAGGACATCGAGCATTTGAGTGTCCACAACACCGAGAAAGGACGAACAAGAGGCTTGAGGGTCCAGCCAGGGCTGCTGTGGCAGAGGAAGAAGCTGAGTCTAAAAATTCCGAAGAAGGGGAGAGAGGGGAAGCAATGATTGTAAGAAGAGTCCTGTTAAATGAGAAGGACACATATCAGAGAAGTTTTTTCCGCACAAGATGTAAGTGTGCGGGCAAAGTTTGCAATATTATTATTGATAATGGTAGCACGGATAACTTGGTTTCAGAAGAAATGGTTACAAAGCTACAGTTGGAAAGGAAGAAGCACCCGCATCCATACCGGGTCGCATGGTTACAGAAGGACCACAAAGCTTTGGTCAATGAACAGTGCTCCGTTAAATTTAATATTGGAAATTATTGTGATGAGGTCCTGTGTGACATCCTACCTATGGATGCTTGCCATATGTTGCTAGGGAGACCCTGGCAGTTCGACCGGAGTGCAGTGCATGATGGTCGTGCCAACACCTACTCACTAACAAAGAATGGTGTACACCATAAACTAAAGCCCTTGAAGGATGCGGATGAAAAGGTATGTAACAATTCCAGAATCTTTTTAGTTGAGGGGAGAAAGTTCCTGGACGGGTTGAAGCATGAACATTTATGTTATGCAATAATCCCTAGAGCAAGGGAGAAGGAATGCCGGGATACCCCAGACGAAGTCCTGGATCTCTCGGAGGAATTTCCAGATATTGTGTCTGACAATGTGCCTGAGGGTTTACCCCCAGTAAGGAAAATTAGCCACCATATAGATTTGGTACCGGGATCAAGCTTGCCAAATAAAGCTGCACACAGAATGACACCTGTAGAAACTGAGGAGTTAAATAGACAGGTCCAGGAATTGTTAGAGAAGGGATTGATTCGGGAAAGTTTGAGCCCATGCGCAGTACCTGCAGTGCTGGCACCAAAGAAGGATGGAGAATGGAGGATGTGTACAGATTCACGGGCCATCAACAAAATCACTATTAAATACAGATTCTCGTTGCCAAGGATGGATGATATCATGGACTATTTAAGTGGAGCTAAATACTTCACAAAGATCGACTTAAAAAGTGGCTATCATCAGATTCGTATCCGGGAGGGAGATGAGTGGAAGACAACCTTCAAGACAAGAGAGGGCTTGTATGAGTGGTTGGTCATGCCATTTGGGCTGTCCAATGCACCAAGTACCTTCATGCGGCTGATGAATGAAGTGTTGAAGGAATTTCTGGGAAAGTTTGTCATTGTGTATTTAGATGACATATTAATTTTTAGCAGAACCCTAGAGGAACACCTAATACATATTAGGAGAGTTTTTGAAAAGTCATGGGGAGGAGCGAGTTATTAATAAATCTGAAAAAGTGTAATTTTTTCAAGAAGGAGTTAGTATACCTGGGATTTGTAGTCTCAGCAGAAGGTCTGAAAATGGACCCAGAGAAGGTGAGAGCCATCATCGAATGGCCTACCCCAAGAATCACAACGAAAGTAAGATCCTTTCATGGTCTGGCCAGATTTTACAGGAAGTTTATAAAGAACTTCAGCAGCATTTGTGCACCTCTCACAGAGACAATGAGGGGGGATAAAAAAGAGTTCAAGTGGACATTAGGGGCTGAAAGGAGCTTTAATGCATTAAAGAGAAAGGTCACAGAACAACCTGTTTTAGCACTCCCAGACTTTGACAAGGTATTTCAGGTGGACTGTGATGCCAGTGGTAGTGCAATAGGGGTTGTACTGAGTCAAGGAGGCAGACCTGTTGCTTATTTCAGCGAGAAGCTAAATGATGCTCGAAAAAAATATTCAGTTTATGACCAAGAATTTTATGCTATAGTTCAGGCTCTAAAAAAGTGGAGACACTACTTATTGCCAAAGGAGTTTGTTCTATTTACTGACCATCAGGCTTTACAGTACATTAACAGTCAGACAAAACTGAATCAAAGGCACATGAAATGGGTGGAGTTCCTCCAAAGTTATACCTTTGTGTTGAAGCACAAAAGTGGGAAGTCAAACAGAGTTGCAGATGCCTTGAGCAGAAGGCAGACTTTACCGATTAGATTGACAGTGGAAGTAGTGGGATTTGAAGAACTGAAGGGTTTGTACCTTGAAGATCCGAATTTTGCAGAAGCCTGGATGGCTTGCTCGATACCTGTTACTGTGGACAGGACAAAATGGTTGGATTTCTTAATACAAGACATAATGCTATTCAAAGGAAGTAAATTATGCATTCCCAGAAGTTCCATGCGGGAAAACTTAATCAAAGAAAAGCACAGCGAAGGACTGGCTAGACATTTTGGTCGGGATAAGACTATTGCCCTAGTGGATGAAAATTATTACTGGCCACAACTTTATCAAGATGTGAGGAAGTTTGTGCAAGGATGCATAATATGTCAGATGGCAAAGGGCATAAGACAAAACACAGGATTATACCAGCCATTACCTGTACCTGAGAGGCCATGGGAGGACATAAGCATGGATTTTATTCTTGGATTGCCAAGAACACAGAGAGGAAATGACTCTGTATTTGTGGTGGTTGACCGATTCTCCAAAATGGCACATTTTATTCCCTGCCAGAAGATAAGTGATGCAGTTCACATTGCTGGATTATTCTTCAAGGAAGTGGTACGACTTCACGGTCTACCAAGAAGCATAGTTTCTGACAGAGATACCAATTTTGTTGGGTATTTCTGGAGAACTCTGTGGAAGAAGTTGAAGACATACCTGAAATTCAGTTCAGCATACCACCCACAGACTGATAGACAGACAGAGGTGGTAAATAGAAGCCTGGGTAATTTACTGAGATGCTTGATAGCGGATCAACCCAAGGGATGGGATTTGGTTTTACCGCAGGCAGAATTTGTGTATAACAGTTTAGTTAATAAAAGCACAAATAAATCTCCGTTCCAGATAGTATATGGAAATAGCCTGAGGAATGTGTCTGAACTGAGAAAGTTGGACAGGAGGGAAAAGTGTAGTGCCAAGGCAGAAGAATTTGTAGAACATATTGAAAGTCTGCATGAGGAAGTAAGGAAACAAATTATAAAAATGAATAGTCAATATAAGACGAGGGCAGACCAGAAGCAGCGGTTCAAGGAGTTCAAAGTAGGGGATGAGGTCATGGTGCATCTCAGGAAGGAGATATTTCCTGCCAAGACTTATAATAAATTAAAAATGAAAAATTTTGGGCCATGCAGAATACTGGGAAAGCGGGAGTCAGGAAATGCGTATGAAGTGGAATTGCCAAGTTGGCTTGATATTTCACCTGTTTTTAATATTTCAAATTTAGTGGAATATCATGAAGGAGAAGGTACAGAGGTGCAAAGTCTAGAATTATGGAAAATTCCAGCATCTACTACAAGCCCAGATGAGGCCGAGGAAGTATTAGATACCCGTGAAGGCAGAAGCACCAGAAACAAATAGTATACTGAGTATTTGATCAAGTGGAGGGGTAGGCCTGTTGAAGATGCAACTTGGTTGTCGGAGATGGAGGTTGACCGCCTGGGTCTCCCCTTAGCCAAACAAAAGTGAGGATCACTTTCTTTTATCTACCCCGGGTGTCTGATGCAGGAGCATCCGGCGGGAAAAGAGCAATCTTGCATCCTCCAAATTTTTTTAATTTTTATTTTATTTTCTAAATACTTTGAATTTAGTCTGTTTCCAATCCTTACCCAAGGGGGAAGTTTTGTGAAAATAAGGGGAAGTTTCGGGGAAGTTGTGAAGTAGGGGCAAAAGTTGGGTTGGGGTCGCGAAATTGCGACATGTCGCGATTTCGCGACATGTCGTGAAATCGCGACCTCAAAGCTTCAGCAAAGGCAAAGCCAGTTTTCGTTGCGATATCGCGGCATTATTTTCCAAAATGAAAGCAAGGGGATAGTGGGTCGCAATATCGCGACATGTCGCGATGTCGCGACTGTTAAGAAGTCAAGCTTTTGTGAACACGCGAACGGATAAGAAGACAAGCCGTAGTGACACGTGGCCTCCACGTGTGTTAAGGTGACACGGCCAGTTGAATACAAAGATAGAATTAGACACGTGGGCTGCCACGAAGATTAAAATTAGAATTTGCGGACGCGTGTATTAAATATGGAGAGTTAAGGTGACACGACCAGTTGAATACAAATCCAGAATTAGACGCGCGGGCTGCCACGAAGATTAAAGTTAGAATTGGCAGACGCGTGCATTAAAGATGGAGATGACCATCACAACAGTTACAGAGCAAGGACATTATGGGCAAGACAGAGGCTCCGAAGGACGATCTAACCAAGGCGGCGGTTGCAGGTCAGGGAAGGTCATTAATGAGGTTTTCATGGTGGATCGGGCAGTTATGGCAAAAATCTGGAAGCTCGACTGAGGGAGGGAAAAATTGAATTTAAATTTTTGTTAGGCAGCGACATTGATGGCCTGGAGGATCGAGACCTCAATAAAAACTTGGGGAAAATTTGTAAATGGGGATGGTGAGTTCGGGATTGGGGAAGAAGAAGTGTGCCTAGAAATTGTAACAGAAGACTGTATTAAGTAATTTTACTGCAATTTTATGAGAAGTTTGTTGTTCGAATCTTGACCTTGCCATCAATTATTCAAACTGCTAGGTTTCCACAATAAACTTCTTTTATATTATATGCTTTTTTAAATTTAAATTATGTCAAGATGAAATTCAAAACCGTGAGTGACTAAAATATTTGTTGCCTAGCTTCTATATCTATGAATATCTTATTTTTTTTTAAAGTTAAAAACCTCTTACGGGGCCACATTGGTCTGAGAGACCACGACCATGGGGTTATACACCGTCAAAGTCACCCGAGATTTGCACCCGGCCCTGCCCACACCAAATTATCAATTGGATTTTGGGCACCCAATTCAAAATTTTGGTAGCGTGGAGATTCGACCTGGGATCTCCCTTGTAGGATTGCCCTCTCCTCTCCAACTCACCTACAACACCTGGGTGTATCTACAAATATCTTGTCTATAACAACCTCAAACTTTCCTAATACCTTTTTTTAGGGTTCTTATTCATTCCCTCAATATTCCAAGATATTTTCATTGTTATTTTTTGTTTTTATTTGTGGTTTTAGCCCCACTTCTTGTTAACACTTATGATATTTGCTTTTGTTTTCCCATATCAATATCCCTCTAGGTTTCTTTTTCTCTTTGTTTTTGCTTCTTGGGTATTCTTCTCATTTTTCATTCCTAGAAATAATTTCATCTTCATTGATCTCTCCAATCTTCTCAAATTGCTCATAGTAAGACTTATCATCTTTAGGATTGCCTTGTTATGAAGGATTTGAAGTGCAAGTAATAACCTCAAAAGCACAATCTTCTTTATGTTGCCCTAGAAACCCTAAAGTGCAAGGATGCTTTTCTATAACAATCACCTTATTATTCTACCCTAAAAACCCTAAATTGTTATGGGTTTTCTCCATCCTCATTTCTTTATTATGCTGCTCCCAAAACCTTAAGTGCAAGGGATAACATATTCACCACTTTTAGTTTTATTATCTAGAGAGGATTCTATGCTACTTGAGGAAAATGAAGACGATTTACTTGGAATAAATTTGACCTCTTTTTCCATCTTTTTTTTTGGATTTATCTCCACATGTTCTATTGCACCTTTAATTCCTTCTAAACTTGCCAAATGATCCTCTAGATAGGATTTCTTTACCTCTTCTTTTGGAGTGGAATCTCCTTGATCTGATATACCTTCTATTACCGTATAATTTCCTTGCTTTATCTTGAAGTTTATCTTATGGCTAGATTTTTTTTTCTCTTTATTCATAGTTTTCACTTTGCAAACTCTTTCCATGTGTCCAATCTCATAACAATCATGGCAACAAAATACAATATTTTCATAATCTACTTGTTGATCTCATTCTCTTGATTTATATTTAATCTTAATAGATTATGGAAAAAAAATTAAAATATCCATAGCAACACATATTTGAATATATACAATATTTGTTCACTCCTTAGTAGTTAGTCCTTCCTTGATGAATTCCTCTAGGGTATTTCCAATATTCTTTAAAACATCCTTATTTATAAGCTAATATGGATGTCCAAAAAGCCTAACCCACATTAGAATATTCTTAATAGTTCCTATATCAACAAAAAAAGTTCATTCCATGGTATCAAATAAAGTGCATCTCTTCTCGTAAACCATGAACCACCAACCATTATTTTATCTCTAATTTTTTAGTTAGAAAATATGATGAAGAAAAAACCTTTAGGAAAAAATCCATATAGTAATTGAACTCAATATCCACTTTCACTTAATATAATTTTGAATCTCAAAAAACCCTAGCCACGATCTATGGAACTTATATATTAACCCTCTACTTTTAAGAACCATTATATCATGCTCAATCATCTCATCCTTGATACTTACTTTTGGTGTAACATTTGCTACCTAGATCGAACTTGCCATGTATTCACTCTTCTATTTATCTCCAACTTGGGCCTCCATACTTCCAACTAGGACATATTGATTTTTAGCTAGGGCATCTTAACTTTTCACTAGGGATTTCAAATATGAATTTCCTTTCATACTAGCTAATGGGGCTCACTCTTTTCTTGCACTCCCTCTTGGTTCACACTCCTCAAATCACATTCACTCCTGAATTGCTAAAACTATATTGAAGCCCCACAAAGAATCAATTATATATTACCTATTATTGTTATGTCACTCTAAGCAACTAGTTTTAAGTCTTTCGTCACCACCATTATAGCATATACATTCCACCATGTGCATCCAATAAACTAAATTCCTTATCCTTTATTAAATTTGACTTATGTTTTATATTATGTATAAACACATCAAGCATGTTGTATTTGTATTTTTCCCTCATGGTCATTCAATAGTTAACCATTCAAAATCCATCAATATTTTCCATTGTTGCATGTCACTTGTTTCATATTGAATGTTATAATAAATACCTATAAAAAAGCTCTCCCATTTATATATTTCATTAGATATACACATTAGTGTTGATAAAAATTAGCCTTTTCATTTGGATCATGGGTTTCATTTGTCATCAATAAGACCCTCTAATCATATGATTATGTAATAAATAATCCAATTCAATTTGGCATTGATAATTTTTTTTTTTGTATGTGGAAAACATCCCAAAAGGTATGCCACTTTCGGGTAAGACCCAAGGAGGCAGGGGTATCCATTTCGCCAAAATCGCCCAGGGCACGATCCTGGCCTACTACCTTTGACATACTCAAGGAGCTAACAAACCCACACTAAGATATAAAATAAATAAATAAATACTAAGAATAAAAAAATAAAATAAAATAAAAAACATGCTCCTTGAGTGTTTCAAAAATATAAATCACAACCAAACACACAGAAAATAAGACAAAAAAAACAACACGAACCACATAGAAAAAACACAAGAACAACATACCAAAACACAAACATGACAAAAAAAACATAACACTACAAAGACAACCAACAAAAACATGAAAAACACAAACAAACAAAACCTACAAAATAAATAAAAAAACAATCAACAATAGACAGTAAAAAAAAACAAAAAACATAGAAAACACTTACACACAAAAAACACGAAATATCACAAACATACATAAACACAAGAACAAGAACAACAAAAACACAAGAAAAATTACAAAACAACAAAAACACAAGAACAACAAAAAAAAACAAAAAAAAACGTACACACCTCAAAAAAAGAAATTGAACATAAAAGAGAAGAAAAAATAAAGCAAGAAAAACTAGGTACCTTCAGAACTGGAGCCATCCAAAGAAATGATAGAAAGAAGAGCTTCCCTTATTTGTGAAGCCCACCATCTAGGAGGGTGGCCATAACAAATAAGATCACCTTTGTCCAAAGCCCAATTAGCTAAAGCATCAACACTCTTGTTTTGATTTTTGACCACATGATTGTAATCAAATTTCAAAAATCCCCTCTGGATTAATTGAATCTTCTCAATAATTATTTTTATTCTCTAATCAACCTTATGATTCTTAGAAGGATTCTTCAAAAGATTAATCATGAGTTGAGAGTCAGACTCCACTAACACCTTTTCTCATCCAACCTTAGTAGTCTCCTGAAGGCCTCTGAGGATACCATACCCCTTAGCAAGGTTATTGGAAAGAATACCCAAATTCTCAGCAAAAGTAAAAACCAGGGAGCCATCTGATAGTCCACCAATTCCTCCCACACTAGCTTTTCCAAGGTTCCCTCTAGAGGCTCCATCAGTATTGACTTTACCAAAATCCTTAGGAGGAGGTTGCCAATTTCTTGTCCTATCCATCTTACAAATACTTACATTCCCTTTAACATGGTTGCCCTTAGCAGATTTAATCTTCAATATTTGCATCACTTGATCCCATTTTTGGTGGAAGTTTTGGGAGTGATTAAGGAGTTGATGGACTGATTCAACTAAGTTGGCTATGGTCTTCTTCAAAATATAGTGAATATCCTTCCTATCTTGATTAAAAATTTGATCGTTCCTTTCATTCCAGATATTCCAAAGAAGAATAGTAGAACCCATCCAAACTAACTACCTAATAAAATGATCAACACCCTCTTGTTTAGGCCAATCCCTCCAAATCTGTTCAAAAGTTGAAAAATTGGACCATTGTAAGCCAAGTAAAGTGGTCATTCTCCTCTATAGCTCAGAGGCTAAAGTACACTCAATAAAAATATGGTTGAGATTTTCTACATTCTCTCCACACATTTCACATCTAAAAGGGCCATGAAAACCATGTTTCATAAGTTGCTCACCAGTAAGCACCCTACGATGCAATAAAATCCAAATAAAAAACCTCACCTTAGGCCAGAGCTTTTGAGGCCACAATTGAGAAAAGATTTCAGAATATTGGTTGGGATTATTCTGGCATAAGGTCAAATAACCTTGAGCAACTGAATACTCACCCTTAGTAGTGATGTTCCATCCAAAATAATATTTTTCATGGGACCAAGAGAGATACCTCATATGAAGGATACCTTGGATATCTTATCTTTGCCTTTCTGGGATTTGAATAGGCCAGTCCTAAATAGGGATCCAATATCTACCAACCTTTGAATTACCAGTATGGTACAGACAATAATTAGCCACCTTTATCCAGTTAGCTCGATGAAGCTCCTCCATCCAAGGCCTCTAATCGGGAAACCGAGTTATCAAAGGCTTGTGACCATCCCAAGAATCTATCCAAAAAATTTCCTATTGACCATTATGAATGATCCAAAATAAATTTGTCTTTATCAAATCCTCACTAGTATTAAGAACTGCTAAAATGGGAGAACCTTTGGTAGGAAGATGATAACAAACAAGGTCTTCAAAACTTTTGTTCTCAACATATATAGCACGAAGATTATTGGCCTAAAGAGCATTGGGGTTATGCAACATTCTCCAGTATAATTTAGCAGCTAAAGCTTTGTTGTTATTAATAGAAGACCGGAATTCTAACCCCCCTTGATTCTTAGGAAGACATAAAGTGTCCCATTTCACCAAGGCCCATTTTTTTTCCTTAGTACCACTCCAGAGGAATCGATGACTGATTTGATCTAGATCTCAAAGAACAACCTTTGGGATATTCAACATGGAAGAAACATAAATAGGAATAGCTTGAAGGACTGATTTTACCAAGGTGATTCTACCCCCCAAAGAAATCCACCTATTGGTCCATTTTCCAATTTTCTTCTTGACTTTGTCCAACAACCAGTTCCAATATTTTTTTCTGCCTTTGAATATTGATGGGAATACCTAAATAAGTGATCGAAAGGGAGGACTTATTATATCTTCATTTATCCAAGACCATGGATTCCTGTCTGGCAGAGCAGTGAAAGAAAATAACTTTAGATTTGTCTTCATTGATCAACTGCTTAGTAGCCTTAGAAAAACAGCTAATGCTTTGCTTAAAGTTCGAATTGATAATACACATGCCCCAATGGATGGTAATTATTTTCCAATGCACCCATTGATCTACTAGAATGGTATTATTGAGGCTAATATTTAATGAGTTATGATATTTAAATCAATTTACTAGAGAAAGTATCCATTTCGATCTAATGTTGGGGTATTAATTAAAGATGTTATAAAATGAAATCTAATAAAATTTGAGATACCTTAGTTGATGTAATAAAGCATAATATTATTTATTGTACCAAGATATTTAAGTATAGTAGAGTGTAATGTTTTCAAATACTAATATTTGGTAGTTAAGATGTTGAATGATAATCCCAATATTATCATGATAAATATTAAATAAGGTAATCCATCATGATCATAAATAAATCTAAACATATCAAAAGCATGCTTGACCACCTAAACATAATGTGATATATAGATTGTTGAGACTAAATACAATAATTAATTGTGATAAAATCAATTAAAGAATCCTCATAAAATTATACTTCAAAAATATATTTGATTCCAGAAAAATAATTTATACCTAGAAATTTGTGGTCCTCCTAAAGTTTATGAGGAGAAGGTGTGGTGAGACCTAGCATGTATATAATAGACTCTTCAACATACCAATTGATAGATTTTTTATCAAATACGTCATTTGTTTCAATGGAAAATATAAAATATATTACCAAATGATTTAAATATTTTGTCAATTTAATTAATGAAAAGAGAAAGGATGGGAATGACATCTTTGTGAGTTTTACGTTGTTTCACTCTATTATTTTTTTCAAATTTTGATGCAATAAACATCATTAGATAATATATAAATAAAAGTAATAAAGTTATTTGAACTCTTTTTAATATCCATATTTTCACATTTTGTATATCCATTTATGACAATGAATTCTCTTATCTCTCTCTTTATACAAATATTTTTATGGAGAAATTTTAATTGAGAGCTTGGACTATAAATTATTAAAACCAAATTGGTAAAAATATGTGTTAGTGCTACTATTGTCTACTTGTTACACATAAAAAAAAACTTTATAGTTGTTTTATGAAGGCTTAACTATGATAAATTTCCTATTATATAATTCATAACTAATTAAATCCTTATAATTTTGTATCCCTCTTAGATGTCCTATTATAAATGAAGAAACATTAATACAACTTTGAACAAGTCTATAGGAATTTGATCCAAAAGCATGCATGATTGGTCACTTAGAGGTATGCCAAGATGATGTTAAGGATGAATAACAAAGTGAACATGACCTAACAATATTTTAAAATAAGGTAGCAACAAACTTGGACACAACAACTACTTCAAATGAAGTCAAATTTTAACAAAACATTAGCGGGAGTTTCCTCGTATAGTAAAAATGATCATAATTAATTTAATATAAAAATACATCATCTAACCCCAAAACTTATGAAAAGATAGTCAAAATAAGTGATTTTATTTTGGACATAATTTGACCTAATTATGTACAATTTGAGTGATTATTTTTCCAAATAGAAGAGTTCTCAAAGTGCTATATGTGATATAAACTTTATCCTAAAATACATTCATTTGAACCTATAAATAGTAAGTCTAATATACTATACAATATTATTTTCTCTCTCCTCAAATATTGAAATAAGAAAACATTTATAGACAATGCTATTTGCATCATTATACACATTCCTACCAAATTTCTATTTATAATTCATTGATTTGGATCTTCAAAAGGCTAAAAAGATAGTCCATCCAATAACCTAGTTGAGGACAGTGTGATTTGTCATGTACAAGATGTTCAAAAATTGATTTGGGAAATTGTATAATTGATGTAGGGAAAAATTATTAAACATAAATCAATTCATATACCCACACTTGGAAGAATCTCATATATCAAGAACATTAGTTGCACTCCTCAATTTATAAGGGGAAGAGACTAGATGAGGATTATTTGGGCTAATACAAGGAGAACAAAGTTTTTAAAGATCCAAGAGAATGAGAAAGCAATATATATCAAAAGGAGAGTAAGAATCAACGTATATGCACTATTAAAGTTTATAAAAATTGGATAGTATCTATATATCTCATCCAATACCAAGTTGATGACTAATATCTCTTGTACATTCTTCAATTTTTACAAGGAACACGAAGCTTGACTAATTGAACTATAGGTTTTCTTCCCATAGATGGATTATACCAACTCTATATCATTGTTTTATTATTATTGTCAATGTAATTTGATTACTCCATGATTTTATTTGCATTCCACTTTAGTTTGTAGTGCATACATAGTTTCTTATGGATTTTGTGCTTTGAAACTAACCAGTTTAAACAAGAACTAAGAAACTTATAACAACAATAGTAAATATTTGTATTCAAATAACACTTCAAGAGTAATTATTATTGCATCAAGATATTGATGTACTACCTATAGTTTGTTCTTAAAACAAGAGTATTTTCATCCATAAAGAAGTACTCTTGATGCCAAAAGAGTGTTTTATTAGTGAGTGACTAACTTTAGCACAGTTTAAATGGAACTAGGTCAAAGGACACTTCAAATTATCCTAAGGATATATTTTTATTTAGTGGAAATTATAAAAAATAATACCACTCATATAGATCTATATTTACAAGCATGATTATCCATCAAAGATACAAAATATTGAATTTGTTGATAGTTTACCATTAAAAATTTTCAATTTGTAGGTGATAGGTGGAGAGGAGGGACCTACTCCCTCTCCTTGCTACCCCTCCCCTGGTTCTTGCCCAATTCCTGACTCATCCCAGGTCATCCCACTCTAGGAACACTTTGTATTAGATGATCTCCTTAGGGGGATATCCTTGCCCACTTTCTGCTCCTTTCCCAGTAGTTTCAAGATTTTCTTGCTTGAGTCCTGGGCCTAGTGCATCCCAAGATTCTTCTAGAGTTTCCTGCATGTTTTTGGGATCCTTTCCCCTCTCCCTTAGGCTTTCCCCTAGGGTTTTTTCGTAGGTTTTTTACTTGTATCCGATTCCTAGGGCTTTCTTAGTCTATGGTGGTTGTAGGTTGGGTTTTTGATTACTTCCTGGTGCATCTTATGAGGTCCTCACTTCATCGGGGTTGGTCTGGGGGGATTAGTTTCCTCTTTTATAGTGAATCCTCTTTGGGATGCCTTTGGTTGCTAGCAGTCCCATTCAAATGGGTGGGGCCCTTTTCAATTTCTTGTTTAAAGGCTTCTTCTTATTGGATTTTTTGCTTGGTGGACACTCAGAGCATTTGCTTGGCCTTGGGGGGGCCTCTTCCTGTGATTGAGTTGTTCCCAATTCCCTAAAGCTATTCGTGAGCAAGGATGGGGGGTTCCTGGTCCTTTATGTTGGGGTGCTTAGGGTTTTCTACTGCATGTCTCAATCTTGGGGAGGGGACCTATGATCTATGCATGCAGACCCCTGGCTCCCTTAGTTTAGGCTTCCATGGATCCCATATTTGTGCCTGCTACCACTTTCTACCTAGGCTCCGTAGGTTTTTCATTTTGGTTTCCTATTCGGGGGCTTCTACTTTCTGGTCCTGCTTCTCGGTGGACTCTTAGAGCATGTTCTTGGCCTTGGGGGTGGGCCTCTTCCTATTCCTGAGTTGTTCCCAGTCCCAGTTCTAGTTCCCTGGAACTATTCATGAGCAAGGATGGTGGGTTCCTGGTCCTTTCTATTGGAATTCTTGGGGTTTTATTCTACATTTTATGGTCTTGGGGTGGATACTGGTGTGCTTGTAGTTGTGTCACTCCTTCCTCCTTCAGTTTTGGCTTTCAAGGATCCTTTATTTGCACTTGTTGTTGTTGTCCCTGGCTCCTTTTGGCTTCCTCGTAGTTCAACTTGGTTTGCATGGGGATATATTGGCTTTTAGATAACCCCAGTAGTGTTGTTCCATTTCATAGGCTCAAGCGAAGGCTTCCCATTGTTGTTTCTTTGAGGGTCCTGATGCCATTTCCTAGGTTATCCCACTGCTACGCCCTGGATTGTATCTCATTGCTATTGGATGCTTAGCTCACGCAGTTGCTTACTGCTCTGCTACACCCTAGGATACATCCCGATCCATCCCTAGGTGGGGATCCTCTCCAAATTTCTAATGTCAAAATTCCTACTTCTGATTTTCGGGCAGGATATCTGGTTTTAGGCTATCCTTGGCCTTCCTGCTCTCCCTACTCGGGTCTATGCAAGAATACTTTTTTGACTTTTTCCATTGTAGGTTGAGTGGGACTCAACCTTCCATATGGCTTGCTCATGTTGCATAATGTTATTACCATTAACATAAACCATTCACCAATATGCAAAAATATCAAATCATTCATCCACAATAACAATCCACAAATGAGAGAGAGATAGATAATACCCTTAAGTTAGGGAAACACCAATAATAATCCTTAAGGAAGGAATAACTCCACAAGATCTCCCAAGGTGAGAGGCCACTTCATGGGCATAGACAATTACATAATATTCTTCTTCAATGATGATTACAATGACAAATATCTCTTCTTTATATATCCATATTCTTATTCTACTTTGGGGATACTACTACTAATATAATATAATATTTTATTATAATATAATATAATATAATATAATATTATAATACAATCAACCTTGGGTTATGTGTGACCCATGCCAATCCTTATACAATATAATATATTCCGAAATATCTATTCCTAGGTACCCTACCATTCCACCCTCCTTACAAATGTTTCATCCTCGAAACAAATGAAGAAATATGATAATATGATTTTCTAAGCAATGTTAGAAATCGGTGCCAATATCGATCATCCATCCATACAAGTAAAACATGGTGATGCTGGTATGTCATTTTTTTACTTGAGTATCCGAATCTGCTTCGTTGGCTCCATGCTTCTGCTACTGTATTTTGATAACTTGAATGATGGGTTCACTTTTTCCTTGATGTTGATGATCCACTTTGAAAACTAGGATCCTTATGCTTTCTCTAACAAACACTGCCATAGTTGGTGCCCTTTTGATTCCATGTAGAACCATAATATTGTTGCCTTGAACCATACTTCCAATATTGTTGATGCTCATGGTGGTGTGGATGGCGATATGGTGCAACCTTAACTTGATGTTCTACCTTCTTTGACTTCTCAATATTTGGCTCCATTGTTTTAAATTCTTCTACACATTGTCCTTTCATGTCTTCTTTGTTTGGTGTGTCCTTGTGCTCTTCTATCAAAGCTTCCTTGGAATCTATTACTATTATTTCCACGGACTCCATTGCTGCTACTTCTTCCATGGACATTGTTGCTGCTACTTCCTTCTTGGGTTTTGTTTCAGGTTCTTCAATTTGTTTCTCTACAACCACTTCTTGATTTTCCTTGCATCCTTGCTCCTTAAGCTGAGAAATATCCTATAATGTTATCTTCTTTTTCCTGTACCATAACTTCATAAACTTCTTTTGCACATTAATGTTAACAGTTGCCAAAGAATCTAACCAAGGATAACCAAGAACAATATCCTCATCATCCATCTCAAAAATATAGAAATATGAATGTAAATCATATTTATCCATGGTGATCTTCAAATCTTCAAAAATATGAACATGCTCACCCTCTAGCTATATGTCCTTAATTTTTGTTGCTTGAACTTGCAACTTCTTAGCCAAAGCAATATTAAAAAAATTATATCTGCTACTAGGGTCAATGGAAATAATAACCTGTTCTTTTTTAATGCTTCCATGAACCTACAGAATAGAACTTTTAGATGAATCTAAAACCTTTTGATTCTTCTCTTGCTTTTGAAAATCTAAAGATGTGCCTTCTATATTCCTCTCATTATCTTCCCTAACCTTTTCCTCTTTCTCCTTGAGTAAATTTATTTTTTTTCCTAGTCTTCATTATGTTTCCTAAAAAATTCCCAATCTCTTTTTATTTCATTCAGTTCATTTTGAATTCCATGTAGTTTATTTTCAAGGTCTTTTATGACATCCATTAGGTTATCTATAAAATATAGGTCCCATTTACTCAAGAATGCATGCTCTATTTCATCCCAAGTGTATTATGAATTCCTTTCATTACAAAAATTTTTCAACCAGGACCAAAGTTCCTCTTCAAGACTAAAAAGAAGGTTGAATTTCTAGAAATAATAATTACAATGTAGAGATCTAAAAATTTTCCACCATTCTCTAGCATCAATATCATATGCTCCAAAAAAAATTTGTAGTTCCATAGTTGATACCCCACTGCAAACTAGGGTTTTATGAGAATATATATCATGCCCCAATGCAAACTAGGGTTTTGTGGAAATAGATATCTTCCCACTGAGTTGAAGCTAAAAATCCACATAGACAACTATATCTACAATTTTTCTTCCAAATAAAATAAAAGTGGAACTGATTTGCTTACCCGAACTAATAAATTTTGTCTTTCAAAAATTTTATGATTTGAAAATTCATCACTACCCTTGTTCCAGATGGCTGACTTTAGAAGGTCGTATCTCCCTCAATACTACTTGGATTCCTTCATATGACCACTCATTTTAAAGCTCTTCAAATTCTGCACAAATTGATCCAAGAATCACCTAAATCGGATAAACTTTTGCAAAGATATGGCTTCTGAAAGATGAGACATTTTTCCAAAAAAAAATTGTGAAATTCGTCACTATGCTTGTTCCAGATTACTAACTTCAAAAGGTTGTATCTCCATCAATACTGCTCGCATTCCTTCATATGACCACTCATTTTAAAGCTCTTCAAATTCTGCACAATCTAATACAATAATCGCCTGAATTGGATAAAATTGCACAAAGATATATCTCTTGAAAGATGAGACGTTTTTCCAAAAAAAATTGCCCTAATTTTGCAATTTCACAAAAGAATCCCCACTTTGCCAAAATCGTTGCTCTGATACCACTTGTTGCATAACTTTATTATCATTAACATAAACCATTCACCAATATGCAGAAATATCAAATCATTCATCCATAATACATTATCCACAATAACAATCCACAAACGTGTAGGTCCGAGGTAAGTCCAGATTAATTAGAAAATGAACATTAGGTATTGCATTTGATTAAATGAATATGTATAACATTCTAATAAACTAACATCGTCTATCTCGCTAACCAACACGGTAGGAGAGACGTGTAGCTAACCAACAACCTAGGTAGGATAGATAACCTGCTAACCTAGTTTACCATAAGATATTTCCAACAGTGAAATATCTTCATGGTAAATGGTAAAAGATGAATGTAAATATTCTTTTACCTTGTGGAGTAAATGGTAAGTATCCCAAGTAATGGAATATTACTCTAACATCCCCCCTTATTACATTATTTGGGTAATACATACATATCCATCTATATAACAATATTTGGGTAAAGTATATAACTGCCCCAATACAGTGAAGAAGATGTTGATCTGTTGGTTCTTTGCTCTGTCACAGTACTCTGGCTGCTTCTAAGCAAAAAGTGGGTCATTCCTCACTTTGTCTTCACGCCAACAAATGTCCTTATGGTAATCACATCATCCAACCGAATTGCATGGGTAACCAGCCATTGCAATCGCTAGGTGTAGTAGAATAGATCACTTCATACAAGGTTCATTCATTTACAATATGAATTTTGCAAAAGATAAGGTAGCTAAGGTGTCGGTCGCTGCCAAAAATGCACCCTTATAAGTTCCCCCCTTCTCGTTGCAAAACATAGTGTAATTAATTTCTGAAGGAAGTGTGACTAAGGTGTCGGTCACTGCCGAAAATGCACCCTTATAAGCCTGCTTCCCTTTTTACAAAAAAATTGTGAAGAAAAGAAATTTATGTCCCCCCTCAATTGCAAAAAGTGTGCAACTAAAGAGTGTTGTAAAGGATTTTACAAATATTGCCTCCTAGACAATTTTACATCACAAAAAGTCGCTCCTCTTGTTACAAGTACTTCAAACACCTAGAATTTGCTATTTATGAAGCCTAAAAGAGGTACAAGCACCCCTTATTTGTAAGGTCTTCAAACAAAATACTTATGCTATTTATGAAGCCAAAAAGAGGAGAGAGAGAAAATGGTGCTTTTGCCCAAGGGACACATGTGTTTTCCTTCTACAAAACCATTCTAGCAATTAGCACTCTGTGTGCTTTCTCTGAACCAGAATCAGAATCTGTATTAGACATCTCATTTGCAACATTGCCTTGGTTTTTCTTTTGACCTTTCTCTTTGGGAGGCTTGTTCTTAAACCAACATCTCTTGGTTTGATGAGTGTCTTTGTCACAGATTTTACAATACTGCTTCTTCTTCTTAGTGTCTTGGCCTTGACCTTTGTTTTTGTTAGAAGAAGAGCCTTGTTGTTGATTCCACTTTTTCTTTCCTTGTTGTTTATGTGAGAAAAGTGCATTGTTGGATGCATCATCTCTTTGGAATTGATTAGCTTCTTCAGTTTGAAGCATGTTCACCAACTCTACAAAAGTCACTGTCCTACCAGAGACTTGAAGGGATGTAATCAACATTCTATAGGAGTCTGGAAGAGCTCTCAAAATGATTGAGTTCAAGACTTGGTCTTCCAGTTTCTCTCCTAAGGATTGCAGTTTTGTTTTTAATTCTGCGACTCTGCAGAGGAATAGCTCTACTATTTCTCCTGATTTCATATGTAGAGTATGAAGTTGTGTTTGAAGGTTAAGAATCGTTGATTGATTCTTTCCCTCAAATATGGTACTTAAGGCATCCCATGCTGCCTTACCAGTGGTAGCTTCACTGATATGAGGTTGGATATCATCAGTAATAGCAAGCAAGATCATTAAGGAAAGTTTCTTATCCTTTTTATCAAAGTCTCTTTGATCTTGTCTAGGTGATTGAGGTCTAGTGACACTTCCATCCACTATGGACCACAATTCCTCTACAGTTAAGATAGCTTTCATCTTAGTCTTCCAAGCTGAATAATTTGAACCTTTGAGCAGTTGGCTCTCAGTGAGATACTTGTGTATCATGGCCATGGTTTAGGTTTCAAATTTGATATGACTAAGATGTTGATATCTTGCACTATACCCTTAAAAGAGTATATGGAAGTTATTTCAATTTGCTTCTAGAAGATATTTAATGGCACCTGCCTTAACACCCTTACCAAGGGATGAAAAGTTTGAGGAATTTTAAGCCAAACAAAATAGAGCAAATGAAACAGGGGTAGGTTTGTAAAACTTTTGATTTTGCCCTCTAGGATATTTAATGGCACCTGCTTTAACACCCTTGAAAGAAGGATGAAAAATTTGAGGTAATTAAGCCAAACAAAGAGAGGGTATCAAGGTGATTTGAAGTTTTGACCTTTTGATTGGGGAGTAATTACTTGTTTGAACCTATGCAAAGTTTTAGCATGGTTTTTGAGTGAAGTTTGGGTTTTGTGAAATGCTTCTTTTAATGTTTATATTTGAATTTTTAATTGCACACAAAAAACATGAGTGTTTAGTGCAATAATCAAAACATAAGAGCAACCCAAATTTGTATCACTCTAGGTGTCGGATGCAACCGAAAATGCACCTAGTACAAGCAATTTTGAAGAGAAGGTGTCGAGTAAAATCGAGAATGCACCTTTCTTATACTGAAATATCCCCCCTTTTTCTTTACAATTTTGCAAACTATAGAATCAATGAAAAAATGAATTCTATCCCCCCTTAATGTTTACAAAATGTAGAATTTAGAGCACTCCTTTCAAGACAAGTCGACACACGACCCGCTTTTGAAAGGCTTCCAGAACTAGTCGACACACGACTTAGTTTTGATGAACCCAAGGTTACAAAGTCTTCTCAATTTTGCAGAAAAAAAAATAGATGTGCAATTTTATGTATTATGTCTCCTTGGAGAAAACAAATGCACTCTAAGTACTTTTGATCTTTACAAAAAAAGGTTCCTTGTTTTCTAAATTTGCAAAAGAAAAATCAGTGTGATCCTTTCTTTGTATGCTAAATGAACAAGGGTTGAGAAGAGTTTGTCTAATTTGCAACAAAAAAAATGTGCTTTCACTTTGTCTTATATCTCCATTTTGTGAGAAAACATTAGCACTTTTAAATATTAAAGTTGCAAAAAAAAATATTTCTTTAATTTTTTTTTTAATTTGCAATAGTTTAAGAAAAGTTTTTAATAAATCATTTTAATTAATAATGAAAAAACTAAAAATATATCTCTTAAATAAATCAATTTAAATACTTAAACAAAAATTGATTATTTAAAAAAAATAGTTTGAAGTTTTTAAAATATTAAAAAAAAATTAATAATAAAAAACTTTAATTAAAAAAAAATTGCATAGGAAAAAAAATTAAAAAAATACCTGTCTGAGTGCCGAAGGCCAAAAGAATGGCCTTTTGTTCCTGGTGGGAGTCGAACCCTGGACTCCCCGCCGTGCGCCTTAGCTCGACCCGATCAACCGGTCGGGCTACGGCGCCCGATGGAACGAAGGCACTGTACGTGCCTTTTAAAGACTTCGACGACCAAATTTAAAAAAAAAAATTCGGGACTTTTATCCCACATGCATCCCGCAGTGGGATGTTGTGGGATTGATAAGGGGAAAGTCCCCCCTTATCGGTCGATTGCCTACGGGCAATCGACTGTGTCGCCTGCCCTTTTGGTCGCCGCCACATGGCGCTAGGGGTAGGCAAAGTCGTCTAGTCAGCGTCAAGTCTATCCTGTGGCTGTTCGCCACATGTCGAGTCACGTCTAGTGGTTGTCCACCACTTGTTCGGTCCCTGTCCAGTGGTTGTATGCCATGTGTTCGGTCGAGTCAGCACCTCGGGGTGCATGCCTGGGTCTAGTCGACGTATGTCCACGTGTCCCTCGAGATGCATGCTAGGGCCAGTCGATGTCAGTCCATGTGTCCCTCAGGATGCATGCTTGGGCCTGTCGGTGTTAGTCCACGTCCAGGTGTCAGTCAGGGATTGGAGGGCCACCTGCCCTCTCAGATCTCGATGTTCGTCAATCCACGAGAAGAGGGAGGGCGCTCCTACCCTCTCGGCTCTCTCGGGAGTGTGCCACGTGGCCTACGAGGCCTACGTGGCGCTGCGGGCCCTAGGGGCCGACGCAGGAAGCCGAGGTTGAAAAGCCTTGACTCGTTGACCGTGACCGGTCTAGGGGTTCATGGGCGCTGTGCTCGGCCTGTCTGCCAGGTCGGTTGGCGCATCCGTGGGCCCTGTGGCCACGTCGGCCAGTCTGTGGGCCGGTTGCGACGACCAGTATGCGGGTCGACTGGCGACTGCGTCAGCAGATCCTGCTCCTCGGGATCTGTGCACCTATGGGCCGCTTGAGCTCGGATCTCGAGCTACGGGTCGTGACATCAGTAGATCCTGCTCCTCGAGATCCGAGCCTCTATGGGCCCTCAAACTCCTATGCTAGCCTTAGTGCATTGGGAAGCATGCCATATTAGATAGCACTTCGAGAACCGTGCCTAGACCAGCTCCTACGGGATGTACCAGGTAGAACCCAGCGAATGATACCAATGTAGGTCCGAGGTAAGTCCAGATTAATTAGAAAATGAACATTAGATATTGCATTTGATTTAAATGAATATATATAACATTCTAATCAACTAACATCGTCTATCTCGCTAACCAACACGGTAGGAGAGACGTGTAGCTAACCAACAACCTAGGTAGGATAGATAACCTGCTAACCTAGTTTACCATAAGATATTTCCAACAGTGAAATATCTTCATGGTAAATGGTAAAAGATGAATGTAAATATTCTTTTACCTTGTGGAGTAAATGGTAAGTATCCCAAGTAATGGAATATTACTCTAACAAAATGAGAGAGAGATAGATAATACCCTTAAGTTAGGGAAACACCAATAATAATCCTTAAGGAATAACTCCACAAGATCTCCCAATGTGAGAGGCCACTTCGTGGGCATAGATGATTACATAATATTCTTCTTCAATGATAATTACAATGACAAATATCTCTTTTTTATATATTCATATTCTTATTCTACTTTGGGGAACCTACTACTAATATAATATTATATTATAATATAATATTATAATACAATCAACCTTGGGTTATGTGTGGCCCATGCCAACCCTTATACAATATAATAATATATCCCCAAATATCTATTCCTGGGTACCCTACTAGCTCACGTATTTTTGTGGTCTTATGGGGAGTTTTTAGAAGATCTAAGGTGCGTTGTATCCACCCCCGGGTGGATCCCAGACTGACAGTAATGGGAGGATGGTATTTTTTTGCGAAGTGGGTCTCACTAGTTGGTACTAGAATATGGTCTCTCTGTTGGATCAAGGGTTTTTTTTTGTTTTTTCCCTTTTTGTTTATGTTTATTTCCATGTACTAAGGCAATGCCTAAGAACTTGGTGCTACGGACCTTTTTGTTATAAGGTTTTGGGATCCTCTTAAAAAACCTAGTTTGTAAATAAATTTAACTTACCAAAAAACAAAATACAAAATATTTTAAAAGAAGAATATACTACATTTGTGAGGTCAAATAATAAACACAATACCATTGCAATACAACTTAAATAAGAGTAATGTCATGATTATCACAAACAAATATGACTCTATCATTAAAATTATTGACTATTTAAACAATAATGTGATGTATAATCTACTTTTGAAATCAAACTTGATAAGTAATCTTTTAAAAAATAAAGACAAAAGAGATTAAAAGATCCTCATTGAATGATAACTTAGCTTTAGACTAATTTTAAATAAATATATTATACCTAAAAGGAATGGTCTTCCCTATATATGAATTTTGACTAAGTATGGATATAATATGCTCTCTACCTTTTTAATTGATAGTTATTTTTCTCAAAGTTGTTGATTTCCTTTATGAGTAACATACAAATTATTATCAAATTTTTTCAACATTTTTAATTTAATATTAAAATATGATGGATAATAATTACATATTGGATATGGTTTCACTCTTTAACAAGTTCTTGAGGTTTGATGTTGTAGAAATTTGCAATTCGAACAATAATAAAATGGATTAAATGTATTTCCTATATTCTTAACAATGAAATATTAGCAAAAAGGAAGGAAGGAAACATGAAATAATAATAATAAAATAATCATGAAACTTGATGTTACAATAATTTGCAATAGGATATATTCTACTTTTTATAATACATTTTCTAGATCTTAATAATATCATGTGCTAACATATTATTGGATCAGTAATTAATATAAAAACATCTTACACTTTTAATATGGAAAAATAAACATTTTACAAGATATGATAAAGCTTTCCATCATCAAAATTAATGATTACGCATTTTAAAACCCCCTTACTTTAAACTAAGACCATGGAGAAGTGTTATTACTATATAATATTTCCTTAATGGTATCTCTATAACAAGATGATCATATAAGTGATACTACAACTTCAATAAGGTGACATATAGCATCCATGAGCTGATTCAATCAATAAAGGATATTATATATTATCATATTATTATATAATTCAATCCCTAATATAGCAATATACAATTGAATCAAACATACTAGTGTGTAGAGCTAAAACAATTGTATGATCATAAAGAATGTGATAAAAATACTTTTGCATGAAAAATTTTGACCTCCAAATGTCATACTTATAAATAGAATCCAACTGGTATATTTAAAAAGGGAAACCTTATTCTTTCCCCCAAAACATTCAACATCAATATGGAGAAATAACAAAATGCATTGAATTAGGATCTCCATATTGTTTTATATAGTTTATAAAAAACTAAATAGTATTGTAATAGTTTGTCCTATATAATTTTTCTATGTAATAAATCCTAGTCAAATATCCTTTGCCACTAACTTATAAAATTTAAGGGGATTTGTAAAGTACATTATTTAGACATACAATTTAGAATACTACACAATGTGTTCGATCTTACGAAAAAATCCTTTAGCATTTAGGTATGATATACCAATGAATAATATAATTTTCAATATTGATGGAATACCATAGACTTCTATAAAATATTAAGAAATAAATATTATTTTAAAGAAAACACCTTTCAAAAATTAGGGTTTTTAGAAAAACATAAAAATAATATTTATCTAAAACCCTTAAGCCTCCCAAGGTTTTTAGAAAATCTAAAAATTATAATGATAGCTCAAAACCATCATTTTGTATTCATTTATTTATAAAGAGTAAATCATCTAGGAGTGATAGAATAAGATAATCATCGATCAAACTCATATTAGAGATTTTAGAAAACCCAATGGATTAAATCTAAAATACTGGTCCTCTAAAAATATCACTAGTCTAAAAATTATTATGATAAGAGATTTATTGTCTGTCTTAAGGTAATATTTATTCTCTTAGATAATTATATAAGTGGATGATAGTATTTTTACCCAATGAACATTTGGAGAGGGTTAAATCCTTAAATCATTCTAATAAATTATGGGAAAGGGAAACAAAGCTAATATATAAAGATAATAAATATGTACTTATTTAAAAATATATATATCATAATATATGAGCATGATCAACACAGTCACATTTATTTATTTCAGATGTATTACATTATTTGGTACCTTGCAATAATATTGCAGGTACCATGTATATAGTTTATGAAGAACACAAGCTTATACTAAGAGATGGGGTGAATAGTATAAGATAAAATTTTACTTTTCTTTCCAAAGCAATATCATACAATATTATCAATTGCAATAATGAAACAATGCACAAATCACCACACACATAAAAGACATAGATTTAACGTGGTTCACCCAATGTGGGATACATACATGGAGAAATATTTCTTATAAATTTTCTTAAGAAATTTTTGTGGGAACCAAACTAATTCCCTATTACAATATTTGTGGATCCCAATCCACAGGAGACACCAATCCCCTCTACTCTGGTTCGTGGAACTCAATCCACAAGAGACACCAATCTCCCCTGCTCTAATTTACTCCAAAACCTGATCATAATTTTGCTCAAATATGCTCATAAAACCTGCTCAACTCTGCTCAAATCTGCTTATAAAACCTACTCAAACCTACTCACAATTCTGCTCAATCCTTCTCATAACTCTGCTCAAATATGCTCATAAAACTTGCTCAAATATTATCCAAAATCTTGCATACAAACAATGCTCATATACACCCAAAACCAAATATAACAATCCATAAATCTGCCATGCTCATCTACTCCCAAAGTCAATCATACACAATTCACAACTGTTGCTTTCAAATTTGTTCTATAATCCTTGCACATTTACTCCCAATATCAATCAAAACCAATGCACAAGTTTACTCATAAATTTGACCTATAATTTTTGCACATTTATTCCCAATTTCAATCAATACCAATGCACAAGTTTACTCACAAACTTGACCTATAATCTTTGCATATTTACTCCCAAATTCAATCAACACTAATGCACATCAAATCAATCCTTATACCTCCAACCATATGATATTAAAAATATTTTTCTCAAACAAAACCACCATTGAGAAAGGAATTAAATCGTCATACCTGTAAATCTACCTCAATGATGATAGTCTTCTTTTGCATGTGCCTTTCTTGAAAAATATAATTTTCTTTTCTTTTGCCACTTCAAAATTGGTTAGCAAATCTCTTTTTCTTGAATAGATATCAAATCATTCACATTAAAAACCCCTATAAAAAAATGTGCATAATAAAGCTGAAAAAGAAAAATATCTTATATCTCCCTTTTTGAAACTCTCAAAATAAAGATTTATTAATAACAAAAAACCTTATATTCCTTTTTTATAATATGCCAAGTACAATATAACATTAATCACAATTACACCTTATTTCTTCCTTTTCTAACATGCAAAAATATAAATAAACTTGACCACCATACACCTTATAAATCCCTTTTCTAATTTACAAAAATTACAATTTCTTATGCTAACACATTGACATTTATTTTTCCTTCAAAATTAAATTTAATACAAAATTTAATACCTTTGCATAGCTAGGAATCGAATCCCTGACCTCATGAAATGCAACGCTTTCCCAAGCACTTTGTGACCAGCTATGCTGCCACGATAGCTAAGACCAAAAGGGAGGCACCCGATATATATCCGTGTCCTTGTGCTTTTATCAATAGCAAAACCTCATCAAAAATGACATCGACCTGATTCGACCCCATGACCTCCTACCAAGCAGCACTCCACGCAAAGCCACACTGCCAGCTAGGCTATCCCAGTGAATGAAACCTCAGGCGCACACAATGATATTTCTCTTTGTCTGTCTCTGCCTTGATTTTCGTTGTCTTCTCCTCTACATTTTCTTCCTGTCGTTTGCATGCACAATGATGGATTTTCAATTGCAATTTTCTTTTTGCTCCAAGATTTAATAATGTCATGTATATATATGCTTTCCAGTCCTTCGATTTCATTTTGAAAGGTTGGCTTAATTTATTTTTAATTTTTGGCACCTTTTTATTTTCAAACTCTTTTGTTTATAATATTTAAATTTAGAATTTAAATATTATAAATATTTATATTTTTAAAACTTTGTCTCTGTCTTGTGATATTTAAGCTTTTTTGTCCCAAGCAACTTTTTAAACCTTTATCCTTCTTTTTGTCCAAGCAACTTTTAAACCTTTGTCCCTATTATAATATTTAAACCTTTTTGTCCCAAGCAACTTTTTAAACATTTGTTCTTTTGTTTATCTAAGCAACTTTTAAACCTTTGTCCCTCTTATAATATCCTCTTTATAATATTTAAATATGATATTTAAATATTATAATCCTTTGCTTGAAAAATATTTGCCTTTGCTTTGAGATATACCTTACCTTGAATAATTATCCATTGTTTACTATTCAAAATAGTCCATTCTTGATACAATTGATATATTGTCCAACCTTGTAAACCTCACACCCTTGAAGAATATTTCAGCCTTGAATACCATGCACCCTTTGACATCAATGACAACTCAATATTTCCAATAGTTTAGTTTAGAGTGTGTTTAATATATGAGTATGTAGTAGGTGTCATGGAAGTAAGTGTGGAGTTATGTAAGTGAGGTGTCATGTTAGTAAGTGTGGAGTTATGTAAGTGAGGTGTCATGTTAGTAAGTGTGGAGTTATGAGTTATGTAAGAGTTTATCATTTGTAATCATTAGAGTATTTATCCTTATGTGGATATGTGGAGTCAATAAAAAATTTATTATTATGTGATATTTCTCATATGAGAAATATGAAGTGTTAGATTTCCCATGTGTTCAATGAGATAAAATTTTTATGTAAGTAGAAAGGTCAAGAGTCTTATGAATATGAAGAGTATCATATTCAATGTGTATATATTGAAGATAAAGCATTGTAATAGAGTTATTGAATAAGCATTACATTACATTGATTGTTTATGTAGATGTTTCAATAATATTCAATGAATTATTATTCATTGTTATAGAGTGAATTGTGTGAATAACTTGTGTTGATATACAAGATCCTGTGAGAATATTGAATTGCTACTAATTTTCAATCCCAAGACCTTCTATTCCATTTAGTATATTTGCTTATATAAGCATTAAAAAAATGACTAATTGATAGAAAGAGAAGGAAAGAAATAGACATAGTCTAAAATAATAGCATTCAACCACAATGATTAAGAATACAATTGAATATAGCTAATTCTTCTACATATTACTTGCTTCAAAATATTACGTATAGGAATAGAAGGGTTGTCAATAAGTTTCTAGTTAAAAAGTGTTGCTCCAAATACCAAGGATCCAAACACTTAAATAATGCACTAAATGTCTATTTATTTTGTTTTATTAAAACAATAACTTTTACATTCTAAAATAAACCTCAAAGTACTATCTAGTTATAATAATTTTATATTTTATGTTTTTGATTGAGTTCAATTCTCATTTGTAGCATGTATTATTTTTCCCTCTTGATGCATAATCAAGCTCTAGATTTTTGAATTGTATGAATTATAATTGCATATTATTTTTAAAAAGTGCATATTATAGATGACTTTGTTTAATTTTCTGTTCTTAGATAGTGCATGGTTGCATGAAAGTTTTGATAGTCATGATAGCGTGTGATCTTAGTTTGTTTTATTTAGTTATATGGGATTGAATTGTACCTCACCCATATTACATAATGACCACATATAGTGGTATTACAAATAGCTTGGAAACTATTCATATATCTTATGGCAAGATTTAAACATGGGTCTCCTCCTTCAAAGTCAAGGGAACTAATTGGTTATATTAATACCATTTGATACATGACTTTAGCTATCCTCCTATATCCAATACCTTTTGTATATGCATGATGCAAAAAATTCATTTAGAAAAAGAGAAAATATCCTTTAAAAATTCTTTAAATACAATGTGTACACAAGGTGGAATCCCTATGATCATTGATAAAGAACCATTCTCTCTTTTATTTAATGAATCAAGCCTTCATGCCATTGAATAAATTTATCTTTTTATTCTTTATTTGCCTCATTATTTGATTGATTATATGTAGGACAAGATGACGTAATCCAATTAAACTTCATGTGTACTTGTGCATAATATTTTTGAAGGACACAACCTTTAATCGTTTTTAACTAAGGGGTAATCCCTTGTATTACAACTTAATTGTACACTCAAATCATTTTAGACATTTTTAAACATGCAATTCAAAATAAACTTATATAATGTCCTCTTTATTTATTAATTAGATGGTCTAACATAAACAATATGACCCTCACTTCAATTAAATATTCACTAAAGGTTGGAAATAATTAGTTAAGCTCTTTTATCATATGAATGTATCGTAGGCCTTAAATTTCTAGTTCATTTTGAATAAACTATCTAACTTGAATGATTCCAATTCATTTGGACTTATTATCTTGGAACATTCCTTTACCTTTGAGTTGATGCACATGACTACATAGTGGTATTATAATAATATGTTTGGCAATTATGCATGTATCATTTGATAAGATTCAAACTTTGGTCTTCTCCTTGAAATTTGATATTAAATTTAGATAAATCTTTATATTTTCTATGAAATTTTATAAGTATTGAAAGTAAACATCTTTATAATTTGAAACTAAATCATTTAGCCTTGTAGCTTAAGTTGCACAATTTTTAGGTTATAATCCTTTAAAAGTTTCTAGCATTTTTTAGTGCAAAGAAAAAGATTAAGGTAGTAAGTTTAAAGCCATTACATTCTTGGTGACTTTTTGGATTATTATACCCATAATAATTATTTAACCTAGGTACCCATACCCTTACATTGGGCCATGAAGACTTCAAAAACAAAAGCACCTATGGGAAAAATAATGAGTATCTTGTTAGTAAAAGTGTGTTTATTTATTTCTAAAGGTTCGAATATTTTACTTGACATTATTTAAAATCCATATTTAGCTTTAGTAAAAGTTGACTTATTAATTTGAGTCAAGAAAAGCATTAAAAACTTGAAATGTTGAGTAAATTGTATCCTAATAGAGGGTGAATACTTCTTTAGTGGTCTCTTAGAAGATCCCTTTACCTTTTCATTCCTCTGTATGCTTCTTTATATATTCAATATTCTTTTAATGCTTTGATTTCTCTTATGTCTTTTCAACTTTGACTATCTCAATTATTTTCCTATGTATTTACTCTCTTATTTCAAGGAACTATTTTGATTCTAATATTGTTGCTTCTCATTCTCCAAGGTAACACTTTTAGTATTCTTTTTGAATTTGGACTATATGGGATATTTCCCTAGGATCTAAACCAATTTATATATTTTTTTATCTTTAGCCTTCATATAAATACTTTGCTATATAATTATTTTTTTATCCCATTTATCTACTCTTTTTGTTTTTAATCTTTTTGAGATAATTTTGATAGTCCATGATGAGCTTGTTTTTGCCAATAATTTTTTTAATATTTTTATTTAACTTTATATTATTAACTATAATTTCATGAGCTATATAATATTTAGGTATCTAAGCCAAATACTTACTAGAATCCTTAGGGATAATTCACATGGAATTCATTTCCTTTATTGTAACTATACCATAAGATTATTGGGTACTAACCAAGTCATATAAGAAATAAGTTTTTATCCCATATCTTTGTCTCATATTTAATATTTTGGAATGATTAGACTAAATGAGATGTTTTTTGTATGGCATTATTATTATGGTTATGGCTTTACCTAAAATATTAGATTCTAAAAGCAATGACTTCAAAGATCCCCCATAACTTAATCCTTTTTTGCTAATGACCATTTATGAGGTTTTATGGATGAGAGTTATCAAAGGCAATTTCCTTTAAGTTGCACTTATTATAATGATGAATTATTTAAAAGCCAAAAAAATCAAATAATTAGTTGTTATTGTCGAGAATATAGTTACTTATGGTAAAATGGTGGCATTATCCTAGACTATCACTTGATCCATGCATTAGATTGGATAAGTAAAAACATAAGAGGCCTCTATAATGAGAGTGTATTTTACAACTTTATTTGACCATTTCCATCAGAGGGATGTTCCATAAAGGAATTTTGTGGAACATGCTGAGAAAAAGTAGAAATAGAAACAAAGGTTAACAGAATATTGGATTGTTGTTAATAAAATATTAGAAGATAGAGGTATGAGAGAATTTATTTAACAAGGAGTGGAGAGAAATGTATCTATCATAGTAGTGGAAGTGATAGAAGTAGTTAGAGTTAGGATATCTATGATAAGAATAAGTATGGAATGATATTCAATTGGAATATATTAAGATGAGCCAATAGATGAAGGATGGATTAGAGTAGTTACAAAAATACTTACCTAAGTGATATTGGAAATGGTGGGTATCATTATTCTTATTCACTTTAATTGTCAATCCTAGGTGGTATCCAATATCATCATTTTGAGTTATCTTTTTCGACTTTTTCTTCGATCCACTTGATCTCCCTTATTCTCCTTGTGTATTTTTTATTGCTCGATGGAGATCCTTTGTTTTGTCTTATTTTTGTTGTATCCTTTGCTCTCTTTTTTTTTGGGTGGGGTATTATCGATGTGACCAAAAAAATATGAATGATTGATGAAATGAAATATTTGTATTAACCATATAGTTTAGGAACTATAGTTTAAATAGGTTACAAAATAGGTAATCAAACTGAATGAACAGGAGATCACGCCAAACAATCTGCCAAGAGGAAGAGAGTTTGGTTTAGAACTCTTCCACCTAGGATATTTAGGAAATTAACCATTAGATATTTAAGACAAGTAAATATCTACATGGTAGAAGATAGAAAAGTAAATGTAATAATCTACCCAAGTAGTGTACATGCAATATACTACCTATTTTACCTAGTGGAGTAAAAGGGTAAAATATCCCAAAGAATGGAATATTACTCTAACATCTCCCCTTATTACATTATTTGGGTAAAGTATATAACTGCCCCAATACAGTGGAAGAAAATGTCGATCTGTTGGTTCTTGCTCTATCACAGTACTCTTGCTGCTTCTAAGCAAAAAGTGGGTCATTCCTCACTTTGTCTTCGCACCAACGAATGTCCTTATAGTAATCTCATCATCCAACCGAATTGCATGGGTAACCAGCCACTGCAATCGCTAGGTGTAGTAGAATAGATCACTTCATACGAGGTTCATTCAGTTACAATATGAGTTTGCAAAAGATAAGGTAGCTAAGGTGTCGGTCGCTGCCGAAAATGCACCCTTATAAGTTCCCCCTTCTTGTTGCAAAACATGTTGTAATTAATTTTTGAAAGAAGTATGACTAAGGTGTCGGTCGTTGCCGAAAATGCACCCTTATAAGTCTTCTTCCCTTTTTACAAAAAAATTGTGAAGAAAAGAAATGTATATCCCCCCTTAATTGCAAAATATGTGCAACTTAAGAAGCTTTGTGAAGGATTTTACAAATATTGCCTCCTAGGCAATTTTACACCAGAAAATTCCCTCCTTTTGTTACAAGAACTTCAAACAATGAGAGTTTGCTATTTATGAAGCCTAAAAGAGGTACAAACACCCCTTTATTACAAGTACTTCAAACAAAAACTTATGCTATTTATGAAGCCTAAAAAAGAGAGAGAGGAAATGGTGCTTTGCTTAAGGTGACAAAATGTGTTTTCCCTCTACAATACTGTCTTTAGCAATGAGCACTCTGTTTGCTCTCTTTGAACCAGAATCAGAATCCGAATGAGACACTTCACTAGAAATATGGCTTCTGTGATGTGCCTTTGCCATTTTAGTTTTGCTTGTTTTGAAACCAACATTGAATGGTGTCATGGTTGTCATTTTTACAATTTGTGCAAAACTATGCTTTCTAGGCAATTTTATCAAAAAGTTCACCAAATCATCCTTCCTTATTGTAAGAACTTCAAGCATGATTGCTATTATGAAGTCTAAAAGAAAAGGTATAATTTTTATGACTTCTACTTTTATGATTGCCTTTACAAGTTTTAGTTCCCTCTTGTCAAAAATCTGTGTTTTGAAGGAAGAAAGGAATTATCCCCCCTTAGTGCAAAGGATTGCAACTTTTTAAGGTTCCTTATTTTCAAAAACTTGTTCTTTCTTTTTGATTACCCTAAAAGAGTACCAAAAGATAATTCACTCAAACAGATATTTAATGGCACCTGCCTGAAAATCCTCTTGAAGAGGAATAATCAGTTTGAGGAAATTAAGCCAAACAAATAAGAGTGAATTAGGGGATTTGATTTAGGAGAGAATATCAATTAATTTTGGCTTTAAATATGTGCAAGGATTTACACAAATTTGTGAAATTTTGGGGTTTAGTGTGTTCTTGATTCTATGACTTATAATTGCAAAAAGAAATAATGCAATAATCAAACAAGAATGCCCACAAAATTCTTATCACCTAGGTGTCGGATGCAACCGAAAAATGCACCTAATTTGCCAATGAAGGTGTCGAGTAAAATCAAAAATGCACCTTTTTAATTTTTGCAACAAAATATTAATGTGTGTTGTGCAAAAAAAAAATTGATATTTTTATGTCTCCTACTTTGTTTTACAATTTTGCAAAAGAAGTACAATATTGTCTTCCCCCTTTTATTTTGCAAAATGAACAATATGAGCACTCCTTTCAAGACAAGTCGACACACGACCCGCGTTTGAAAGGCTTCCAGACCAGTCGACAAACGACTTGGTTTTGATGGGCCCAAGGTTACAATTTCTTCTCAATTTTTGCAAAAAAGAATGTGCAATTTTATGTCTTATATCCCCCCTCGAAGAAAACAAATGCACACTTTGCCTTTTGAATTTTACAAAAAAATTTCAGTCTCCTTGTTGTCTAATTTGCAAAAAGAATTCAAGTTTGATCCTTTCTTGTATGCTAAATTAACAAGGTTGAGAAGAGTTTTTATGGCTTTCTAATTTGCAAGAAAAATAAGTGCTCTTCTATGTCTTATATCCCCTCTTGGAGAAAACAAAAGCTCCTTTTGATTTGATTGCAAAAATAGATCCTTAATTCTCTATTTTAATGCAAAATTTTAATAAATCTAATCATTATTTAATCAATAATAAAATTAATTTTGTAAAAAATCAATGTAATTTATGAAAAAAAAATTGATTTTATACAAAAGATATTAAATTATTAAATAAAATGATTAAAAATAATTAAAAATTTACAAAAAAATAAAATTTTTTTTACCTTTAATTATGCTTGCCGCTGGCTCCTTGTGGCAAAAGGTTTTGGCGCCGAAGGGACTCGAAACCCTGACCCCCCCCGCCGAGGGCCTTAGCCCGACCCGATCAACCGGTCGGGCTAGAGGGCCCGACATGAAGGGAAGGGAATGATATTCCCTTTCCCTTCTTTCCTCGTGCGGGCGGGGAAAAATGTGGGAATTATCCCACATCACCCGCACGGGGGATTTTGTGGGGAATAAAAGGGCTTTCAAGCCCTTAGCTTATTGACTGCCTTCGGGCAGTCACCCTCACCCTCCTTTTGGTCGTCGCCACATGTCACAGTTGTCAAGCTGCCACGTGTCACAGAAAGTTTGGTCGGGTGATGCGTGGCTGTCCGCCATGTGTCGCCTAGTGTCGTGTTCAGTCTGGGTGGGGCGTGGCCTGTCTGCCACCTGTCACCTTTGTGTCAGTCGAGTCCAGTGGCTTTCCACCATGTGTCTTGTCGTTGTTGGCTTGCCCTCCATGCTGGCTCCATCTAGGTTTCCAGCGTGTGAGGTTAGGTGGCTCGATCTGATTCGACCACGTGTCCAGTTTAGGTGTCTTCGGGTGGCGCCCGATGCGCTGCCTGCCAGGAGTGTGAGGGCGCTCCTGCCCTCGATGCACTCCTAGTCAGGGAGGCCACGTGGGAGCGTGAGGGCGCTCCTACCCTCAACGCATTCTTGCTAGCCATCTATGGGGGCACGGGCCTTGTGGGCCGATGCGTTCCACGGGGATGCGGGCCCTATGGGCTATCGTAGGCCTCGGGGATGCGATCCCTTATGCAAGTCCCTTGGGCCTATGAGCTCAAGGATGGAGCTCGATCATCGATGATAGCTGAGATCTATCGGGCGATCGACTTCGTAAATGGAGCCTAGCCGAGGAGATTGACCTGGCCAGTCAAGCTCCTACTGCGGGCCCTCTCCTGCTCGCCTGTTGAGGTGGGGTAAGGTGGCCCAAAATGATTGGGAAATCTCCACCTCCTCTACCTCCGGGATTAAATAAATCATTAATCAAACATTAGGAACTTTAGGAAGATAGGAAAAATAAATTAAAGTCACCAAATGAAAATGGTGCTTCCTCCTGCGCGATCGCCTTCGCCTTCTCCAGCGGAACGAAGATGTCTCGTTGCACTTCCTCGCCTTGTCCAGTGGAACGAAGTTTCGTTGCGCTTCCTCCCTCTGGCTCCCTCCAGCTCTGATGCCAATGTGACCAAGAAAATATGAATGATTGATGAAATGAAATATTTGTATTAACCATATAGTTTAGGAACTATAGTTTAAATAGGTTACAAAATAGGTAATCAAACTGAATGAACAGGAGATCACGCCAAACAATCTGCCAAGAGGAAGAGAGTTTGGTTTAGAACTCTTCCACCTAGGATATTTAGGAAATTAACCATTAGATATTTTAGACAGTAAATATCTACATGGTAGAAGATAGAAAAGTAAATGTAATAATCTACCCAAGTAGTGTAATGCAATATACTACCTATTTTACCTAGTGGAGTAAAAGGGTAAATATCCCAAAGAATGGAATATTACTCTAACACTCGACCCCTTCTTGTAAAAGGTTCAAAATTCCTTTCTATCTAATCAAAAAAATCTTGGGTGGCATCCTTGGTTATATGCACTAATTACTATAAGATATGTTTTGGGAGATGGATTTATAGGCTCCTAATGAAAGCTTAAAACAATACAAAATTAAAATAACTACATAAAATAACTAAAATCTCGTAGGAAAGTAAATAACATAAAGTAAAATTGCATCAAAATGAAATCACACACTTAAATTGGCCAATTTCTACTGCTATAGAAGTGCACAGGAAAGTTTAGAAACTTAATACTATTCTCACATCAAAGAAAAATAGCATCATATTAAACCAATGAAAACAAGAAATATCTCTTTATCATTGTGAGAGAGTGGGACCTTGCTTCTCATCTGATAAAGACGACAACCGATTCAAATTCAGTAATATAACTACACAATAATACAATTTAGCAAAACATACTCTTTACTATAAATTTAGAAGTACTAGAAATTTGATATACAATAGTCTTCAAATCCAACATATATCTCCTATCTCAACCACTATCTAACCCCTCGAATTTCACTAGGGATGATTGTTTATAATAGTAATAATAGTTTAAATGTCATAAAAATTACTAGAAATCAAGGCCATTCCTATAAATAGAAATTAACATTATTTTCTCTCAATCAATTTTGCCTAAGGTTATTTGTGATTTTTACAATAATCAAAACAAATAATAGCCATGGATGCTTATTGGTTGTTTCCTAAGGAAAATTATAATTGTTAATATGGGAATAGCATAGGTTCAAATAGCAAGGGAGAGTTGTGTATACCATTGATAATAGTAACTTTATCATAGGAAAATACCAGATCTGATCCCTCTATCAACATAACCACCAAATGTTAGTCATTGTGAACAACTTCTCTTCAATTGGTTAGCCAAAATTCTTGCTATCCATTTTGAGTTGTTTCCTTCATAAAATAGATTATCTACTAATTCACCCACATTAGCATCCTCTCTTGTTCTAGCACATACTTTATAGACTATCATTTATAAAAAGCATAGGAATGCACTCTAGAATATGCTCGAGAAAATAGTCTAGAATATGTCGTATAGAACAAATCTTCTACAAACCTAGAATATTTAGCAAAAGAAACCAAAAGAAACACAAAAATCATTCCAATATCAACTAATAAATGACATTCACCTATTCTAACTTATTTAACCCAAATATCATAATAAACTATGCAAAGGTCCATTATTAATTATCACATGTCTCAAGTAGAGGCAAGAAAACATCTTGTAGAACTTATTAGATGAGGCATCCTTGGGCCTTATCATTCCTCCATTATTGAGTCTTTTCATGTCCTCATGCAAATGTCCACTCCAAATATGTACTCAAGTCAGTTTCCTCTACCATATTAGGAGTGAATTTTGTTGGAAAATTATCATTGGTAAAAGGTTAAATAGAGTATTTTACCTTGGGTAAGTTTACTTACCTTTTACCTTACCTAGACGGTAGTTGGACGGCAACATCTTTGGGCGGCAAGAGAGTTTTAATTTAATTTCTTCTCCCTTCCCTTAACTTCTCCTATTCCCCCCTTTTCTCTAGTATGGTTATTTTGTGTTTATTTAAATCATTTGTAACCTAATTTCAAGTAAATGGTTAATGCATATTTTACCTTTGCATCGAATAGCTCACCTCTCACATTTGGTATCAGATCCGAGAGCCGAGACCAGCCCGAATCCCCAGGCGGTGGGGCCCACAGTTCAAGGCGGTGGCATGGATTTCGAGGCAGCCCGCAGGAACTGAGGTGGCCCGTAGGAGCAGATCGACATGATTCCTGAGGCACTGGTGGAGCTGGACGTGACAGGCGCAGGCAGACACGTGGCCTGAGGCGATTCATTGACGAGGCAGCATGTGGCCCGAGGCGACACGTTGAAGAGGTGACACGTGGCCCGAGGTGGCATGTTGGAGAGGGTAGCACGTGGCCCGAGGTGGTTCGTTGGAGTGGCCACCTACGCATGGCCCAAGGCGACCTGTGCGTAGTACGTGGCAAAAGGATCACATAGCCTGCGGACTGCCCGTAGGCAATCAAAGCACATACAATGCTTTGCTCTTTTTAAAGAGCATCAACATCGTCGCATCGGCGATGTGGGACTATTAAGTCCCAAATAAAAAAAAATTTGCTTCACACCGAAGCGCGAAGCCAAAACATTGCTTCGCATTCGACGCAAACGCAATAAATGCAGGGAGCCAGCTAGTACTCCCGGATCTTCCTGGTAGCACAACGGCTACCCTTTGCCTTAACGCCCGCGAGGTCACACGGTCGAACCTCGGCGGGGTCAAAAAAAAATTTTAAAGAAAATTTCTTTAAAAACCTTTAATGTAATTTAAAATTTTTTGAAAGGTTTTATTTATCATTTGAGTTGATGATTGACATTTCCTAAGAGGAAATAGTTGTAAAAAAATTAGTAAAATTTCCTAAGAGGAAATCTTTGTAAAAGAAAATTTCTGGGAAATTTTCTTAAATGATAAGATCGGAAGGATGTTACCAAGCACTTTGTAGTTTGTTATTGAGAACAAACGCTGAAAGCTTTGATGAGCACGTGAGAACACTAGGCATAAATTCAGTCTTTTCACAGTTGCAAAACACGGTTATTGCACAATAGAGAAATCCTGATCTAGGATACGAAGCAGTTTCAGAAGATAACTCTTTTGGGAGAAGATTTGAACAATCCAACACAGTGGAGATTGCTCCACAAGGATCTGAATATACTCATTATTGTAATTCAGTTGAAATCCTACAACCTCCTTCTCCTGAAATTATATTGATCAGTGACGACAACGAACAAGTCGCTGACAATTATGTAATTGCTGAATCACAACAATAAGAGTGAGTTGTTTATGATTGTAAATCAAGCAAGGCTTGATAGTTTGTAAAGTATTTTTGAAATAAGACTATATAAGATAGGTTTCTTGTTTTAATAGATTGTAATGGGATCAAATAACAATCTACCAATCCTCGAATTCAGTGGGGATAATTATGAGTATTGGTCCATCAAAATGAGGACATTACTCATAGGAAAAGGACTATGGGATAGTATTGAAGACGGTTACACTGCTCCAATAGATTGGACTACTTTGAGTGCAACTGACAAGATCTTCAAAGATGCACAGAAAAATAACTCTTTTGCCTTATACCATCTTCAAGCGGCATTAGATCCAAGTATATTTCCTAGAATTGCATATTACTTAACTACCACAGATGCATGGAATGCCTTGAAAGAAGGATTCCAAGGAAGTGATAAAGTGAAGCAAGTCAGGCTTCAGACCTTAAAAAGAGATTTTGAAAATCTCATAATGAAGGAAAATGAAAGAGTTGGTGACTACGTATACGAGTCAAAGCAGTAGTTGATATGATGCAAACTTTAGGTGATGACACAAAAGTTGAAACAATTGTGAAGAAAGTGTTGAGAACACTTCTTCCTAAGTGGAATCACATTGCCATCATAATTGAAGAATCAAAATACCTTTCTACTCTTACATTTGATAGTTTGATTGGATCATTAACATCACATGAAGAGAGACTTCAAGGAGCACCTTCAAAAAGCTATGGAGGTGATGACAAAGCCTTCACTTCGAACGAAGCTGCAAGATGAGGACAAGGAAGAGGCCAAGGCAGAGGACAACAACAAAGAGGCAAAGGCCAAAGCAACTCCTACAGAGGAGGAAATCAAAATAGAGGTGGAAATCAAAATAGAGGAGCCAATCAGAACCAAAGCGGCAATGCAAGCCATGGAAATCAAGGACGAGGAAGTAACAAGACTAAATCAGCTTGTTTCAATTATGGGAAACAAGGACACTTCGCTCGTGACTGCTGGTCAAAGTCTTCAAAATATCAAAGCAGTCAATATGGCTCATTCTACGGAGAAGAAGAAGGTCCATCAAATATTTTTCTCTCTTATGTACAGTCAGATCAAAATCTTAAAGATACATGGATTTTGGATACTCGTTGCTCCAACCACATGAGTGGCAAAGAAAATCTCTTTACTAAATTAGATTCAAATTACAAATCCCATGTTAAGTTAGGGGCTAATAAATCTTTGCAAGTTGAAGGCATTGGAGCTATGGAAGTTCCAACAAAATAAGGCCTTAAAAAAGTGAATGACATATACTATACTCCATAGCTACAACACAATTTGTTAAGTGTTGGCCAAATGATGGAGAAGCATTACAAATTAGTTTTTGATGAAAGAAAATGTACAATCCTTGATAAAAACAATTGTAACGGAGTCATCACAGAAGTACCTATGACAAAGAATAGGTTATTCCCTCTAAAATTTGGTGAGCCAGGGGGAGCTCAACTTGCAAACATTGCTTTTACAAATCCAAGTGTATTGTGGCACTTGAGATATGGTCACCTCAATTCCGCTAGCTTGAAAATGTTAACATCACAAGCTATGGTGACAGGACTACCAAAAATTCAAGAACATAAGAAGGTATGCGAAGCATGTGCTTTGGGAAAGCACTCCAGAACGAAGTTTCCAAGAGGCCAAACATGGAGAGCAAGCTATCCTCTTCAGCTAGTACATTCGGACATCTGTGGTCCAATGCAAACAAAAAGCCTTGGAAACAATTCTTATTTTCTAACATTCATAGATGATTATTCTAGAATGTGCTTGATCTATTTTCTAAAACACAAAGATGAAGCATTTGATTGCTTCATAGACTTCAAAAATAATGTATAAAAGCAATATGACTACTATGTCAAATGTCTTCGCACTGATAGAGGAGGAGAGTACTCCTCAAATGAATTTTTAAATAATTGTAAGTAAAATGGGATAAAAAGGCAGTTCACCACTGCCTATACCCCACAGCAGAATGGTGTGGCTAAGAGAAAGAACCGCACCCTTGTTGAAATGGCACGAACGATGCTTCAGACAAAGCATCTAACATATAGCTATTGGGAAGATGCAGTGAGAACTAGTGCATATATTCTAAATAGAAGTCCGACTTCTAGTTTAGATGGTATCACTCCTTATGAAGGATGGTACGGTAAGAAACCAAATGTCAAACATTTTCGAGTATTTGGTTCTTTAGCTTATGCACACATTCTTGAGGAGAAGAGAAAGAAGCTTTATCTCAAGAGTCAAGCATGTATTTTTGTAGGGTATTGTGAATCGACCAAAGAGTATAAATTGTACAATCCCAAGACACATAAAATAATTATCTCCAGGGATGTAATTTTTGATGAAGGGGGAGAATGGGGTCATAAAAAATTTGTTGATATAGACTCTAATTCGGAAATTTCCACATTTGTACACCCCAAGAAAAGTAGTGGAAATAGTTCCCCTCCACAAAGTCCACATCAGGAATCTTCATCAAGTACATCAAGTGGTACACCAAGTCCAAGAGGGACTCATTTTTTGGCACCCCCAAACTCTCCAAAACGATTTCAGAGATCTGTAAGTGCTCCAAGTCCGATGGATATTGATCCAGTTTCTCAAAGGAAAGAGACAAATAGAGGAAAGTGCATACTACAGAGTCATCCATCTTCTCAAATGTTGGATAGGAATTTCCAACAAAGATACACTAGGAGTCAAGCTAGTGAGATGGACGACATTTTGTCAAGACTTGAAAATCTTCAAATGTCAGGAGATGATGAGTCTCATGAACCAAGGGGTGATGTAGTCAATTATGCTTTGTTGGCTGCTGCACAGCTAGAACCATCTAGCTATGAAAAAGCATGTACTAAAATTATATGGCAAGATGCCATGGAAGAGGAAATATCCTCAATTAAAAAGAATGATACTTGGGAGCTTGTGAAGCTTCCCAAGGGAAAAAAATGTGTTGGATGTAAATGGGTCTATAAGACCAAATTCAATGCTGATGGAAGCATTGAAAGGCACAAGGCAAGATTAGTAGCTAAGGGTTTTACTCAGAAATATGGAATATATTATGAGGAAACCTTTGCTCCAGTTGCTCGACAAGAAACAATCAAAACTGTTCTTTCCTTGGCAGCCCATAAAGGATGGAACATTCAACACATGGATGTGAAAAGTGCATTTTTAAATGGATACCTGATAGAAGAGGTGTATGTTCAAGAACCTCAAGGTTTCCAAGAACAAGGAAAAGAGAACCTTGTTTATAAATTGAAAAAAGCACTTTATGGCCTGAAGCAAGCACCACGAGCGTGGTACTCACGAATTGACGACTATTTCAATGAGTATGGTTTCACAAAAAGCAAGAGTGAACCAACTCTATACTACCTGAAGAATGGAGTAGATATCCTCATAGTTTGTTTATATGTGGATGATCTAATATTTATGGGTAGTAATAATAAAATGAATATGGAGTTCAAAAACTCCATGATGAATCGGTTTGAGATGAAGGATCTCGGATTAATGAGATACTTCCTAGGAATGGAAGTACATCAATCAAAGAATGGGATCTTCATATGTCAACATAAATATGCTTATGACATGATCAAGAAATTTGCTATGCAGCAGTGCAAATCAGTTGCAACACCAACAGGACATGGAATCCAACTAAGCAAAGATGATGGAGCACCAAAATTTGACATGACCAATTTCAGAAGCATGGTTGGGAGTTTAATGTTTCTCACCAACACTAGGCCAGATATACAGTATGTTGTTTCTCTAGTATCAAGGTTTATGGCATGCCCATCCGAGCTGCATCTTAAAGCAACCAAACGAATTTTACGATATGTAAAAGGTACATTGAATTTTGGAATCCATTACCACAAGTCTAACTCTGTGAAGTTAGTTGGTTATAGTGACAACGATTGGGGCGATAATATAGATGATAGAAAATCTACATCAGGGAACTGTTTTAGTCTAGGTTCAGGACTAATAACTTGGAGTTCCAAGAAGCAATCTGTTGTAGCATTATCATCTACAGAAGCTGAGTATATAGCCATTACCCATGCTAGTACTCAAATCCTCTGGTTGAGGAAAATCCTTGAAGAGATTGGCAAAAAACAAATTGGTCCAACCAAACTAAATTGTGATAATATTAGTGCCATACAGTTGGCATATAATCCAATCCACCACAAAAGGTCAAAACATTTTGATATGAAGTATCACTTCATAAGAGATATGGTGGAACAACAGATAGTTGAGCTTCAATACTGCAGCACTTTGGATAATCTAGCAGACATCTTCACCAAATGCATGGCTAAAGCTCAATTTATAAAGTTGAGAGACTGTATAGTCAGTCCTCTCAACTTTAAGGGGGAGAATGTTGGAAAATTACCATTGGTAAAAGGTTAAATAGAGTATTTTACCTTGGGTAAGTTTACTTACCTTTTACCTTACCTGGACGGCAGTTGGACGACAGCATCTTTGGGCGGCAAGAGAGTTTTAATTTAATTTCTTCTCCCTTCCCTTAACTTCTCCTATTACCCCCTTTTCTCTAGTATGGTTATTTTGTGTTTATTTAAATCATTTGTAACCTAATTTAAAGTAAATGGTTAATGCATATTTTACCTTTGCATCGAATAACTCACCTCTCACAAATTTCTTATCTAAGTTATGGTATTCCTAGCATTCTCTCATATCATGGAGCCAAACTAAGAATGTTATGTGACCCAAGGATCCTATGGCATCATGATAAGGTATGGTAATGATAATAAGATGCAGCCTAAATATCATTCTGATCCACCTAAATTCTAGAGTCTAGATGGTGGAAATAATAGATAATCCTTGGTGGTGTGACCAATTGAGATTGGTGGGTGAAACTAGTTCCCTCTTCCTTAGCCTCATAGGCAATTCTTCCCATATCATCTTATAGGCTTTCTTAGCTCTCTCAAGGTAGGATTCAAAAAATTATTGAAACTACCTAGTTTATTCCTTTAGATGAATAACATACTAAGATTTAATATCTACTCTACTAATTAGCTTCAGGTTCCTGGTAATAACTGTAGGGGCATTAGGATGTTCAAATATTATCTATATCCCTACTAGAGATTCTCTACTTACATATTCTATAACCTTATCTCTATGATGAATTTAATTTTATAGGCAAAGGTTCTCAACTAGACATCCCCAACATAAATGTTGGGAGAAAATTTATAATCTTCAACCATTACAAAGTTGTGAATAAAAAATTCACAAAGCAGGTTTTTTGCTCAAGTGTACTAGATATGTATACCTCTAAAAACTCTTGTAGTGTTTCAAGAGTATATATCAGTCTAGAATGTTAGCAACTATAGGTGGTGGCATATTACATTATTGTTGTATTTATTAAAATAGCGCTTTAAGCGCTCTCTAAGTTAGGTTTGGTAGTTAGCAACTACCATACCTACTTTATATGTGTATATATTGAAATCAATATCAATTCAAATACTACCGATTGCACTGATTTCCACATGGTATCAGAGCTAAGGTTAAGGCGCTAGCGGTTCAAGGTTGGAGACGATGGTTACATTCAATAACCACCCTAACTACAATGTTCTTGGTGAAAACAATCCTCGACGCACGTTGTGGCAGACAGATCAACAATCCTCGAAGCATGCTAGATGCATACTGGTCCATGCTGACGCACGCTATGGTAGACAAACCAACAATCCTTGAAGCACGCTAGACGTAGACTGGTAGACGCTAACGCAAGACCGTAGATCGAGACCAGGCTCAATGCTGACTGGGCAAGAAACCTAAAAAATCCCCCTGTAGGCGAGTGATGATGTGGCGAGGGTGAAATAGACATCATCCGACGTGGTGGACATGCAAATCGAGGGATACAAACTAACAGAAGATGACATGGCAGTTCCAGGTCAGCATGAGATACGATTTTCAAAGGTGACGTGGTGCAGTTGGAAGGGGAAAAATACTAGGGGGTGACCACTTGAAGGCAGCCACCATAGTAGTTGTGCCTTCATCCTTAAATCCCACCTGCAATGCATCATCTTGATGCATGTGGGATAATGGTGCAAAATTTGTTTAAAAAAAAAACCTATCATCGGGATAAAGTTAAGGCGTCATGTCCCTCCATTCAGAAGCATCAGTTGGCATGGTTTTTTGAGTTGCTTGCTACTATGGATGAGGTCTGCTATTCAAATCCCACCAAGGGGTTATCCAAACATTTTGATGCCCGATCATGCGTTTTGTTACCTCTCGAGGAAAAAATGACGTCCTGCAATGGCCGATGATGCCCCTCGAGGCCATGTGATGTCCCATGATGGCCGGTGATGCCCTACATAGTAAAATTGGTGCTCCACACAACAAAAGTGATTCTTAAGCAAAAAACAATTTGACGCCCCTAGCAAGCAATGTTGAAACTTCACAACTTTTTGTCAATTTTTTGCAATATTTTTCCTAACCAATTTGGACCCATTTGGACCTCGGAGGGTAATTTTTTTCTCACCAGGGGTATTTGTCTATCCAAAGAAGACCACGAAGCATTTTTTCTTCTGCATACAACCAAACAAGACACGTTTTTTCGAGGTATTCTTCCATACTCGATTTCTTCCTTTCTAAGCATTTCTAGAGGGATAAGTTTTTTTTAGGAATTAGGAAGGGCCCATATACATTTATTTCCTCATTATTTATTTTGCAATAAAAAGGGGAAATCTTAAGCATTTATTTTTTGTAAAATTCTAATACAAAGGGGGAATTAAATTGAAAATAATTGGCATTGTAATAGGTGCATTTTCGATGGAAATCGACACCTAAAGTAGTTAAATTTGTGGGTATTTGTGATTGTATTTTGCATTTACATTTCTTGTTTTCTTGCATTTACAATCATAAAAATAAAGCAAAAAAAAAAGAGAAAAAAACTTTAAATTTCTACACGTATTTGTGCAATTTATTGCACAACAGTGTTCAGTATATATGGTACCTCTGGTCCACACTTATAGGTTATGCTATCGTGCTTGGACTACTGTATCTAACACCTAATATAGCTGCAACAAATATATCTAAGATTTTTCGCTATCAATCATCGGGGATAAATAAGGCAAGCCAGTTTTGATATTCACTCCATTCATACCCACATCGTTATTGTTGTTAGACGTAAATCCTGACGAAGGGCTTTTCGTAGTATTTAGGGGAAGTTACACCTCGTGCATGAGGAAAAGACCTTCTATGGTAGGTGTCATAAACAAAACAATGCCCTTTCAGTATCACCTAAGTTCCATGTATCGTTCTACACTTATATACTTATAGTCTCCCTCATGTAAGGGTAGGAATATAGAGTAGTTTTGGTATAAATTTCTGGAAGTTATAAAGAAAGAGAGGCCAATTGGTGTTATAAGGAACCTTCACAATGTCCACTATTCACAAATATCTCTCAGATTCATAGTTGTTGAAAGGTTCTAACTTCACACCATGGAAGACAAATATGTGTGTTATTCTTCAAGTGGAAGATTTGTGGGATGTAGTGATTGGCACTACAAAACACCCTACCATAGTAGGAGCAGATCAAGAAGCTTTTGATAATAAGGATAAGAGATACCTCGTGTTAATTTTTCTTACTACTACAGATGAGGTCCAACCTCATATATGTGATGCCAAAACTGGGAAAGAAGCCTAGGATGCTTTGATTACCATTTGTGAAGGTAAGAATTGGTCCATTATTCTACACCTTCAAACTCAACTACATACACTCAGTATGAAATCTGGTGAGACAGTAGACCTATTCCTCTACAGAGTGGTGAAATTGAAATCCAAATTGAATGCAATGGGACAACCAGTGGATGATTCTCTCTTGACCTCAGTCATCTTGCAAGCATTGCCAAAGTCCTATAAGATGTTTATAACCTCTCTTAATGTATCTAGTAGACAAGTTTCATTTGTGGAATTGGTAAATTTACTTCAAACTAAGGAGGCAAATCAGTTTCAATAGGATGAAGTGCCATAAAATACCCTCTACACCAAACAATGGGGTAAGAAACAAGGTCAGTTCAAAAAGGAGGATCCTCATCAAAGGGAAAAGGGAAACAACATCAGCAAAAAAAAAACAATATTGTAATATTTGTGATATGAATAACCATGACACCAACAGGTGTTGGTTTAAGAACAAGCAACAAAATAACCATGATCATAAGAAGAAGGTAAAAGGGAAATACAAACCATAGAAAAAGAACAAGCAACCCAATGGGTATGTTGCTTATACCGAGTCAAATTCATACTCATATTCTGTAGAATCAGACTCTGACTCAGAATCTAAGTGAGCACACAAGGTGCTCATGAATCATACTTCATCTCTCATGATTCATACTTCATCTCCATCGATATATGTTGTATGGTATATTGATTCAGGTTCTAGTAAGCACATAACTAGCGATAAATCATGGTTTGAGACATTTGAGGAGAAAGAAGGTAAGCCAGTAACAATTGTTGAAAATCAAGTCTACCAAGTGAAGGGTGAAGGTGATATTTCTGTCACTCTTCTCGATGGCAAATATCAGATTAAGAAGGTACTCTATGTTCCTAGATTGGCTAATAATTTATTGTCAGTCCCTTAGATGTTGGATCGAGATATGGATGTTGTGTTCCATGTTGTGAAAGGAAAAAAGAGATGTTTTATAACCAAAAAAGGAAAACATGTAGCAACCGAATCATACAAGCATGGATTGTTCATTTTAGATGTCATTTCAATGCCTCATGTTGCCCTAGCAGCAACTATAAAGGAGGATACTTATCTATGGCACAAGAGATATGGGCATCTAAGTTTAGGATATTTGCTCGAGTTGAGCAAATATGATATGGTGAGAGGACTTCCCAACCTTTCATCCACATTGTCAGTTTGCTCGGATTGCTTAGAAGGGAAGCAACATCGGGTCCCATTTGAAGTTAGCTCTTCATAAGCTAAGAAACCTTTAGAGTTGGTACACACCAATATGTACAGTCCTATGACAACTATCTATGGTGGAAAGAAGTATTTTCAATTCACTCACGCAATATGTGGGTTTTCTTCCTTCCATTGAAGTCCATGGTATTTTTGTACTTTTAACAGTTCAAGAAGCTTGTTGAGAAGGAGTTAGGATGTTCCATCAAAACCCTCCACTCAGATCGAGGGGGGAATATACTTCCAAGGATTTTTTATCATTTTTGAAATAACATGGGATTAAGATACAACTGACTATAGCCGATAATCCACAACAAAATGGAGTTTTAGAGAGGAGAAATCATTCCATTGTGGAAATGGTTCGATGTATGCTAAAGGGAGCACATCTTGAGCATGAGTATTGGGCAGAAGTAGTAAAAACAACATCATACCTCCTGAATAAAGCACCCACAAGAGCTCTACAGGGGAAAACCCCACAAGAAACATGGAGTGGTAAGAAACCCTCCATTTCTCATCTAAAGATTTTTGGATGTAAGGCGTTCATGCACCTACCAAAATAGAAAAGAAAGAAGTTATATGAGAAGACCCTGCAATGTATCTTTCTTGGTAATGATGAGCATTAAAAGGGATATCGATTGATAGATCCTATGACCAAGAAGACACATATAAGTTGAGATGTGGTATTTTATGAAGCTTTCACATCAAATAACACTTCTACAATTGTATACCTTGAGTATTATGAGCCTAAGAAAGAGGTGCCTCCCCCATAGAACAAGATTCTAAAATGGTATACAAGTACATTGAGAGATTCAAAGTTGGAATTACTTTTAGACCTAAGTCTAGATCGACCTTGTACTCGTAGTATGACCCAGCAAATGAGAGCAATAGCATCAACTTCATAGGTTGACGAGCTTTGCCAATAATTTGATGAACTTTTGGTAGATGTAGAGAAAAATAGTGAAATAAATATGGAGGATGAAAGGTTTTATATGCTAGAATTGGATGAAAATGAACCCACAACAGTTCATGATGCACTTAGTGAGCCTCAGTGGAAGGCTTCTATGGAAGCCGAACATACATATCTCATGAAAAATCATACATGGAAGCTAGTAAATATGCCTTCAGGAAAGAAGCCCATTGGCTATAAATGGGTGTTCAAAGTGAAGTATAGGGTAGATGGTACTATTGATAAGCATAAAGCCCATCTTGTTGCCAAGGATTATGCTCAGAAAGAAGGCATATATTATGAAGAGACTTTTGCCCCTTCTGCAAAAATGACTACCATTCAAGTACTTTGTGCCATGGTAGCTTAGTTTGGATGGAAGTTACATCATATGGATGTAAAGAGTGCTTTCTTGAATGGTGACCTACAAGAAGAAGTGTACATGACCCAACCATAAGGATTTGTTGTTGAAGGGTAAGAACAAAAAGTTTGTAAGTTGATCAAATCCTTGTATGGGCTGAAATAAGATCCTCGAGGTTGGTACATCAAAATAGACAGTCACCTAGTATAGCATGGTTTTCAAATAAGTCCTTCAGATGCAAATATCTATATAAAGAACAATGGTTTTGACATAGTGATTTTGGTGTTATATGTAGATGATTTGATCATAACAGGAAGCTCAGAGAATATGATTGATGCAGTAAAATATGATTTGAAAAAATATTTTGAAATGACAGATCTAGGACTTCTTCACTATTGTCTTGGTTTGGAAGTAACTCAGAAAAAAGAATCATATACGAGTAACACAAAAAAATATGCCAAGACATTGCTTGATAAATATCGCATGACTGACTATAATGGAGCCTAAACTTAAGCTCTCGTGATATGATCAATCACCACAGATAGAGGGTACTCTCTATCACCAAATGATTGGTAGTCTCATATATCTGACAAATACCAGGCCAAATCTTAGTTTTGTTGTGGGTTATCTTTCAAGGTTCATGCAGGAACCAAAGGTGAGTCATTGGAAAGCAACAAAGAGAGTTCTTCATTATGTCCGTGGTACTATAGATTTTGGCTTGGAGTACAAGAAGAATAGCAAGTTCTATCTACAAGGATACATAGACTCAGATTATACCAGATCCATTGATGATCGCAAGTCGACATCTAGATACATTTTCATCTTAGATATGGTCCTATCTCTTGGCATAGTAAGAATCAGCAGGTGGTTGCAATATCATCCATAGAGGTAGAATATCATGTAGCTAGTGGAGCAATCTGCAAGATAATATGGTTAAGTCACATCCTTTCAAACATGGGTCTTCCAAAGACACTTCCACTTCATTTGTTTTGTGAAAATCTAGGTGTTTTGAATCTCATCAAGAATCCAATATTCCATGATCGTACCAAACACATCGACACTCGATGTCATTTCATTTGTGATGAAGTTCCAAAGCACCACATATAGCTCCATTACATTCCCACTGATCAACAAGTTGCAGATATTTTCACCAATATAGTTGCTCGTGTCAAAGTTGAATTATTTTGCAATGCTCTATGTATTTGCCAATAATGTAATAAGGGGGGATGTTAGAAACTATAGGTGGTGGCATATTACATTATTGTTTTATTTATTAAAATAGCACTTTAAGCACTCTCCAAGTTAGGTTTGGTAGTTATCAACTACCATACCTACATTATATGTGTATATATTGAAACCAATATCAATTCAAATGTTGTTGATTGCATTGATTTCCACATAGAATACATTCTAAGAAGCTACCACCTAAAGAATTGTCCTATAAAAATAGGCTATAAACCCTTGTTGGATGCCTACACTACAACATTTGTACAACAATGTCACAAGTTGCTTAATTTTTTTTTTGTAGTCCAACGAGTTCTATTTCCAACTATTCATTTTTACTTTAATGATATAAGGTATTGTACCCTCTACTCAAGATAAGCACATCTTCTTTCCCACCATTTAATGTTGACATTATGATAATCTAGTTTTACCATATTTTAGGGAAATAACGACCACAGGCCTAAGGGCTTCTAAAGTATTAATTTGTACCTCTTTGTCCTAATGTGAAATGGAACCTTCTACTTACATATCTAGTCTATTGTAATTATACTCTATAATTTCCTATTGTGATTTTTGAGCACTTTTTGGCACTAGTTTTGGTGCTTCCTCTAAATGATCCTATTTAATCAAAATTGTTGTTTCTTCTACACTACCTTTCAAATCCTAAAGGATGGTAGCAATTAAGGGGTTTTCTATTTCCTCCAAGTGGTCACCATGATTTGTAGATATTAGGGTTCCTAGAGTCCCTATGTACCTTTGTAGCTTCTTTAGTGCAACCAATTCTTTCTTAATTAGGGCAAGTAGGATATACCTTTCTTAGAGCATCCTTCTAACCTCTTCCAATTCCTCTAATTTTTTCTTCATTTTTCTTTCTAGGATTAGGATTTCATCCCTTGTATCTTTCTCATATATTATCACCACATCTTGTTGTACTCCTCTCCCACTTGTGTCCTTTATCACTATTCTAATCCTTTTTTCTTCTTCTCTTCCTACTCCATGGTAGAACTTATTCCTTGTAGGCCAACAATCTATGCTTCTATGTTATCTTTCTATATTTTGTGCTTTTCTAGCACCTTTGATGTTTTAATCATAGATAGTGATTCTTTTGATGATGTCTCACTTTGAGATAGCTTTCAGAAGCTATCGAATGAAGTGTTGTTTATAGATAATTTTTATAATTCCATGATATCTAAGAGGACCTTCTTTCTCTTGTATCCTTTTGGCCATTATATGCAAATAAGAACATAAAAAATATAATAGGTCTATCCTTACTTTGGGTCTTCTAACCCCATGTCATAGATACATTAAAATTTTCAAGTGTTATCCAAAACTAGAGAAAATTGACCCTCATAAGTAAAATAGTGCATGACCCAAATGGACACTACCTCCCATGGCTTTACCAAACTAGTAATCCTGATGCCCTTACACATATTTTACCTATCATTTCATATTTTGATTTAGGGTCTTCCTCTTTTGTTAATATTTTGAAAAATTCATGTAATGGGGGCCATGAACCAAAAACTTTCACATATGTAGGGAATCTAAGAAATTGTACTCAAGGTTTTGGTTATTACCTATATTGTGGCTTCCCTGAGTGTTGATTTTACTTATTGAAGGCAATTACAAAATTTATCCATGAGAATGGCATCGAACCCATTGAACAATCAAAGAAAATCCAGCCAACATGTAATTTGAAATGCTTTTGCCACTTTGCATTGTTGCAACAACTCCACAATCATATGCAGGATCAAACATTTTCCTATGTCTATCCATTATAGTCAAGTGAAAAAATAGAAAGCAAGGTATTACATCTATGTAATTCAAATTCAACAAAAATAGTTCTAGAGTGGTAAAGTTGATGGTGGTAAAAACTCTTCATCATTTCTACTACATGTATGCAAAGGTAACCACTTTCCATAGCCTTCGTCTAATTCATAATTAGTTCTCAATGGTGTTTCTTTAAATTTCTAGTACTAAGTGGTTGTTAGCTTTTTATGGCCTTCCTTGAGACCTTTTGTTCAACCTTCTGCTTATGGAAGTATTGGTGGTGATGAGCCTTAGGAGATAACAATCACAAGATGTTGAATAACATGAAAGAAAGTAAATCTTCTAGATTACTAAAGTATGTTGTAAATATAAATCATATAAAATATTATAATGTAGCTATGGAGGAAATGAGAACTCCATTAACAAAGCTACTGACCTACATTGTATCCATCACCAATGAATGGTGAGGCACACAAAACTACAATATCCACTAATATACGCTATCTGACTATGTTCCCTGACTCTATCTATCTATCTAAGAGTCCATCCTTATATAGGTAAAATAGGATACTTGGCCAACACTCTATCTAGCTATGTAAGGGACAACTTGCACATTGAAACTTGTGCATTTATTACATTGCATGAAGTAACTAGATAACTTGCATAGGAAGTAATCTAAGTATGTATCTTGGAGGATATATTTACATAACCCAAATTATGGAATAGACTCTATTTCTAACACCTCCATGTATTACATTATTTGGGTATTGAAGGCATTAGTATTCAATATGGATCTTCATCGTCTTCTACTTGATATTTGTAATCTTCTTCCTCTGTATTATTTGTAACTTGTTCAGGAAAATAGTTAGTGTCTCTGTAGTATGTTACATTTGTTGATGGATTTTTCACTTCAATATCCTTTGTGGTTTCTTCCACTTCTTCAAATTATTCTATCCTCTGAACCAAGTGACATTTCTAATTTTTCTTCTGATATTCAAGTTCAATATAACTGGTAGGTCATTGAAATTGTTGTTGATGAGGGTTCCTTTGGTATTTTCATGAATAAAACTAATTTCCATTATTTATCTGATTTATTTGGTTTTGGTTTTTGGGATTATATCTGCAATAGTTGGTATTGTGTCCTTTCTTTCTATAGATCTGATAATACCATGTTTTTTGTCCTCTTGCTGAAGAAGCAATATTTCCCTATGGATTATCTTTTGATGCCAATGCAGTGTTAGTCATCTCATATTTCATAGTATTTTCTACTTCATATTATTGAAGTATATTGACTAAATCATCAAAATAAGTATCTTTACTCAGGAGCTGCAAAGATGTTACCAAATATTTATAGCTTACTAGAAGTGCTCTCATGGTTACTTGAGTAAGAAGTTCATCTTTAACTGCTTCACCTAAGGTTAACAATTTTTCTTTAATATCTACTACCTTCCTTAGGAGCAGTTCTATACTTTCTCCACTATACATTTTCAATGAGTGAAGTTAAGTTTGCAAATGAAGAATAGTTACCTTATTCTTTCCTTCAAATATTTTTTGTATGTTTATCCCTGCATCTAGATATGTTTTGTCTAAATTGATATACGGTTGAATCTCATCAGTGATAGCAAAATTTTTTATCATTAAGGCATTTAAATCATTTTCTTCAAACTTTATAATTTTTGTTTCACCTATGGTAGGTTTCTATGTTTAACCTTTTGTTGGAAATCTGGCCAGCCATACATTAAAACGAAAATTTGGGCTGTTAGATGATGTTTTCAGCCTTGGAAAGTGTCTCCTCTTAGAGGAGACAAAACAAAATCGTAGAGCTTCAAAATCTGTGCAATCTGCAAAAAAAATGGGCTCAAACGAACACCCGAGTCAAAAGTTATGGCCGAAATACTAAGACATGTAATAAACACCGTCGATGTAGATCCGACGGATGTGATTTGCTAGGGTTAGGGTTTGCTTTGTTTTTTCTTACTTAAGGTAGTTTTAGGGTTTTATTTTATGAAGAAGAATTTTGCATTGTAGCAAGTGTGTGAGCTCTTCTAGAGCCTGTGAGGAGATTGTAACAGAGTACTGAAACTCTGCTAGAATTATTCCAGATAATAAGAAGATAATATTTGCTCCAATTTTATTTTATTGTATTATTGTAAATTCTTCATTTGGTATCAGAGCGAGGCGATCGAGAAATTGGGTTTGAGTAACTATGGAATTTTTGCTGCAAGTTTTACAGAAGCTTCTCGGAGATCTCAGTTCATGTTGAAGGGAGCTATTATGGCCAACAACACCAATTCAATTTCGATCCCAAAATTTGATGGTTCCGACTACGAATATTGGAGCATCCGGATGAGGATGATTCTGAAGGCAAAAGGAGCTTGGGCCATCATTGAAGCTGGGTTCACCGAACCAAAATACTGGAGTGCATTGACTACAGATCAAAAGAAGGAGATGCAGGAGAAAGAGAAAGAAAATAATTTGGCTTTGGCTTTCATCCAGTCGACTCTAGACAAGAGTCTCTTTCCTTGGATTTTTGCCTACGTTTTAGCTCAAGAAGCTTGGAAGGCGTTGAAGGAGAATTACCAGGGGAGTGCCCAAGTTAAGGAGGTGAAGTTGTAGACTTTGTGGAGATATTTTGAAAATCTCAAACAGGAGGAGAATGAAACTGCAGGAGATTACTGTGTTTGGGTAAAAATAGTAGTAAATAAAATGGCCACACTTGGAGAGATCATAGAGCAAAATGTAGTAATTAAAAAGGTTTTAAGAACCTTGATAGAGAAGTTTGACAGTGCAGCCCTTATCATAGAAGAAACGAAAGACCTCTCAAAAATGGATATAGATTCATTAATTGGCTCTCTCACATCTCATGAAGAGAGAATTGCCAAGAGGAAGAAGGATAAAGAAGGAGGTTCTATAGAGGAACAAGATTTTTTGGCAAAAGAGAATGATGGAGGAAGAGGTCACGGTAGGGGTTCCAGAGGAAGAGGAAGAAATGGAAGAGGAGGTAGAAGAGGCTCCTACGGTGGTAGAGGTCGAGGAAGATCTCAAGATTCAGACAATGACCAAGCTCATGCTGCAAGAGGAGGATCCAGTGCAAGAGGAAGAGGTAGAGGCCGAGATATGAGAAATGTGCAGTGTTACAATTGTAACAAATATGGCCATTATGAGAGGGATTGCAAGCTAAAAAAATCAGCACATTATGGAGAAGAGGATTCCTATGAGGATGATACTTTGTTCTGTATGATTGAAGAAAAAGTGGAGCAAGCAACTTTCCTCTCTACACAGAATAGCACAAAGGAGACATGGATCCTGGACAATGGGTGCACAAACCATATGACCGACAAGAGGGATGTATTTTCATCTCTTGATTCTTCTTATCAATCCAATATCAGGCTTGGGGATGAGAAGAGCTTGGAGGTGGTTGCGAAAGGAGAAATGGAGGTTCCTACCAGGAGAGGAAAAATAATGAAGGTAAAATATATTTACTATGCACCCCGTTTGAAGCATTCATTAATGAGTATTGGTCAAATGTTGGAAAAGGATTATAAGTTAGTGTTTGAGGATAGAATGTGCAAAATTTATGATCAGAGGAGAAAATTGATTACCACTGTAAATATGACCAAGAACAGGCTCTTCCCATTACAGTTTTTAGATCAAGGGGGAGCTCTAGCATTTGTTGGTGTAGAAGGTAAGGAGAGGCTATGGCATTTACGGTTTGGGCATTTAAATTATAAGAGTTTGAAGATGCTTTCACCACTTGTCTATGGGTTGCCAAAATTTGAAGACTCCAAGGAGGTTTGTGAAGGTTGTGCACTTGGCAAACATGCAAGGGGGAAGTTTTCGCATGGTGAAGCATGGAGGGCCCAACATCCATTGCAGTTGGTTCATAGTGACATTTGTGGACCAATGCAGACACAGAGTATGGGTAAAGCTTCTTACTTTCTGACTTTTATTGATGATTTCTCCAGATATTGTTGGGTTTATTTTATTAAGCATAAGGATGAGGTATTCAATTGCTTCAAGAATTTTAAGGCTCTAGTTGAAAATGAGAGTGGTCATTATATCAAATGTTTGAGGACAGATAGAGGAGGTGAGTTCTGTTCTCATGAATTTGATGATTTCTGTAGTGAGTTTGGGATTAAAAGGTAGAAAACAAGTCCTTACACACCTCAACAGAATGGGGTGGCTGAAAGAAAGAATAGGACTTTGGTGGAGATGGCACGGTGCATGATGCAAGAAAAAGGTATGAGTAAGTTTTATTGGGCTGAAGCAATTAGGACTGCTAATTACATTTTAAATAGAAGTCCTACTAAGAGTCTTGAGAATATTACCCCTTATGAATGTTGGTACAACAAGAAGCCAAATGTAAATCATTTTAGAGTTTTTGGATGTGTGGCTTTTGTGCATGTTAATGGTGAGAATAGGAAGAAGTTGGATGCAAAGAGTGAAAAATGTATTTTTATTGGGTACAAGTGAGCAATCTAAGGCTTACAGGTTCTTTAATCCTATTTCACATAAAATAATTGTATCTAGAGATGCAATTTTTGATGAAGGGGGAAGTTGGGGATCACAAAAATTGTTTGTTGAGGATGTTTTTGGTGAAGAGAAGGTGGAACCAAGCCATGTTTCAGTTCAGCCCAGCCATGAAAAAGTTTCCAGTTCATCTTCTACAAGTGCACCTTCAAGTCCAAGAGAAGGTTCTTCCAGTAGTTCTCCACCTCCATCACCACCGGCCAAAGGAAAAGGTAAAATATTGTTGAAGGATCACCCAGAATCTCAAATTCTTGATAAGAATTTCCATAAGAGGGTGACAAGGAGTCAACATACAGAGATGAATGCAGTAATAGAGAGGTTAGAGAACCTGCATCTTTATGGAGATGATGATAGTGGAGATCCCAAAGGTGATGTTGTAAACTATGCACTTGTTTCACAAGTTTCAAAAGTTGTTGTTGATGATTTTGAGCCTTCATGTTTTGAGCATGCTAGTACTAACAAAGTGTGGATGAAGGCTATGCAAGAAGAAATGCATTCTATTGAAAAGAATGATACTTGGGAGTTGTGTGATTTTCCCAAGGATAGGAAATATGTAGGATGCAAGTGGGTCTACAAGATCAAGAAGAACAATGATGGATCCATTGAGAGGTACAAGGCATGGTTGGTAGCAAAGGGTTTCACTCAGAAATATGGTTTGGACTATGAGGAAACATTTGCTCCAAGTGGCAAGGCAAGAAATAGTAAGGATGTTGCTATCATTGGCAGCTCATAAAAGGTGGAGGGTGCATCATATGGATGTCAAAAGTGCATTTCTCAATGGGTATTTAGATGAAGAAGTATATGTGGAACAACCACAAGGTTTTGTTGTCCAAGGAAAAGAAGATCAAGTCTACAGGTTGAAGAAGGCTCTATATGGGCTGAAGCAAGCTCCAAGAGCTTGGTATGCTAGAATCCATGACTACTTCCTGCAGTGTAATTTTGAAAGGAGTAAGAGTGAGCCCACTTTGTACTACAAAAGGGAAGGTAATGATATTCTTATTGTATGCCTTTATGTTGATGATATGTTATTTATGGGGAGTAGTTCTTCTTTGAATGATTCTTTTAAACATGATATGAAGAAGGAGTTTGAGATGTCTGATTTGGGTTTGATGAGTTACTTTCTTGGGATGGAAGTACATCAAACTAGCAATGAGATTTTTGTTTGTCAATCCAAATATGTAAGGGATATGCTGAAGAGATTTGGTTTGAGTGAATGTAAACCTGTAGCAACACCCATTGCACATGGGGAGATCTTGAGTTTGGAGGATGGAGCTGAAAGGGCAAACAAAATAGAGTACAAGAGTATTGTTGGTAGCCTTATGTTCCTTTGTAACACTAGGCCGGATATATGCTTTGTTGTTTCACAATGTTCCAGGTATATGGCTAATCCATCACAGTTACATTTGAAGGCAACGAAGAGGATTTTGAGGTATGTTCATGGAACAATTGATTATGGGATCCACTACTCACAGGCAAAGAATTTGAAGTTAGTGGGATTCAATGACAATGATTGGGGCAGTAATATTGATGATAGGAAATCCACGAGTGGGCACTATTTTTCTCTTGGTTCAGGTTTGGTGACATGGAGTTCCAAGAAATAAGCTACAGTGGCGTTGTCTTCTACTGAAGCAGAGTATATTGCACTTACATCGGCAAGTGCACAAGCATTGTGGCTTTGAAAGGTGCTAGGAGAGATTGGGGAGAAGCAAGGGACTCCAACTACTTTATTCTATGATAATCAGAGTGCCATTAAGTTGGCACATAATCCTATCCACCATACCAGGTCCAAGCATTTTGACATCAAGTACCACTTCATTCGGGACATGGTAGAGAAGGAACAAGTTAAATTGAGGTATTGCTCCACACACGATCAAGTAGCAGATATTTTTACTAAGGGAGTAGTAAAACCTCAGTTTTTGTTGCTAAGGGACTTGATAGTCAATCCCCTTACCAGCAAGGGGGAGAATGTTGGAAATCTGGCCAGCCATACATTAAAACAAAAATTTGGGCCGTTAGATGATGTTTTCAGCCTTGGAAAGCATCTCCTCTTAGAGGAGACAAAACAAAATCGTAGAGCTTCAAAATCTGTGCAATCTGGAAAAAAATGGGCTCAAACGGACACCCGAGTCAAAAGTTATGGCCGAAATACTAAGACATGTAATAAACACCGTCGATGTAGATCCGACGGATGTGATTTGCTAGGGTTAGGGTTTGCTTTGTTTTTTCTTACTTAAGGTAGTTTTAGGGTTTTCTTTTATGAAGAAGAATTTTGCATTGTAGCAAGTGTGTGAGCTCTTCCAGAGCCTGTGAGGAGATTGTAACAGAGTATTGAAACTCTGCCAAAATTATTCCAGATAATAAGAAGATAATATTTGCTCCAATTTTGTTTTATTGTATTATTGTAAATTCTTCACCTTTGACTACATCCCAAAGTCTTTCATATACTAAAATTGCTTTCACTTTGTTTTTCCAAGAAAAATAGTTAAGACCCTTGAGAAGTTGAGATTTTGCTAGGAAGAATTTGTTAGATGTCATTTTAAGTCTTCCTAATATCAAGCCTTAGATTTGTAGACTTCCTTATGTCTCCCTAGTATGTTATAGTGTTTTTTGTAAAAATGTGGTAGAAACTAGAGTTCCTAGCAATCTAATGGATGCGAAATAGATGAAATAAGATGCAAATAAAATGGAAAATGGAAAGAATCACTGTTTATAATCGAATCACTTTTACACTGGAGGTAAACCAACCAATGGATCAATAAAATATATTCTTATTCTTTGATGGATGATTGTTAACACCCTTGTGAATGCATATAAGTATCTACCCTAGAGTTGTGAGGTGAAAGGACACAATGGTCCATAAATAAATTAGTGAATTAAATAATAGTAATAGTTAGGATTAGGATCCTAACATGCCACCCTCCTTAAAAAGAGCTTTGTCCTCAAAGTGAAAAGTGAGGAAATTGTTGTTGGATGTGATGAAGTGTTTCCCATGTAGCATCTTTGGAAGGTAGGCCTCTCCATTGAATCAAAAGTTTGGTGATAGTGCGATGTCGAAGTTGTCGAATGCGGTGATCCAGGATAGCTTCAGGTTCAACCATGAGTGCTCCATCCTCTGTGAACTCAGGGAGTTGAGTTTGTGTAGTAATGTGTGTGCCAACTACTAGTTTAAGGCAAGAGACATGGAACACGGGATGAATTTTGGAAGATTATGGTAACTCGAGTTTATAAGCAATGGGCCCAATGCGTTGAAGGACTTTATAAGGCCCATAAAATTTGGGAGCTAACTTTTGGGAACCCTTGATTTTGAGAGAAGTTTGGCGATAAGGTTGAAGATGAAGGAATACCATATCACCTTCTTGAAAATCTCACTCGATCCGATGTTGGTCCGCTTGCTACTTCATACGATGTTGTGCGGTGAGTAAATTATCCTTGAGAAGGTGAAGAATATTATCTCTAGTAGAAAGTTCCATCTCCACTATTGGCACATTGGTACTTCCTAGAATATAAGAGGTAATGGAAGGTGGTACTTGGCCATATAAAGCTTCATATGGTGTCATCTTAATGGCGGTGTGGTATGAGGTATTATACCACCATTCGGCTAAAGGAAGTCATTTAACCCAATGAAGGGGTTGAGTAGAAATAAAACAACGTAGGTAAGTTTCCAAACATTTATTAACAACTTTAGTTTGACCATCGGTTTGGGGATGATAAGCGAAACTCATACGAAGTTGAGTGCCTTGGAGTTTAAACAATTCTCTCCAAAAATTGCTAGTGAAGGTGGGATCACGATCACTGACTATAGTGGAAGGCATGCCATGTAGTTTAAATATATTATCAAGAAAAATTTGGGTGATGGTACTAGTTGTGTAAGGGTGGGCCAAAGGGTAAAAATGAGCATATTTAGATAAGCGATCCACCACAACTAGAATAGTAGTTTTGTCGAAAGATTTTGGAAGGCCTTCAATAAAATCCATGGAAATATCAGCCCATGTTTTGGTTGGGATGGGGAGAGGTTGAAGAAGGCCCGGGGTACCTATTGTCTCTCCTTTTTGTCTTTGGAAGGTCTCACATTCATTCACAAATTTCTTGATATCTTGTTTCATACCTACCCAATAAAAATATCTAGCCACTCTTTTATAAGTTTTGAGGAATCCAGAATGTCCTACAATAGGTGTGGCATGTAACTCATGGAGGAGTTTTGTTCGATATGAGGAGGTAGGTGATAGGACAATATGCCCTTTGTACCTAAGTATGCTATTATTCCAAGAGTAGTGAGGCTTACTTGTGGGGTCTTGTTGTATTTGTTGAATTAATGTTTGTGTTGTGGGATCATTAAACCATTCTTCAGTTACTTGGTCTATCCATTTGGGAATAGGAGAGGAAAGGGCATGTAATTGGGGTATTTCTTCAAATTTTTATGAAAGGGCATCGACGGCCATGTTATCCTTTCCTTTTCTATATATGATCTCATAATCATATCCTAATAGTTTAGTAACCCACTTTTGTTGTTCAGGAGTGGATATGCGCTGCTCAAGAAAATACTTTAGACTATGGTGGTCAGTCCAAATAATGAAACGTTGGTCGATAAGGTAAGGTCTCCAATGTTGAATAGCATGAATAATAGCTAACATCTCTTTTTCATATGTGGAGTGGGCCAAATTCTTTCCAGAAAATACCTTGCTAGTAAAAGCCAAGGGTCTTTCATTTTGCATGAGAATGGCTCCTATTCCTACTCCTGAAGCATCACTTTCAATAATGAATGGTTTAGAAAAATCTAGCATGGCTAACACAGGAGTGGTACACATGGCATTTTTTAAGGTGGTGAAAGCATCATCAACCTTTGAGGACCAAAGAAAAGCATTCTTTTTTAGTAGAGTTATCAAGGGGGCTATGATCTTGCCATAATATTTGACAAATTTATGATAGTACCCTATTAATCCTAAAAATCCATGTAAGCCTTTCAAGGTTTTTGGGATAGGCCAATTTTTTACATCTTCAATCTTGCGAGGGTCCACTTTAACTCCTTTAGAGATAATATGTCCGAGATATTCAATTTCTTGTTGTCCGAAGGAACATTTTGATCTTTTGGCATATAATTGGTTATCCTCCAAGGTTTTCAATGCTTGGTCTAAATGATGCAAGTGATCTTCCCATGTTTTGCTATAAATCAAAATATCATCAAAGAAAACTAAAATAAATTTTCGAAGGAAAGGGTGGAATACCTGGTTCATTAGACTCTGAAATGTAGAAGGGGCATTGGTAAGGCCAAATGGCATAACCATAAATTCATAATGCCCTTCATGAGTGTGGAAGGTAGTTTTTGGAATATCACTTTCCTTTACTCGAATTTGATGGTAACCCGATCGTAAATCTAATTTTGAGAAGTATGTAGCCCCATGAAGCTCATCTAACAATTCATCGATGATGGGGATGGGAAATTTATCTTTGATGGTTAGTTTGTTAAGGGAATGAAAATCAATGCATAGGTACCACGACCCATATTTATTTCGAACTAATAAAATGGGAGAGGAGTAAGGACTCACACTAGGTCTAATAACCCCTGCTTTTAGTAATTCTTGTACTAGTTTTTTAATTTCTATTTTCTATAGATAAGGGTATCGGTAAGGTCGGATATTAGGGGGTTGATGCCCTAGAAGAAGTTGAATGGCATGATCATGGCTACGTTGAGGGGGCAACCCTTTTGGTTCATTAAATACTTGAGAATGGTGTGCTAGAAGTTGTAATTTGGGCACTTCTGGTTGTTCTTCATTTGTGGGTTGGATGGAAAATAATTGTGCAATCATACCCTTGCCTCCTTTGCGAATAATTTTCTCCATTCTATGAGAACTTACTATTTGTGAAGGGCCTAATTTTAATCCTTTAATAGTATATGTTTGATCCTTTTGTGTGAATTTCATCCATAAGTCTTCAAAATCCCATTGGATTGTGTCGAGTGTTCATAACCATTGTACTCCTAGGATGATATCACATCCTCCTAAGGGAAGTACATACATGTCCCCTTTCATATTATAATCACCCATAGTGAGTTTAATATTTTGACACTTTCCTTTGCATGCAATCCTTCCTCCATTTCCAATCATGACTTCAAAGCTATTACAAGGATGTATAAAACAATTGGCTTGTTTTGCCACCCTTGGGTCAATAAAATTATGTGTGTTGTCGGAGTCCATAAGCACAGTGAGATTTTATTTTTTAAAGTACCCTTTGAATTTCATAGTTTGTGGGGAGGAGAAACCAGTGAGGGCATTAAAAGATATTTTTGGTGTGTCTTTTGTGTTATCCTCGGGTGTATCCGACACCACTTCCACCTCAATATTATCCTCTTCTTTTGAACCACAATGATCAATTGTATCTAGAATATATAGTTTTGGCGTAATACATTTGTGATTGGGGATAAATTTCTCATCACAATGAAAACAAAGGCCTTTTTCTCTTCTTTCCTTCATCTCTTCAGGGCTTATACATTTAATAGGTAAGACCCTATTAAGTTTTGGGGTGGTGTAAGTATTCTGTGATTTCCCGATAGGTGGTCTTCCTAGTCGATGTTGGTTATTGAATTTCTCTTCCACCATTTGGGCTAGCATGATAGTCTGCATCATGTCAGTGGGGTTGAGCATTTGTACTTCTAATCGAATGTCTTCCTTTAAGCCACTGATGAAACAACTTTGGAAGAATGAGGTATTTAGCCCTGATGTAAGATTTGCCAATTTTTCAAATTGAGCTTGGTATTCTCGCACTGTAGTGGTTTGGTGGAGTTTGGTAAGGGCTCCCATGAAATATTTGAATTTAGTAGGGCCGAATCGTACCATTAGGTTTTTTGTAAATTCTAGCCATGTAGGGGGGCCATTTGTCTTTTCGTACCATTGATACCATTGGGTGGTGATATTTTCTAGGTGGAAGGATGCGATGTGAACCTTCTGTGCCTCAGGGACCTGGTAGAGGGAGAAGTATTGGTCAGCTCGATAGATCCAATTGGTGGGGTCACCTCCTTCAAATTTTGGAAAATCCAATTTAGTAGTTCGAGGTAGGATTGATGTTTGTGGTCCCCCAAGTAGTGCTTGGTGTGTTGGTCCTCCGGTAGATTGGCCAGCTTGGATTAATGCCATATTTTGTTGTACCATATTGACGGAGTGGTTAGTGGCATCAATTTTTAAGTCTAGTTCTGCTATCTTGTTTTCATATTCCACCTTTGGTATAGTATTTTCATCCTTCCATTGGTGAAAATCCTCCTTTGTTATAATTTTATTTTCAAGATCATCCTTCCACCGATTCATTTCTTGCATGAAATATTTGATAGGGTCTTGTGATCTCCTACCATCGGCCATTGTAGGGCTGGTTTATGATTTGTATTTCCTCCTTGGTAGTGAAAATGTAGTTTTCAAGATTTAAATTTGCAAAAAATTTAAGTTTTTGTTATAATTTTTGCAAAATTTTATGTAAAATTTTAAAAAATTTGGATTTATCAACTAACGATCACTTTTATTTTTGAATTTTTAATATTGGTGAGAAACAATGGCTAGCAAGCAGCAGGCGTCCAAGGGCGGAGATGATAGCTAAGGGTGAAGTGGCGACGGTAGCCAAGGGTGGAGAAAGCGATGGTGGTGGAGTGGTGGTGGCAACCAAGGGTGGAGCGAGTGGTGGGAGGAGTAGTGGTGGCAACCAAGCGTGGAGCGAGTGGTGTGTGGCTAGAAGCAACGGATAGAAGGTCAAGTCAACTAGACAAGTGTTGGAATGGTAGGGTAGCTTCGATCATGTGAAGGCAGATAGAAAGTGTGACCTAAGTCATGGCTAACTATATGTGTTGCATTTATTTTAAACGCCCAAGCTCCCACTCACTTTTTAGATGTGGGATAAAGATAATAAAATATTTAAAAAAAATTTACACAACGTTGCCTCCCGATATCAAAAAATTTCACCGACGTCAGAAAATACTTTTTAAAACCTTAGGTTAAATTCAAAATTATAGATTTTGTTATTGTTAATTAAATTATGTCATCAAAAATATCATAGTGCACAAAAGGAATGGATTTTCCTTGTTATTTTTGATCTGGGATTGATTTTCGACATTAATCGAGATCAATTTTTTTGTTTTTAACATCTATGCAGTTAATTTTACACTGAAATTTTTTTAAAATATCTAAAAATGCTCAGGATACCTTCTGTGAAGCATTTTTGTTGTCGATGAGAGAGTATTGGTGGTGTTCGGATACTATTAGTTTAAATTTCATATCAGATGGTTAGATTTTCTTCTTTTCCACACAACACCGTGCATCTCAGTGACCTTGTGTGTAACTGGTTAGTGCTCTGGATGTTGGAATTTGGTAGTATATATGAACAATGGTGGGATATATGAACGATGATATGGACTTGCAGAAGCGTGATGATGTTTTTTTATGTGGTGATAAGGTGCAGAATGGAAGAGGCTCTAATACCATTTGGTAGGAACTAGAGTTCTTAGTAATTTGATGGATGCGAAATAGATGAAATAAGATGCAAATAAAGTGGAAAATGGGAAGAATCATTATTTATAATTGAATCACTTTTACACTAGAGGTAAACGAACCAATGGATCAATTAAGTATATTTTTATTCTTCTATGGATTATTGTTAACATCGTTGTGAATGCATATAAGTATCTACCCTAGAGCTGTGAGGTGAAAGGACACAATGGTCCATAAAAAAATTAGTGAATTAAATAATAGTAATAGTTAGGATTAGGATCCTAACAAAATATAGTTCAATTTTGGTTGATTTTGTACAAGTTTTGTAAGAATCAAAAATTAACTTCTTAACACCTTATTACTCCTAATTGAACTAAGCACCTTTTTCAATTTTTGAAGAGGTTTTGATGTTGGAATTCTTTTATCCCTTTTTTAATATTTGAGACAAGTAAAAACATATATCCAACCTTAATAGAAACCCTAATAACCTCATTTATATCCCTCAAATTATTTCTAATTTTCAATAAAATAAATTTGATGGAGTAATGCTTGTGGCTTCCAAGTTTGGAAAATTAGAAAAAATAAAAATAATATTTGCAAAATAATCTAATCCAAGTTGAATTCCTTATTCCTCCTAAGTAATATTGCAAATATTAAATTAATAAGATAATTTACCCTTTTGCTTTTAAAATCTAAGTTTTAACCTTAGTGTATAACCCTTATCACTCCAACTATGAAAGAAATAATAATAGGGATTTAGACCATACCTTTTTAGATTCAAAATCCCCTCATTGTTCTGCGCTTTCTATGGTTGAGTATAACAACATGTAGGTGGTACCTTAGGCACATGAATCAATGGATATTCCTTGGAGTAGCTATTCTTAAATGATAGTATGTAGGTGTTGAAGTTTTGATCTTCAAAAATGGAGGAACCTTTAATGTTTCTACTCCATATCTTCCATGCTGCACTTCAAACATTTTTGATGTGCTCCACTCCTTATTGACTGTGTTTGCTCTTGCTTTGGATGTCTTTGACTACGCTTCACTCACACATGTTGAACTTGGACTTTGAATGCCTTTTAAGGACAATTTATCATGGACTTTGTGACATGTGTCACGTCCGTTACAAGTGAGATCTCCCTTCTCTATGTAATTCTCCAAGTCCTTTGTTCAACTCTCTTGAAGAAATCTGAAAACGTATGGGCGCTCGCGTGAAGATGGTGGAGAATACCAAGTGTCACTGCTTAACTTGTAACTCCTGTGTGGAAGTTTCTAGAACGTTGAGAGTTGAATGATATCCACAATGCCAAGTGTTATTTTTGCATGGAGTCCATTCTTGTAATGTTTTCAAATATGGATATTATAACTCCTCACTTCCTTTGCTTTGCTACGTTGCTTGGGTAGCAAGCAAGCTATCTTTCTACAGGTGGATAGACAATGCACTATGGAGCTTGGATGATTATTTGGAACTTTCTTTGATGGATGGTTTTCTCCAATTTAGAGACCAGGAATGTAACACCTTTGCCTCTTCTTTTTATGCCTCCAATCGTGTAGAATCCCTTTTATATTTTTGATATATTTTTATAAAGAGATCTGCACTCGCTTGTCTATGTAAATGTAGCTCTTGGATGATCTAAAATGAGCTTTGACTCTGTAGGTACGTACACCTAAGATGAGCCCTTGAGTGGCTCCTTCTAGCTTGGGAAGAAGAGTACTAACATCCAACCTTCGTTGGCTGATTTCCCCTATAGTAAATGTACCCTTTTTTGGTACTTCCAAATCTGCTCTTATGCTGTCAAAAACCAGATTAGAGTAGTGCATATAAAGTATTATAATGTTGTATAACAAGGCTTTTTAATATACCTTCTTTTGCACTCTATTTCCAGATCTGAAATTCTGGTTTTGTGGCAGATTTTTCCTCCAATGCAAAGGTTTTGAGGTTGTATTTTAAGAGTAGACACACCTTACCCTTTTTTCTTGGACACTTTGATAACAAATCCAAGCTTCAATAATAGTAGATAGAAGCTTTTCAATTGATGCAATTTTCTACACTTTATTTCCTTGCATTCAACTTTGTAATGCTTTTTGATTTGAGACTCACCAAGTCTCACTTTCTTAAGCTTTTATTTCTATTTTTGGTTAGTTAAGTTCTACAGATTATAGAGGATTCTAGCCTTTTTTGGTGGCTTCTATTGGCCACTACAAGTTGCAGATTTTTGTGCTTCAATAGTGTCTTTAGACACTTGATACAAATTAGATTTGTGCCTTTCAAGAAACACAAAAACTAATTTATTTTTTAGAGTGGTATAATAGTACAAGTATTTCACTTTTAATGCACTAATATTACACCTTATCACTCCAATAAACTCTCAAAGTCATGCACTAATTCTGCAACTAATCAAGAATAACCTAAAATAAATATTTAAGAGTTATTCTACAATTTCACTACAATCAATGTTGTAGGACTTAGTCTTCTTTTTTTCAAAAGTAGATAATAGGTAGTTGATAGAAGCTAATCTAAAATATAATCAACTCCTAATAAATGTGTAAATAAATCCTTAAAAATAATCTATTTCCTTTTGCACTTTAGAATACTGTAATCTAATTTTTTTTTTGCAACTTTAATCCTAATTCAGGTGCTCTAATAAATCTAATAAGGAATCCAATTAAAAAATATTCTTGCACCAAAAGTTACATACCTTTTTCTGAGCTCTTCTCCCACCTTTGTAGAGGATTTAGACCTTGGTGTCTAAAAACACCAAGTTGTTACTTCAAGTAGGATGTCTTGAACAGCTCCTTCTTCACCAAATGATGACCTTGAACTTTCTTTCACGAGCCTAGGATGTTGTGGCTTGTTCTCCTCTTGTGTTCTCCTCATTCTGCTATAGATTTGGAGAAGTCTATGTATGTAAAGAGGTGTCTTCTTGCTATGAGATGTAATATTCAAATCTCCAATATTTGGTGAGCTTCTTCTATCTTCAAGTCGTCTTGTCAAATTCTGACTTCAAGCAGGATCTTCTTCTAGGGTTTGGCACTCCTTACCAAATTCTTCTTCATCGATTTAGCACTCCTTGCCAAAATTTTCTTCATGGATTTGGCACTGCTTTCCAAATTCTCCTTCACAAATTTGGTACTCCTTTCAAAATTCTCCTCTTGGGCTTGTTATCGAATGGCGATAATTGTTCCAAGTCCTTCACTATCAAGGACTTCACCTTGATAGTGGATTTCTCCAATGAGTTCTTCAAATAACTCTCTTGATCTTCAATAAGGCTCTCCTAGCCTTTTATGGATGCTCAGTGAGACCTTCACAAGGTCATTGGTTTGGTAGCTTTTGATGGTCTTCCTTGAGACCTTTTTCTTCAACTTTTTGCTTTTGGAAGTGTTGGTGGTGAGATATTCTTCTGAATATTCTGATTCTACTACTTTTGGCTTCGAGAAGAACTCTCATATTCCTTCTTCTTCTTCTTCCAATACTGGGAGTTCTTCAATGAGATCTTATCCTGATATCTTACTTTTGCTTCAAGGTTGATTTGATTATGAAGAATATACTCTTCCTAAATTTCTTGTAGGAAGTGTCCCAACTCACTAAATATTTTGTTCCTACAACAAAGATATTAATACTGAAATATTTAGTCTAATTCTGAATTAGATATTCATCTCAAAATATTCTTCAGGATCAAGATTCTTTGGCCTATTTCAATATCAAGGGTCATGTGGCCTTTTTGGTACCAAGGCTTCTATGGCCTTTTCAGTATCAAGGCTTCTACAGCCTTTTCAATATCAAGACTACTATGGTATTTTTAGTATCAAGGCTTCTATGGCCTTTTCAGTATCAAGAATTCTATGGCCTTTTTATTATCAATAATTTTGTGGCTTCTTCTTCAAGGCTTCTATGGCCTTTCTGTATCAAGGCTCCTATGGCATGTTCTTCAACTGTGTAATTCTGCAATCTAGCAATGGAGATCTTTAGTATCCTATATTCACCATGAACCTTCACTAGAAGTCTTCTTCTGCAGTATTCTCCTCTTGCACAATGAACTAACCTCTACATTATGAGGGTATGTCGACCTTCGAGCAATGAAGTTGGAGTCTCCTAGATTTCTGTCGTAGGAGAAGTCCTAATCCTCTGAGAATTAATTTTCTACAATAAAATACACTTTAGGTACTAGTTAGTAAATTCCAAATAACCTGGATGATCTTCACTAGATGATTTTTCAATTTAGTGGATTGAGTGTTGAGTCCTATTCTTCATGATTTTTCTTAAAAACTCTGTGGAAAATACTCTAGATGAAAATGATCTCGGTATTTTTTGAAACTAAGATTCCTTTTAGTCCTATATTTGTGACTCTCCCAAAAATATACCACCTTGATTCTTATAAGATCTTTTGATAGTGGTTGGTCCAATAGTACGTTAGTTTGACAAAACTCTCAGGCTAACCGATAATGGTGGTTTCCCTATTGACCTACATAGACTAGATCTACCATGGATTTGATACCATTGTTAGCTTTTGATGAATGAGCCTTGGGAGATAACAATCACAAGATGCAAAATAACATGAAAGAAAGTAAATCTACTAGATTACTGAAGCATGTTGTAAATATAAATCATATAAAATATTACAATGTAGCTATGGATAAAATGAGCACTCCATTAACAAAGCTACTGATCTACATTGTATCCATCACCAATGAATGGTGAGGTACACATAACTACACTATACACTAAGATACGCTATCTGACTATGTCCCCCGACTCTCTATCTATCTATCTAAGAGACCATCCTTAAATAGGCAATATAGGATACTTGGCCAACACTCTATCTAGTTGTGTAAGGGACAACTTGCACATGTACAACTTGCACATTGACACTTGTGCATTTATTACATTGCATGAAGTAACTAGATAACTTTCACAGGAAGTAATCTAAGTATGTATCTTGGAGGATACATTTACATAACCCAAATTATGTATTATGATCTATTTCCAATAGTGGTCAGGTGGCACAACCATTGATATTACTTGAATTGAAATTCGTTTATGGAGGACAAGGCAACACAACCTTTTTGTTATCTATCGGGTATCGCATGCACATTAGATACTTTCTTCCCTTTTGCCATGAGCAATCATGTTGTTTAGTGGTCATGTTTCTCGTAATCATCTTTTTTACATGGAAAAATTGCTCTACCTAGCAGTATTTGGCATGATTTATATTTCTAATCATGTAACTTAAATTCCCCATTTTTATGGCAGTTATCTCCATGCCACATGTCCACTACCTTTATCGCACCTAATATTGCCATAATGCCATATATGTTTGTATAATGTTAGTTTCAACCATCACTATAGTTTACCATAAATGATATGACACATCGAAGTGATGTGTCTTCCCTCCTTTTTTAATCAAAAGCATGTCTTTGTGCTTATTTTTCCATGACATGGCCATAATTTCTACTACTTTTCTTGAGCTTGTTTTGCTTATTATTTTTTTGTATCTTTCTGGGAGCAACCTATATGTATTATTACCAATGTGATGGGTGCCAAAAAATGGGGAGTATTATTTTTTCAAGCACTACAATGTTGCTACCCTAGTCTAAAACTATTTTGCTTACCTATCAAATGACATATGGGAGTGGACCATACATAATCTAATCATAATATTAAGATAAAACAAGAAATAAAGAGAATGCATACCTCATTGGTTTGGAGTGTGATTTCATTTCCATTTGGCAAGTTTTGAAAGTCTTTCTAGTGCAAGTTGTGGCTATGAGAGTACTAGAAATAGATCAGAAAATACAAATATTATCTTTCACACACACAAATATATATATTAAAATAGAAGATGTTGTTATTTTTTGTTTTGGACCATATTTTTCCTTTGTTGCATCCTAAAAGTATTTTCATAACCAAGTAATTATTCGCAAGTTATGCACACTAAAAATAAGTTTTCATACATAACTTGACCTAGCAATTCCCAAAAATGGGTTTTCATTACTATGATTCTTTTTTTGAAGGACAATCATTTTTAATTGATGACTTGGTTGGAGGAAGAGGTTTTCCCAACTGCATACATATCTAACTGTGATTGAGGTTGAGCTGTGAATTATTACTTGGTAACTATATTCTTATATACTTTTAACCTATGTCCATTTACCAATATTTGTCTTATTTAACAATCAATAGGTTGTAAGCAAATTGCACCATTGTAAAAAATATGTTCTATATTATATGGGCCTAACCAATATGTGCATAATTTACCTTTAAAATCATGGTAACAAGAATAAAAAAGTGTCCAATCACCTAGATGAAACTTATTACTCTTAATATGAACATCATGTCATTTATATCATTATTGCTAAATGAGTTATGTCTTTTGGAGAGCTTCAATTCTAAGTTCATCTAACTAATTTAATTATGCTACTCTCTCTAACTATACATGTGTTAGATCAATCCCAACCTCTAATTCCATAACCAATGTTTGAATCTCAAATTTAATAGGAAGGATGGGCTTCTTACCAAACATAATTTCATATGGGCTAAAACCTATTATAGACTTCCATGTGGTGGTGTATGCCCATAATGCTTTGTTCATCGTATTAGTCAAATCTCATTGGTGTGTAGCTATTATCTTCATCAATATATTCTCCAACTCATGATTGGTAACCTCCACTTGTGTATTGGATTGAAGGTGGTAGGGAGAAGATTTTATATGCTTGATTTTGTACTCCATGAATGCTTTAATAATTTTGGATGTGAATTGTGATCCCTGGTCTCAAACAATTTTTTTAGGAGCTCCATAGAATTGAAAAATCTATTCATACAAAAAATTAGCAACTTTTTCTTCTCTCGCATGGGTTAGAGTACAAACTTCATGCCATTTCACAACATAGTCAATGTAAACTCAAACATGTTATTTTCCATTGGAATTTGGATCAATCACCCAATGAAATCAATCCCCCACTTCTCAAATGGTTCAAGCATCGCTTGAGCCTATAGAAGTATCTCATTAGAAGTAATTGGTCATCACATCATTTGGAATTCATCACATTGTTGGACATATTTCTACGCATCTTGATGAAAGGTGGGCCAGTAATAACCAACACCAAGGACTTTGTAAATTGTATTTTTTGTAAAATAGTATCCTCTATATATCTCATCATGGTATGATCAAAGGATATTGAACACCTCATATTTTTCTACACATTTACGTAACACAAAATCGGGTCCACTTCTACACAAAATTCTATTAGTCCACTTATAAGATAATATTTTTTTAATCAAATGATATTTTTGGTTATACAAGAAGTGAGGAGGAATTTTTCCTATTGGTAAATAATTAGTAATATTAGTGAACCATGGAGAGTGTGTAGATACTGCAAAAATACTATCATATGGAAATGTATCTTACATGGGATCACTGTCACCTACATACACTAATCTAGACAGATGGTCAATAACAACATTATCCTTTTTAGGTTTATCAACAATATTAATATCAAAATGTTGTAGCAATAACAACCACCTAATAAGCCTAACACTAACCATTGCTTTATTCATTAAGTACCTAATTGTAGAGTGATCAATGTAAACAAATATTTGGTACCCTATGATGTAGTGATAGAATTTGTTAATGGCATAAATTACTACGAAGAGTTTTTTATTAGTATTTGTATAGTTTTTCTTATCTTCAATTAAATTTTTGTTAATATAATATGCTAGAGTTAGAGCATATTACATCATTTGGGTCATGTAAATGTACCACCTTTGGTACATAGTTAGAGTAGGAGATTACTTTAGGGAAAATTTAGCTACTTACTTCAAGCAATGTAATAAATGCACAAGTGTCAATGTGCAAGTTGTAATGTGCAAGGTGTCCCCTTGTACAACTAGGTAGAGTGTTGGACAAGGAATGTCTCTTTCTATATAAAGGGCCTCATAGTGATAGATTAGAAGAGAAAGAGATATATAAAGCATATCAATTGTATTATAGTATATACTGGTAGAACTCTTGTATGGAGTACAATGTAGTTCTTTAGCGTGTATTAATGGAGTGATCACCTCCTAAATGCATTGTATTTTTACCACTTTTTGTTTATAGTATATTTCAGTCATATTGCATAATTAATTTCTTTTATATTTTCTACATATTATTAGTACCTGTGATAGATATCTCCCACTGTAGATATCCTCAAAATCTAATAGTGCTATCAAAGCCACAATTAATTAGGAATAGGAGGACATAAATCCATCATAAGAGAATTACAATAGGTCAATAGGAATAGGGAGAGTCACAATTGCTATTGTTGACCTGTATCTTTGCAAACCGGTTTGCATTGTGTACCGTTGTATGCAAAAGCTATAATTAGAAATCAATTGATAGAAAAAGCCACAATAGTCAATATGATTAGAGAGAATCACAAGTGAATATCAAATCTTAAGAATATAAATTATGAAATTACATTTGGCTAGAGTCTTGCCACAGAGTTGCAAAAAAAAACTCATGAAGACTAGGACTCAGCATTCATTCCACTAGTTTGATAGATCAACTAGTGAAGATTATTTCATTCCAGTTTCTAATAAATTGTAGGAAAAAAAGATTCAACAGAAGGTTGGGAAGTTTCCTATAAGAGAGTTAGGAATAATATATTCTTAGAATTATTTCAACACTTGCAGCAACAAGGAGAAGACTAAATATTTTAAAGAGCTAAAAAAAGGTCCCATTACAAGAGATGTAATCCTACATACTGTAGAAGTGAATAAAATGCCATAGTTACCTTATAGCAGACTCTAGGAAGAAGAGACTCCAGAAGATGAGTCAAGGAGAAGATAGGATATTGGTTATCTCCATCAATACTTGCAGAGTGTAGAAGTTGAAAAGACCACTGAATCCTTGATCTAGAAGAAAAGGCTAGAGAAGCCTTCCTCCAAAAAAGGCCATAGAAGCCTTAATTCTGAATAAAATTTTTGAGAATAATTCTTGATTCAAAATAAAAGTTCCCGATTCAAAAGAAGACTCTAGAGAAGAGTTCTTTAAGAATACTCCAAAAAAGAGTTTGTGAAATATGATATTGGTGATCTCCATTAAATCTTACAAATTATAGAAGAAAAGAAGGACCAACAAAGGTTCAATTCCAAAATCCAAAAGAAGAAAATTTCAGAGATCCGAGAATAAGATCTCATCACCAACACTTCCAGAAGCATAAGGTTGATGAAAAGGTCTCACTTGGAAGACCAGAGAAGCTACAAGATATAAGACCTTGGAGAGGTCTCAAGGAATAAAATAAGAAGGCTTGGAGAGCCTTATTGTAGAGCTCGTAGAAGCATTATTAAAAGAGTTCCTAGGAGAACTCATTGGAGAAATCCACTACCAAGGAGAAATTCTTGATAGTGAAGGACTTGGAAAAAATTTCACCATCCAAAAACAAGCCCAAGAGAAAAAGAATTTGACAGGGAGTGCCAAATCCAAAAGCAGAATCCAATGAAGACCTTAAGACATTTAGAATATTGATAAGGAAAAGATCATGTTTGAAGTCATAATTTGACAAGAATATTGAAGGAATATTAAAACAGAAGAAGCCTACCAAATCCAGGATATTTGGAAATTGCATATCATAGGAAGAAGGCACATTTTAGAGAAAATATTCTCTAAATCTATAGTAGAATATTGAAGATCACTGGAAGGATTAAGCCACCAAAATATAGGCTCAAGACAAAAATTTCAAGACCACGGTTTGGTGAAGCAAGAAGTTGTTTTGGACAACCAACAAGAAGCTATAATTTCATCCATTACAAAGAAATAACTTGGTGAATAAAAACACCAAGATCTACATGAACTACATAAGCCATTAAAGGTAAGCAACTAGGGTGCAATTAGTTGAACTTCAAATTAGGGTTCATTATCAAATTTTATTAAGCACCATATTTGGATTAAAGTTCCAAGAAGAAGGGTTCATATTATAGACTTCAAGAAAGTGCAAAAAGAAAAGTTCATTTTAAGGATATATTTGCACATTAAATAGGAGTTGGATATCTTTTGAAAGAAAGAAAATTATCACCTACCTATTATCTATCTAGAAAATGAGAAGATTACATCTTACAATATTGATTGTAGTGAAAATTGAAGAAAATTCATTAAAGGTTATTTTCAAATTACTCTTAAAAAGTTGCAAATATTATTAAGTGCGTTAAAATTCATTTTGAGAGTTTAATTATAGGATCAAAAAGGAGAGATTATTGTTACTATTAAAAGTGCATTATTAATCCATTAAGCACTATACTAGTTGATATTTAACTAGTTACTCTCAATTAGTTTGTGTTGTTAAAAGCACAAAACTAGCACAAAATCTACAGTATTTCATGGCCAAAAGAAGCCACCAATACACATCAAAATGTGAATAAGGAAGCCACCATTAAATTCATTTAAGGAAGCCTCAAATCGAGACTTGGTGATTCTCAAGATCCAAGGAAAATAAAAGGATTTCATGTAAGTGCAAAGTGCAAAAATCATTAAGAATTGGCATTAGCTTGGATTAACTCTCATTAAAATATCCAAGGAAGAAAGAAGTTGCCTCATCAAAATCAAGAAAGGATTTTAGAAAGGTTCTTTATATTGGTTCAAATATAACTATTACAAAGCACCTCTTTTGTTCCTTCAAAAGGACAAAAGCATTTCTATTTACAAGTAGCGGCACAACCATCATATTCAGTGGGTAGTAGGGCAAATTTCAAGAAATAGGAAAGATCTACCGAAGAGTGCATACTTTGCAAAAATCAAGGTGTTTAAAAACACCATTTCTCCATGTCCAATCCAGCCCTAAAAGCAAGCGTATTACCTGCAGTAATGAAGCCATAGGCTATTATCATTCACGTTTTCATAGAGAAAATATGGCATACGATAGGAGATCATCTACGTCGGATAGCACTGCTAAGCTAAGTAAAAAAGGGTTCTTTCAAAACCTATAAAATAGTGCCATCAATCAGTTTTTACAAAGGATACACAAAAAACATACTACAAGCATCAAGATAGAAAGGGAAAAGTGTTATACCCAAGGCCATTACTTGGAGAGAATGACCAGTAGAAATAAGCATAGAAGCTACCATAGAACCATCATTAGGAACACCATAGAACCGTGGAGTATTACAGCTGGAGCCACCCATTATCCTCATCAAGACAACATGCAAATGGAGAAGAGGAGATGCTTGTGTTTCAAGAAACATAGCAAGCCAACGTATAATACAAATATATAGGGCTACAACGCTCATCCTTGGAGCATTAGAATAAAGGCTACATGCACAAGATGTGAGTGCCACTTGGCATAAGAGTTCTAAGTGCTCAACATGAATAATCTAGCGGTCACCTACAAGGAGTTATGATGCTTTAGAGATTACCACAAAACTTATCATTGCATACAGATATGTTGGAACACCAATGTCTAGTTGTTAATGATCAGGTAACACTTGTCCATAATCCGCAAGGCAATGATCCTATTTAAGGCACCTGCTTTGGAGAAGGAGATAGAACGAGGTCAATAGAAAGTCAAGCATTGAATATTGTGAAGCATGATCATAGGAAGAAGGCTAATTCAAGCTTGTGTGTTATTCAAAGATGTAGGCAAGCATTAAAGCAGATGTCATAAACCAGTCAGACCAATGTTCCATTTTAGAGGATATTCGATGCAAGCCAAGCATTCATTTAAGGAAGAAATCAGCACCATGAGTGCCACTAATTCAGATTGTTTAAATTGGCCACCTCACAGCATCATAATCTGATGAATTATTAAGGTAAACAGTTAATATCACTTATTGCTTGCTATAAACTAAAGATATATTGGAGTTATAAGGGTATATTATATCTATTGTTGCAAATAATTCACTTATCATTAGTAATATATTAAGCAAGAAGATTTCAAAAATATTTATATTTGAAAATAACAAAGTAGGAGGAATAAGGATTTCAACTTGGAAATTAAATATCCATTATTGCAAATATTATTGTTTCTAATATTTCAAATTAGGGAGCTATAAGGAATACTACACCAAATAAATTATTGGAATTTAGAAACATTAAAAATTAAATATCAAAGGCTATAAAAGGAGGTTCATTATGGAATATTAATATTTGAAAATTAATTGGTATATTTGTCTCAAAAACACATTAAATGAATAAAATAAATCCAACCATTAGAACCTCATAAAATAAGAAAGTGTATAAGTTCAATAGAAGTAATAAGGTGTAACAAAAGTTGATTTTGGTATTTACAAAATCAACCCATAATTGAACTACTATTATCAAAAAGCACTTCATCACTCATATAGCATATCCAAAATACTAGGGAGTCATAAGGTATTCTACAAAACTTGATAATAATAGTATTCATCAAAGTTTATCAATTACTCATTCCATTTGGGAGTCATAAGTCTCTACAAGTATTTTATCAAAATCACTAGGGAGACATAAATAAGCCTACAAAATGTAAGCTCTATAAAGGTTTTATCAAATCAAATTCATAAACTCTAAACTAGGGAGTTATAAGGTAGACCACTAAGATACAGGCTCTATCAAAGCACTTTATACTCTAATCTAGGGGGCTATAAGGATGTCTACCTCAAGTAATACAACAAACAAACACATGAATAACCCATTTAGAAAGGAAAAAGCAAGTGCCATAAAAATTCGAATCATGAACCTACTTATAGGGTGAAGCACATTTAGATCTTACCTCAAAAATGATTCATAGTGAAGCCTTAGATGATGATTTTGATACCATGGAACATTGTCTACAAGCTCGACTCAATGAAGCAATTGAGAATGGAAAAGATAGCATTCCACTTTCCTTAGATTTTGTAAGCACGTTGTATATGGCAGTACTTGCATACAAATGCTACAAGAATGAAAATGAAAAACTAAAAGGATTGATGGAAGTTTATAAAAGGAAAGCAGAACTGAGTGAATCATACTTAGAAAAGATATTTCAATCCTCATGTAGTTTGGCACCTCAAGTTTGTTGGACATTTTTAGTAGATGATTTTTCATTGATGTCAAGAGTGAGTGGTCATTGATATTAAGCTTTCAACACCAGTTAGTGGTAGTTTCAGTGGGCAGCATCAATTTCAGGATCTCTAGTAAGTGCAAAAGAATAGTCCACCTTCAGTTAATCAAAACCCGATTCCAAGCAGTCAAATGAGGACCAAAGGGCGAAGAAGAGGCCTAGGCAAATAATATTATAATAGTTTATTATAATTTTAAAAAGGAAATTTAAATTAATTATAAATTAATTAATATAATTTTATTATAAATTAATTTATTAATTAATTTAATTAACTTTCATGTTACTTAAGTTAATTATAAGTTAATTTTAATTTAATTTTAATTTAATATTTATAAATATAATGAACCCTAAAAAGGGTTATAAAGCTAAGTTTAAAAATAAAATTTAAAATTCGATTTGAGTGCCGACGTGTTATGGCAATAAGGCATCGTGTATAAATATAGGTAAAACCTTTGCTTTAGAATATCACCTATGCTTTTTAATTAGAATGCCCATATTATAGATTGAGCACAGAAAGAACACAAAAATTTTCATGTTGAAAAATCTTCTACGACAAAAGAAAGAAGAAGTAGGATCTAGGCTCCTTTCACCCTGCACACGCACCGCATAGCGTAGTTGGCGACGGCGAAAGGTGTTAAGATATTTGCTGGCAGGGAGGACACAGGTTCGAATCCTATGAGGTTTGCATTTTGCAAGGAAGGAAGGTCTCTATTTTTTGGAAGTGGCACCAATGAGGAAACAGAGGGGGGCAAGTGCCTTCCCCTCCTCGTGGGAGCGCCTAGCCCACATGGTGGGTTAGCACTTTGGTAAGTCACTCAACGGAGAGGTTTCAGGGTCAAAATCTGTCGAGGCCTTTTTATGGTTGAGACAAAGGTATGCGTTGATGATTGTTATGTTGGTTGCTTAATTTGGAATGTGCTAAGGTTGAAGGAAAATAAAAATATTTTTATGTGCCTAACGTTGAAAAATACATTTTTATGGTTTTTAAGATTTAAATTTTTGCCTAAATTAAAACTAGTTATTAAGTGTTTTGAGGGAGATAAAAGGGTAGGCAATTATTATTTCTGAAGGGTTATTTTTGAAATATTGATTTATTAAATTGGAGATTATAAGGAGCAATTTGAGTGATTCTTTTTATGTGTGATTTGATGATTGCTAATTTCAAGAAGGAGTAATAAGGTGTATTTGGGATTGATTATTTTTGTGTTTGAAAAATATCTTGAAAGAGAGTTAGCGTGATATTTTGTCATCTAACCATTGAAATTTGCAAAGAAGAAAATTGTGATTGAGATAGGTTTCTAAAGGGCACTTCTACATCAAACAAAAGGTATGGGCACATAAACCCAAATTAAAAAAGTTGTTCTCATTGGAAAATATTATAAAAGAATCCTTAGCTTTCTTATGAAAATTAAGGACTTCTCTAGATTTGAAGGCAAAGAAGAATGTTACCAAAGCCAAAAAAACCTTTCTCACTAGAAGTTCTTCAAGAAGTGTTCATAGATTTTGCAATTTACACACCACATCTAGAATACAGGGGGTCTACCTAGCCCTAGGAAGAAGTTCCATGACACTAGGACTTAAATATATGCACATCCATAGGAGAAGATATCCTAGAAAGTGACAATGCACCACTAAAGGAAAATAAGGGGTCTTCTTAGTCCCTGATAAAACTCCTAAGAAACACGTATTTAAAGATACATTCATCCACAATGTCCTCCCTCTAAAGGTGGTAGAACACAGACATCCTCATTGGAATGTATGGGGCCCTCCTAGCCCCTAGTGAAATAAAAGGGGTGAAACCCATGAGGATTTCCATCATAAACTAAAGACAAACCAACAAATTGAGCACCTCCATGAAATACCTAAAAGGGTTTCATGAGAAAACCCTTTAGGATTGAGCAGTAGTAATGGAGTTCTTTATCACCTAGGGTGAGGGGTGGGAGAGGGCCACTAGAAGAACCACTGAACACAACATAGATCACAATAAAAAAAGTCCTACCAAAAACCAGGGAGGAAATCTAGCAAAGATAAACCAAACATAGGGGGAAAAAAAGGGGCTAGAAGAACTCTGATACCGATGGGATCTAGTCCTATCAAAACACTAAAACCAACACCAGAGAACCATGGTAGAAGAGGGTCTCTCCAAATATAGTATATCCAACAACACCAAATCAACCTACCTCCATCGCTCCTTCACGCTCCCATCGCTCCTTCCATGTTAGGAATATTTAGTGGAATGCTCTTTTTCACAAATGCTACATATAACATTTTTTTTAGAGGGTATTCTTGGAGGGCATATTTTATTTTGCATCTAGGACAATCCACTACTAGGGGTTAATTAGATTTATTCCTAGCTTGCATTCCATCTAGTGTAGTGTTAAGGTGCTCTACAATGTCTATTTTAAAATTTGCTAATTCCTCCATTATTTCTCCTATGTTGTTGCCAATTTTTGACTTTCCCTTATAAGAATTTTTGTCAATCCTAGTGGAAGAATAATTTTTGCAAATTTCAACAATTTCTAAAAAGTCAAGTTTATTTGTATAGCCTTTTCCATGAGGTTTAAAGCATCATGAGATTCCTCTTGTAATCTTCTCAAGAATATGGTTTACTTAATTCTTGATCTCTCCCTTCTCCACATATCTTTAGGACAAAGAAGAATATATCAAGATAATGTTCTAAGTTTTCCTCATCTTGTTTTTTCATCTAGAATAATTCTTCTCTTTTATCCTTTAACCTACAATATTCCTAGTGCTTATCCAAAAATACTTTTTTTATTTTAGCCCACTTATATATTGAGTCATGTTTAGCCCCATAAACCATGTCATGTTTGCATATTTTAACATGGTTGGAAATAGTTTAAGTTTCTACTTATATCGTGTATAATCATATGTTTGACATAATACCTTGAATTCAAATAAGAACTAATCAGGTTCCTTGGATGCAATCACCCTAAATATTGGTAATGCTAATAGTAAAATATTTTTCATGTGGGCTTTCGCATTGGGGTTAAACTTGATAGGTTATATAAAATTTATTTTTGCATGTTTCCCTTTTTATTATGATTTTCATCCATATTACTTTGGTTATCTGCTATATTAGAATCTCCCCAAAAAACATTATAGATTTCCTTAAATTTTATTGGGATTATACAAAAGTCTAGGTTAAGTGGAGGACTACCAAATTGTTTTGTAGAATATTCAAAGTATTATGACAATCCTCTTCTAGACATAGGTGGTCCACCAAAATTTCTTTCCTGTTTGCTTTCTTCCTCTTCAGTTGGATGGTCAAGCAAACTTATTATAGGTAATTTTTTAGTTGCCACAACCTCTAGGTGTGATGGTATCCAACCTATGTTTGGATTATGGGTTTGACTAATGAATCTACATCTAGTATCTCTAGGTATATGCATTCAAAAATAGGGGTATTTTCAAGAAATATGTAATTATTCAAAAAAGAAAGCTTCAAAATAAAATTGGAAAATACCACACCTAGAAATCCTTCTAGCTTCATTTTTTTTTTGCATTATAAACTAGTCTATGATGATACCTCATCAAGTCCTTAGTAATGTTGATGTCCTTGAAAATAGTGCCAAAAGTGATGGCTGTCGTTATTCCTATTCACTTTAGTTGTCAATATTGGGTGGCGTCCTTGGCTATATGCGCTAATTACTATAATAGATATTTTGGGAGATATATTTCTAGGATCCTAATTCAAGCTTAAAGCAATAAATTATTGAAAGAACAACATAAAATAACGAAAACCTTCTAGTAAATTAAATAAAAAAAATTAAAATTGCATTAAAATGAATTCACACACTTAAATTGGGCAATTTCTACTACTACAAAAAGTGCGTAGAAAAGTTCATAAACTTAATACTATTCTAACAACACACAAAAAATAACATAATGAACAAAGGAAAACGAGAAATATTTATTTATCATCACAAGAGAGTGGGACCTTGATCCTTTTATAATAAAGAGGATAGCTAATTCATATTAAGTTAATATAACTACACAATAACACAATTAAGAAAAACATACTCTTTACTATAGATATAAAAGTAGTAGAAATTCAATATATAGTAGTCTTCAAGTTTGACAACTATCTCCTATCTTCACCACTATCTAACAAAGGGTGATTATTTCTAATAGTAATAACAATTTAAACATCATGACAATTACCAAAAAGCTAGGTCATTCCTAGAAATATAAATTAACATCATTCTCTCTTAACCAATTCTACCTAAATTTATCCATAGTTGTTACAGTAGTCAAAACGAATAAAACCCTAGATGATCATTAGTTGTTTCCTAAGAAAAATGACATTTTTTAATAGGATAATAGCATATGTTCAAACAACAATAGAGATTCATGTATGCTATTGAAAATAATAACTCCATATTAGAAGAATGCCATATTTGATCCCTCTATCGATATAACTATCAAGATGTTAGCCATTGTGAACAACTTCTCTCCAGTTGGTTATACAAAATACTTACTATCTGTTCTGAGTCATTTCCTTCATAAAAAATAGAATCTACTTATTAACCCATGTCAACATCCTCTCTTGTTAAAGCACATACTTTACAGTCTATCATTTATCCAAAGCACAAGAATGCACTATTGAACATGCTCAGGAAAATGCTCTAGAACCTACATTATAGAACAACTCTTTTGCAACCTTATTAGCGAAAGCAACCAAAAGAAACAAAAAAAGCATTCTAATATCAACTAAGAAATGTCATTCACCTATTCTAACTTATTTAACCCAAACATCATGATAAACTATGCAAAGGTCCATTATTAATCTACACATATGTCTTAAACAGAGGAAATAAAACATCTTAAAGAACCTCTCAAATGAGGCATTCTTAGGCCTCATTAGGAAATAATTTGAGAATATGGAGGTTAATTGTATTAGGGAGTACCCTTAGTGGTGTATCCACTATTATTTTTACCTATGTTGTAGTTATAGCTTAAATTTTATCCTAACATTATTATGAGATGAAGGCACTTCTATATCAAACTAAACTAGTTTACTTTTTAAATTCTAAGGATAAACATATATTTTTTTATTAATTATCCTTTTGGATTTATTTTGGGAAGGACTTGTTTACTTGCATAAAATCCTAATTTCAAATGAGAATTGCCAAAGAATTTTATGGTCATATCAATAATAGGTGAAGTTTAAGTGAGATATGATCCAAATGTAGATCCTCAAGAGGGCATGAATATCACCACAATTGGAACAAGCTCTAAAATACCCATTGTTTAATGTCCATTATCTTAATAAGTTTAGATCCTAGGGATTAATTTGAAATTATACTACCAATTTTATCACCTTATTATTATATTTCTTGAGAATAACTCTATTTGTTTTGTATTAAGAGAGGTAGGGATATACTTAACTAGTTGTAGATTCCTCTAAGATCTTTATGGAGTATACATACTATATATTTATTACTATGGTTAATCTTCCATTTGAAGAGTGCTCCATTCTATACTAGTAGGCTTAGGAGTATAGAGGATTATAATCCTTATATCTAAGATCCATATGATCATATTTTCTTTATTTGGGAGGTATTAACTATATTTTATAGGACTAGGTTCATCTTCATTAATTTCATTCTAAATTTCTTCAAAATACTTATCTATTTTGCTACAAATTAGTATTGTGGGAGTTGTCATCAGTCTCACACCTCATTCAACATTAGGATTGAAATTTATCTTATTTCTAACATACTTTAGTTAAGATTACAAGCATTATTAAGTTTATCTTACGTTATCATATGTTTTTAGAAAAAACTTCAACCTGTTATAAAATATGAACCATGGAGCTAAAATTTATATAAGCTCTTTGAAAATATCTTCCCATACTATCAATGCAAAATTCATATTGGCCATTGTATAGTATTCAAATAGATTCTTCTTGGTCTAGAAACAATGTTTTACCTCATACTATAGTGTCATTTACTTTCAAAATCATATCCCTTGATCCAATTAACCCTTCAGGGTTATAGATAATTAGTCCTTCAATTTATTCAAATTAAATTTCAATAAGATACTCTTAAGACCTATAACATTATCATGTCCTTTTTAATAAAATCAAGAAGCATTTAAATTTTATTTAATAATAATTGGGATTATCATTTTCTATGCAAAATTAATAATCAATTATATCTTATCTTCTAGAGATACACCATGGTGAATAGGTCATTGGTAACAACTACAAGCAAGATAAATATGTTGGGAGATAAATTGTATAGTCATATGAAAAGCTTTAATTGCATAGATACTAATTGTTAGTTTTCTTGTTGGAGAATATTACATTATTTGGTACACGATAATGTACCCCCATGGTACCTTCATGATACAAATGTAAATATGTAATAGATTAGGGTTGAGTCTTTAGTTTAGATGAGTGATTTATATTTTCCCTTTCATGTAAGTGTCAATGTGTAGGAAATACACAAGTTTCATGTAAGAGTGCAATGTGTAAAAAATGCATGTGTCATGTAACTAAGAGTGCAAGTGTGTATTAGGAGAATGTTCGCACGTGTCTTGTATGTAAGTGTGCAAATATGTAATGTGAGAATGTGCACAAGTTTCTTATATTAGGAGTGCATGTAGGAGAGTAAGAGTCATGTAGAAGTGTGCAAGTGTTATAGATTCAAATATTCATGTAATAATAACGTGAAGAGTTTAGTATACAAGTGGCAAGATGATAATTCAAAGGTCATGGGAGTTGTCATATGGAGAGAAATAGTCATGTACATGAAGATCACTTTCTATGTCTATATTATGGAGACAAATCTCCATACAATTTAACACAAAAAAATACAAACACAAAGATGAGAAATAAGCATTGATAATAAAGCTTGTATACATATTTTGAGCAATCCATATTGTAAGAATTCTTCATGCATGTACATGAATTATTTTGGCTATTTACATTCATATTTGATATTATAAGAGGATGCTATTTTCAGTATTATATTAGCCTCGATATATATTTTATTTCTCACATATATAATTATACTCTTATTATCAATATTTCAACCTATAATATTGTGGTAGTAAGGCTTAAAAGCCAACAATGGTATCAGAGCTACAACTTAACTTTATCCATTTTTTATAGAGTTATTTTATTAGCCACCATTTAACTCTATCCATTCTTGATAGAGTTATATTAGAGTCTATCCACTTTGAAAGTAGTGAAGACTTGGACTCTATTTTTATAAAGGTTTGATTGAGTAGATATTGAGGGGACAAGGATTAGTCACCCTAATTTGGATGCTAGGGTCTTTCCACTTGGTTGAAGGAAAACTAGTGAATGTTAGAAGTAAAGAGGAAAGGGACACTTATTTTGATTTAATTTATGGGTAGGGTGTATATATAAAAAATTAGTTGGTTTTCACAAAAAATCATGAAGTTAGCCACCACGTTAGCTAAATATACACCAACTAATTTTGAGTAAGCCAAAAGAAAATTTCATGGTATTGGTCTAGCATGCATAAGCCACCTTAGTCTATATAGGTTATTCAAAGGGCCAACATGCTCAATGAATACTCTAAATAACCCCATAAAGATGTACATGAAGTTTGGATCAATATTTCAAGTGAAATTCATTCTAAAGGGTTTGTGCCTTAGAGGATATAATTTTTGAACTTGATACCACCTATTAGCTGAAGCCTTTACATATGTTAGATAACCACATTATACATAGGCACCATACTAAATGAATTTTCCAATGCCACCATAGAAAATGATATCCAACTTTAAGAGAATATTCATAAGCCAATAAAATGGGAGGACATGAGGTTTGAACATGAGACCTATCTACTACAACCAATATTGCACTCCTTTGGCTAGAGTGATATGCATAAATATTAAGGTAAAGTAGAGCAATATGACACTTATTTTGCTTTGTGTCATCTGAGCTTTAAAAAAAGAATTAATAATCAAAAAATAAGAAAAAGGATAAGTGACCTTGTGCCATGGTCATTTAAACAATAGATTACTACCTTCAATTGGATGGAGATATACCTAGCAACCAAGAAAAATAACTTCAACCCAAATTAGCATGATACACAATATTTGAACCAGTACGATAGTGGAAAAAATACCTTTTATCCACCATTATACCCAAATGTTAAGGCTCACATGTGGGAGAAGATTTCATAACTCTCCTTAGAGAATACCAAATATCCCTCTGTAAATGATAAAAAGAACTTCACCTTTGTTATTTACAATCTAAATATACACAAAATGGACTACATGTATCTTAATGACAATAGAATAAATAATGGAGTAAATAAAAACATCTCCCTACATATTTACAATAATTGATGATAAAAATGGAGTAAAATATTCCATTTGTTGCTTATGCTAAAAATGCTTATGGTGCTCCAAGAAATAATTCACCTTGGTGATCCAAAAAATGGAGGCTCTGAATAAACCTTCTATATGACCAAGTAACAATGGTCCATATTGATAAGGATCCAAATTAAATATACTTTTGTAATATAATATTCAAAAACCCTTTTGTAATATTTTGAAATACCTTTTATTTTGTATTTTATAATGCTATATTTTAATGGCCACCTTTTTCATATGGCCATCCTTCGCATATGTAATATCCTATTAACACTCCCATGGAATTTTTGCACTATGCCATATCACCTACCATGTGGAGAATATATAATCAAAATAATTTATTCATGGCTTCCTAAGGAATATCAGGCTTCCAAGTGTAAGGTCTGGTGTCCATCATTTACGCTATGTAAAAGGCTAGTTATATCCACATATGATTAATGAAATCGTCAAACAATTTTTTTTTATTCCTTTGCTTGTCTAGCTTGTTATTGTAAAAAATTTTGTATCAAAGCATTTATATCAATTGGGAGATATTATCCTCTTCCCTCGGGCCATTTTGGTTCAGATAGGGAATAAGAAATCATTCATCGATAACTCCTAGACTTGGTGCATTAATTTATTTTGTTTAGATTAGTCTTTGTAAACTAGTCTTGCTATGTTAAATCCTAATATTTGGGCTCACAATCCTTTAAGGTCACATCTTCCATATTGCATCTATATTGAATATCTTCTCAATTGTTGTAGTTGACCTAGAGTGAGTAGTTAAGTGTGCTATAATTTTATGAGTTGTACAAGATTGTCAAACATTCACTGTGTCATTTGCTTCTATCAATAACATTGCTTGAAAAAAAGGATGCTAGAATTCTCTGTTATAGTTTCTTATTTAGTTGGCCTAGAGCATAACAAACTGCCTATGGATCGCTCATAGTAGAATTTATTTTTTAGATGCCTCACAAAGAATTTAGAGCATAAATAAGAGGTGGAATCACTAGATGAGACAAGTGTAAGATTGAAGGCACAAAATGTGACATACGTCCACCTAAGAAATTTGGTAGCACACTAAATATGAAGGTCAATTACCATTCAATATTGACATTTTGTATGTTCATGAACAATGCACCATGTATCCTTGAGGATTGAAAAAAATGTGAGGACACATTTCAATCAATTATGCATGCATCAAAAGTTTGGCTCTATCCAATTGAAGATACAATCCACCCATAGAAGCTTTTTCCTTGGTTAATCACCATTGAAATGAATTGGTCAATGGATGATAATTCTAGACTAGATACTGATTGTAGTTACCTATGGATCCTTAGCAAGGAAATGTAAATTTGAGACAATGTGGATTGAAGAATGAAAGAACGAAAATTTCTAGCCACCAAGTGTCATGACCAATTCATCTATTGTGTAGGAAAGACAAAAAATTCAACAACGTTAAAATCTAAGGCACACCCTTGTCATGTGTTAGACCAGCCAGGATCAGCAAATGGTATAGTTCATCACTCTCTACTTTTTCTTAAGGTGAGACTTGCAATATCAAATCCATGTCTCTAGAACTAAGTGAACAAATATACATAGAATACTACTTTTGTAAGTTGTTTCTTCCATGCCTAAGTTGACAATTATTATCTTTTCTTTTGACTTGTCTAGCATAGATATTGAATAGAAGTATTATGTAACTAAGTTTACTAGTCATTATATTTTATTTACAAAAAAAAAGAGAGATATAGTGCTTTCACATTGTGCTTTATTAAAATTCCTTTAACATATATTTGTAAAACACCATATTTGGTCAAACTTAGATTCATTCTAGCTTAGACTAGGAAAATGGCTACCAATTTAGATATTGCTAATAAAATAGCTAAATTTACTTCTCTAGTCACCACTCTAGCTAACTCAGTCTAAGATCTTAAAGTCCACACCCTGTCTAAAATTTGTACCGATGCAAAATGTGAAGTTAAAATTTATAAAGGCTTTAGGGATCCTAAGGTCCTCAATAGTTGGATCTTAGACATGGAAACCTAGTTTACCTATAGTCAAACATTGGATGATGAAAATTTCCTTTTGCTAAACTCAAACTTTTTGGTATGGCTAATTTTCTCATTATCGAATTCCAAGGAACACAAAACCCCATCACCACTTGGGATGAGTTGGTTGTTTCCCTAAAGGCTAATGTCTACCTGTCTAGCTATGATAAATATTTTCTTTCCTTAGACAAGGACCTCATACTCCCATGCATGATTATATCTTTTAGTTTAATTGACTATAAATTTTGCTTCATGTGATCGACCCTACACCCTCTCTCATTACAAAATTCAAAAGTGGATTTCTACAAAATTTATATAGGGAGTTGAAATATACTTCCTGCACTAATCTTGATGTAGTTTTCAATCAGACACAACTCACAAAAAAGTTTGTAAAACAAGCAAAGGGGACATGATATTCTTCAAGAGGCTCAATATCACCATCTCTTCCACAAAATCAGAAATCAAAGAAATATCTTGTATCTTCTTCTTCCCCTTCCTATTCTCATATTCTTGTTCCTTCTCAATGTTATGCTTCTCATAGGAAACTTAGTATTCCTCTTTTTCTTCTTCTACTAAGCCTAAGTTCCAAAAATATTGTAATCATTGTAAAATAAAAGGACATGATAGATCATAATGTTTTCAATTATAGAAGTATAGGAAGAAATAATTGCTTGTAAATTCAGATGATGGAACAAGCAAAAACCCCATAAAGACTACCAGAGAGGCTCAAGTATATGAGGAGCTATAGGGGAAACTCAATAATGTAACTTTGATGCATCATCATACCATAACTAAAGCCTATGAACCTCTTTGTCATGCATGTTCACTTAACTCATAAGTTTTTTGTCAATTGTATTATCAACAATGGCTCACAAAAAAGTTGATCATGAAGTCCATTATCGACAAGCTCAAGCTTCCCATAGCACCATATCCTCATACATGCTCTCTTGTATGGAAGGATAGTGATACTACCTATATGATCACACACAAATGCACTCTTACTTTTCATTTTGGTCCTATGTTTAGGTATGAGGTCACCTATGATGTGACCTTTATGGATTTTTATGGATTATTGTTTGGAAATACCTATCAATATGATAGGTAAGCTCACTATGATGCTCATAAAAACACATATATACTATAAAAATAATAAGCACTATCTTATCGAATGCACCAAGCACACTTCTAATTTATTACTCAGTTGCACATGAGCCAAAAAAGTAATAAATAAAGTTTAAGCACTTGCTATCATTTTCATTCGACCACAACACAAGTACTCAAAATAAAATTCCTTAATTTACTTAACCTACAACATTGGACAAACTCTTGCAAAATTACTCACATGTTTTTCAAAAGCCCACATCATTACCTCTAGAAAGAACCATAAATCATAATATTGATATCATTCTAGCAACACCACTTCCTAATGCTCCTATGTATCGACAATCACTTCCTCAGTATAATGAAATTAAAAAGCAATTACAGGACATGTCGACTAAGGGGTACATTAAAAACAATGTTTCTCCTTGTGCCTCACCTATTCTCCTTGTTCTAAAAAAATATGGCACTTGGTGACTTTGCATTGATTTTGAGAACTTAATAAGATCACTATATAAATTCGATATCCACTCCCTCACATAGATGATATCTTGGACTAACTTCAAGGTGCTAAATTCTTCACTAAGATTTATCTTAAGAGTGGATACCATCAGGCTCGTATTTAGGCTGAAGATACTTGGAAAACTACCTTCAAAAGCAATATGGGTCTTTTTGAGTGGCTTTCTATGCCTTTTGGTCTCACTAATGCTCCTGCCACCTTCATGAGACTCACGAATTAAGTGTTTAGAGAGTTCTTGGACAAGTTTTTCATAATTTATCTAGATGATGTTCTTGTTTTCTCTCCCACATGGAAATCACATCTAGATCATCTTGAAAATTTTCTTTATATCCTCTAGAAGAACCAACTTTGTGGAAATTTTCCTAAGTGCTATTTTGGGTAAACTTCCATTTCCTACCTTGGTTTCATCATCAATCATCAAGGTATTTAGGTGGATCTAGCCAAAGTTGAAGTTGTTCTCAATTGGCCCACTCCTACCACTATCACTGAGTTACAAAGTTTCCTTGGCTTTGGTAATTTCTATCATAAGTTTATTCTTGGCTACTTCACCATTGATGCTCCCTTGCATCAATTGACCAAGGCTAAAATTGCTTTTCATTGAACTCTTGATCATACCCATGATTTTCCACTTTGAAAAATAAGTTATTTTCTACTCCTATATTGATTAATTCTCAATCTTCAAAAGCCTTTTGGGATTAATATTGATGCATTTCAGTTTGTTCTAGGGGATATCCTCAAATAAATTGACCATCCTATATATTATCATTCTAAGACTTTCTCAATAGCTAAGGAATTGTATGCCCTAGTTCAAGAAATCAAATACTAGTATTATTATCTCTTAGACAAGGAAATCATTATTCATACTAACCATAAGCTACTCTAATTTCTTTAGTCTCATAATAAGATCCAAAAATCTTGATACATGAAATGGGCCTCATATTTATAGTAGCTACACCTAGTCATTAAATAAAAAAATGTAGTACCAATTCTATAATTAATTACCTAAGTCATCCTCCTACATCACATACTACTTTAGTTATTGTTATCACTTCACACTTGGTATTTCAAACTTGGACTTCTAAGTATCCTCATGATCCAAAATTTACTCATAGTTACCACCATATACAAGATCCTTCATCCTCTAATATAAACCCTTTTTAGTATTATTATCTTAAGGAGGGATTGCTCTATCATCTGGATAAACTATGTGTACCCCATACTCATCGACCATGTCTTTTAAAGGAGGCTTATTTTTTTATTTACGGTGGAGACTTTGGTAAGCAAAAAGCCCTTCATAATTTGTAGTGCTTCTTCTATTGGCCCCATATGTAGTGTGATGTTTTGTGGTATCTAGGATAGTGTGTTGTATGTTGTCATTGTAAGCCAGCTAATAGTAAGTTGGGCCTCAACATGCCATTGTCTATTTCTTCTTGTCCTTGGGAAATCATTTTTATGGATTTGTTTAGTGGGTCTCCTATGACTCAACATAATTGTATTTTTGTTTTTTTTATCATTTTAGTAAAATGGCTAAGTTTATCCCATGTCGTAAAACCATATTTGTTGTTGACTTAGGCCAGCTCTTCTTTGATGTTGTTTGAAATTATTTTGGTCTTTCCAATAGTATCATTTCTAATTATGATTCTTATTTTGTTGGTCATTTCTATCAATATTTATGGAAACTTTGAAATGTATCTCTTAAATTTTCTACTGCTTTTCATCCCCAATTTTATGGTCAAACAGAAGTTGTTAATCATACTCTTGTTCAAAATATTCATACCTGCCATCATTCATCTCTATCTAGATGGGATTTGTGTCTTCCACATATTAAGCATGCATATAATAGAGTTGTCCATTCTTCCACATGTCATTCAACTTTTGAGGTCTATTTAGGTTTATAACCTTTAGCTCCATATGAGTTGCCTTTATCACTACCATCTCCTATCATTGTTCATATGTAGAAATAACAAGAAAATGCACACTTCATTCAACATTTGCAACAGCTCCAATCCAAAGTTGTTTTTATTTTGTAGCAAATTCAACAACAACAAAAGTAGGTCATGGATTGACACTATGTTCCACATCATTTCCAGGTTGGAGATAGAGTTTGATTGTACCTCAATAGATGTCATTTTCCAATGAAGGCACATAGTAAAATCAAACATCTTCACTATGGGCATTATACTATCTTGTAGAAGATATCTAAGAATAGTTTATGTCTTGATATTCTAGTGCACTTAGGCATTCTTGATGTCATCAATATCAATCTGCTCCAGCCATACCATGATTTCACATTGGAGATGATGCTAGTCATCAGTCATCATGTAGATGTTGTACCTTACGTCCAACTTTCCCTTGATGTTGATCAGTTGTTTGACACCCAGACTTGCCAGACCCATTAGGGATCTTCCACTTCCTGCCTTGTAGCCCAATAGGGTCAACTTGTTGGAAAATATGGCTATTACATCATTTGGTTATTTCCTAATGTACCCTCATGGGTGCATATTTAGTTTAGGATTATATTAGGAGTTATTAATTTATTAGTGTAATAGAATAAATGCACAAGTGTTAGAATGTGCAATGATGTAAATGTGCATGTAGTCCACATGTACATGAGTCTTAGGGTTGAGTGAGAGGCAAGTAACCTATATTTCTATATAAAGGTCTCATTGTGAGTGATTGTGAGAGAGTTGAAGTAGTGCAAAGGTGTGAGTAGTAGTAGGCACAATGTAGCTCCATTTTGCTATCATGGAGGAGTTGCAAACTCCATGAGAGGAGCATTGTAATTTTTATGAGCTTTCTATATGAGCATTTCTAGAGCTTTGTATCAAGTTTTCTATCATATTTTCATGCATGGTTTTTTGCTATTATCATAGTTGTATCATTGCATGTTTATTTCTATACTTGTGAATGCATTTCCTTTATGTTTAAGGCTCCAAAAGCTAACAATGGTATCAGAGCCATGGTGGATCAAAGGAAAGCCACAAGTACTATTGTTGAGTATTTGCAAACTGGATCAGCCATAGTGCGTCGTTGCATGCAAATACCATCACAATAGATTTTTTGATAGAAGTAGCTCTAGGTAGAAGAATAGAAAATAGAGAAAGCCACATGATAGATTTAGCTAGAGTTTTTCCACAAGAGTTGTAACGCTTGTGAAGACTAGAACTCAGCATTGTTCCACTAGATTGGCAATCCAACTAGTGAAGTTTATTTCTCATAGAGTCATAGAAATTTTTATTATCTCTAATATTTTATTGCAAGAGAGAAAAGAAGTTTTCAGGAGAACCATTTGGTTACTATCATCTAAGTTTTTCTTGTTGTAGAAAATTAACTCTTAGAAGGTGGGAAGCTTCCTACAACATATAGAGAAGAACTTCATCTTCATTTCCTGAAAGTCAAAGTTACTTTCCTCGTGCAGGGATTGATTCTTTGTTGCAAAAAAATAAGGATTGAAGATTTGGAGGCCTAAGGAGAAAGGTCCCATTGAAATATTTGCAGATTGAAGACTCCTAGTTGATAGATCGAGGAGAGATTTAGTGGCCAAGGAAGCCACATTGAAGATTGTAAATCTAGGAAGGAGGTCCTAGAAAGAAGACCCCATTGAAGATCGAAGAGACTCAAGGAGAAGAGTCCTAGAAAAATATTGGAGATTGGTGATCTCCATTGAATATTGAAAACTTTCTATTGAAGAAGAGGTCCATTGAAGGCCCTATTGAAGAAGAGATCCATTGAAGACTCTATTGAAGAAGAGGTCCATTGAAGACCCTATTGAAGAAATTCCATTGTGGAAGATTGAGCATTGAAAATAACTAACAAAATATTATATTGTAGATTTTAGTAGTAGTAGATTCAAGAGATCCTAGAAGAAGATCTCATTTCCATAGTTGAAGATTGAAGAGGCCAAGGAAGGTCTCATTGAAGATTTAGAAGTTGCAAGATTGAGAACCTTGGAGAGGTCTCAAGAAGAAGGCTTGGTGAGCCTCATTGAAGGAGTTCATAGAAGGAATCATTGAATAAATTACTACCAAAGAAGAATCTAAGGAATTGGGACAATCATCGCCATCTAATGACAAGCCCAAAGGAGAAAGTTTGGCAAGAAGATTGTCAAATCAAAAAGGTAGTATTGAATAGATCTCAAGATTGATATATTGTTTGAGGAGGAGATCTACTTTGAAGTCAAAATTTGGCAAGTGAAAAGAGATAGAAGAACCACCAAATCTATGAGATTTGGGGGCCATCATTGAAGGAGGTTCTTGAGAAACATCTCAGCTGCGATGTGGGGAGAATCCTACCAAATTTTTGGGATTCAAGGACAACATTTCAGTGATGGTATTGACTACCTTACAATCTGGAAAAGTTTCAGATTTGAAGACAAAGAAAAGGGTAGCATATTAACAACACTCAGAGCTGCAAAATACAGAGTTCATGGATAGCAAAAAAGGCAGCAAATCAAAGAAATTAAAAGCAATAGTGAAGTTTGCTTAGTGCTGAAAATTTCAGAAATTATGGGCAGCATTAGTGACTACTAAAAATCAGATTCTAGAAGCACATTCTAAAGAAGTTTTGAAGCCACCAAATCAGATTTTAGAGCAGCAAGTTGATAAGGTATTGAAGCTGTAGAAAGGTGAGCAAAGAGCTGTTTTTGGACAGCATAGAAGAGCTGCAAAATCATCCACAAAAGGCAGCCATTGAGGTGACTTGAATCACCACTATCTCCATCATCTACGAGAGAAAAAGGTATGCAAAAATAAGGTGAAAAATTTCATGAGTTGAGCTTTCATATTTGGTTTTATATTAAGGTTTATTAAGCACCATTTTTTCAAAGGATCAAAAGTTGCATAGAATAGTTTTCATTCCAAGTCTTCAAAATAGTGCAGAAGTTATAGTTTACAAGGAGCAAACCTTCACATAAAAAAAAATAGAATTTAGGAAGACTATATTTGCATTAGAAAGAATACAAAATATTACATTGAGTAGCTTGGGATAATAAGTTAAATAATATCCAAGAAAGAAAAATATTGTCAAGAGTTAAAGGCAATATTCTAGTTCAACCAAACCAGTCATCAAAGGCAGATTTTTTTAGAGCTCTTTTGTAGAAGTAAATGGTAGATTATTGTGGTAAGGAATAGCCACCAAAAAGGATAAAAATACCTCCAAAATATGGAGAAGAGAAGCCAACAAATCGGAGTTAGAAAAATATCTTTAAATGAAGAAGAAATTCAAAGTATAAGTGCACATCTCCAAATGGATTTACAAGATAGTCTTGGAGATGGTTAAAACAGTCGTAGGGAGCATATATTCGAACAACCACATTAGCATATTAAATCCCACATTCCAAGAAAGTTAAAGGATAGACTTTCAAGCACAGGGGGGCAATCATAGTATATTTTTGTGAGTCATCCAAAGGACTCCATGATTGTAGCAAAAGGTAAGCTTTACAAAGGAAAAGGAAGTGTTAAGAACTTCACAAAAGGGCACTTGATGAGGCAAGAAATTACCTCATTTTTGACATATTTTGGGTTCATAAAAACTACCATAAAAACCTTATGTGATGATATTTTATGTTAATTAGATGATTTAAATGCATTATGTACTAATGTTTGCATGGTTAAATTGCATAGAAGCATTATACTCTGTTTTGACTATTTTTCTGCACTGTTGCACTATTTTTGTATGGTTATTTAGTGGATAGAATGCATAATTAAATTAGCAATGTGATGTATGTTGTTGTTTACCATTTCATCATGTTGTTTGAATACTTTTCCCACCTCACAAATGGTTTGAAAGGAAATTTAGCACCAAAATCCAAAGTCTGTGCAGAAAACTAGAAACTGCAGGTAACAGTCCATACAAATTCCAGCCACCTATCACTATAAAGGATGGCCTAGAATTTGTCAACATAAACAAGAGGCAGCGATTGGAAACGATTACTGAGGGATAGGGAAGATGTCCTATCCAATTTAAAATAACTTTATCACCCATTTTGGTTGCAGCTGAGCGCAAATCATATTCCTACTGGCGGATATTTCGAAGATCTCTGGAATGATAGGGGAAATAGTCTGTTTCAGCCCAAACGAGCTAGATTGCATCCAATTCATCTAGGGGAAGGTGTTTGGAGATGAGGACAGGTGTGATAGACCATTTCCAACCCATGCCAACTCATTCCCACCATTTTGAATGCACCAAAGAACCAATGGATGACTACTACAACGAATCCTGTCTTAAGTTAGACTAAGTCTATTGCAGTTTTGGTAACAAATCACCAGCAAACAACAAAGCAATTGACAATTTAAATGAGGCATATTGTAATAACTAGTATAAATAACTAAGCTCCCTCATTGGTTGAGCTAGTAGGAATTGTAATAGGATTTGATAGTGAATGTAGCCAATAGCAAAGTGAAGCACTAAAAAGTGTTTTCCTGTAGTAGTGTAATATGAGTTGACAGTCAATAAAGTGCAACAATTTCTCATGTTTCTTTCCTGTGAGTTGAGTGAGTGTTTTAAGTAGTTAGGGAGTATTTTATTACCTTCTTCTAGATCAGAAAGCAAGGGCCACTTTCAGACCTGGAGGAAGGACTGTTATAACAAGTTTTCTGATATTCTTGTTGCAACACTTGTACCAAATAATTCTTGTTAATTATTGTTTCTAATTAGACTAACCTTTGTTTTTAAGTTGATGTAATGTCTTTATAGCTTTCAAGTGTGATTTGTGTAGAATGTGTGTGGTCAACTGACAAATAGCATAGATTTGAAATTCCCCTATTTTCCTTGTTTTTTGCAATTTGACAAGTTTTCAACAACTTTATTTCTTGTCAGTTACTGCAATAGAAATCTGACAACCTTCTGCAGTAGGACACTGACATTTGCTTTAGCATGAATGTTTCCATTTCAAGTACTCTTTCAATTTAGTTGTCTCAATTCTGCAAATGTAATCTAGGTTTGAATTCAGCAAGATTTCCATTTCTGCAATTTCCTTTCTTGCAACTGTAATTAGGTTTCAATTTCAAGTCTTAGAAGTAGTTTTCAATTCCTGCAATTAAGTAGTTTCAATTCATGCACATTAGGATTAAAAGTGACCTCAAAAAACCCCCAACAACATCTATTTTACCAATAAAGCCTATTATCTAGATGAACTGATCTTCAATCTGCTTGAACCTTCTTTCGTATATAGCCTTGGACACCACCTTGGATTTGACAAACATAAAATTAAATGATGATAAGAATGACACTCATCATTTTTGGCATCGTTGTCGGGGATAGGTGTTGTTAGAAGAAGAAAGCAGCCCAATAATTGTTAAGTGTGCTAAGTTGTGAACTTCAGAGTGAAATCTGGATGAATGACTGGTATAAGTAATAGTTTTTGGTAAATTGCATTTCAGTCCATTTAGAAAACAAGCATGAATGAGTAGGTTAAGGGATGAAAAAGGAAGATTTATCAAAACCAGCCCTTTTCCTACCACAGGAAGGTGATATTCATGCTTAAGAGGTGAATCACCTGTGTTTGAAATTCCTGAAAAACTTAAACAAGAAGCATCATCTTCATCATCAAGAAGTTTAGGATCCCTTGAAAAAAATTTAGAGGACAACCCCCCCCCCCCCCCCCCCCCCACAATATAGAAAAATATATACTAGGAGTTGGGATGATAACATGATAGAACAAGGCAATCCAGATAGGGATAATAATATCCACAACCAAACAGATAATCCTCCTCCTTCTAGGACTTTCAAATACCCCATTCGATTGAATCCTACACAAAATTCTCCTATGAAGACAATCTCACCTTTAGTACTTCCAACCTTCAGGGGGTGGTATCTGAAGATCCTGATCAATTCTTGTTTGAATTCAAGGTTGTATGTCAAACATATGATTACATAAATGACAACCAAAAGCTTAAGGTATTCCCTTCTACACTCAAAGATGCAGCCCTACGCTGGTTTATGAGTCTAGAACCAAAATCTATCCGAACTTGGGAACAAATGGAGAGTGAATTCCTGGATAAATACCAAGAGTATTGTCGGGTGAGGAATAGAAAAGATGAATTATTCCACATTAAACAAGAAGAATATGAGACCTTGGAGGATTATCTTGATAGGTTTACTTTTATTCAAAGGATATGTGGACCTATAGAGCCAAAAATGTGTAAGGCTATATTTTTGAGAGGATTACAAGATGAATCTAGGGAAGTATTGGACTTAATGGGAAAAGGGGATGTAAATACCCTTAACATTGATGAAATTGTGGACTTATGCAGAAATTACTCCCGCACTAGGCAAAGAAGAAGAAAGTGGAGTACTAATGGCAATGATATGAAAGACCTAATGGAAGAATTTGCAAATATGAAAACTGATATTCTTGTGCATCTAAACACAACTTTAGGGGAGATGAATGCAAAAACAAAACCAACAGAACCCCTAGCAATTTACTGCCCAAGATGTAGGAATAAGCATGCTTTGCAAGACTGTCCCTTGAAAAAAACTTCAATTTCAGCTATTTGTAGCATCTTTTCAAAGGAACACCTTACTAACAAATGCCATCTGCTACCTCAACTCAGAAATATTTTGGAAACTCAAACTGAAGAACTCAATTTTATTGGGCAAAAATAGGGGGAAACTTCTCACAATATCAAAATGCCCCTCATTTTCCCACAAATTGGGGATAAAATCCTTGGAATATGCCATGGGGTTAGTCAGAACCACCCCAACAATTTTGGAATTACCCTCCTTGGACATCTCCTCAAGATTGGTCACAATCTGGATGGAGTAATCCATCATGGAATCAGGTCAATCCACCTTGGATGCAAAACCAGTCCTATGGACAAAGTTGGGGATAACAATATCCACCATATCAAGGGAAGCGAAGATACCAAGGTCAAACTCAAAACTTGTTGCCTGCTCCTAATCAAAATTTTCAAGGAAGATCCCACCAACAACAACAAACACAACCACAATAGGTGAAACAACCTCCACTTCCAGCCCAACCTGTGGCAAACCCAAATAATACAAGATAGGCAGCCCCTGTCTATGTAGTTGAAGCTGAAGAGAATATTGCAGTTCATGTTCTTGACTACAGTAATATCCAATTACGTTCAGGAAAAACATTGCCTGAACCTGTTCCACCCATCATTGAAGAAATTGGTGGAACACAAGAACTTTCTAATCCAGAACAATTGAAATCAACCCTAGAAAAAGAAGAAGAAAAACCAAAAAAATTGCATGTAGATAATGTACCTTCCTCAGGGGCAGTACCATACCCTGAGAGGCTCAACAATGTTGTAAATACCCCTAAACCAGAATTAGTCAAAGAGCTTAAAATATTGACCATATCACTTCCTTTGTTGCAAGCAATAAAGGATGTACCCTTGATCAACAAAATAGTTTAGGAGTTATGTATAAAGAAACTAGGTAGAAAGAAGAAGTCTTTTCCTAAGACTATGCAAGTAGAGGGAAAGTTGGCTGACCTGCTATCTGGGAAACTTGTCCCACCAAAGTATAGTGACCCAGGGAGTCCAGTTGTCACCATCACTATTGGGTCAATGCAAATCTCTAACATCTTGATTGATCTTGGTGCTGCAATTAACGTTATGACAAAAGATACAATGCAAAAATTGCAGCTCAATAATCTGAATCCTACATCTACAATTTTAGAGATGGCTGATAGGTCAGTTGCAAAACCAGAAGGAATAATAGAAGATATCCCTATAGAAGTCTCTTCTTGGGAATACCCTATAGATTTTTTGGTATTGCAGCCTAGAAATTCAGCCAATGGCTATCCCATCATTTTGGGAAGACCTTGGCTTGCAACTATAGTCGCCTTCATAGATTGTAGATCAGGAGAAATGACAATCTCAAATGGCATTGATCTCAAGAAGATTTCTCTTTACCCTCTTGCCAAGCCTTCAACCAAATTTTTAGGTCAGTTATGGTTTCTTGAATCTGATGAGGAGCAGGAAGAGACCATTTCCACACTAGCTACCTTAGTAGTGAAGGAACACATAGAGGAGATTGACTTACAAGAAAGAGATATTTTTGAAGATGAAACCATCCTAATTAGTGCTCTATAGGAGCAAGGACTTGAAGATGAACCAGTTGTTGTTCATCGACTGCTATGGAATGATGAGAACCAAACTTCTAAAAATCTATCATCCATTCCATTGTAGGAAAGTTCTTTTACATTACCACATGGATGGCATCATCATCTTCTCTCCTCTTTTCACTGTCCCATGCAAGATCTGATTCCTTCAGGAATTACTCTTGAAAATGAGACAAGAGTCTTTCACTCCCTTCAGCCACACCACTATCCATTAAACTCCTTAGTGAGCAAGTATGAAGGAGTAAATTTTGTCCTCCCAGGGATAAAACAGATTGAAATTCAGCCAGGGAAAGTTTTGAATATTAATAGTTGGTTGACTGTTGAAGAAGAAGCAAAACTATTTGTTGTTTTGTAGAAACATGTCCATGCCTTTGCTTGGGAGTACAAGGATATGTCAGGAATTCATCCTGATGTATGCACTCATAGAATATATACTGAAGATGTTAAACCTGTGAGACAACCCCAAAGAAGACTGAATCCTACCTTAAGAGACATTGTCAAAGAGGAAATTGAAAAACTCTTAGAGGTTGGGTTCATTTATCCAATTTTTGATAGTCGATGGGTTTCTCCATTGGTTATTGTGCCAAATAAAAATGGGAAATTGAGAGTGTGTGTAGATTACAGGGAATTAAACAAAGTCACACACAAGGACCACTTCCCATTACCATTTATAGACCAAGTGTTAGATACTCTCACTGGAAAGAAATGTTTCTGTTTTCTTGATGGTTTTAGTGGGTACAACCAGATTTGGGTTGCACCTGAAGACCAAGAGAAAACTACTTTTACATGCCCTTGGGGAACATTTGCTTACAGGGTTTTACCCTTTGGTTTATGTAATGCTCCAACAACTTTTCAATGAGCTGTTTTGGCAATTTTTTCTGATTTAACCAATGAAAGTGTAGAAATATACATGGATGATTTTACAGTTTGTGGAGAAACCTTTGATTATACACTAGAACATCTTGATAAGGTCTTAACATGCTGTGAAACATACCATTTATCCTTAAATCCTAAAAAATGCTTTATGATGATGAAGGAAGGGATTGTTCTTGGTCATCACATCTCTTCTCATGGGATCAAGGTTGACCCCAAGAAGGTTGAGATTATCAAGAACCTTCCCCCTCCAAAGACTCAAACAGATGTTAGGAGTTTCTTGGGACATATTGGTTTTTACCATAGGTTTATTTCAAATTTTAGTACAATAGCCAATCCAATGTTTGCACTATTGACTAAGGATTCTGAATTTACCTGGACTGCAAAGTGCCAAGAGTCTTTTGAGGCTTTGAAGGAAAAACTGACAACCCCACCTGTGTTAAGAGGTCCTAATTGGGAGCTGCCATTTCATATCCAAATTGATGCTTCCAATACTACAATTGGAGCAGCATTAGGGTATATTGAAAATGGAGAGCACTATGCCATCTATTACATTAGCAAAAATATGATAGGAGCAGAAAATAACTACACCACTACTGAGAAGGAATTCTTGGTAGTAGTGTATGCTATTAATAAATTTAGACACTATATCATAGAGTATCAAGTATTCATTCATACAGACCATGCAACCATTAAATACTTGATGAATAAACCCATGGTTAGTGCAAGGATTATCCACTGGTTACTATTATTGTAGGAATTTGACATCACCATAGTCAATAAACCAGGGAAGGCTAATGTAGTAGCATATTTTTTGTCAAGGCTACAAAACACAAGGGAAGAGGAGTTAGTTGAGGATGCTTTTCCTCATGAACAACTATTTGCTATATCTATTCAATCACCATGGTTTGTAGATATAGCTAATTATTTGGTTACAGGGAAAGTTCCTCCTCACTTCACTCCTAAACAAAAGAAACAGTTAGTAAAGTAGAGCTCATATTTCAAATGGATTAAAGGTCTACTCTTTAAATGTAGTCCTGACCATGTTTTACATAGATGCATCCAAAAGGATGAGGTGTATGATATCCTCCATGCTTGCCATGATGAACCATCAGGAGGACATTATTCAGTGAAAAGCATAGTTCAAAAAATCCTAGGTGCAGGATATTATTGGCCATCTCTTCACAAGGATGTGAAAAAGTACATAAGACATTGTGATGCATGTCAAAGGATGGGAAAACCCACCCACACAAATGAAATACCATTGTAGCCTCAAGTGGTTTTAGAACCATTTGAGAGGTGGGGGCTAGATTTTGTGGGACCTATTGACCCACCATCTCAGGGAAAGGTGCATATCTTGGTGTGCACTAATTACGTGACTAAATGGGTAGAGGTGCATGCTTTTAAACATGCTCATGAAGATAAGGTTGTTGATTTCCTGTATACTCATATTTTTTAGAGATTTGGAGCTCCATGATCTATTACTACAGATCATGGGCCCCAATTTGCATCAAAAGTCATTGAGGCTTTTACTGAACTCTATGAAATTAAACATAGAAAATCATCACCTTATCACCCATAGGAAAATGGTCAGGTTGAAGTGACAAATAGGGAATTAGAAAGGATACTGACCAAAATAGTAGCCTCCCATAGGAAAAATTGGTTGGATAAACTACCTGAAGTAGTTTGGGCTTACAACACTACATGGAAATCCACCACGGGTTTCACACCTTATGAACTGGTTTATGGTAAGACACCTCTTTTACCTATTGAGTTTGAGCTACTAACACTTCGTACAACTTTGGAAATTGGTATTGACTTATCACAGGCATAGACGGATAGGATTCTATAGTTGAATGTGTTAGATGAACTCCGATTGGATGCATTGCATCAAACTGAGGTGATTCAAGAGCAATGAAAGTTGTGGCATGACAATCACATTCAATAGCAAAAATTTTAGCAAGGGGATTGGGCTTTATTGTTTGATTCTCACTATGAGGATTTTCTTGGGAAGCTACAAACTAGGTGGCTTGGACCTTATCTGATTGAAGAAGTGTTCAAAAATGGGGTGGTTTGTCTTTCTAAAGAACATGAGCTTATATTGAGAGGGGGTGAACAGTATAATATAAAACTTTTTATTTTTCAATCTATATGATAACATCAACAATATCAAAGCAGTAATTATTCCACAAATCTTCACACACATGAGAGACATGATTTAACATGGTTCACCCAAAGTGGGCTACTCCACGGAGAAAATATTATTTATAAATTTTCTCAATAAATTCTTTTGGGAATCAACTCCCTATTATAATATTTATGGACCTCTATCCAAATGAGACACCAATCCTCTTACTCTAATTTGTGGAACTCTATCCACAAGAGAACTCTTTCTCCTCTGCTCTAGCTAGTGATCTTCTAGAAGACTTTTGCTCCCACTGCCCTGGCTTGTGGATCTCTCTCCACAAAATACCTATGTCTTTACTACTATGGCTAATGGATCTCTATCCATTGGAGACTATTATCCTCTGCTTAGTCACCTCCAAAACCTACTCTCTAATCTGCTCAATCCCTGTCTCAAATCTGTCTTGAACTCTATCGCAAATCCAACATAAATCTGCTCTAACTCTACTCACAAATCTGCACCAGACTCTGTCTCAAATATGCCTCAAGCCTTCTCATAGATTTACTTCAAATATGTTCTCAATATTTCACAAAAGCTTGCTCAAATTTATCCTTAAGCTTTCACAAAAGCTTGCTTAACTTTGTCCTTAAGCTTTCACAAAAGCTTACTCAACTCTTTCCTTAAGCTTTCACAAAAGCTTACTCAACTTTGTCCTTAAGTCTTCTTATGAGACTTGCTTAATCATAACATACTCAAACCAATATTCAAAATTTCAACACTATTGTTCAATCAATGAAGTACAAAAATTTCTCATACATTTCCAACAATGCTTATCAAACAATCCTTTTCACTCCACCTTATGTTTCATACACTCATTCCAATCACTTTAAACAAAATATGATTTACCCATACCTATTATTTGATTGATGAAGAATTATCCACAAAACCTGTCTTACTCACAACCAAATCCTTTTGCCAATTTAAGGTTAGATAGCAACAGTCTATCTCAAAATCTTCACAAGAATATTCACCTCAACAAATATTTCTCCATACAATGCCAAATCACTTATACACCTTATTACTCCTATCTTAAAAATAAATTTCATCAACAAGAGTTACTAATCACATAAACAAAAATTCTCACATCCACCTTATAACTCCTTTTTAACAATAAAGCACTTTAAATAAATTTAAAGTATTACTCACTAACCCTTATGACTCCCAACTATGAGCATACACAATAATAATTTATATTTAACCCTCATAAATTTTAAATCATGGCAACAAAAACTTTATCAAAACCTTATAACTCCCAACTATGGCAACTAAATAAAAAAAATTTAAACCTTATAACTCCCAACTATGGCAAATGCACATATCTTAATGCAAAAATCAAAAGTCACTACTGTCGCTCAAACCTACAACATCCTAGCCCTGCGTGCCCTAACACAAGGGCCACTACCGCGTGGGCTATGCTGCCCCACGTGAACCAAGAAGCACGCACTCCTTAATGTCCTTATTCACTGATGCAAAATTCAAAAGGTCTGCACCCAAAACACAACCTTCGTGTGGTTCAAACTTCGTACCTTGCTGCTCACAATGCGCTACACAAGCCAACTCGGATGCCACCTCACTTCTGTGGGGATAGGCACCTTCCACAATTTGACCTTTTGCTCACTCCAAAAATCATGAAAACCTGTGCCTTCCTTCATCTATCATGTGCGAGAAATAAAACATGCAAGGCTATTACTTTGGGGAAAATCGAATGTGCAAATCCCTCCTAGGCTTAGGCTGATATTAGCCTTATTTATACACATGTCCAATTTAATATTTTATTTCGGATACCTTTTTGTTTTAATTCAAATTTGGATATTTTGAATTATTATATTTAATTATAATTATTTAAATCCTAAAGGATTTAAATATTATAATTTAAATATTTAAAACCTTTTGGGCTTTTTCCTTTTAGGGAGAACCTTGCCACCATTAGTAAATATTTTAACCTTTGCCAAATTACCACCAAGGTAATTTATTGCCACCATTAATATTTTAACCTTTGCCAAATTACCACTAAGGTAATTTATAAATCCTTTTTCAAATATTATGGAGAGGTCTTCCTTTCTTCTTGTTGCCTTATACCTCATATGCCATCAAGAGAAATATTCTCACAAATATTTCCATCAATTTAGGACCTCTAACCTTTTGATATTAATCAACCCTTTTGACATTAATTTCATCAAATTGGGGCATCCAACTTCTTGACATCAATGACAACAAAACATGCTCAAAATTCCAACACTTTCTCCCATTTGATGATTCACGGAGGAAGTTAGTGGTAAATGGACATCACCTTCGGGTATACCATGCACCACTAACCAAAGAAGAGTTCTTGTAGAAAATTGAGAAATTGGACATATGAATGATGGAAGAAATTCCATCTTCCATCACAAATTCAGTAAATTCAGAAGAATGATGGAGGGTTTCAAAAAAAATAGAAAAATAAAAAAATAAAAAAAATAAGAAAAACAAAAAGAAGAATAATCCTGGTTGTGAACTTCCTTCATGGGTACAATTTCAGAGAAATTGTGAAATTCCTTCATGGGCACAACTAAGAAGAGTGCAAAAATGAAAAAAATGAATAATTCAGCAAGTGAAAACCTTCTCGAAGCTATTGCTGAATTGGCTTGCATGAAAACTGGTTTTCTAGCATGATTACCTTAAATTGACCTACCCATTCCTATTCTGCCATGTATAAATCTCACCAATTGCACATGTTTTGTTTTGGTTGCAAAAAATTCAGCCATTGTATAAATAGCCATTTGTAAAGTGTATGATAACTGTTCAAATCAGCCAGGTATGTGTTTCTTGCATTTGATCATAGTAGGCATTTAGTATGTAGTGTATGAGAATTAGTAGTTAGCATAAATACATCTATAAGGTTTGGAAAAACCCAAAAGATACATCCTTTCCAAGGGAAGGGCAAGAAGTATTCCCTATTGTTCTAAAAATTACAGACCTGGTGGGAAGAAAAAATGGATGAAAATTTATAATCTCATGATATCAGGTATAGTTTTGATTGCATATCCATACAGGGATTCCATAGAGCTCCAGAATGACACAGAGCTCCAAAATGAAAATATTGTTTTGTTTGTTTTATGGTAGAAAAATATAGATCTTTAGAATGAAGAGAGATCCAAAATGAGAAACGATTGTAAAAATATACAACGTCGAAACAAAAAATATCTTCGAAACAAGGACCGAGCAGACTTAAAATTCAAACTGCGGGGCAGGATTTAAATTTTGAAAATTCCACATAGCGTATGCATGTAAGGTGATGAGAAAATTAATTTTTTTATGTCACATCATCCAAAGCAGTTGCAAGGTCAAGGCACAAGTTTCTAAGGTCACATGGTTACATTAAACCAAGTGATATCAAACTAGATTTCAATGCAAAACGTGTGCCTCAGTTTCCTTATCAATATTCAAGCCATATGATCAAGGTGCCTCGACAAATGAGGATACACAAACAAAAAAAAATTGCATCCATTTTCCATGGAATATGTTGAGTCATCACCAATTACTATCCTCCAACTCAACCGACTCGTAACCGAATGGCAAGTAAGTAGCATCTAAGAAATTCCATCACCCAAGAAGCACATTTTGATTTTGAAAACTCAGAAAAGTAGCAAATAATTGCATGCCACACATTTAATTGGGACATGCCAAAGATCTCCCGTATTCTAGACCACCTTTCGAAGCTAATTCATGTGTTGTTGAAACTCCATGTTATACCTTGTAATCACTACGTTTTTGATGAAATTGTGAATCATTATCATAACAGAAATCATAGGTGCATTATTTGAACCACAATATAAGGGAAACTTTGCAAAGTAGGAATTGCAAAGGAGTTTCTTATTGTAGCAGAAGAGGGTGTAAACATAGAAAGTTAGAGAAAATGAGATGCAAAAATAAAATTGAACCTGAGAATGCATCAAACCTCCAGAAATATCCAGAAATAGTGCATATTTTCCAAGACGGAGGACTGATGCCATTTTTTAACAAATTCGATGGTTATTTTGAGGGCCTTGTAGTAGAGTTCGCTCGAACCTTCAAACACAATAGGGCCAACATAAATGGCATGAAAATTGAGGTAACACCTGAAACTCTAAGCCAGATTACTGAATTACCTCTTTACAGTTTAATAATTTTAAGAACTGGTAAAAATGCACTCTCTGAAGTAGTCAAGCAATTTTTAGAATAAGGATATGTTGAACCAATCATGCAAATGAACAACAATATCTATAAAGGGATGAAGAGAGTTAGTTTGCAGAGACCGTGGGATGAAGTGGCAGTTTGGGTAATGAGATTTCTAACTTGTAAGAAGTAATATGCACTATTTTCTAGCCACCATTTTAGAATTCTAAACCATTTAAGGCATGGTGGTCAACAACCCGAGCTGTAGAATATGGCTAAGTGCTATCAAGAAGGAAAAGGAACCCCAAGACATCATGGGCTTATTAAGATCATTTGCAAACACCATTCAGTGGGAATCCCCAAAATTTTGAGATATTTTTCTCTCTTTGGAAAGAGATGATTACCATAGGGGAAGAAACCAGAAAAGTAGAGGAGGATGCTAAAGAAGGGGATAGAGCCCCTGAATATAATGTTGATGAATGAGATGCCCCAGAATCATAAACCCCTTCATCTTTTTAGGGTCCACCATCTTCTTGAACCAAGGAACAAAGAAATAAGAAGGTTGAAGATAGCCCGACTAACAAAAAGAATACCATAAGAGTAACTTTCTCTGAGAAGGTTACTGAAATTCCAGTTCAAATTTTTGAGTAGACAACAACTTTAGATGTTGTAGAGGATAAATTATAGGATGAGACTATGCCATCATCATCAAAGTCAAAATTTGATTCTGGTCCATATAAACTTGAAGTAGGGCAGAACAAAGAAAAAAGTATGCATCGGGTTTAAGAAGATCCTCAAGGTTTCAAAAGCATGCGGTTGTAGAAGAAATGATTTAGGAGGAGACAATGGAGGAAGAAATGTTGTCCTCTCCACCTCCTCTGAGAAGAAACCCAAGGAAAAAGCAACAACATTCTATTTAACAGAGAAAGCATTTATAGAAATAGGGGATCCTAATTCACCACCTGTGGACGATTTGCCTACTTATTCCTTTGAATTTAAGGAAGAAGAGGAAGAAGATGTAACTAAGCAATTTTAGAACTAGCTCACACAGCTAGAACAGAGCAGAGGGTACTATATTGGAGATTTATTATTTTGGAAAGTTGGTACAAGGAGCTGGATTTGTGTGCCTCTGTAGCCCACCAAAATGCATGAAGGCATGCATTAGGTCAAGTTGGAAGGAATGATGAGGCAAGAAATTACCTCATTTTTGACATATTTTGGGTTCATAAAAACTGCAATAAAAACCTTATGTGATGATATTCTATGTTAATTAGATGATTTAAATGCATTAAGTACTAATGTTTGCATGGTTAAATTGCATAGAAGCATTATACTTTGTTCTAACTATTTTTCAGCATTGTTGCACTGTTTTTGTATGGTTATTGAGTAAATAAAATGCATAATTAAATTAGCAATATGATGTATGTTTTTTTACCATGTCATCATGTTGTTTGAATACTTTTCCCACCTCACCAATGGTTTGAAAGGAAATTTAGCACCAAAATCTAAAGTCTATGTAGAAAACTAGAAACTACAAGTACAGTCCATACAAATTCCAGCCACCTATCATTATATAGGATGGCTTGGAATTTGTCAATATAAACAAGAGGTAGTAGTTGTAAATGATTGATAAGGGATAGGGAAGATATCTTGTCTACTTTAAAAGACTTTATCACCCATTTTGGTTGCTGGTGGATATTCCAAAGATCTCCAAAATGATAGGGAAAATATTTTGTTTCAGCCCAAACGAGCAATATTGCATCCAATTCATCCGATAAAAGGTGCTTGGAGATAGAAACAGGTGTTATAGACCTTTTCCAACCCATGACAACTCGTTTCCACCATTTTGAATGCACCAAAGAGCCAATCGATGACTACTGCAATGAATCATGTCTTAAGTTACACTAAGTTTGTTGCAGTTTTGGTAACAAATCACTAGCAAACAATAATGTAGTTGAAAATCTAAACAAGGCATATTGTAATAACTAGTATAAATAACTAAGCTTCCTCATTGGTTGAGCTGGTAGCTAATAGGAATTATAATAGGATTTGATAGTGGATGGTAGCCAATAGCAAAGTGAAGCACTGAAAAGTGTTTTCTGTAATAGTGCAATATTATTTGATAGCCAAATAAAGTGTAACATTTTGTTATATTTTTCATTTGAATTGAGTGAGTGTCTTAAGTAGCTAGGAAGTAATTTCAACCAAGTTCTTGGTTCAAGGATTGGGATAAATAGTTGGGATACCCCTGCCTCCTTGGGTCTTACCCGAAAGTGGCATCCCTTTTGGGATGTTTTCCACAAATAAAAAAAAAAGGGAGTAATTTCTTACCTTCTTTTGGATTAGAAAGCAAGGGTCACTTTCAAAATTGGAGGAAGAACTGTTATGATAGGTTTTTTTTGTTATTTTTGTTGTAGCATTTTTACCAAGATTCATGTTTACTATTTGTTGCTAATTAGATTAACCCTTGTTTTTAGTATATGATGTTTTATGCTTTTAAGTATGGTTTTATGTAAGAGTGTATGTGGTAAGCTAACAAATAGCAATAGATTTGAATTCCTGATTTTTTCCTGTTTCCTGCAAATTGTCAACTTTTAGCAACTTTTATTTTTTGTCAGTTTTTGCAATAGAAACCTGACAACTTTTTGCAACAATGCACTAAAATTTTCTTGCAACTTTCCTTTAGCATGAATGTTTCCATTTTAGTCGTTTCAATTCAGTAAATGTAATCTAGGTTTGAATTCAGCAAGATTTCCATTTATGCAATTTCCTTTTCTGCAATTGTAATTAGGTTTCAATTTCAAGTCTTAGAAGCAGTTTTCAATTCCTGCAATAAAATAATTTCAATTCATGCACATTAGGATTAAAAGTGGCCTCAAAAAACCCCCAACAACATATGTTTTACCAATAAAGCATGTTATATGGATGAACTGATCTTCAATCTGCTTTAACCTTATTTTGTATATAGCCTTGGACACCACCCTGGATTTGACAAACATAAAATTAAATGATGATAATAATGACACTCATCAACACTCTACAAAACCTTACGAAAAGAGCCGTCAAAAAGTAATAGAAGGTGCATTCAAGAGGTTGAAATTCTATATTATCTAAGGTGTCAAAATACTCCCAAAGAAGTGTCGTAGCCATCAAAATTTCCACCCATATAAAGCATGAAAATGGACCTGCAAAAAGAGATAAGACAAGTGGAAAATACAAATGTGAAGCTAAAGTCATATTGCAAATAAATTATCACCAACAAATAAGATGCCATCATCATTGAAGCTAGCTAAAAATAATAGGTTTTCCACATCCAAGAGTGTCATTGAAGATAACACAAACATTCTACCAAAGAGAAAATGTTTACAGTAAGAAAATTCATAGGAATAGAGCGTTGGAGAGTGCTAGAAAATTCAAAGGAAAATACGAATTGTTGGCCACATAGAGGAGTTGTTCTAAGCACTCAAGGATAATATTACCACATTGCAAAAGGTTTTTGGAGTGCCTAGCATTATAGTCTAACATATTCCAAGCAAGGATAATACAAAGGAGTGCCTAGCATCATAAGGTAACACTCCTCCAAGCCAAGGTAAGACAAAGGAATGCTCAACAAAGGTAAATAATACAAAATAGGTTGATTTATCTCCATAAATGAGCGCCCAACGTGAAAGTAGAAGGTAAGAGCATCTATAATAGTCATCAACCACCAAGGATTAAGAATATGAGTGCCACTTGTCATAGGTGTTGAAAGGAGCTAAACAAACATTTTCAAAGGACAAGCACCACATGTCATAAGCGCTACAAGGAGGTGCAAGTATAAATTTTTTTCAAGAAGGTGAAGAGGATAAGTGTCATTTGGCACTCCCATATCATATTGCACCAAATAAATAAGGCTTCTAGGCATGTAAACAAATAAGGAGAGCCCAAGGTTGTATCGAAGACATTGAAGGAATATGCTACAGTTCTGAAAGTACATAGAAACCAACAATACAAGCGCACGTAGAAACCAGCAAAAGGGTGATGACCATTTACAAGAAAAAAAATATTTGTAGCAAGCCAAGGTGTCACATTTAGCACACATAGTAGCCAAGAATGAAGTGTTAAGAGTAGAGCACGTATCCAGCCAGCATTTGGTTGAAGAGAGAAAAGTAAAACAATCCTTCTACAAGGAGAAAAACGTTGACAAGTAAGGTGCAGAGAAACAAGGAAAGAAACCATTGCAAACCACATACAAACAACTTGCAAATCAGAAGTAAGAAGGTGAGAAACATTCATCATTATATTGCAAGTTTGATATCAAGTTTTATTAAACATTCTAGAGAAATTAATAGGAGCAATAAGGTGTTAAAAAGATCTCTAGAAAAAAATATTGATTTTATAAGACGTAGAGTAAAACTAGAAGTATTTATATAATTTCCATTGCTTCTAAAGAATAGTTGCAAACTCTTAACATAGGGAGATATAAGGAGTAGTAAACAAAAATTAGTTTGCAAAAAAATTAATATTTCTAAAACTTCTAATTAGGGAGACATAAGGAATCCTACTTCAAATTAAATTTCTAGAAGTTTAGAACCTATCATTGCATCAAGATTTGAATCCATATTATTGAAGATTGTATTTCTAATAGCTTTCTACAAGTAATTGATTGCAAGTGATAGAGGTGAATCATATTTATAGCATATCTCATTACTAGGGAGTTATAAGGAAGACTACTGCAAAGGTTAATACTACAAGACCCAAACAAAAAGGGGGAAAATAAAGATGTCAACCTCAAAGAATGAAATAAACAATAGCATGAACAACACCATTAGAAGGGAAAATATTAATGTTATTAAATCAAGAATCAAGAATCTTCTGAATAAAACCAAGAACTTAGATCTTGGTTCAAGATTGATCTATAATGAGGTACTAAAAGAATATTTCACTACTATGGAATTTTACCTTCATGCTAGACTTATTGAAGCAATTGAGAATGAAAAGAAAGATATTCCAGTACCCTTAGTATTTGGGAGCATTCTTTACATGGCATTACTCTCACTTCAAATTCACAAAGAAGTGGTTGCAAAGCAAAAATAACTGATTGAGCTACTCAAAGTAAAAACAAATATAGATGAATCATTCCTAGAGAAAATGTTTCAAGCATCATGTAGTACTAATACTTCAAGTTCTACTAACAAAAATGTTTATCAAGATGTTTGTTCAAAATTTTCTATACTCAGCAAGAATAACAACGAAAAAGACAAAGGCAAAAGGAAAATTTTGTTATTGGAATTAGGTAGTAGTGCAACCACATATGAAAGTTCAATAACTGGAACCAACAACAAGAAATAAGAAGAAGAAGAGGAGGGATTATATCAAGGAGGAATACAACGCAAGGTAAACTAAAAACAACAAAAATGAATCACATTGAGACGAAGACTACTCAAGAGTCAAATATCCATATTTAATACTAATGTCTTAAAACCAAATAATGTAATACAAGGGGGTGTTGGAAAATATGGCTATTACATCATTTGGTTATTTCCTAATGTACCCTCATAGGTGCAAATTTATTTTAGGATTATATTAGGAGTTATTACTTTATTAGTGTAAAAAAATAAATGCACAAGTGTTAGAATGTGCAATGATGTAAATGTGCATGTAGTCCACACGTACATGAGTCTTAGGATTGAGTGAGAGGTAAGTAACATATATTTCTATATAAAGACCTCATTATGAGTGATTATGAGAGAGTTGAAGTAGTGCAAAGGTGTGAGTAGTAGTAGGTACAATGTAGCTCCATTTTTCTATCATGGAGGAGTTACAAACTCCATGAGGAGCATTGTAATGTTTGTGAGATTTCTGTATGAGCATTTCTAGAGCTTTGCATCAAGTTTTCTATCATATTTTCATGCATGGTTTTTTGCTATTATCATAGTTGTATCATTGCATTTTTATTTCTATACTTGTGAATGCATTTTCTTTATGTTTAAGGCTCCAAAAGCTAACACAACTTCCACATCAAACTTGTTGGATTTATCACCATCAGATGGTTCAAGAATTTTATCATCTTTTGTCTACATTGGAGATGAATGATCCTGTGGTGGAAGGAATGACAAAGATCCAAATTAAAAACTAATACAGGAACAAGCCAAACAAGAAATGGAAGTTAAATACCTATCACATACCTACTATGATACCATGGTAGATTTCAACCTAGTTTATAGAAATGAACAAGAATGAAGAGCAAAAAAAGAGTGATAGGTATAATAGTATGGGTGCTTTTGAGCACCAAACATCATTAAAATATCCATAGATAAGAATGATCACACATTGATACAATAGATTAGGTGGTTGGGGACTATCTATACGAATATCTAAAGTCCAGTAATCATAATAATTATATAACTACATTAATATAAGTTGATATAGCATAAATGCTTAAGGTTAATTATAAGTTAGACTTGACCATAATAAAGTTAACCATGGTCTCATAGGCTATACATAAATAAATTATTACATTCCATAATGAGTGCATGTAGGATAACACTTAATGATTTAATCATACAATATTGGCCTTAGCTAGTAAAGTTAGATAACATGACTTCCAACAAAAATAATCTACTATAGTAATAAGGGGTGGGGTTGGTAATAGAAAATTCAAACAATAAACACAAAATGAAACTAGCTTAGAATTATGTTATTAAAACTCAAAATTATTGTCCATAATTATCTCAAATATATATATAATCATCTACCCTAACAAATATATCTAGTCTAAATGATATTCTCAAGGTATTTATCCATGAAATACTAGGTTCTCGTGATTAAAGTTGATCTATGATGAAAATTGGGGAGGGAAAAATCCAATATTTTTGAAGGCGAAGAAACCAAAATGATTATCTCTTAAGAAAAACCTCTAATAAATGGATAATTTTAAGATTGATCCCTTTATCAATAGCAAACCCCTATTTCCTTGTTAATTTAAATCTTTGCCTAATAAATTGAAAAATATGATGCGACTAGTACATGAGCTACAAGATCATTTGAATCACAAATTCATTCCTATGTTTTCAAAGGACTCATTATTTTGATGGATAAAAAGTTCTAGGAGGTCTTTCTAAAAGACATTTATAATAGTTTCCCCGTACTTCAAGAATGCGGTTGTCTTGTCATCCCTTGGAAATAATTTCATATTAATAATACCATTGGCTATGTCCTTTAAGTTTCTCAAAATTGTCCTTCAAGAAAATTTCTTAGTAGAAATACCTTAGAAGAAACTAAGTTTCTTTTGTCCTTGTTAATGCCCCTTGCACTACTGTTGTATAGAAATTAATAGCCATATACACCTTTATTATGATGTTTTCTTGTATATTTGGGATTGGTTTTTATCAATTTAGGATTTTAGTTAAACTTTTACCCTCTATATATAAAACTAATTTAACTATTGGATTCCACATTTAATTTTGTTATAATCTATTAAATTTTTTCAATACTAATATGTTAGACATTTGTCATGAATGATTCATCAAATATTATGTATAAATTAGGACAAGCCAATTCTTAAATACAATATTGTCTTTGATATTTGAATTTGTTTTAGCTTAATGCTTCTCTTGGTAGCTCTACTTTGATGACAAAATGACTATCTAGAAAAAATAACAACCATAGATGTTACAGACCAATGATAAATAGGTTCATGAAAATAGGTCTACCAAACAATTGACTATAAACAACATTCATAGAGAGGAATCAAGTTGTGTTTTGACAATGCTTCCCAAAAAATGCCTCAATGGAGGTGGCACCTTTTTGAAATGTTAATGGTAATATTAATCTTATTCTTGGTTACTTAGAATATTATATAAGAAATTTAAATAATGTTTTCAAATTAAAATCCCTATCAAGATGACTCATGATATACTACTTCAAATAGTGTGCCCTTGGTAGCTATGTGATATGAAGTGTTATACCACCATTCAGCTAGAGGAAGCCATTTAGCCCACTATGTAGGATGTTCTGATGCAAAACAACAAAGGTATGTTTCCAAGCATTTGTTGACCATTTATGTTTGACCATTCGTTTGAGGGTAATACATTGAACTTATTTTAAGATGAGTGCCCTGTAATTTAAATAGTTTCTACCGAAAGTAACTAGTAAAAGTAGGGTATTTATCAGTAACAATAGATTTGGGTATACCATGTAGGAAAAAATGGCATCCACGAAAGTATGTGCAACTACAAATGCGGCATATGGATGGGCTAAGGAAAAAATGATCATACTTTATGAGATGATCCACTATCACTAGAATGACTAACTTACCCCCAAATTTTGGTAATCCTTCTTGAAATCCATAGAAATATCAATCCACACTTGTGTCAAAATTGGAAGAGGTTGAATTGTGCCTAGGGTGCAAACTCATTCTCCCTTCATTTGTTGGCATATATCACATTTTGCAACAAATATATGAATGTCCTTTTTTATTCCCTTCCAAAAGAAGTGTGTTTGGCCCTTTTATAGGTTTTAAGAAGCTCTAAAGCTCCTATGGTGAGTGATGCATGCATTTCCTGCAATATGAGTTTTTGCATTTGTGAAGTTTTAGTAAAATAAAATGATCACAATACCTCAAATATTGTCCATCCCATACATATCCATGGCACAAGTTAGGATCATCTTGGATTTTTTGAATCATAGATTGTAAACTAGAGTCCTTAACCATATCTTTCTTGATTTGATTGGCCCACTAAGGAAGTGGTGTTGATATGGCATACAACATGCTCTAATCTTCATATTGGCATGAAAGTGCATCAACCACTATATTCTCCTTTCCTTTTTTATAAATGATTCCATAATCATACCCCAACAATTTAGAGACTCACCTTTGTTTTTTTAGTATGGCTACTCGATACTCCAAAAAATACTTGAGGCTTTGGGGGTTTATTTTAATTGAAAAGTGAAACCCAATGAGGTATGGCTATCAATTATTGATAACATGAAAAATGGCCAACATCTCCTTCTCATAAATTGATTTTCCTAAATTTCTACCGAATAATTCCTCGTTGGTGAATGCCAATGGTCTTCCTTCTTGCATCAAAACCATTCCAATTCCACTAACTGAAGCATCACTCTTAATTATGAATGGTTTTGAAAAATAGCGTGTAGCCAATACTATTGTTGATATCATGGTTTGTTTTAGATATCAAAAGGTTTAATCCATTGGTTTTGACCACATGAAAGAATTTTTCTTCAATGTAGTTTTTAATGGTGTTGCAATATTCCCTTAGTTTTGAACAACAAGGACTAAGAAACCTTGAATTCCCTTGAGGGTTTGAGGCTTTATCCATTCTTGTATAGCCTTAATTTTCTTTGGGTATACTTTAACTCCTCTTGATACAATGTGACCCAAGTACTTTACTTCCTGTATGCCAAAAGAACACTTTGACCATTTTGCATAAAGATGATTCTTAGACAAAAATTTTAATGCTTGATCTAAATGTTTGAAATGCTCCTCCCAGGTACAACTATAAATCAAAATATCATCAAATATTATTAAAATTAATGTGCATAAGAAGGTCCAAAAAATTACATTCATTAGACTCTATAAGGTAAAAGGTGCATTTATTATACCAAAGGGCGTGACCAAAAATTTGTAGTTTCCTTCATGAGTTTGAAAGGTAGTTTTAGGCATTTCTTATTCCTTAAGTTAAATTCAATGGTAGCCTAAACAAAAATCCAACTTTGAGAAATATTGTGTGCCATTCAATTCATCCAACAACTCATCAATTATAGGAATAGGAAATTTGTCTTTGATGGTTATTTTATTGAGTTCCTAGAAATCCACACACAACCACCATGACCCATACTTATTACATACCAACAATATTGGAGAGTAATATAGACAAATATTGGGTTGAATAACCCCTATTGCAAGCAATTCCTATACCATTTTCTCAATTTTAATTTTTGGACATATGGATACCTGTATGGTCGAACATTTGGCAAAAAGCTACCTGGTACAAGTTGGATGGTATGATCATGAACATGCTAATATGGTAGACCCTTGGGCTCCTAAAAAATATATGTGTATCTAAAATAATTTGTACTTCCTCATATTGCTATGTTTTCTTATAATTGGGTGTTTGTATAGCAAACAATTGAGCCACTATCTTGTGAGGTGATTTCCTTAGAAGCTTCCCTATTCTATAAGAATAAATAATTTGGGTAGTGCCAACATGCATCCCTTTGAGAGTATATTCTATATCTTATTGACTAAATTTCATCCATAGTTTATAAAAATCCCATAATATTGGACCCAAAGATCTAAGCCATTGTGTTTCCAATACTACATCACATCCTCCCAAGGAAATGAAAAAACATATTGGGCTTAAGATTGTACTTTTCGATTTGCACCTTGGCATTTCTACATTTACCCTTGTAAGGATATGTTCCTCCATTGGCTATCATGAATTCAAAGGAGTTAAAGGAATTTATACAACAATTTACCTTTTTTGCCACCCAAGTATCAATGAAGTTATGTGTACTACCAAAGTTGGGTCATGATTCTCTCACCCTTAAAACTTCCTATCACCTTCATAGTTTGGAGAGTAGATATTCTTACTAGAGCATGGACTGGAATTTCTAGCTGAGATTCCTCTTATGTTTCACCTTCATTTGAATGTCCCTCTTCCTATTGATGGGGTTCATTTATGGAAGATTCATCAACATCCAATAAATATAAGTTTTGTTGTACAAATTTGTGTTCAAGAGAGTATTTCTAATCACATTATAACACAACCCTTGTGTTCTACAAGCTTTCATTTCCTCTTGAGGCAGTCACTTGAGGGTCGAAGACTTACTTCCTAAACTTACTATGAACTTAGATAAAAATGGGGGCTAGCCCTAAGAAAATTTGGAAGTATGTCTTTGAGCAATGACTTTTTCCTCTAGTAGCCTAGCCAAACTGATTTCTAGCATCATGGATTATGCTTTAAACATTTTCACCTTATCCTTGATATCATCCTTCAACCCACTAATCAAACAACGATGAAAATTTTACTCACTCAAACACCTTGTTCAGTTAGCCAAGTTTTCAAACTAAGCCTGATATTTATGAATGGCAGAGGTTTGTTTCAATTTTGTGAGGGCTCCTATGAAGTCATAATACTCAATAGGGCCTAATCGAGTGAGTATTTTTGTTTCAAAGTCTTCCCAAAAAAGGTCGAGATTCATATATTTCACCCATTGATACCATTAAAGGGCTTCATATTCAAATTTAAAAGATGCCATTGTGATCCATAAATATCGAGGAATGTTGTGAAGCTTGAAATATTGATCTTCCCAACGTAGCCAACCATTCGAGTCTTTCTCATAAAACTTTGGAAAATCTAACTTTGGCATATTATATTCATTATTATAGAAAATGATATTGTGCACCTTCCCATTTGAATTCCTTCAACTGCCATCCCTTCCTTCAAATTTACCATGGTTAATTTATTTTTATGCATGAGTAGACCCTTGTAAGTGGATTTCAACATCATGTTGTTTTTCATGAACTCATTTTCTTAATTTATTCTACTCATCATTCAAGTAACCCATAAAGTGTTTCATTTGTTGGATTTACTCTTGCATTTTACCCTATAATTGACTAAATTGTTGACTCAATTGACTCATCTATTTATTCAATTGGTTAGTTTTATCCATCTCCCTTATAGACCCTCTAGTTCCTTCAACCATGGAATTGTGGTTTGGGCTTTCTAAAAATACATTACTAAAAATAGAATTCATATTTTAGCAATTACTATTTTTGGTAAGGGTCCGAAAATTTGTTTGGGTCCTATATACCAAAACAATCAACTCAAAAAGATGATTAAAATGAACTAATACACCAAAATGGTATTTTTTCAACTCCAAGAAATAAAATTATGGGTGATATATACCAAAACGATTAGTGCGATTGATGATCTTAATGGACTAGGTCTCAAATGAATTTTTTGGCACCCTATACTCTTATCGTCTTAATAGTTACATTAGGTTCCTTCTACACTGGTTGGCTATTTATTGACAATGTCTATTCTAACAACTATTTGGGTTGTTAATATTCTATATGTTATTGATCCCTACTATATTTACAACATTCACTATACCTGACTTATTGACATCACCATTTTGTTCCTAATTTCTAAGAACTACTACTGTATCATTAATTTAGTGATGAGTGGTCTCCTTAGTATGCTCAAGTCTATGTCCAGGGTTTTTAGGTTTGACAAATGACAAAAATAGGGCTACTCTAGGCTAACATGTGTGTACTTATCATAGCCCTATGATATATGCAGCAATGGTAGATTATGCTTGGACTAAGTTTTTAGGCCACTATCCAAAGAGGATATAGTCTATATCCTTGGGCACACTACCTACCTCTCTGATCATCATAGGAGGGTAATTTTCTTGAGTGTTATGATTGGTGCACTATGGATAGATACATTTTCAAAGGATTCCTAGGTCTAAAGGTCTCTCCTAAACCTAGGGAGTCTCCTTATATACCCAAGGGTACATGGGAACTCAAATCTATATACGAGTGTTGTTTGAGGCCTCGGTATTGGAGTTTGATCATCCCTTCACTTCACTAGATGCTTTATAGATAATTTAGCTTATCCAATAACAATAGCTCCTCTATGATATTTTAAAACCCTCGGCATAGTGTTTCTAACCTATTGAACTAAAATAAAAAATTGACTTGGTTTTTCATAAGGTATTTTGCAAAAAAAACAAAAGGTAAGAAAATTATACCTAACAGGAATGGAATGATAGGATAAGAACTATTGTAGCTATAGTAGAGTGTGGCCTTGGAAAGTTTCGTGATACCACTTGTTAAGAACCTTCTAATTAAAATAAGCACATCTACACAAATATTGCAATAAATCATACAATTAACAAAAATGAAAGCAATAGTATTACAATACGAATGAAAATGTAGCAACTTTATTAAACAAAATAGAATCACAATACAAAATCATTGGCCTCCTTAAGAGAGCAACCTCCTTATAAGTTGAGCTTTGATACATTATGAAAATACATCATACATTCCATTCATAACTTTATCTTTTTAAATACTCCTACCAACCCTAACCCTAACACTCAAGGGTTAGTTTCACATGAAAGTGAGGAACCAAGCTAGAATCTTCAACGAAAGAATCATTTGCATCTTTTATAATGGTTACATTATATGGGTGCATATATCTAGTGTCCCAAGGGCCACACGCATGTTACAATGTATTACATAATAATGTTAGGATGGGCCATTACATAATATTGCTAGCATGGGGTCCTAGCACATTTCATTTGTTGTCAAGTATTATTCTAAATATATGCATGCAACACATAATAGCCATTAGACAGGCACCTCATAATAGCCATTAGACAAACACCTCATAATAGCCATTAGATAGCGGCCATGTGGATTCTTCAATGCATTAGAGGTACATATCATATGGGTATTCACTACTAGGTTAGAGTACCTTTGGTTTTGATGAAATTCTCTAATATAGATTTGGATGATGACTTAGACCCATGATCCACCATTGGGTTTGTCATTTATATCAATTTTGAAAGTCTCTTAATATTGTAGATAATAGTCCACTATAGCTGAGTCTTCTAAAGAAGTTGAATATTGTATTGCTAATGAGGTCACAAAACACTTTTTATGGATCTCATGATTTTGAAGCATTGGGTATTCCATAACATGTTTTAATAATCCTCATCATGAAAATTAAAGCTCCATCAATCTTGTCTGTAGTTTAGTGTTCTATCAATAAACTAAACATATTAAGGTTTAGATGCAATATATGTGATGACTTAATGCCAATAGGATGCTTGATATTATCATGTTTCATCAACAAAGTAGATAGGAGATTTCTTGACCAAGGTCATGTCCAAGGTGCTCTTTATGTAATTGTGGGAATGACTTGGAATAGGAGAGTGCCTCTTGAGGAGGGATCACTAATAAGGGTCTCTCTTTCTATTCATCATTCAACTTAAGAAGGATGTTAGAATGTGCGATGTTAATCTTCACTTAATACTACAACAAAACTTTAAATTATATTTATTTTTATAGCCCTATGGGCCTTTTACACCTTGTATAGGTGAGTTTATTGTATTGTTTTAATATAACCTAAATGTTGGTGCTTTAACCTTAATATAATGTCACATGTAGTTTGGGTATTTATAACCCTTGAGACTAATATTTTTATCATTTGTATTCTTTTTTTAGTGAGATTACATTGGTGTCTATAGACACCCTTCATTGTGCATGTGTTTTTCTATTAGTTGTTCTTTTTTCTAGGTAGCGTGTCAATTCCTTTTGTTTCTACAAAGTATTGCCAAATATGACAAATTCTCTAACCTATGCCAAAAGATCAAACATGTATGCTATGGTCCTTACACCATGCTTCCTATAATCGGTAAGAATGCCTTCATTCTTGATAGGTCATCATATTTGGAAATGCATCTAATCTTAAATGTAAAGCTTCTTAATCCGTATTTTTTCCTTTGATAGAACCTATATAGTAAAACATCCAATATACTTAGACCTTAGATTGCTTGACACCAATTTCTTCATATTAGGTTATTGGAACTCATCAAATTCACCCACCAATAAACATATAATTGTTTCTAAATTATGAACACTAATAAATATGTCACTTGGACAAAGTGATATACACTCGACCACCTTAAAAATCTACTTCTTTAGCAAGAATTTGATGCAATGGGGACTACCCCCCTTCAAGGTGGTTACAATTGGTATATAAAAAGTAGAGGTCACTCAAATCCTTATCAATAATGATGTTGATATCATATTCAATCCCATGCAAATATGATCCCATACACCTTGATTCCTACTCAGACTTCTCATATAAAAACTTAGTTTCATATTTCAAGATGATGACAACATTATGCAAGGTGTCAATGCTTTCAATCATGGCAATATCAATTGAAATATGACAATAAGGTTCAGTGTCAAGGTAAAACATAAAGTAAGATCAGGCACCAGCTCTAGATGTCATCTCTTATCTAATATAACTTCCATTGTCTAGTAATAGTAATTGGTAAATAATTGACATGTTTGAATGCTAATCATCCTACCAATTAGCACTAGGTAAGAAGGCAATTAAATAGTTTTGCAACTATTCTCTTAAAATAATTTTTATACCATCCTAGGATGGGAATTGTGATAATTTCACATTAGTTGCTATTGTAGACACCAAAACAGCACCATTCGATTAAGTGACTACAAACACTGATCGCATGCACATACACAGCTTTCAGGGCAGCCCTTAGAGGTCAAACAGTGGTCTTGGCCACTTGCACGACAGTTTAGAGGGTCAAAAAATGAGCGGTGCAGAGTTGGTCGTTTTGTCAAAACCTTTAACAAACTTTAAGCCTTTAGTCCAAAGCGGCCTTCAAAACTTCACCAAACTTCAAGCCTTAAGCAATCCAAAGCAAAGTCTTCAAAAGCAAACAAGCCTCAACAAAAAAAATGGAGCCTAGCCTTAGACGTCGCGAAATCACGACGTCGCGATTTCGCGCATCGCGAAATCGCGACACCTTTGGCCCCGACGGGAGCCTCGGCCAAAGGTGTCACGATATCTTTGGCCCCGAGGCTACCCTCGGCCAAAGGTGTCACGAAATCGCGACACCTTTGGCCCCGAGGGGAGCCTCGGCCAAAGGTGTCGCGATATCGTGACACCTTTGGCCCCGAGGCTCCCCTCGGCCAAAGGTGTCACGATATCGCGACACCTTTGGCCTCGAGACTACCTTCGGCCAAAGGCGTCGCGATATCGCGACACCTTTGGCCCCGATGGGAGCCTCGGCCAAAGGTGTCACGATATCGCGACACCTTTGGCCTCGAGGCTCCCCTCGGCCAAAGGTGTCGCGATATCGCGACACCTTGGCCGAGGGAGCCTCGGCCAAAGGTGTCGCGATATCGCGACACCTTTGGTCCCGAGGGGAGCCTCGGCCAAAGGTGTCGCGATATCGCGCGTCGCGATATCGCGACACCTTTGGCCCCAAGGGGAGGCTCTGCCGAAGTGTCGCGATATCGCGACGTCGCGATATCGCGACACTTCGGCACTTTACGTTTAAAAAGGCATACTTACGATAATCAAAGGCGGACTTTGACGTGGCCGCCGCATCCAAGGGATAACCGCCACGTGGCACCCTTACGTGCCCCTTTTTAAAGAAACCCCGTGGATCTGCAGAACGACGAACTTTAATGAAACAAGCGATTTTAAAACAAATCCGATCCGAGGCCACGCCTCATAACTTCTAATGTCAGTGCGAGCCATGTCTCATAATGGCCTGACAAAGATCAAATCTGAGCGGCCCTTGCGGATTTAGGGTTTGACATTAATGCTCCAAGAGGCGAAAACCTCTATAAAAAACTAGCTCGATACGAAGTAAAAAGAGACGAAGCATTTTCTGAAACATAACGAAGTCTTTGCAAAACCAGAGACTCGTTTATAGTCTTTCTGAACTCATTCTTCTGACTTTCAGACCCGACAGTGGATCACTGTATCCCACTAATTCGATGACAACACTCATTATAAAAGATTCTGGGCTCTTCCTTATTGGATTGGCGCCAAAGTCGATTTTAACAGGGGCGGCCCATTTGGGCACCCCACGTACACGCTTAGTTTAAATTCGATTCAAGCTGTTTGGAACAGATCTTGCAGTGACAATATTTAAACAGTTTATATTTTTATGTTCGAATATATCATGCCTTCGTATGTGTCCGGTTCTCTATCAGAGTAGCAGGTTGCAGTGATTTATTTATCGAACATCACAACATCACGTTATATGTTATTTTGTTAGACACATTATTTAATATGTTCTACGTTCTGTCTTTTAGTGCTTATTATGATTAAAAGTGTATGTCACTTAAATTCGATTTATGCACTTTTTTTAAAGATTCTATGCATATATCCTCTACTTATTTCAAGATTCATTCGTTTCACTTATTAACACAGGTGCTACTAACGTTTTGTATGTTTCTTTGACCGCAGGAGAAACAGCAGACAACGAGGATTCACCAAGCACTAGCGGCGGAAATACGTTGGCCCGTCCATTTTGCATGTGGGCATGCGGGAAAAGAGATTATTATTTATCCTGTGTATTTGAGAAATATAGTAAAAGGGAGGAGATATATTGTAACCGAGCCGATGTCATATTAATAAAAAGGTGCTCCTGTCTTTTAATTTGATCATATTCGTGTTACCGCATGCATCAAATTAGTTCTATTTTCATTTGTACCTTAGTGTTTCTTTTATTCCGAAATCTCATGCTTTCAATGGCGATCACGGTGGGACCATTCCCTAATTTTTAAAAATCATAGAAATTAATCAGAGTTGTCTTGTTTATGCTTGACAGGTACCCCTTTTTAAACCGAAGATCAGAAATAGCAAATCCGGTCAGAAAAGAGGTAACGGTTTTCTTTAACTGTCCATGTCATTTTCGGTTATGATATTTCTGTGTATTTTATTTGTTTAATTTTTATTTTTTTTTACTTTCCGCAAATTTTCCGTAAATTTTTCCGTAAAAAAAAAAAAAAAAAATTTTTAAATTTTTACTTGTTTTTCAGTTTGTAGTGTCTGTCTGGCATAGGGAAAGATTTCTTTTTCGATTGCCTATTTCAATTTTGCAAAGTAAAATGAACCCCACACACCACGTGGTATTTTAAACCAAGGCGTTGGTCGTAAAACCCCAACCCTTGAGCAAGACCAAAGGTGGATTCCATTATCACTTTGGCTTGAGATATTGCATCCATTACCTCGATCGTGACTGTTGCTAGACGTAAATCCTGACAAAGGCTGACCGAGTGTAGCTTGGGGTGATTCCCGACACGCGAGGATAAGTCTTCTATGGTAGGTGTCATAAACAGAGCGATTCCCCTTCCGTACCGCCTATGTTCCACGTACCATCTGCTCTCACGTACCTATAGTCTCCCTCACGTAAGGGCGGGTATATAGAGAGGTTGGTATATCGGTCCGACAATGGTATATTGAAGGGGCGACCATTTATGGGAGTCATATGAGCCAACATTATGCATTTAAACGTTCTTCCAAAATTGCAAAAACAAAACGAAACACCAAAATGCACTAAACCAGTCTAGGACACACTATTTAATCCTTAAAAGAGATAATCACAGTTTTGTGTATGTGTGTGTTTACTTCTGCTTAGTGTAGACAAAAAGACAAATCATCATAAACGAGATAAAATCTGCTTAGATAGTAGCGAAGCATCACAATGGTGTACACTCGTAGCCAAGCCCAATCAAGGGCAGACGCTGCGGAAGGTACACAAAGAGAGGGCGCTAGTCGCCTTCGCTTTAGCCCTGAGGACCTAGCCATACCGTCTTGGCAGTCTGGCCTACAACAAAGCCCACATCAGGCCACTTCAAGAAGGAACTATTGGGAACCTCCTCATTGGAATACACCCATTCAACACAGCCCCTTTCGGGAAGATGGTTCACATGCAGGTCTCAATATCGGTAGACAACCGCCTTTTGAGGCTAGATTTGAATGGCCACAGCGCGATGAAGCGCTAGAGAGGCATACTGTCCATTTGGAGGGGCAACGTGGATATGGCGTCCCTTCTTTACCTCCCATCAGAACAGAAAAACAACATCCAGAGCGCAGGGCTCTTTACACAGGGCAAGCTAACTCCGCCCGCCCCTTTCACACCCATGAAAGGGAGTACGAGGAAGATCATCACATTCCTCGAGAACAACAAACAACGCGGGAACCTTGCGTTTTTGCACCTGCAGATATCATGATCACACATCGAGGCTAGGACCTCAAACAAATGTTGCCTACCCCGACAAAGGGAAGCAACCCATTGAAATTTTAGACCATCAAGATCGAGGCAAACACATAGGCAAAACATTCAAGCCTCCTCAACAAAAGAGGGCAGACCCAGTTGACCCGGCAGTCGCCAGACATGCCGCTCGCCAAGCTCGAATCACGCAGCTTGAGTAGGGTCATAAGGAATTAGAGTATTTATACCACTTGAATAAAGAGTGCATGCAGCACGAAGTGGATGAATTGTGATATAAGCTACCTGAGAGGGTGCCAACCCCTCGCACCCATAGAGAAGAACAATATGAGAGGCACAATCCCTGGGTGCAAGACGGGTCTCCGCGACCTCGTCAAGTTTTGCCTCCGAGACCTTATAGACCCGAGAGGGAGGCCACTCCCCGAAACAATGATGGGTACCCCCAACGGGGACTCAATCAAGGTCATAGGTCTCGCCCAGGGACTCCTCAAGAAGTTTATGAGGAGTTCGAACCAGAAATAGAACGGGCCGACACGCCCCATCAAGGCGGGAGGGCTGCCAATCGGCCACCTCCCCATAGGCCTCCAGTCTCCCTTGACCCACAACGAGAGCAAACCAAAGAAGAAGAAATAAAATCTTTCGATGCATACAAAGCGCTATTAGAGCGTTTGGAGTCTGTGGAGATAAAAGCTTCGGGGCATCAAAAGCCCACACTACGTCAACTCCGCAGTCATCCGGTGCATCCCTCAGTACCCATACCTCTTTACCCTGAACATTTCAAGTTGCCACAATTGGCAGTCTTTAAAGGTGAGGAGGACGCACAAGAACATGTCACGAGGTTCCTAAGTCAATGCTTCGGCATCCAAGACAATGATGCATTGTTGCTTAGAACTTTCATAACCACATTCGCGGGCCCTGCCTCGGATTGGTTTACACAATTGCCCAAACACAGTATCAACAACTTAGATCAACTAGTGGATGCATTTCTTGAACGCTTTGCTTTCAACACAAGGAAGAAGGCATCACTAAGTGATTTGGCCAGACTCAGGCAGTATGAGGAGGAAACAATAGCAGCATACGGGAACCGATGGAGGGCTTTGCTTTCCAGGCTACCCTACCGTCCCCCTATGTCTGATCTCACTCAGATGTTTGCACGAAGTTGCTTAAAATCAATCTCTGGGCTATTGCTGCTGCAGCAATACGACAACTTAGAAGAAGCTTTGGCGCAAGCCGAGTCATAGAAGAGATTAAAATAGGCGAAGGCACAATTGCCAAGCCTAAAAAGAAAGAGTGGAATAAAACCACTAAGATTGGGAATACGCAATCACAACCCGCAGCGGTTAATCAAGTTGCGATCAATGTTCCCAAGCCTGCGCAAGACACGCAGCCTCAAAAGGCCAATTACCAAGCGAGTGCCTCCTAGTTATGAGAAAGATAATAAGAAACAGGAGCAGAATCAGCAGCGTCGCCCTAGGCGACAATTCACCCCCTACACGGAGTCTAGGGACTCCTTATTTGACCGCTTGTCAACGGCAAATTTAGTAACCCTTCCAGAGATCCCGACTATAGACCCTAACGCTCCTAAGCCTAAGGGATATAGAGAGGAACTATACTGTAGATTTCATAGGCGAAGGGGACACGATTTGAATGGATGTTGGAAGTTCAAAGGACTAATCCAAGATTTAATCAAAAATAAAACATTGGCCGTGGACAACCCCATAGCGCCAAACAACCAACAAATGGGGGTATTCAAGGACCCCTTGCCTGCCCACGAGGCACGAGCAAAACCTCTCCAAGTTAATGAGGTGCGCCAGAATCTTCCCATGCAAGGATTTGTGGGAATGATCAGCATAGTGACGAGGAATAAAAAGTACTCAGCAGTTGCCCCTGGGGTAGCCACGAAGGAAGTTTCGACAACGTCACAGCCTCAACAACACCCTATACAGTCACCTCCGCCTAGACCAGAAATCATGATACGGAGCAAACTCACGCAGAGTTTGCGGACCACATCGGCTAGGCTGTCCATTTACGAGCTTATTCAACAATCAACACCTCACGGGGAAGCTCTTATGGACATTTTAAAAACCATCGAATTACAGCCCCAAGAAGCAAATTCTTTCAACAACTTCGTGGGACATGTAAAACGATGTATTGAGCCGGTCATCACCTTCAGAGAGGATGAAGTCAAAGCAATATCGAATGACGCGGCAGATCCACCCCTGCATGTTGTTGCGCGGATCAACGGGATCCCGTATAAGAGAGTGTTGGTAGATACGGCTCGTCCGATAATATTATTACCACTGCAGCCCTAAAACATTTGAAGCTGCCGACCTCTCATATCACAGACCTCCACGTACACACTGCGAGCTTTCAATGATGCAATATGCTCGACGAGTCGGCACGGTTGTTCTACCTGTCCGGGTAGGACAAAAGACAACACCAACATTGTGCCATGTGTTAGAAGGCGAGATGGCCTACAATATACTTGCTAGGGCGGCCTTGGATTCGGGACATGAAGTGTGTCCCTTCCATCGCTCACCGGTGCTTAAAGTATGCTTTTGAAGGAGAAATACATGTAGTCCCAATGGACCTGGAACCCTTCAAGTATTGCAATGCGGTACAACTAATGCCTCAGTCGACCCTCCCTTCAACACATTTGGATTTCCAGCTAAATCCATCTAAAAAGGGTTCAACACCGCAGGCACCACTGGTGACCAAAACAGCAACATCCCAGCCAGGTGAACCCTCATCATCTACTCCTTCATTACCAACGCCACCTGTCATGGCTACACAGAAGGACAAGGGAAAACAAATCATGGAAGAGGCTCAGCCCTTAAAAGAGGGGTTGCCAACAATTTCAACGATATCAACAGAGGAAATATCCAACACAACGGAAGCTGAGACTCCAAACCTACCAAACATGGAATGGACTCAGGAAGGACTCCCGTTCCCTCCCTCCGAAGCATCAACAATCACTGTTGAAATGGCTAGTACAGGCATGGGGGAGTACATAGTGCAGAATGTTGTGGCAACGCCCGCATTAGAGTCAGTCCAGGATATGGGAAGACCTCGCCTTCCCATAGGAACAGTTTGTTCCCCTAGGTCACCCACCCAACCGGACAAATTTTGTGTATGGGGGCCTTGATCATGGTCTTGAACCATGTAAGAAAAAGGAAGCAGACGAAGAACCTTTTGTTGAAAACATCAATTATCCGTCAAACCCGCAATTTGCCCTCAAATATCTCGGCCAATGCCATTGGCATGGATACGGAGCTAGGCGGATATGAGCAAGGGATGCGTCTCCCTTGCCAACCAAGATATCGGATGCCATATGACAAGTCGGGAGTAGGGTTCAACCACCCCCTGCCCTTGGACATCTTGGTTGAAAATATGCAAGACCTAGAAATAGGCAACAAGGGGGGATTGGCACCGGATCTCTATGCCAACCCAAATACAGAATTTACATTGGGAGATTACCTCCCGTGGTCACCAAACACCCTTGGTAACAGCGGTAATCCCTCTCCTTTGCTAGAGAGAGGCGAAAGTTCGGATACTCATCCCCAAAGAGAATATCAATGGTGTCCGGACATCTTCTCGAAGCTGTTCCCCTTAGAGATTCCAGTTGAGTCAGTACAATGTCCAGAGAGTCAGGTCCCTCCACCCAAAGTGGAACAACCGCAATGGGACCAGATTAACGTACTGGAACAAGGAGAACCATCAACGTCGCAAGCAATAGTTGCTGAAGAGAATGAACATTTTTGGATCTTCGAAAGTGACTCAGAAGATGAGACTGAGATGGACTATCTCAGACATGCGCGATGACATTATCGCGCTTTAACTCATGAAGATCTAATGGGACAGATGGGCATAAGATTAGGGCATGAATGGTGGGTCGACCCAACAGGGTGGGACCTGATCTTGGATCCATGGCTCCACATTCACGATGAGCACCGTCCACCTCGAGACCCTATCATAACAACAGTGCCGAGGGAAGACCCTGTCCTCCATTTGGCACATAGGGCCGATCCGTTCGTGCCCGTTCCCTTAGAGCCAGATCCAGAGCATAGGGAGCATCTAGAAGAATCGCGTTATCATGCCCACGGTAATGGAGACCAAATTCATTCCATCCACATGATCTCCATTGATTTGATCGCACCCATCCGCAATCCGGCCGATCCAGCACGGTCATTGCATCTAGACATAGATGCCATCGATTGGGATCGCGTCAATTCACCTCTATCACCATCAGAGTACTGGCCTTTCGGTGAAATGCATCACTTTACCCCAAGGACAACTCAGGATATTTTTCAAGCTGAAGAGGAACCTGAGGTTCCAAGCATAGATCTAAATTCAGCTAATGATATCCATTTGATCCCGACTCCACATCAGTTGGAGGACGGATCCCACATGTCAGTCGAGGAGACGAGCGACGTGAGACATCGGCACGGATCCAATGAATCCACAGATTCTCAAGGTCGGGGGTAAGTCTTTCCCCCGAAGAGCAAGCCGACTACATTACCCTTCTCAAAGAGAAGAAGGAGGTTTTTGCATGGTCGTACAAGGATATGCCAGGACTAGACCCACAACTAGTCACGCATAATTTAACGCTTGATCCGACAATCAAGCCTGTAAAGCAAAAACTACGTAAGATGCACCCAACAGTGGCCTTGATGGTCAAAGACGAATTGCAAAAGCTGTTGGATGCACAGTTTGTCATCTGCGTGGATTATCCGCCATGGTTGTCCAACATGGTTCCCATCAAGAAGCCCGACGGGAGGATTCGCATATGCACCGATTTTCGAGACCTAAATAAAGCGAGTCCTAAGGATGATTTCCCCTTGCCGAGCATCGACGCGTTAGTAGACGCTACAGCAGGACACGAAATGCTCTCCCTAATGGATGGTTTCTCAGGATACAATCAGATTCGTATCAATCCTGAAGACCAACTAAAAATGGCATTCACAACGCCTTGGGGGACATTTTGTTATAAGGTCATGCCTTTTGGCCTTAAAAATGCTTGGTGCCACCTACCAACGTGCCATGACGTATATCTTCCACGATTACATGCACAAAACTTTGGAAGATTACATGGATGATTTGTTAGCCAAGTCTCTCTTGCGCTCAAATCATATCGCCGACTTAAGCAAGATCCTCGATCGCCTCATGGAGCATAAAGTTAGACTAAACCCCAAGAAGTGCGTCTTCGGCGTCACATCTGGAAAACTCTTGGGTTTCATAGTCTCAAAACGAGGAATCGAGGTGGACCCAAAGAAAGTCAAGGCAATCCTTGAAATGGTTCCCCCAACCACAATCAAGCGACTCGAGAGTCTACGGGGAAAGGTCGCGTCGATTAAACGCTTTATAGTGCAATTATCTGACAAGTGCCGACCCATGAACAAATTATTGCACAAGGGGGTTACATTTCATTGGGATGACGAGTGCCGATCAGCCTTTGACGAGATCAAACAATACCTGGTTTCGCCACCAGTATTGGCACCACCTAGACCAGGAGTGTCGTTCTACTTATACATCTCAGCTACTGAGGTGGCACTGGGCGCCATGTTAGCCCAGAAGAATGAACTTCACAAAGAACAGGCTACATACTATCTTAGCCGCACCCTGGTTAGTTATGAACTTAACTATGCATACGTTGAGAAACTCTGCTTGGCAGTGGTGTTTGCTACCAAAAAGCTACGCCACTACATGCTGAGCAACACTACGTATGTTGTGTCTAAGGAGAATCCATTGCGATACATGATGAGTCATACTTATCATAGTAGTCGCACGGCAAAATGGATCATGTTGTTGACGGAATTTGACATAGAATTTATTGGACAAAAATCTATCAAAGGACAGGTCATAGCCGATCAACTAGCAGAGGCTCCTCTTGAAGACGATCAGCCTCTGGTCATAGAACTACCCGATGATGGGGTCTTTCATGTCTCAGAATCGCCAGATTTTGATGAGCCTGAGTCACAGGCCGACATAACCCTATTCTTCGATGGTTCTAAGTGTGAGCAAGGTGGTGGTGCGGGAATTGTATTCTTCACACCGCAGGGTGCTCCAATGCCCCTGTCATTTAAATTAAACTTCCCATGCACCAACAACAATGCAGAGTATGAAGCCTTGCTCCTAGGTCTTCAGACAACAATCGCCATGAACATCAAAAGACTGAACATCTTTGGTGATTCGCTGTTAATAGTCAATCAAGTCAAAGGGGTATATCAATGCAAATGCCCAGTTCTGAAGGCTTATAAAGCCCTTGTGGACAAATTCCTGGCAAAACTTGAGTGGTATGACATCGAGGCACTCCCTCGATCATCGAACCGTTTTGCGGACACAATGGCCTCCTTGGGGTCACTAATTCCGCAGGACCTTTTCGGTGATATGACAACCATTCAAGTCAAAACCTTATCGCAATCCGTGATGGAGCGTGCAAGCTCAGACTTGACGCCAGGAATCCACATGATCCAAATTGAACCATCCTCGGATAGGTTCTCTCGAATCCGAGATCGTCTGAAACACGCCAACTTGGGGTCCTTGTTCTCCCCTACTCCCATTAGTAGCAACACAATACTATTCTTGCAGGTTCTATCCCATTCAACATTTGCTAGGGATGAACTTCAGGAGGGATTGGCTGTTCATACTATCGAGGTTTCTGATCAACAGGACTGGTATTTACCCATTCGAGACTACCTCAAGTTAGGTAGTCTCCCACTTGATTTGACTCATGCCGCAAAACGAGCACTCAAGCAGAAAGCGGCTAAGTATGTCTTGATAGGAGACATCTTGTATCGTCGCGACTATGAAGGAATCCTCCTTCGTTGCTTGGACCAGCAAGAGTCCACTTGGGCAGTCGCCCAAGCGCACGATGGTACATGTGGTGGCCACTTCAGTGGAATGGCCATCGCAAAGCGCATTCTTCGCATGGGCTATTATTGGCCATCTTTAGAGCGAGATTGTTGCACCTATGTCAAGAAGTGCGTGAAGTGTCAACATCATGCCAATCTAATGCACGTACCTTCTCAGGCCTTGCAGACAGTCCGATGCGCTGGCCGTTCTCGCGATGGGGCTTTGATCTAATTGGAAAGATCTCCCCTACGTCGTCGAGCCGTCACACGTTTATCATAACGACCACAGAGTACTTCACCAAGTGGGTGGAAGCAATTTCGCTTACCTCTACGACAGGACCCCGCATTGTGGAGTTCATTTTGCATAACATCATATGTCATTTTGGTATTCCATCCAAAATAGTCTCGGATAATGGGACACCTTTCAAGAACAAAGACGTGCGTGCTTTGACCACAAAGTACAAGATTCAGCACAACTTTTCGACACCCTATTATCCGTAGGCGAATGGGCAAGCAGAGGCGTCAAACAAAATGCTAGTTGCCATCCTTAAAAAGACCGTCGCAGACAGTCATAAGGATTGGCACATTCAAATCCCACTTGCCCTATGGGCCTATCGCACTAGCATTCGGACGCCCACTGGGGCCACTCCGTTTTCACTCGTGTATGGCTCCGAGGCAGTCATGCCTCTAGAGTTGGAGATTCCTTCCCTGCGCATATCAATGCATGAGTTCATCGATGATGATTCTACGCGGCGAGCCCGGTTAGACCAGCTTACGTTGCTTGACGAACGACGCGTTAATGCTCTCGAGCATTTACGCATTTATCAAGAGCGACTTAAGAAAGCTTACAACATGAAAGTTCACCTCGGGGACTTTCGCGTTGGTGATTTGGTTTTGAAGGAAAATCAACAAAATTCCAGTTTGCCATCCCACCTAAGGGACAAGTTTGCGGCCAATTGGTTAGGTCCGTATGTCATTGATAGCAAAATCGGACCCGGGACATACCGGCTAGCTTCTCTTGATGGTATCAAGGAAACAGAACCCTTGAATATCGGTCATTTGCGACCATTTCATATCTAAAGAGAGCCATATCCCAAAATGCTCCAAGGATTCTTGCAATCGCTTGGTCAAACCCAAAATGCTCCAAGGATTCTCACAATCGCTTGGTCATATCCCAAAATGCTCCAAGGATTCTTGCAATCGCTTGGTCATATACCAAAATGCTCCAAGGATTCTTGCAATCGCTTGGTCAAAACCCAAAAAGCTCCAAGGATTCTTGCAATCGCTTGGTCAATCCCAAAATGCTCCAAGGATTCTTGCAATCGCTTGGTCAATCCCAAAGGCTCCAAGGATTCTTGCAATCGCTTGGTCAATCCCAAAACGCTCCAAGGATTTCCACAATCACTTGGTCAAAAATCATGAAAATTCAAAAACAACAAAAAATCATCAAAAACAACAAAAATTTGCATCTCATTTCTAGGCATATTCAAATTCATCAATAGAGAGTTCTTCTCGCAATTCATCTTCATATTCACCAAAATCAATCCATCAAAAATACAAAAATACATAGCTGCATTCAAGCATCGCACCCATACATTGCACATTCATGGTCGTATAGGTCAAAAGGCACCATAGGCTGTCATGATTCTACTAGTCCATCTTGTTCCACACTGTTCCATCTTACAAAAACAGCAAAAACACCATTCATTTTACCACACTAGAGTCAGTGGTCTCTTAATGTATCAAGAGTTTTCCGTGATTCAGTCATCATTTTGCTCTTTAGCAATGTAATGTATCAAGTCAAACAGATTTTACGAAGGTAGAGTTACACTTGCAATACACCTTGTTACGTAACATCCCAACACAAATTAAAACACATAAAAATTCCCGAGTTGTGTGAACGAAGGATGAAACCTGCACGATAATCCAGGTTACCATAAGCGAAACGATTATCTTGCTCATCCCCCTGTGCGATCGACCCCAAGAATGCTGAGAGTTGGCAAAAGGACAAGCATCCTCCCTACCCAATTCCCTAAGAATCCCAAAGTTGCAAAACATCAAAAATTTGCAAATGTCAAAGCTCCAAAATTTGACACCCTACAGTGCACATATCAAAAGGCACAAAGCATAGTGATTCTCGTCACTCCATATCCAAATCCCTTGCTCAAGAGAAAAGAAAAACAAATCAAAATAAACAGTGATTATTATCACTATAAAGAGCAAGTATCCCAATACAATTGAAGAAAAGAAGGGAGTTGACCTTGAATCCCTGGAACTCTCGACATTTTGACAGGTCATGAGGCAAGCCTCGATATCGGTTTGGTTGATAGCCTATCGGTCACTGGCGGTAAACTTCTCGCATGACGATATATCTGTCACATTAACTTGTGTACAGATCAATATTTGCATGTGGATGAGCTAGCTTATGGTATCCTGGATAACACCGCAGATTAATCTAACTACATACAACAAAGGAGTTAGTGGAGCTAATTAGGTGATCCTCAGTACAAGTTCGATTGAAAGCCCATCTGGCACTTGGCGGTATCCCGACAAATACCACATAAATGAACTCAATTGCACACACAGGGATGTGAAATAACTTGGTTAAAAACAAGTCCGATTCATACCTTGTTCAAAAGTCTTGTAAGATAAAATACAATCATGGCTAGTAAGTTAAAACCGTCTGAGTCTCGGAAAACCTTTGCTACATTTCTAAACCAACTGCGCTACTTTTTCATCCTTACAATACCACCAGAAAATACAAAAAAGAAACACCACATTTGTACATAGCAAAATAATGGAGATCTAAAACAGTCTATGGTGCCATAGTCAAACATCACAAAGTTCATCCATCCATCTTATTTCCGCATATCACATGCCAATCAAAAACATTTGCATCCATCATGCATCCATCAAAATAAATCAACATACAACATTGGTAATTATCATACCATATGCATCCATCAATATAAAGTAGCATGCATCCACCAACATCAACCATTGTGCATAAAATCATGACATATACGCAAAGAAACAAAATCAAAACAACAAAAACATCACAAAAAGCAACACAAAAACATAAGCAATAAATTTCCGGACACAAGTGCTCTTGCACTTAACCTCTTGGCACAGAAAATCGATGTCGGGGCCCAAATTGTCACCCTCCTACTTCCCCAAGAAGGCTACCATGGCTGGACCGCTCCACGGGAAGATGGGTTCTTGATGATTTCACCCCATTATGGCATCACCAAAAGGGTTAACACCCACCAAAAATAGGTCCAAATGTCGGGAAATCGCATGTGCTCAAATGGTAAAACATCCAAAGGCACCCTAACCTAAGTCATCTTGGGTCAAGCGACTCGTCGCTTTTCTCACGAAGGTCATTCCCTCATCGATTCGTCGCTTGAGGGGGTAGTCACACTTAGTCACCAATCAACAACCACACACCCAATCAAGGCAATGACATGCATTCAAAGAATCATTGACAAAGACAATCACGCTCTTGCTTGGGGCAATAAACAAGCAATCATTAAGTTGATCAAATACTTGGCATTCCCGAAGCATGAACACAAGGTTTCCCCTGTGGATAAAAGGTTGCGCCCTTTGCCTAATCATGACTGATCAATGTCCAAGCTCAAGTCACACCTCACCAAAATAGGTTAACACTTGAAATCAAGTTCCTTAGCTCGTCAGAAGCAAGGATTCAAGAATGCATGCCCTTTCCATACTTGGGGCATCAAAAGTTGGTTAGGTTACCAAGAAACCCTAATCATTAGTGCTTTGGTTCTCTATTTTTGCTCAGCGCTATGCCATGCACAGCGCTTCCCAAAAAGGGGCATCTGTAGACACCAAAACAGCACCATTCTGATTAAGTGACTACAAACACTGATCGCATGCACATACACAGCTTTCAGGGCAGCCCTTAGAGGTCAAACAGTGGTCTTGGCCACTTGCACGACAGTTTAGAGGGTCAAAAAATGAGCGGTGCAGAGTTGGTCGTTTTGTCAAAACCTTTAACAAACTTTAAGCCTTTAGTCCAAAGCAGCCTTCAAAACTTCACCAAACTTCAAGCCTTAAGCAATCCAAAGCAAAGTCTTCAAAAGCAAACAAGCCTCAACAAAAAAAGGGAGCCTAGCCTTAGACGTCGCGAAATCGCGACACCTTTGGCCCCGAGGCTAGCCTCGGCCAAAGGTGTCGCGATATCGCGACACCTTTGGCCCCGAGGGGAGCCTCGGCCAAAGGTGTCACGATATCGCGACACCTTTGGCCTCGAGGCTCCCCTCGGCCAAAGGTGTCGCGATATCGCGACACCTTTGGCCCCGAGGGGAGCCTCGGCCAAAGGTGTCGCGATATCGCGACGCGCGATATCGCGACACCTTTGGCCCCGAGGGGAGCCTCGGCCAAAGGTGTCGCGATATCGCGCGTCGCGATATCGCGCGTCGCGATATCGCGACACCTTTGGCCCCAAGGGGAGGCTCTGTCGAAGTGTCGCGATATCGCGACGTCGCGATATCGTGACACTTCGGCACTTTACGTTTAAAAGGCATACTTACGATAATCAAAGGCGGACTTTGACGTGGCCGCCGCATCCAAGGGATAACCGCCACGTGGCACCCTTACGTGCCCCTTTTTAAAGAGACCCCGTGGATCTGCAGAACGGCGGACTTTAATGAAACAAGCGATTTTAAAACAAATCCGATCCAAGGCCACGCCTCATAACTTCTAATGTCAGTGCGAGCCATGTCTCATAATGACCGGATAGAGATCAAATCTGAGCGGCCCTTGCGGATTTAGGGTTTGACATTAATGCTCCAAGAGGCGAAAACCTCTATAAAAACTAGCTCGATACGAAGTAAAAAAAGAACGAAGCATTTTTTGAAACATAACGAAGTGCTCTGCAAAACCAGAGACTCGTTTATAGTCTTTCTGAACTCATTCTTCGACTTTCAGACCCGACAGTGGATCACTGTATCCCACTAATTCGACGACAACACTCATTATAAAAGATTTTGGGCTCTTCCTTATTGGATTGGCGCCAAAGTCGATTTTAACAAGGGCGGCCCATTTGGGCACCCCACGTACACGCTTAGTTTAAATTCGATTCAAGCTGTTTGGAACAGATCTTGCAGTGACAATATTTAAACAGTTTATATTTTTATGTTCGAATATATCATGCCTTCGTATGTGTCCGGTTCTCTATCAGAGTAGCAGGTTGCAGCGATTTATTTATCGAACATCACAACATCACGTTATATGTTATTTTGTTAGACGCATTATTTAATACGTTCTACGTTCTGTCTTTTAGTGCTTATTCTGATTAAAAGTGTATGTCACTTAAATTCGATTTATGCACTGTTTTTAAAGATTCTATGCATATATCCTCTACTTATTTCAAGATTCATTCGTTTCACTTATTAACACAGGTGCTACTAACGTTTTGTATGTTTCTTTGACCGCAGGAGAAACAGCAGACAACGAGGATTCACCAAGCACTAGCGGCGGAAATACGTTGGCCCGTCCATTTTGCATGTGGGCATGCGGGAGAAAGAAGATTAATGTGCACATGTGTATTTGAGAAATAGCCTAAAAGGGAGGAGATGTCATTGTAACCGAGGATAGAAGTCATACTAATAAAGAGGGTCGTGTCTTTTAATTTGATCATATTCGTTTTACCGCATGCATCAAATTAGTTCTATTTTCATTTGTACCTTAGTGTTTCTTTTATTCCGAAATCTCATGCTTTCAGCTATACCTATAATGTACATGATTATAAAATAAACAAAAGTCCAAGATATTTATCTTTCTTTTGGATCTCTTTTCTATTTCCTATTAGATTCTTCTTAGAGCATGACTTAGCACCTCATTACTAGTACTTACAATCAATAGCCTTTTATTTCTTATTGTTGCCATATGTTCCACATAATTACTTTGTTTTGTATTTGCATCATCTATAAATAAAGCTTTATATTTATTTACACACTTTTAAATTTTGCATGTTTCTTGATCATCAACCCCTCTAGTTATTTTCTTTTTCCCTCTAATTTGTGGATGCTTAAATAAATACTTAGTTTTTCCTTGCTCTATTGTAAACCTTAAATTATAAAACATCCAATGCCACTATCTAAATCGGTTCTATATGCCACCATCCTAAGCCCCATCAACATGGATCATCAAAATATTAATGTACTAATGATTCATCATGATAAATAACAATTAAAACTCATTTGAAGAGCGGTACTCTCTATGATTTCCAGCTATAAGAAACAACTAAAACCCCTTTGAAGAGTAGGATTCTCTATGATTACAAACCATGAAAGAAATAACTTAAATCCATTTAAGAATAGGATTCTCCATAATTACTAAAAGGAGTAAATGAATTCAAACTAAAAATTAAGATTCTTTACAAGTGTTGACTATGTAAAGAACAACCATAAGGTATTTGAAGAGTGAGATTTTCAATTATTACCACTACAAGGAAAATTTTAAATTCATTTGAATGGTGTTAGACTTATTATTGACCTACTCTTACAAAATCATGTCGAATTCCACTCAAGTGATTATCAACTTCCTAAATAATTCTAAACAATGGTTTCATTAGTGTTTGTTTGGAGGTTGTGTGACCCTATCACTTATCTTTGCATCATGAAATAAAATACTCAAAACTCAATCTACATATTAATTTTTGTACCAAATTCATTCAATTATTATAAGAAATTTAAACTATTATCATGGTTGAAATATGGTTGTCACATAATATGAGGATATCATATGGACAAGAGTCTTATTAGATTGGTAATGAGTTGAAAATTCACCTTTATCTTACACCACCCTTACAAAATTATAATAGTTCTGTAATATCACTTTAAACTCGTTTACTTTATCTCATACATAATATTAATTAAAAAAAAAAAAATTAAGTAACATGCCTAACCTAACACGAGTATGAAACGCGCCCACTCTACCTCATAAGACTTGAACAAGTTAATAAATCTGCTATTTAATCATACCTGACCAACTTTTAATACATAATATCATGTTACATTAATGAATAGAATTTGTTGTAAAAAATATATGTCCATTTTATAAGATGAACATATGTTTCAGAATTTATACATATATACATATTTTTAACTCAAAAAAAAACATACATATTTTAATTTCTTCAAAATAAATTTAGAATTAAATTTAAGTAACTTGTACCCACCACGAAACGACTTAATTAAAACTTACACAAAACACTTTTATATTTATATATATATATATATAGGTTTCTAAATGCTATTTTCTATTGTTTAAATATACCACCTCCTTTTATTTTTAACCTCCTTTACATTCTTAATTTAAGAGCTAAATGAAGTGTAAATTAAAAATACCCTTCAAAATCTTGTGTTTCCGCATCTATAAATATTAAAGAATAAGATCTTCATATTTTCCATGTCTTAGCTTTTTTAAGATTTTAAAGGATAATTATTTTTCTTTAAAATCTTATGTAATAAATATAAGTTAAATTTGATTTATTTGTCATTATTTATGTGAGAATTAATAAAGACATTTTTAATCTATGTATAGAAACATATACATGCATATTTAACTATTAAAGTTGTTTAGTAAATTTAATAAAAAAAGTTATTATATTATTTGGCATGAATGGTTATGCATTGCAAAAAATAATAATAATTTGTATTTTTTTTATTTGGTTAATGTGAGAAACCCCTATGACCAACGCACAGGGGCTGAGCAATCTCCTTCTAACCATGACCCATCGTAAAGTCGAGAGCTATGCTTATCAATAGGGAATTTAACACACACCCACCCCTCACACACTCACCCACGCCGTAGTTTGAACTTCCCGAAAAATATCCAAGCCAAAACCCTTACATTGTATTATTATGTTGACCTATAAAAATGATAATAAATAGTTATAAAAATATACATCACATTATAAATGACATTTATGTGTGTTCACAAATAGGATATCAAATATTCTCAATTTCATTCATTTAAAATGATTACATATAAACATACTCTTACTTTAATAAATTAAGCATTATAATTTTTTAAAATATTATCCCAAGGGGACAACGCAATCGTTTGGGGTTTGGCTCTTCTTCAAGAGGTCCCAGGTTTAAACTACGACGTTGGTGAGTGTGAGGGGATGGGTGTGTGGTGGTTGTGTGTTAAATTTTCTATGGATAAGCATAGCTCTCGACTTTATGAGGATTCATGGTTGGGAGGATATCCATAGCTCTCGGTTTTACGAGGGGTCATGGTTGGGAGGAGACTATTTAGCCCTCTGCGTTGGTCGTAGGTGTTTCTCACACTAACCAAATCAAAATAATAATAATAATTTATTAAAATATTTATTTTTCTAAAATATATAAATAAAAAGCTATTTGTTTAAACCTATTAACAAAATAAGCTATTTGTTTAAAATTTAGATTTAAAATACCACACAACAATATTTGAGCTTCGTAAAGGATTAGGGTATTTACTTCTAAAAAATATCTCATCTTTTAGAAGTCATATCTTCGCAAAGGGTTATTGGACCAACTTGTGCAAAATTTGAATAGCTTTAAAATGAGTGGTCATATGAAAGAATCCGAGCAATATTGAGGGAGATATGACCCTATGAAGTCAGCCATCCGAAACAAGGGTAGTGACGATTTTTCAAGGCGCAAAAAATGAAATTGCAAATATCTGCCAACTAGAGTTCAGAAGATGGGACGAGCAATGAAGTGCTAGGACTTCAACGAGGCAAAAAATCCTATTTGGGTATAGAATTTTTTAGCTAAGTTTCTTCTTCCCTTCTTTATATTAGAAATTTTGCATGCAAATTATTATAAATTTTTTATCAAATATTATATTTGCTATAGGATATTCTCATAAATTTTAGAAAATTTTAAGTTTTAGTTTCCTTTCCATGGACCGATTTATAGCTATATACTTAGAATCATCTCTAGTGGCAGATGTTAGTGAGCGCACCACAAAGGATCAATCCTCGTTGCTCCAAGATAGGGTAGTTTTCGGTAAATTTAATGGGTATTAGCCAAGGGCTTTAGCCTTGAGAAAATGGATTTATAGGAGTTGGAAGTCTCCAGGAATGATTCTATCCTTTCTTTCCAAAAATTTATTCCTAACCATTTTTTTTAGGGAAGAAAGAGATAGAATCCTAAAAGGGAGACCTTGGTTTATGGGAAGAGCATGACTCTTTCTTACCCATTGGTATGGAGGCTTTTCACCTGAAAATATAAATTTTTCCCTAGTACTAGTATGGGTTAGGATGTATGGGTTACCCATTGAATTTTTGGAATAAGATACCTTCAAGGCCATAGACAACACTTTAGGAGAATTATTTGAGATTTCAAATACTACAAAAGATGGATTCTTAGCTATTTATGCTTGGAATTTGGTCATGATTGATATAAATAAAGCTTTACCATAATCAATCATTCTTAAGTATGGAGATAAGATGTGGATCCAGAACATAGATTATGAAAACATATCTTTTAGATGTAGAATATGTCATGAGGTGGGGCATATTGGGAGATCATACCCTAAGAAGAGTCCAGTAGAATCATATGTACAAAATCGTAAGAGAAATTTACAAATGGATATGGATGAAGATGGTTTTCAACTTCCAAAAAATAGATCTATAAAAATGAAAGCATATAAACAATGGAGACCAGTAAGAAAGGATATTGGAAGAAATACCAACTCTATTGAGGCTTTAGCCTATGAAGAAAAAGTAGATCAAAACTTAGAGGACATAATACAACAAGTTCAACATATTAACAAGGAATTGTCTATTTAGTATGATCTTGATTTAGGGATAAACATTCTTGATGAACCTAAGGAATGTGTCTCATTAGATTTTGAAGACTCTCTTGAAGTACCATGCACCATTCAAGAGAAAAAAAATTGATAAAGAAAATGTAGTGTTAGATATTAATACCTCTACCATTAATAAGGAAATACCAAAAAATGAGCAGGACAAGTCAAAAGCTTTTGTAGTAGAGCCAGGAGAGGATAAATCTGATGAAAAACAAAGTTGTGAAAGAATATTGAGAAATAGAATAATAAGACCTACTCCTAATACAAGCAAGGCAAAAAGAGAAAAACCCTCAAATTATCAAGCAAAAAGAGGAATACCCTCAAATTATCAAGCAAGATCTAGGGAAGCAAGAGCAAACATAAAGAAAGGAACACGAACTAAGTTTGTTGAACTTCTCTTTACCAAACAACAAAATAATATTGGTAATTTGCAGGTGGTGCCAATAGCCCCTAATGAGACATGATTTTAATCTCATGGAATATAAGGGGTGCTAATGCCCCCTCAAAGAAATTGTGTATTAGGGACCTTTGTTTAAGTAACAAGTCTGATATTCTTTGTATCCAGAAAACTAAAATGACAAAAGAAGTTTCAAAAACTATGGAAGTAGTGTGGATGAGATGTGAATGGGATGTTATAGGTTCTAAAGGAGCGACAAGGAGAATTCTAATTTGTTGGAGTCCTACTAGAACCTCCTATGTAACCATTCATTAAAATAGACATTGGATAGCCTCTTTAGTCACATGATACTTTGAAGATATTATTTTCATCCTTATCGATGTCTATGGACCTACAACTTAGTCATGTAGATTAGAAGTTTAGAGTGGGATTGAAGCCTTTATGAAAATTAAAGACCAAAAAAGCCAATTCATGATCATAAGATATTTTAATGTCATAACCAAGATGGACGAAAAATTTGGGGGAATTAGGAAATTAACCCAAAGCATGAGAGATTTATCAACTTTTATTCAAAACAATAATCTATGGGAGATTGAGTTTGAAGAAGACAACTATACATGGACCAATAATAGGAGAGGCTAGAACCTAATAGCAAAAAAAATAAGCAGATGCATACTCTCATATCATTGGCTAGATGAAGGGATTTGTGCTAAAATTAATACCTTAACAAGGATTGGTTCATATCATTGGCTAATAAGAGTTAAAATGGTGGTAAGTGAATTTAAAAAATATCATATTTTAAATATGAGCAGATGTGGGAAGACCATCCTCAATTTGTTGATATGATAGCACAAACGTGGAATTCTTTAGGAAACGGTGGATTGTATGCACTTCCAAAACAAATTAAATCAATGACATATAAATTAAAAGAATGGAACAATAACACTTTTAAAAACATTTTTGAGAAGAAAGAAGAACTAAAAGATAAACTTTCAAAATTCCAAAAAGGTGATCATAATAATCCAAACTCAAAGGAAAGGGAGTTGCTTAGTTAATATCATAATATTTTGAGTAGGAAAGAAAAACTTTGGAGATTAAAATCAAGATAGACTTGGTTAAAAGGAGATAAAAATATAAAGTTTTTTCATAGGATGGCTATAGTACAGAGATTAGCATCCAGAATTAGTAGAACTAGTCAGTAGAAGGGGTTTGGATTGAATACTGTAGTGAAATTAGGAAAGAGGCAAGGTCTTTTTATCAAAATATTATAGGATCAAAGGAGTTTGAATTTCTTAATGATAAACTTCTACAAGAAGTACCTTTAGTTATAACAAATGAAGACAATAGAAAATTGATGGATTCTATTACTTTGGAAGAAGTTCATTTAGCTCTTTTCTCTTTAAATAAGGATAAATCCCTAGGTCTAAATGGGCTCTTTGCAACATGTTACCAACATAATTGGGAGATAGTGAAGGATTCTTTATTGGTGGTAGTGGATCAGTCTAGGGTAAAACAATATATTCCTTATAAGATAAATGCAACATATATTACCTTGATTCCAAAAAAGAAGGATGCTAAATTGTTTGAATCGTTTAGACCCATAAGTCTATGTAATATGGCATATAAGATTATCTTCAAAGTCATCGTCAATCGATTAAGGTCATTTTAGACAAATTCTTTTAGAAGAGCAAGGAGGATTTGTGAAATGGAGACAGATTCTAGATAGGATCATAGTAGTTCATGAAGTTATACATTTAGCAACTTCAAGAAAAGAGAAAAAAATGATCTTAAAACTTGATATGAGTAAAGCCTATGATAGGGTTAAATGATATTTTATTTTTACGGTATTAGAAAAGTTTGGATTTAGGAAGAAATGGGTTAGATGAATTAAATATTGTCTCTACAATTTCATATTCAGTGTTGGTCAATGGGTTAGTAACATAATAATTTAAAGCCAAAAGAGGTCTTAGACAACGAGATCCTCTATCACCATATATGTTCATTATTATGGTAGAGGTTATAGGTAGGAACTTGAAGAAGGCTAACAAAAATGGGCTTATAAGCGAACTTAAGGCTAGTAATAACATTGACAACATCACCCGTCAATAGTTTGTAGATGATACGACCCTTTTTGGGAGGGCAAGGATAAACGAGACGAGCTTTGAATAACTTATTAGTGAAATACGAAAGAGCATCAAGGCAAAAAGTTAATAGGACAAAATCTAAAATTTACTTCCTAAACACTCTAGCTAAAATCAAAGCAGGGATTTGTAGATTACTTCAAATGGAGGCAAATTTGCCAATAACTTATCTAAGGATGGTCCTTATTTCAAGGAAGAATGAGGATAGAATTATGGAATCCAATTATAAGTAAATTTTAGAATAAACTATTGACATGGAAAGATAGATGGTTATTGTTAGTAGGAAGAGTGTAGCTAATTATGTCCACTCCAACATATTATATGTCATTGTATACTATGCCAAAATCAATAGAAAAATGTTTAATCTATATTATGCGATCCTTTTTGTGGTTAGGATTACATGATAAAAGAAAAATTCCTTTGATGAAATGGAGCAAGATGTGTGATGATAAAACTAGGGGAGGTCTCATCTTAAGAGTTCTTATAGATGCAAAATTGGCTCTTAGGGAAAAAGTAATCTAGAGATTGTGCAAAGAGAGTCCAAGACAATGGGCACGAATTCTTCTAAGTATGTTGAGCCCAATGACCCAAGCTTAATATTTACTGCATTCTCTCTACCAAATGGTTCTGCACTTTGGAATGATTTAAAAAAATCTATTGATCTAGTGATTAAAGGTTTAAGATGGGTGGTGGGAACAGGAGAAAAAATTCTATTTGGATGGATACTTGGTGTGATAAAAAATCACTCAATCTAGATCCAATTTTGAAACCTTGGATGAGATTACTTCAAGACAATTTTGGTGATAAGGTTTCAAACATTTTGTATAAGGACCAGGAAGGAAGATACAAATGGAAAGAAAGGTATTTTTTACAAGCATACAAGACATTGATGCTAGGAGGTAGTTGAGTAGAAAGATAACAACAATGATTATTCCGAGGGGAGCCAAGGATAAATTTATTTGGGAGTTGAATAGCTTAGGAGAATATACAACAAGAAGTGGATATAATGTAAAGCACCAACAAAATAGGAATATTGCAAGAATATGGAGAGATATTTGGGATAGCCCAAGCATTCCTAAAGTCAAAATATTTTTTTGGCTAGTAGATCATAGAAGAATTTTATCCTAGGATAAACTTATGAAAAGGGATTTACATGGTCCCTCACAATGTGTTCTTTGTAAAAAGGAGGAGAGTATAAACCATCTCTTGGGACATTGCTCAATAGTCTAGAAACTATGGCAATGGGTTCTTAATATTTTTGGTTAATGCATGGTGATGAATGACAAAATTGAAGAATGGTTAAAGAAATTGTAGAGCACTTTTAAAAGTGAGGCTTTACAGACAATTTGGGATAAATCAAAAGATACAATACTTTGGATTGTATGGCTAGAAATGAATAAAAGAATATTTAAAGGAAAAGAAAGCAATTTAGAGGTAATGAAAAGGAAGATATGTTTAGCCATAGAGGAGTCTAATCCAACCCTATCAACTCACCCAATTTCTAATCTGGAAGCAAAAAGCCTTGATAGATGGAGTCAAGTCATCAAATGGAATTATGATGTTGGACATAGGAGAAACAAAAAGAAGGCAAAAAATATAGAGTGGAAACCACCAGATGTGGAATTGGCCAAATTTAATTTCGATGGAGTATCTAAAGGAAATCCAGGACCAGTAGGAGGAGGAATAATTAGAAATAATGGAGAAGATCTCATAATGCTTTCGATAGTGGATTTAAGACAAGTAATGAAGTTGAAGCTTGGGCGGCTTATAAGGGTTAAAAATATACAAATAAATGAAATGAAACAAAGTATGGATGGAAGGCGATTCACTCATAGTAATAAATGCAACTTTGAGAAAAGCAAAGGCTCCATGGAACATATAAGAGATCATTGTGGAAATTCAAGATCTTGCTAAAGAGTTTGAAGAACTTATGGTTACACATACATCAAGGGAAGGAAACAAATGTGTAGATAGACTAGCCAATAGAGGGGTTTTAATTGAGGATCATGAAGTTAAATTCTTTTTTCCATGGTTAGAGGAAGTAGTAAGTTTAGCTGAAGTTGACAAAAAAATGTTGATTGCCTGAATCAAATAATGATTAAGATTTACTTTAATGTTTTCCATTAGTAATATCTACTTTATTTTATAACATTAATGTGTTTTCATATAAACTATTTATTATAATTTTTGTGGTTACACTTGTGCTTTAGGAAGGAAACTAGCAATCCATATTTGGTAAAGCAAACTATGATAATGCAATGTTTTGGAAATATTACTCTACTAAGATGCAATGCATAGATAGTAAAGGTGAAGTTTTGGTATTGTGAAGGTTGCTATAGGAAAATGTCAAGAAGAATGTTGAATTCTAGAATATTTATATTCACACAAAAAATTAAAAAAAAAATCCGGAAAATGAAAATCAAGAATTCAAACATTTTATGTAAAATGATGTAGGTTTCTAGCTATAGCATCTCAATTGAGATGATAAGTGAATCTATTTGTAAAATCTCAAGCTCTAAAAAAGAGAGTTGTGATTTGTCAAGGGTGGGGGACTTGACTACAACCCCTTGTTCTCCAGCAAAAAAATAAATAAATTTAAAATACTATAATTTGTTTTTAATCTTTTTTAAATATGAAATTTAAGAAACTTAAATTATTCTTCTACATTATCAAATGTCATTAGCTCAACCAGTTATAATCCTCAACTTTCAAGAAGGAGACTTAGATTAAAATATTACCAAGTGATATATGCATAATTGCCAAAATGTTGTAATACCATTGTGTGGTCATGATGTAATATGCCTGGGCTTGTTTCAATCTAATATAACCAATTGCAAAAAATAATTCTTCCACATTAAAATAAATTAAGTTTTGAAGGTTTCCAAGTTGCATTTTGTTGGTCACAAATCTGCCTAAGTACAAGATTTCATCACTTGTGCGCCCTAGACTCGGCCAACATTGAAAGGCCGAGGGAAAAAGAAAATTCCTTCGAACCGATCTCCAGAGAGGGCTGGCTCCCTTACTAAATTCTACACTGTTTGAAGACTAGGGATGCAGGAAAGAAATTGAAAAATAACCGAAAGAAAGGGAAATATAGCCACAGGCCGAAGTGTAGAATTTGGGGCAGACTAACAACAAAAATTCCACCAAGTTTTATAACAACATATAATAAAAGGAAAGCAACAGAATTTAACTCACACCTTTGTAGAGATAACCTCCGGATCGCATTTCAAAATCTACTCACTAACCAACAACGTTTGAATTCGAATGCAGAATTCAAAACTTAACAGCAAGAGCATGAGCATAAACATAAATGATTTTTAAAAAAAGAAGGAAATCACACACATAAGAATGCTTGCAAATTTTAGAAGCCAAGTCTCTTCTATTGATGCAGAGAACTTAGAGAGTTTTCTTGCAAAATATCTAACCTCCCTTTACAATAAGAATTTGATTAGTATTTATAGAGGTTTTCGCCTCTTTCATTAAATACATGTGGAGGCAAAGTGTCGGCCACTCAGCCACCAATAGCAACAACTTTCTCCTCGACCACAACAATGAACCAATGAGCAAATGCCAAATAAAATAACCGATGATTTTATCACATGGCATATCAAGCTTCAAGGACAAATCATCGGTCCAGCTTTCAATCTCCATGGTGGCGCCTTGGAAATGCATGCCCACGAAGTGGTCGATGCCTCAAAAATGAACAATATTGCACTGGAATCAAGAGCACATGCTTAAACTTGGTAGCTTCAGCGATCATATCACCTCAAGAATTATCTTTATCAATATTAATCTCTTTTCAAGGAAGATTTGCACCAAACTTCACCCAAAATTACATCCATAGGAAAAAGTGTTCAATGTGTGAAAACACTTAAAAAGAAAAACAATTTTCCAATGTGGCACCAATGATTACAATCGAAATGTCAATGTGGCACACTACAACAAAATTCCAATGTGGCAAAAATGCCAACATTTTTGGCTGCTCACGGATATTCAGCTCGCCTGAATGTAATCGATTCCAGGCCTTTATTCATTGGGTACAGAGTTCCCACTTGTAGCTGCATCTGATGGTTAGCTACTTGTATCAGCTTCATCTTGCTTTTTGAGATGTGCTGCGGTGGATTCATATATCGCAACTGCTTCAGCCCATCCATCTATGGTAATCGCCTCCCGAGCTTTGAGAGTACCCACAAGATATCGAAAAGTCTCAACCTTTTCTATATCAAGATGTTTGGCCCTTTGACTGAGCTCCAATAATCCAGCATTCAATGCGAATGAACTCTCTCATTAATGGTAACACATGCTCTTCGGTGATGGGCTCCTCCAAATTATCAATATCTGAAGTATCCATCATGAAAACAGCCCATAATGTATCCAGGTCTTTCTTTGCGAGAATATTTCCTTGATCATCAACAAAACTAGGAAAACCATTATCTCAAGTGTTTCAAAATAAACCAATGAAATACGTCTTTCATGCTCAAAGGTCTCTTGCAACCGACGAGCTTCTTTAATCGATTCATCTTGGAGAAATAACTGCGTAATGTGATTTTAGCACTCGCCCAAGCATGGGCTATATCACTCATTGGACGCATCTTGAGATTTATTTGAGTCATTGCTTGGATCTTCATGGCCATTTCCAATTTTGGCTCTAAATCTTGCTCCATGTTGTCTATTATAGGTCCACCATATGAAACAGCTGCCTGAACATCCTAAAGGAACAAGAGCACTAATGTAGCCTTGGTCGCCATTTTCTTACAATTAGTCAACATCTGACTACGAGCTTCCTTAATCTTGTCCTTGGTGAGGGACACAGAGTGCATTGATTTTGTTGCCAATTGATTCTGCAAGTTCAAGTTGATCCTGCAAAGCTTGAATTTTTAGTTGTGCTTCCTACTCGGCTACTGAAACTATGTAGTTGTCTGCTTGCTCTCTGCTATGTCACTTTCCAAATGTATCACCTGTTGTTGCCACTGTTGAGATTCAAATTGTGCTGCATCAAATTTAGCCTGTTGTTCCTCTAAGGCTTCCTCGAGCTTTTTGATTTTCTCTTCACCCGAATGAGAAGATCCTTGTAATGTTCTCCCTGCAGATACATGGAACTTGATGCCTCCCGTATCGTGCCCATGTGCTCAACTGGATGCTTCTTTGTGAGGTCCTCAATGATGACTTGGTATGAATAGTCATTAGATGTCATTTCTCTTTGAGGTTTCTGAACCCGAGGAATCATGGTCACCGTGTGCTTCTCCATTGCTATGGGATCAAAAGTCACTTTATTTACCGGTTGTGCCATGGCTAGTGAATCCTTTCTCTTACGATTCTTCCACCACCTAGATGAACTTTGTTGTGCCTTGCTGATTTTTTCCGCTATTGAGCGCTCAGTAGCAACTCTATCTCGGAGACTAGTGGCTCCTCCATGGCAAAAATTGGGGAAGAGAGAAAAATAGCTTGTTGGGGATTGGATTCAACCACAGGAATGGAAGTGGAGGGGATCTCAACTACGCTTACTCGAAGAGGTGCTTGCGTGCTTATGGAAGAATGTGAAGGTATGGAAGATGAAACAGAGGGTAATGGAAGGGCAAATGGATTTGGGGCAGATGCAAATGAACTGAAGGCAAGAGAAAAGGATGGAATGGGTGAAATCGAAGAAGCACTAGTGACTTGTGGACTGTGGGACAGAAGTGGGAATGGGAGAGGTGGATGTGACGGGAGGTGAAGTAGACATAGGAACTGTGGATGAAAAAATAGTGGTCACCAAATGCTTATTAATGAGAGAAGAAGAAGGAAAATGCATACCTATGGGCTCCTCTCCTTTTGTGCTTATGATCATTTGAGCCGATGGTAAACATTGTTGTATCACAATATTTTCTTCTCCTTTAGATTGTTCCTTCCCCATGTTCAGATCAACCGATGTCACCATTGAATCAGAGTGTGTTGGCTCAATTGCTTGTGATGAAGACTGTTTTATGCTCAACGTAGAATGTGCTCCACTCCTAGGCTTCTTCGCTATGTGAGGGAAAGGAATTTCCATGGCTGCACTCCTTTTATTTTGTAGAAATTGCTCTTGCTCTTCCTCTTCAATAACAATCCTCTCTTTTTCCAATACCTCCACTTGTCCGATCATTTCTTGTTCTTTACCTGGACTACTAATACTTTTAGGCACCAAATCAGCAAAGGAGAGGGGCTGATACTTCTCATAATTATCATCATAAATATTTGAAAAAGAATCATCTATAGCCATCGAATATTTTGTTTTGAGCTTATTTTGATGAACTCTCATGATCCACCAATTGGCAATCTTTTCATCAGACCAATCAGGCAATTTGGTCTTCATTTGCTCAAACAAACCTTCAGGAGGAACCTTTTTTGAGTGATTTGCAGGATCATATTCAACCTCCATTTCATAAAAATCATGCCAAGGAGGAAGTGACATCATCTTCTCTACATGCCATTCAATGTCATGCCCTTCAGGATTGTTCCTTTGTCGCACAATATCTTCTCTCGGGGCAACAATGAAATGTTTTTGCCTTGATGAAACTGGCAAAAATACCCAAAGGATCATACTTCCATCATTGGGGGAGCTCAACCAATCCATGATCATAGAGTGTCTCAAGAATCAGCTCATTCTGCCCACACTGAGTAACTGTGATATCACCAAACTTGAAAGGCATAACACATGTATTTTTTTTCCTATTACCTGACCCATAGGTATCATTTATAAAATCACTTTGTCGGGCTACTTCCAAGGCAAAAAGATGTTCAGTTGTAAAATATGGTAGCAAAAAAGGTTTACCAGTAAAACCATACACTCTAACTACCACGCCTTGGGTTAGTAAGAAAACATCACCTTTTTTCTGATCAACCACTTCTCTTGTAGGGCCCGAGGCACTCGTTGCATACTCCATACATTATCTCCAAAGCAGGTCCTAAAAACATTCTGTTGAAGTTATAATAGGACTCGTTCTTGGACAAACTCGAGTCCATGAGTATACCGGTAATGCTTTTCCTGTTTCATCTGTCTTGTTTATTGCTACAAAAGCAAAACGAGAGTGCATATGGTAGAAAAATACCATGTCAAGAGGGAACAATGCCTAAAGGTAAGATCTTCTCCATTTTGTACCTTTCTCAATTGTGAATGTATCCTCATTTCTAAGAAACTTGCCCAATCAAAGAAAATTGAATTTGGAGTTGTTGTCGCGGCAGTTGGAGCATAAAACCCTGGCTGTGAAATGAATTGCACCAACGATGCTTGCCACTTTTGTACTGCAAAATCTGAAGATAATCCTGTTAGCCATGCTATCATTGAATACAAATCTGGGCTCTTGAAACTTTTCAATGGTGTCGGCATTTTTGGCAACTCTCCCAATCATGGGGTCTTTAATAACCGGCTCTCCATGAAATGCCGCATTTGAATGGTAGGTTGATACTTCTCCTCCTTAAAACTAAATTTTTTAATGTAGCAGAAGATGAAAGTTGTGCACCGCAAGCAAACGCATCCTGTATGGAACTAGCCGAGATACTAAACAATACTTCTCCATGGGCATTTTGGACAGTTCTTGCAGGGGGGTGTAGCATTGTGCGATTGCCCAGATCAGCTCAGGACATGGATGCACAGGTGTACACAAGTACCAGGAGAGATGAGAATGAAATGCTATAGTACGGGGACTCCCAGTAGACATATGTTGTGCAGCAAACTCAACATCTAGACGCAGTCTTTCTACTCCCTTGTTGGTGATATTGCAATCTTTAATCTGTCCCAAGCGATCATCATAAGGTTTCAGTTCCATATCTTCAACCTTTTCTTCTCGAGCTCTTCGCGGCTTCTTCGCGATCTCAGGCCTTTTTTGTACATTCACCTTCTTGGCCTCTGCAGCTTTCCTCCCCATCTTCCACTTCCTTTGAATATGCAACAACGAACAACAAACCCTGGAGCAAAAGGGATTCGCAAGACTTCGATATAGGAACCCTGCAAATGCTTTGATTGAAAACAAAAGGATGGGCCTCCCTTTTATAAATTTCCATACACATCCGTTGGAAAGCTTTCTAATTTCATGGGCACCGCATGCATTCCAATGATGCTTTTATTTTTTTATTTTTATGCTTCTTACCACTTCTTGAAATGCGAGAAGTGGTAGTTTTTTTTTTTTAGAAAGTGTAATGAGTGAGCGGAGTGAGAAATGGTAATGAGCGGAATTTACGGATAGTGCAGCATGGAGAAGGGGGTGCATGGGAAAAAGACGAGCGAAAGGATTTAAATGCATAATGGTTTTTCTTATTTTAGTATCATTGTTTTTTTTTTTTTTTTTTTTTAAATGGCCGAAATGGTTTATTCGGGGACGGAATGGGAATTTCGGGACCCGAAATAGTGTTTTCGGGCGTTCAAAATGAGTATTTAGGAAGGGTAATGAAGACTACGTACGGGGAGTGGTGGAAGACATGTATATTGGGAGGTCCGAAAGGGCTTTTTCGGACTCGAAATAATTTTTCGGGACCCAAAAGGCTATTTCGGGGGAATATGAAGAAATTTCGGCATGCATGAGCACGTTTTTTTTTTTATATAATTGGGGGACCAAAAGGTATTTGGACGAGAAGCATCAAATTTTTATTAATTTTTTTTTTTTTTGACTAGTCAAAGGGCGAGAGGGAAGGGTTTCGGATCCCGAGAACACTATTTCGGGATCCGAAAAGGGCGTTTCGGGCATGAAGGAACGAGAGGGATGGAATGAAGTTTTTATAATATTTTATTTGAAGTCCGAAATGGGTATTTCGAAGGCCCGAAAAAGGAATTTCAGGTTATGTCTTTTCTTATTAAAAAAAAGGGTTTGGGAGGGAAAATTCAAATTTCGAATTTGAATTTCGAATTGAGCATGGAGGGAGTGGAGAGTTTTTTTTTTTTTAATTTCTTGCATGGGCGAGTTGGAAAAAAACCAGCAAACCCCAAAAACAAGGGTTCCAAGGTAAGGCCATGTTTTAGAGCGAAAGGGAAAATGCAAGCCTTTTTTTTTTTTTTTTACACCTCCGGAACCTTGGACCCCCTAAACACCTCATCCAACTTGATTTTTTTGGTTTTCAAGTTTTTAAAGAACTCCCTAGTTAAGCATAACCTTCCTAGAGTAGTACTCGGATGGGTGACCTCCTGGAAGTCCCGTGCTCGCACACTTTTTCATTTTTTTTTTTATCGATAATAGGCCTTCAAATGAAGACCATTAACCGGAATTAACAGTGCATGACCATCCATATCTTGCAAATAAAAAGAATTAACTTGATTGGCACCTGTGATTTGAAATGGACCTTCCCATATTGCCTCGAACTTGTGATGTTTGCCAGGCTTTGATTTCTTTTCATTCCACTTCAATACAAGATCGCCAACCTTAAAAGTCCTTTCGGAGACCTTTTTACCAAACCATTTCTTTGTCATCTCAAGATGTTCTATAAAATCCTGGTATGATTTCTCCCGTTCTTCTTCCAACTGTAAAAGTTGAGCTAATCTCATGTTCATAGAATCGGATTCATCATCCTCATCATCAATCAAATGCCAAGTCTGGAGGGCCGGTAATTCAATATGAATTGGCAAAACCGCTTCTTTGTCGTATACCAATGAATAAGGGGATGTCTTGATAGATTTTTTCACCGAGATGCGATCAGCCCACAATGCTTGATTCAAAAGTAGGTGCCAGCTCCGCTTATTGTCGCCAAGGGTCCTCTTCAAAATTCGAAGCAAATTCTTGTTTGTAGATTCGGCCAAGCCATTCCCCCATGGATAATAATTAGATGAAGTTTTCAAATAAATTTCGTACTTACCCGCAAATTCACTGATTTTGGCACCTATGAAAGGAGTTCCATTATCTATTATAATCGCATCTGGGATACCAAAGCGAGTGATCAACCCCTCAAGAAAAGTGATGACCGTGGCTTGATCCGCATTTTTAGTTGGAATTGCTTCAGTCCATCTAGTGAAATAGTCGGTTGCAATCAAGATGTACTTGTGACCAGCAGATGAGTTAGGATCAATGACCCCGATAAAGTCTAGGCCCCATTGCTGAAATGGTACTTCTACTTGAATCGGGTGAAGAGGTAATGATGCATTCCCGGTTCTACCGATGTATCTTTGGCACTTATCACATTTTTGACTAACTTTGAAGGCGTCTCACAAAAAGAGTAGGCCAAAAATAGCCTCGCTCGAATAATATTTAATGCCATGGGTCTACCCGCATAATGACCTCCCGATAATCCATAATGGAATTCTTCTAAAATTTTCTCCTTCTCTCGATTCTTTGACACATCTAAGAAGAACCCCATCAATATTCTTATGAAACAAGCCATTTGGTAGCAAGACATACTTGAGGGCTTGCAGCCTAAATCTTCTTCTCTGTGAGGCATTCAGATGTGAAGGACATTTCCTGAATAAAAATATTCAATCAGCTCCTCTCTCCAATCTTGATCCACTATAGAATGATTGTCAAAATTACAATTATCTACTACATCCTCATACTCATGAATTGTGGATCCAGAGGAAGCATTCTTTGCAAGCTCTTGGCACAATGCTCGACCTCGAACAAGTTTGGTTGGTCGGATCTCAACATCAAATTCCTGAATTTTAGAAACCCAACCAGACTCTCCTATCTCCAAGTTCTCCTTGTATGATAAAATTTTGGACATCCGGATGAACAACATAAACTATTGTTTTACTCTGTGAAACAAAGTGCCGAAACTTCTTCGGAGATTTCATTACCACATACACTTGTTTCTCAATGAAGTTATACTTCTCTTGATGTGGTTGGATGACTTGGCTTAGGAAAGCAATCGGACGTTCATTTTCATCATCTCCCTTCGTGTAAGCACCGCTGCATAAGCTTCTTGTTCACCAACAACATAAAGGATAAAATCCTTGGAATAATCAGGGTTCACCAGGACCGGAGCTTGAGTGATCCTTTCTTTGATCTCCTCAAATGATTGCTTCCTCTCGCTCGGTCCATTTAAATTCAGCATTTTTCTTTAAAAGCTCTGTCATTGGCCTTATTACTTGAGCGAAATCTGCAACAAACTTTCGAACAAAATTAATTTGCCCAAAAAATATTGCAAATCCTTCTTATTGGCTGGCAATGGAAGCTTCAAAAGAGCTTGGGCCCTAGTCGGTTCAATAGCTAGGCCATTTTCTGAAATTACATGTCCTAGGAGCTTTCCCTCCTTTATAGAAAAATTGACTTTTTTGGATTAATAGATATGCCAAATTCTTGACATTTTTCAAATACCTGCCTTAAATGAGATCCGTGCTCCTCCCTATTGTGAGAAAAATAGTCATATCATCCAAATAAATCACAATAATGCGATTTAACAACTCACCAAAAGCCACATCCATTGCCCTTTGAAAAGTTGCGCCAGCATTTGAGAGTCCAAACGGCATTCGCTGGTAAGCAAAGGTTCCCCATTTTGTGGTGAACGTTGTTTTATGTTGGTCCTCATCCCTGACCCAAATCTAGTTATACCCGGAGAATCCATCCAACAAAGAGAATCTCTGAGCTCCCGCAACCACATGAAGAATCTGGTCAATCTGAGGCAGAGGATAATGATCTTTTAGCGAGGCTTGATTCAAATTTTGAAAATCAACACATAGGCGAATATCTCCATTCTTTTTTCGTACTGGGACCAGATTTGCCACCCAAGTTGAATGCTTGATGGGGTAAATGATTTTAGAATCCAACATTTTAAGAAGCTCCGCCTTCATCAATACTTCAATCTTGGGATTAATCGGTCTCTGCTTTTGTCTGAAGGGTTTCACCCCATCATGCAACTCAATAGTATGTTGTATTACATCTTTGTTATATCCCTTCAAATCATGGTAACTCCAAGCAACTGTGTCAGGAAATTCATGACATAAATCTCTGATTTGTTCTAACTCCTCGAGAGTACAATCCATCCCAATATTTATCGATTTTTGGGGACCCAACTCCAGTTCAATATACTCCTTCTCATCTACTTTGATCCTATGCTTCTCCGCCCTATCATTTTGATCAAAAAGGCTTTCAAGTGTAATCAATCCTTTTGGGATATGATTATTCCTTAGTTGAATAAGCCCTTTGGCTTCCTCCTCATCAAGCGTTCTCTCTTCCACAATACTCGCTTCTCTTATCAAAAAATTTACAATCTGCTCATCACTTTCGAATACTTGCCAATACATGTTCTTGTCCGGGACCGAAGGTCTGTAAACTAACCTTACGGTCTTAGGTTTCCTCACTACATGCTCAATCGGAGAGAAGTTTGCTCCAAGAGATGCTAGAAGATCAGCATGCTTATTCAGCTCTCATGAAATGGATTGAATATTCAATGTTGTGAAAGCCTCAAACAGGTCCCAAAATTTGTTGCGGTACGCCTTGAGATAATGCTGCTTGGAGATGCACTTGTTCGTTACTTGATTCACAATCAATTCGTAGTCACCAAAAATCTGCAATTGTTCAATCCCCAATTTTTTTGCCTTCTTCAAACCTAGGCACAACGCTTCATACTCAGCAGCATTGTTAGTACAACTCCAGGTCAATCGATATGAATATGTTTTCTATAGGCCAGAGGGAGAAATAAGAACAATCCCTGCTCCCGCACCATTTTTACATCTTGCTCCATCAAAATACAACTTCCATAATTGATCGGGCATAGAGTCTTGATCATCTTGATCAAGAGGCATCTTTATTTCAACCTCTTCGAGGCTTTGTAATGGAGTAACAACCAATTTTAGTTTCCATCATGGCATTAAAATCGAGCATTGAAAACTCATCCTCTAAGCGAAGCTCATCCAGGACTTCATCCATCAAATCAGGATTTTCCAATTCTTCAGTTATCATGTTGACAGAATGTGTGGACTTTTCTTCTTCTTCCATCTTCTCTATATGAAAAGTAGAAGGCTTCTCATTGTAGATCCGGATTCTTCTTCCTTTGAAAGGAATCTCCAAGTGAGAATAATCCAGAGAAAGGTAGCCTCCCACTTTGGCAGTGAATTCTCTCGACAAACACATACCGAAATATGGTTCCAAATCAACCACAACTACCTCCTGAATTACCGTAATTTGAGGCATACTATGTAGAACAATAGGAATATCCTTGATTACACCCACTATTTTCATGGGATTCCCATCCAAATGCAAGACACTAGGGCTACTTCTTGTATACTCCATACCCATGACTTCACAACTCGCTTTGGCATGACAGTTGTCGCAACACCGTAATCAATCATGCACTTGTGCACTATCCAACCCTCCATCCCGAGTGACAAATAAAATGGGGGTGGTCTATTCTTTCTGATGGCTGAAGTAGTTAATGTTTGAGAAAAATTGTCTGAGTAGGATTCTTCTCATTATCTTTCATAGACTTCAATGATTCTTGTAACAAATCAACTTGCCCTGTAATTGTAATGCATCATAGAGACTAACCTTGGCTGGAATCTTCTTCAATTCTTCAACAATATTGTATGTAGATGCACCGACTCCCTCTTTTCAATAGTGGCTTCATATTTGCTCCGATATTGCTGAGTGGCTTCTACCCTCTGTATTTTAGTCAAAGATGGGTACTTGAGCTTTTCTCTGGCTTGTTCCTCTATTTCAGCTCTTGCCTACGAAGCTGAGGCTTTTTCTTGCAATATTTCCTTTGCTCGTGGTGGCAAAAGATCTTTTAATAGAACAGGTGAATCTGGCTTTGGTATTGAAGCAGGAGCTTTCACTTGTACTTGTTTCTTCTCATTTTGCATCTTCGGATCAGCCGGTACCCTTAATGGTTCCATCTCTCACTGGATCTACCGTGATCGGCTTCTTCCTCGTTCTCGTGAGAACTGAGACTTGTTCTTCAGATGGAACCATAAAATTATGATCTACCTCAGTAATCATGTTAACTTGTCCTCCATAAGAGCTTGCGGCCAATGTTTGTACATAGTTCAAATGAACCATACAAGTCTCCTCACCGTGTGGATCATTACATGTAGAGCACCAATATGTTCTTTTTGTAGGGCCAGCTTCCTCATTCGTCAACACATCGGTTCTTCTCAGGCACTTTGCTTGTTGAAGCTTCTTGTTCTCTAGTGATCGACGGAGGTTGAAATCTCCTCGGTTGGAAATCTCTCTCGCCTGCTTTCTTTCAATAATTGTGATTTTATTTCCCATTGCTCTTATAGCTGAATTAGCAGATTTTACCTCTTGTAATAGCATTGTGTAAGGATCAAGATTTGAGGGCGCAGGAGGTGCCGGTATAGGTAGAGGTGTTGGGTGGCAGTGCTGGAAATGAAGTGGGAGTCTGGTAATTAGGGAATGCTTGGTGCAGCAATTATGGAATAGTTGGAGCAGGGAGCTGGGAACTGGAATGGGTGCGATCCGAGGCGCACTTGAGATCCATGATGGAATAGGATACATGGAAGGCATAGGCTGTGAAAATGAACCAGAATACAAATGTTGAGGAAGATCAGGTAAGATAGGCATTGTTACCTTTGGGGGAAGCCTACCTATGGCAATCAAGTCTGCTTTCACCTTTTGCGCTTGTTCGAATAGCTCTGGGAATGTAGTCACGTTGGACTGTCGGATAGCCAAGCCAATGTCTGTGTTAAAAGCTTTGAGATAATAGAATGCAGCTTGCTCATGAGTGGGTCGAAGACCTTCAGGAACTCTCTGCCAGCTTCTGGTAAATCTGACATTGAAGTCCGCTATCTCCTCCCGTGGATGCCTTTGAATTGCATTAAATTGATGCAACAAGGAAAATGGATCGGCTTGTTCATGAAAGTTTTTGATTAACAACTCTCCTAATTGATCCCATGATGCAATAGTGCCTGGTTGCAACGATCGGTACCAATACAACAATTTCCTCTCAGGACAACACCAACAATTTTATCATCACGTCTTCATCCATTATGTCATGGATGGTCGCCAAAGAGGCTACATCTTGAATATGCTCATAAGCGTTTTACCAGGACCATCATAGGTCAGCAAAGCTTTCAAAGCAGCTTGAGGGACTGGATTTTGTGCCTATAAATTCAAGGCTCCCGAACTATTCCATGTCGAGAACTGCCTTGGTGGAGGATTCTCGGCCATTTGGACTGGTGTGTGTGGTTGAGGAGGTGGAAAACTAGTAGCAGTACTAGATGAACTTGAAGGAACAGAAAATACACCAACAATTTGTGAGGATGTTGCAGAGGACGTAAGTGGTGGGGAGACCAACTTAGGGTGTCCACTTAATTTTTGGTTGTCAAGTTCAAAAACTCAACAGGATTTTCAAAATTTTTGGCCTTCGATCTTGTGATCATGAAGTACAGCTCTCACTGTCTCCACGTTCGGAGGCTTCTGGGTAGTGCTGAGTCACCAAATGTTCTAACTATACAACATGAAGGTGAACATTAAACCTCAATACTATTGAAAGTGAAACTTTCAAGGTCCCACGGGCATGCCAAAAACTATTGGTCACAAATCTGCCTAAGTACAAGATTTCATCACTTGTGCGCCCTAGACTCGGCCAACATTGAAAGGCCGAGGGAAAAAGAAAATTCCTTCGAACCGATCTCCAGAGAGGGCTGGCTCCCTTACTAAATTCTACACTGTTTGAAGACTAGGGATGCAGGAAAGAAATTGAAAAATAACTGAAAGAAAGGGAAATATAGCCACAGGCCGAAGTGTAGAATTTGGGGCAGACTAACAACAAAAATTCCACCAAGTTTTATAACAACATATAATAAAAGGAAAGCAGCAGAATTTAACTCACACCTTTGTAGAGATAACCCCCGGATCGCATTTCAAAATCTACTCACTAACCAACAACGTTTGAATTCATAATGCAGAATTCAAAACTTAACAAGAAGAGCATGAGCATAAACATAAATGATTTTAAAAAAAATAAGGAAATCACACACATAAGAATGCTTGCAAATTTTAGAAGCCAAGTCTCTTCTATTGATGCAGAGAACTTAGAGAGTTTTCTTGCAAAATATCTAACCTCCCTTTACAATAAGAATTTGATTAGTATTTATAGAGGTTTTCGCCTCTTTCATTAAATACATGTGGAGGCAAAGTGTCGGCCACTCATCCACCAATAGCAACAACTTTCTCCTCGACCACAACAATGAACCAATGAGCAAATGCCAAATAAAATAACCGATGATTTTATCACATGGCATATCAAGCTTCAGGACAAATCATCGGTCTAGTTTCAATCTCCATGGTGGCGCCTTGGAAATGCATGCCCACGAAGTGGTCGATGCCTCAAAAATGAACAATATTACATCGGAATCAAGAGCACATGCTTAAAATTGGTAGCTTCAGTGATCATATCACCTCAAGAATTATCTTTATCAATATTAATCTCTTTTCAAGGAAGATTTGCACCAAACTTCACCCAAAATTACATCCATAGGAAAAAGTGTTCAATGTGTGAAAACACTTAAAAAAGAAAAACAATTTTCAAACAAAGATTACAACAAAATTCCAATGTGGCACCAATGATTACAACGAAATGTCAATGTGGCACACTACAACAAAATTCCAATGTGGCAAAAATGCCAACATTTCTACCACATTGACATTTCGTTGGGGACTTCCCAACGAAAGGATTTAAATGCATAATGGTTTTTCTTATTTTAGTATCATTGCTTCTTTTTTTTTTTTGGAATGGAAGTGGAAAGGATGGAAAAGCGAACGAGGAATGAGCTTTCCGAAAAATAGAAAAGCAAAGCAGAGGACGAGTTGTTTTTGCTTTTTGAAGAGATTATTTTTTATTTTTTTTTTTTTTAAATGGCCGAAATGGTTTATTCGGGGGACGGAATGGGAATTTCGGGACCCAAAATAGTGTTTTCGGGCGTTCGAAATGAGTATTTCGGAAGGATAACGAAGACTGCGGACGGGGAGTGGTGGAAGACATGTATATTGGGAGGTCCGAAAGGGCTTTTTCGGGACTCGAAATAATGTTTTTGGGGACCCGAAAAGGCTATTTCGGGGGGAATATGAAGAAATTTCGGGCATACATGAGCACGTTAATTTTTTTTTTTTTTTTACTGATAATAGGCCTTCAAATGAAGACCATTAACTGGAATTAACAGTGCATGACCATCCATATCTTGCAAATAAAAAGAATTAACTTGATTGGCACCTGTGATTTGAAATGGACCTTCCCATATTGCCTCGAACTTGTGATGTTTGTTAGGCTTTAATTTCTTTTCATTCCACTTCAATACAAGATCGCCAACCTTAAAAGTCCTTTCAGAGACCTTTTTACCGAACCATTACTTTGTCATCTCAGCATGTTCTATAAAAGCCTGGTATGATTTCTCCTGTTCTTCTTCCAACTGTAAAAGTTGAGCTAATCTCATGTTCATAGAATCAGATTCATCATCCTCATCATCAATCAAATGCCAAGTCTGGAGGGCCAGTAATTCAATATGAATTGGTAAAACCGCTTCTTTGTCGTATACCAATGAGTAAGGGGGATGTCAAAAACTGTTGGTCACAAATATGCCTAAGTACAAGATTTCATCACTTGTGCGCCCTAGACTCGGCCAACATTGAAAGGCCGAGGGAAAAATAAAATTCCTTCGAACCGATCTCTAGAGAGGGCTGGCTCCCTTAATAAATTCTACACTGTTTGAAGACTAGGGATGCAGGAAAGAAATTGAAAAATAACTAAAAGAAAGGGAAATATAGCCACGAGCCGAAGTGTTGAATTTGGGGCGGACTAACGAACAAAAATTCCACCAAGTTTTATAACAGACATATAATAAAAGGAAAGCAACAGAATTTAACTCGCACCTTTGTAGAGATAACCCCCGGATCGCATTTCAAAATCTACTCACTAACCGAAGAACATTTGAATTCGAATGCAGAATTCAAAACTTAACAAAGAAGAGCATGAGCATAAACAGAAATGATTTTAAAAAAAAGAAGGAAATCACACACATAAGAATGCTTGCAAATTTCAGAAGCCAAGTCTCTTCTATTGCTGTAGAGAACTTAGAGAGTTTTCTTGCAAAATATCTAACCTCTCTTTACAATAAGAATATGATTAGTATTTATAGAGGTTTTTGCCTCTTTCATTAAATACATGTGGAGGCAAAGTGTCGGCCACTCAACCACCAATAGCAACAACTTTCTCCTCGACCACAACAATGAACCAATGAGCAAATGCCAAATAGAATAACTGATGATTTTATCACATGGCATATCAAGCTTCAGCACAAATCATCGGTCCAATTTCAATCTCCATGGTGGCGCCTTTGAAATGCATGCCCACGAAGTGGTCGATGCCTCGAAAATGAACAATATTGCACTGGAATCAAGAGCACATGCTTAAACTTGGTAGCTTCAGCGATCATATCACCTCAAGAATTATCTTTATCAATATTAATCTCTTTTCAAGGAAGATTTGCACCAAACTTCACCCAAAATTACATCCATAGGAAAAAGTGTTCAATGTGTGAAAACACTTAAAAAAGAAAAACAATTTTCGAACAAATATTACAACAAAATTCCAATGTGGCACCAATGATTACAACGAAATGTCAATGTGGCACACTACAACAAAATTCCAATGTGGCAAAAATGCCAACACATTTATAAGCTTCTTTTAAGACACAACTTAAACCTAAAAAATAAAAATTTAGTCTCCTATTAACCTTGAAAATTGTATTTGTTGTCTATGAATTTTGAAATTTTTTTAGGTTCTTGGAATTCCTGTAACCCAAGAAAATTGTTTAATTTTCAAGTAGTAAAATACATTTTGCAAAAGGTATAAGGGTTTGGTCGGTTGGTAAAGCACTTCATTTGGCGTGTGTAACCCAGGTTCAAATCTTAGGGCCTCGTAGAACTGAAGGGCATGTCACACCAGCACTATCAACTACATTAAAAAGTTTACCCAGCACAACTGGAGTTGGTGGCAAGGTGTAGGACTTGAGCGCACAACGAGGCGATAGAAAAATGTAACAAGTTACCAATTCCTGTAGTATACGCAACAAATATATATATATATATATATATATATATATATATATATATATATATATATATATATATATATATATATTACAAAAGGAGGAGCAGAACACAAAAAAGTAAGAAATCAAAAGCCTTAACTTTTTTTTTTTTTTTTTGAGAAAAAACATCTAAATTCATTAACCGGAACATTACAATATTTTGGTGCTAGCACTGTCCACCAGCTTAAAAAACAAAATGAGGTGGATAAGACTTAAGTATACTAGAAAAAGAATAGAGCAACAATGTATAAGCTCTATGAGGAAGTTTAAGTTAAAATTAGAATGTAAGAAAGTCTTTAGAATGTTTTAGAAGTGACAAGATTTACACAAGGATACCCATTATGTCCTTCCTTATTTGGTTTATGTATTAACAAATTAGAAGGCTAAATTTGATTGTAGAGGACAACATTCATTTGGGAAGACATGTAGTAAGGTTTCTTTTATATGCAGATGATCTCATTTTGATAGCAAGGTTAGAAAAGGGTTTGAGAGAGCATTTAAAGGTCTTTGAACACTTTTGCGAGGGAGGTAGGCATGCAAGTAAATACTTGCAAAACCGAGATTATGATCTTCTTCAATCAAAAGAAAAAGTCAAGTTTAAATTTTATTTTGAAGGGGATCTTCTAAAAGAAGTAACAAAGTACAAATATCTTGCCACAGAGTTCAATAATAAGCTCACTTGGGAAACATGTGGAATGAATAGAGCATTGGGAGGATGAACAACACTCTTTTCCATTACAAAATAAAAACAGAGAGGTTGAATATGGGTTTGGAAGACTAAAAGGGTTTTATTTGGGCTACTAGTAGTACCAATGATGCTATATTGATGTGAAGTATGGGCTAGCATCACATTAGATTCAAATGGCGGCAAATAAAGAAGGTTTGAAAATGTCTAACTACAAACTCAAAATAAAAGATTCAGTTCCATATGATACTCTTCTACCAAAAATATGTACCTTCCCTAAAAAAATGAATAGATGAATGTAAATAGATAGCCTAAAGTTGTGGGAAGAAGATATGAACAAAACAAGGAAAGCATGGATGAAACAAAACAAAAAATGGATAAACAAATGAAATATAACTTAGATGAATTTGAAATTAATAATAAAGATATAAAAATTTTTGTTAAGAATAAAATTCAAAACTACTATGCTAAATAATATATCAGGAAGAAAAAGATAATATTATCTTGTTGAGTTTAACTCTCTGAATCCCTACTAAAAGGCTTGTACAGAGCAAATATCAATTGAAAAGCAAATATGGTCATATCCAATCAAAAATAAGCATATAAAAAAACAAAAAATATTTATCCCTTTACTATTTATATAAAAATTAAGATAAAGAAGCATTTTATTAAAAAAGAGGCTTATAGAATTTTAAAATGAATTTCTGATGCTTGTAATTTAATCAGAGTTTTATGATACATTTACGAGGTAAGACGTTTTGTTGTTTGGCTGGCCTAAAACGTGTAATCTGCCTGTCTGACACTCTTTATATATTTGCAGTTTTTTTTTTTTTAAATTGATAGCTATGTAGGGCATAACAGGGTAAAAGAGGCCAATTCCTCCGGCTTAAACTTTATGCCGTATCAATGCACAGTGGTATCCATCCAATAAAATATTGCATCAAATGCACAATGTTATCCACCAAATAAAAATGACTTTAGTCTCACACTTGAGCATGGTAGTGAAAATTTATTCAAGATCGTTTCTTATGGGAGAAAATACAGTTCACTGGATTAACTATGGGTCACTTACATGCAGACGATCACCTTTATCACTGGACCACCGTCCCTTAAAGTTAAGGTACAATTTTAGGTCCAAACACATCTTCCTAGATTACTGAATACATATTTGAGTAGAGGAACTTTATTGATGGATCAAAATCACCCCACTCACCATGTCAGTCGGCCCAAAGCCTTGTTTCATATAGCCATAGCCATGACCTTCTTCCACGCAGGCCTGGAGGAAATATCCTCCCACCATGCATTCACATGCTTCCTCTCCCTTACCAGATATCCCTTGTCTGTAGTATTCACTATATACTCAGTGAATGGCAGATGTGACAGATCAGCAAGGCTATAAAAATCCCCTGCCAAGTACTTGCTCTCTGACAGCCTATCTTCATAAACATCCAGCACTTTCCCCAACAGCTCAACACTTTTGTCAATCAGTGCCTCATCCTGGGGCATACCCAACTTTGGGGCAAATACCAGCTGAATCACCAAATGATAACCATGGGGATTATAGTTCTGCCCTTCAACTTCTAGCCACTGCTCAACGAGTGCCCTCTCCTCCAAGGTCTTCCCCAGCAAGCTAGTCCCTTGGCCTGCATATTTCTCAGCATAGTACCTTATGATAGCCCTTGACTCTGCACATACCCAACCCCCCACCCCCAAAAAAAAGGTCAAAATCTCCACTACCAACATCATGATTTAGACAGGTGATAATCTACAATATTCCATGATGCTCAAGACTCTGCAATGAATATCACATACAAAGCCATAAATCAGGCATATGCCATGAAAAACAAGGATTAGTGAGTAGGGGCGCTTGCTGCTAGGTCAAGGGTTTTTTTATTATCCAAACAATGTCCTTAGTAGTCTCAAATACAAAAGAAATTGAAGCGTATACAATGAATATATTTATATCATACCGAAAAGAGTGAGATCTCCATCCTGGATTACTGGGACTTTCCCAAAGGGCTGCTTGATACACATACAAATCGCAGGCAAAGTAACCAGATTGAGAAACTGCATACATACATACCTCCAATTTCTAATACAAAAAACCCAAACCAATAATATAAATCAGACATATTACCTGTAAGGCCAGGAACTCCGGTTTTTTCTGCTCTCCATTGAACAGATCGACCGGCACAATTTCAAAATCGATACCTTTCTCTACGAAGCATGCAAGCACTCTTCTAGTGCAAGATGTGTATGGCGGTCCATGCACCTTAACAACCATTTTTCCTGTTCTTGTAGCAAAATTGAAGGTCTAAAATACTGAATGCCTTCAATCTTATGAGAGAACCTTACTAGCTTTGCACTGAGATCCGCGGCAGAGATTCTATATAGAAGGGCACGGGTTGCAGAACTGGGGTTTTGATTTGTTGTCTGAATATATTTTAGAAAGGGACTGAATCCTAGATCAGATGCCTTTTCAGCCTTACAATTTCCCACGTCGTTCGACCATGGGAGATTTAAATTATAAAATATATGATAATTATTTTTTTAAAATTTAAATAATATTTAGATTTCTATTAACAAATAAGAATATGAAAACCAACCCCACATATTTAAACCCGATGTTAATAAGTCCAACCCCACATATTTAAACCCGATGTTAATAAGTGAGTTCTATGTTTTGTCTTAAGAAGATGTTAATAAGTGAGTTCTATGTTTTGTCTTAAGAAGATGTTAATAAGTGAGTTCTATGTTTTGTTTTAAAAAGTTAATCATGTAGTAACTTTTTTTTTTTCGGTTAGGTTATATATTAAAAGTGGGTTTTTATCAAGGATCTCAAAACCTGATTACAAAGGATCAGAATGCAACATAATATATTGGTTTGTAACAAAAGAAAACGCTAAAAAAACACAGAAAAGAAAAGGGATGCACCATCCTAAACATTAGAGGAAGGCGCAATTCTTTGCAACAAAGAAAGACTATTTCCTAAACACCAAAGGAAACACGAGCAGGAAGGGAAAGCCCGCCAAAAAATCAATTTTAAATCAAAGGGCGTGAAATAAGAATTTTCAAGCAAACCTAGGGCGGGAGAAAGCACCAAACCACCCCATCCACTAAAAATCAATTTGAAACTTTCCCAAGGGCGGGAAAAGGAACCAAAGCCAGGATTTTAAATTTTGAATCAACCCAATGGCGGGAAAACCAGAAACCACCATTGGGAAACAGGCTTGAGAGAAACCACCTTCCCGCACGGGGGAAAACCAGAAAGAATCAGAAAATCCACCATGAACAATAGGGTGGATCAGTGAAGCAGAATGAAACATACAGGGAAAGTGCAAGATAAAGAAAACTGAGAAGACCATTCCCTAAATGCCTTAAAAAGTGAAACAACATAAAGAGGAAAATCACAGGCAACAAAATCCTCATGCAGTGGAACAACAGCCTGGAGGATGGTGCATCAGTGGAACAGGAACAAGAGGAACTTCCCAGACTATGAAGTCCTCAAGTAGGAAAAAGAAAGTCTTCGAGAAACAACGCCCAGCACAAGAAACAGCAGCAATGGAACAGCACGTCAGAAGGAGAGGCAGGAAAGTGCCACAGGAATCCAAGATGAATGAGTCAAGAAGAGGCATGGTTGCAAACAAAGGAGCCCAAAACGAAAGGAAGCAGCCAGGCAACCCAGACAACCTTCAACACCAAAGCTTCAAGGACGCAGATAAGGAAAACCTGCAAGGAGTCAGCAGCAAGAAAAGTAGAGGCCCACCCTCAAGAGCCATGAAAGGAACAAAAAACCTGCAGGAACCAACATCACGTAGTAGTAACCTGGGCCATTTATGGAAGGCCATATTTTAATGGCAGAAGCTAAAGTTTTATGGCGGAATTGAAGTCTTGTTCGCATACATAACTTTAAGGTTTTTTTTTTAATTTGTTATTCTTAAATTTAAAATTTAAAAATATAACAGTCTATAATTAAAAATTATTTATTTATTTAATTAATATATAATTTTTAAATTATATTTTTATTTATTATTGAGATATTAAACTTTTATTCAAGATTTTTACATTAAATATTTAAAAAATAGATATGTTAAACATAAAAAAGAAGTAGAAAAAAAAAATTATTAAATGAAAACAACCATTAACATTTTAATAATATTTTAGTAAATAATGATAATAAAAAAAATCTTATTAAGTGAAGTGAAGACAACAATTAATATATTAACAATCTTTTAGTAAACAATGATAATAATAAATATGAATCTCCATGGTAAGGAAAAAATTATGAATGTAATTAACTTCCTAATAAAGAAAAAAATAAAGATGAAAAAGTTTTGAGATTTTTTTTTTATAAAAAAGGAGTTGGTTATAATCACGTTATTTTTTTAGTAACTGTCAAGAGTAAGGTTCAAATCACATGGGTTGCTTCTAACAAGCTTATTTTATCTTGTTGTTATTGACCCGATTTGAGAGGGGGACCACCGGTCGCTTGGGATTTGTATTGTCATCGGTCATTAGTCTAACGTAGCATTTATAAATATGTATTTTTAATGAAAATTTTATTTTAATATGATATGTATAGCTTTATATTGGGGTCATTATTGAACAGTGTAATATATACATATAGTTGTTTGATAGGAGAGTTGGTTACAACCACACTATTTTTAGTAGTTGACAAGCACAATTCAAACCACAAGGACTACATCTATCAAACCTATTCCACCTCGTTATTTTATATTATAGCCCAGCGTGAAATAGATCATCGAGTGCTCAATATTCATACCATCGTTGTTAATCTGGCATGCACTCAAAGGATTCTGAACAGACTACTACCTTTACAACAAGCTTCTCCCAAGGTTTGAACCTGGGGTCTATTTTTGGTAAGTGCCTAGCTAGATTGGAACATTATAATATTATCATAATATTATTAATAATTTTATATATATATATATATATATATATATATATATATATATATATATATATATATATATATATATATATATATATAGATATATTAAATAAATAAATAAGTTTAATGTTTTTTTTTATTGGTTGATAAAAACGTTTTGAAAGGTCCCAAAACCTTTTACACAAATGCAACAAATATAGCTAGCCAAAAGTGAACTAACTGAACTGAAAACAAACAACCCCAAAGGGGAACAAAATAACCAACTTTAAACTAGAAAGAAGGCGCAGACAAAAACAAAAATGAACTAGGCCCTATGTCAGACAAACCATATCCAACCACTAGGCCCCAAATCAGCCACATTAGCACCAACAACCAGTTAAATATTAAGATTTCCACAACCACATAAGGGAAAAGGGGATATGTGTTGGCATCCATGTTAGAAAAACCATGTCTAGCCACTAGGCCCTAAATTATCCACATCAGCACCAGTAACTCCATATCAGACAAACCATGTCCAGCCACTAGGTCCCAAATCAATCACATCAACACCAATAACTCCATGTCAGACAAACCATGTCCACCCACTAGGCCCCAAATCAGCCACATCAACATCAAAAACCAGTTAAAGATTAAAATTTCCACAACCACATAAGGGAAAAGAGGATATGTGTTGGCATCCATGTCAAACAAACCATGTCCAACCATTAGGCCCCAAATCATCCACATCAGCACCAACAACTCCATGTCAGACAAACCATGTCCAACCACTAGACCCCAAATCAGCCACATCAACACCAACAACTCCATGTTAGAAAAACCATGTCTAGCCACTAGGCCCCAAATCAACCACATTAGCACCAGCAACCAGTTAAATATTAAGATTTCCATAGCCACATAAGGAAAAAGGAGATATGTGCTAACATCCATGTCAAACAAACCATGTCTAGCCACTAGGTTCCAAATCAGCCACATCAACACCAACAACTCCATGTCAAACAAACCATGTTAGACAAACCATATCCATCTACTAGGCCCCAAATCAGCCATAGTAGCACCAGCAACTCCATTTCAAACAAACTAGGTCTAGCCATTAGGCTCCAAATCATCCACATTAGCACCAAAAACCAGTTAAATATTAAGATTTCCATAGCCACATAAGGGAAAATGGGATATTTAATGGCATCCATGTTAGACAAACCATGTCCAACCACTAGGTTCCAAATCAACCACATCAGCACTAACAACTCCATATCAAATAAACCATGTCCAGCCACTAGGCCCCAAATCAACCACATCAGCGCTAGTAACTCCATGTCAGATAAACCATGTCCATCCACTAGGCCCATGTATAACCATTAGGCCCCAAATTAGCCACATCAGCACCAACAACTCCATGTCAAACAAACCATATCAAAAAAACCATGTCCAACCACTAGGCCCCAAATCAACCACATCAACACTAGCAACTCCATGTCAGACAAACCATGTCCAGCCACTAGGCCCCATATCAACCACATCAGCACTAGCAACCAGTTAAATATTAAGATTTCCACCACATAAGGGAAAAGGGGATATGTGTTGGCATCCATGTCAGACAAACCATGTCCAACCACTAGGTCCCAAATCAACCACATCAAAACCAACAACTCCATGTCAGACAAACCATGTCCAACCACTAGGCCCCAAATCAGCCACATCAGCACCAACAACTCCATGTCAGACAAACAATATCAGACAAACCATGTCCAACCATTAGACCCTAAATCAATCATAATAGCACCAACAACCAATTAAAGATTAAAATTTACACAACCACATAAGAGAAAAGAAGATATGTATTGACATCCATGTCAAACAAACCATGTCCAGCCACTAGGTCCCAAATAAACCACATTAGTACCAGTAACTCCATGTCATAAAAACCATGTCTAGCCACTAGGCCCCAAATCAGCCACATCAGCACTAAAAAATCCATGTTAGACAAACCATGTCCAGCCACTAGGCCCCAAATCAGCCACATCAGCACTAGCAACCAGTTAAGATTAAGATTTTTATAGTCACATAAGGGAAAAGGGGATACATATTTGCATCAATGTCAGATAAACCATGTTCAGCCACTAGGCCCCAAATCAGCCACATCAGCACCAACAACCAGTTAAAGATTAATACTTCCATTTACATCAGTGTGGTCCACAATACATTGAGGGAAATTGTCATACTAGACTTGGAGGTTATCATGTTCAACTCCTTGATTGGTAAGGAGGTTAGCAACTTTGTTTCCTTCTCAATAAACATGTTGAATTGTAACATGTCTCATGCCTTCAATTATCTTCAAGCTTTCTTCAATTATCTTAATGTTTTTATTATTTGAGGTTGTTTAATTTGTTTATGTATATTTTTTTGCTAGAATAGGGTTGTACTGAGGTCTCCATCCTTGACAAATCACAACTTTTTTCTTTAGAGCATTAGAATATATAAACAATTTCAATTCTCATTTTAATTGAGTTGTTATAGCTAGAAACCTATATCATTTTACATAAAATGTCTGAATTCTTGATTTTAATTTTTTAGAACTTTTCAAATTTTTGTGTGAATATAAATATTCTAGAGTTCAACATCCTTCTTGATATTTTCCTACAACAGCCTTCACAATACCAAAACTTCATCTTTACTATTTATGCATTGCATCTTAGTAGAGTAATATTTCCAAAACCACACCATCATAACTTGTCTTACCAAATCTGGATTGCTAGTTTCCTTCTTGAAGCACAAGTGAAACCATAAATATTGTAATAATTAGTATATAGGAAATCACATTAATGTTATAAAATAAAACAAATACTACCAATGGAAAACATTAAAGTAAATCTTAATCATTATTTGATTCAGGCAATCAACATTTTCTTGTCAACTTCAACTGAACTTACTACTTCCTCTAACCAAGGAAAAAGAATTTAACTTCATCATCTTCAAATAAAACCCCTCTATTGACTAGCCTATCTATACATTTGTTTCCTTCCCTTAATGTATGTGTAGGCTTGATTTCTTCAAACTCTATAGCAAGGTTTTGAGTTTCTACAATTATCTCTTGTATATACCATGGAGCCTTTGCTTCCTCAAAATTGCATTTATAACTATGAGTGAATCACCTTCCATCCATACTTTGTTCCATTTCATTTGTTTACATATTTTTAATCTTTCTAAAGTTGCCCAAGCTTTAGATTCATTATTTATCTTAAATCCACTATTAAAAGTGTAATGAGACAAAATATATCCTCCATTATTTCTAATTATTCCTCCTCCTGGGGGTCTTGGATTTCCTATAAATGCTCCATAAAAATTCAATTTGACCAACTCCACATCTGGTGGTTTTCGCTTTACATTATTTACCTTCTTTTTTTTTATCCCATCCCCAACATTATAATTCCATTTGATGACTTGACTCCATCTATCAAGGCTCTTTGCTTCTAGATTACGAAATGGGTGAGTTGTTAGGATTGGTTTAGACTCCCCTATGACTAAACAAATCTTCTTTTTCATTACCTCTAAACTGCTTTCCTTTCCTTTAAATATTTTTCTATTTCTTTCTAGCCAAACAATCCAAAGTATTATATCTTTTGATATATCCTAGATTTTCTATAAAGCATCACTTTTAAAAGTGTTTTTTCATTACTTTAACCATTCCTCAATTCTTCCATTCATCACCATGCATTTACCAAACATATTAAGAATCCATTGCCATAGTTTCAAAACTATTGAGCAATGTCCCAATAGATGGTCTATACTCTCCTCCCTTTTACAAAGAACACATTTTGAGGGGCCATGAAAGCCCATTTTCATAAGCTTATAACAGGATAAAATTTACAACCTCAAAAAAATTGACTTTAGGAATGCTCAGGCTATCCCAAATATCTCTCCATATTCTTGCGATATTCCTATTTTGATGGTGCTTTATATTATATCCACTTCTTGTTGTGTATTATCCTGAGCTATTCAACTCCTAAATCAACTTATCCTTGGCTCCCCTTGGAATAATCACTATTGTTATCTTTCTACTCAACTACCTTCAAGCATAAATGTCTTGTATACTTGTAAAAAAAGTATTTCCATTTGTATCTTCCTTCCTGATTGTACAAAATTTTTGAAACCATATCACCATACTTATCTTGAAGTAATCTCATCCATGGTTTCAAAATTAGATCTAGATTGAGTGGTTTTTAATTTGTTTACGTATATTAAAAGTATGAAGAAATGATATTTCAAAGGATATTTTATAGACATTAAAAGCTAAATATTTCGTTAGTTTATACATCCATGAATACCACCTACCTTTTTAGAAGAAGATATATAATTATGTTTAAGGAGATATCGAACTATGTTGAAGTCTTCCCAAAGAATTGGAATCATCGTTATATTTGACATAAATAAATCAAGGTGTTTTCAACATCAATGTCTATCCAACATTAATTGCATTTGGAGCATATAAGTTTATTACTCTAATTTTCAAATGTTCTTATTTTATAAAAAATTCACACAACTACCTAATTACTTCTTGATGCTAGCATCCATACCATTAGAGTGCCTCCTAAAGCTCCCATAACAACAATCTATGATCCTTAAAATATTTTTAAATGCATCCTTATATTCCACACTACCTATTTTTATTTTATGTATCAAAACAAATTCAACACTATAAACTTCCTTGATATTTTTTTGAGGGCCTTATTCATACCTTTAATATTCTAATATATCATCTAGTTAATAAATTTTTACTATTATTTGTGGGTCAACCCCCCTTGTAAATACTTGTGATATATATTATTGGTTTTCAAATTGATATTCTTTTGTGTTTCCTTTTCTCTTTGTTTAAACTTTGAGGGTCTTTCTCTCCTTTTTTCATTCCCACCATCTATTTCACCCTCATCAATATCTTCTATTTTCTTTATACTAACCATAATTTGACTTATCACCTACAGGTATATGCTATCTTGGAGATGTCATATTTCACAATACTTTTAAAAATGAATGGAATCAAGACATTACATACAAAAGAAAAGAGATATCACAAATAAGTACATAATGAAGAGTGTTCCTAGACACTAAATAATCTCACTAAAGAAAATAATTTGTATCACATGGATAAACAAATGAATAGTCTTTAGGGGTATAAATATCCAAATCATAAGTGATCTTAGGTTAGGGTTAAAGAATAGACTTTAAGGTTTATTTTTTAAAATATTACATCAAATCCATCTCTATAAGGTGTATGATCACCCATAGGGTTATTCAGATGAATACAATACAAAAATTTGCTCATGGTCTTAAGTGAATATTAACATCATATATTTCAATATCTCCTTTTAAGCTATATAAAGGACACAAAGAGAGACCATTATGATTCATCCCCTCTAAATGGGAATTCTCCTCCTTCAATATGGTCCAACACTTTAACAAGATGCTCCTTAGACATGGCTTTGGTCATGATATCCATTATTGGATAATATTGCATACATATAAAGAACATGTTCTCTCCAACTCCAGGATGATTTAGCACTTGAACAATAAGCTTCTTAAGAATGAACTTGGTCATAAGAGCCATTGGATGCTTTATTGAAGATACATGGACTAGATCAAACATCTCATTGGTATGAAGTCATGACTTTATCTATCAATGATGTTGAGCCTCTCATGATGATAATATCAATGCATAATGTAATAATAATAATTTGTCCATTAAGTTCAGAACCAAATGATTTTTTAGAATTAATATGCACTATGTCATTCTTTATTGACACTTGTCAGTTTTATTGACATTTGTCATATCTTTCATATAGGCTTATGCCTATATATTGTACTTCTTTGTATCAATAATACATCTCATCTCCTTTTATTCCTAACATTTGGTATCAGAGTTGGTTCGCTCTCCTACCTATGTAAACCCTTGAGGGGGATTTCCCCTCCTTTTTCCCTCCCTCATTTTTTCTATTTTTTTTCTTCAACTAGGGAGTATGCTCTCCATCCATGAGATGGATCAGAAACTAGAAGCTTTGAAAATTAAATGGCTACCAAATTTTTTTTAGAATGAATTCTTGAGGTATCTGATCGAAGAAGTAGTTTCTCACCAGAGAAATGAAAAATGGGATACTCTGTGGTTTAATATTTTTTGTTTATTTATTTTTACAGACATGTTTGTGGGAGAGAGTTGTGAAACACTCTTCAGTTTCATGGAACACAGCTAGATCATAGTGCAGATATCTACCCCTCTAGGGTTATTTTGTGGAGCACAGCGTAAAGGGCCTTGTATCCAACCTTAATGGCGTAAACTTGGTGACCCACTCGCACCGCAAGGATGGCGGCATCAAAACCACATAGATCTGTAGATAGTAATGTTATAATTAATGTGCACTATGCCTACTTTATTTTGATACTTGTCATTCTCTTTGATATTTGTCATATTCTTCATATAAGCTTATGCCTATATATTGTACTCATTTGTTGTATAATAATATCTCATCAGTTTTTATTCCCAATATTTAAGCATATATGTTGTACTTATTTGTATCAATAATACATCTCATCTCCTTTTATTCCTAACATGATTACCATATATAAATCTTCTCTTAAAATTCTCCATGAGGAAGGACATTTTATAGACCCATCTAAAGCACATCCCATTTATAAGAGATAACAATAGAGAAAAACACACAAAGTCCATCCAAACAACAACAAAAAAAAACTCCAAGTAGCTAATTATTTTCATATGAGAGAAACCTATAGGAACAAGGCATACCTTGTGCACATCATAAAATATGTACTTATTATAATCACAAATCTTTGTACCATGGGTATAGAAATAATATTCCAACAACCATCAATGTGCTTCCCTAAGAGCTAAAGAATATGTTGCATTATTTGATCCATTATAGTTGACTCATACACTACCAACTGAATTTGAGTCATGTACCTCAAAGACCATAGTGAATTTTCTTATACTAAAGTCTAATTATAGCATTTTCCTTAATTATTAAGTCACCAAAGTCATTCTCCTTGAAGAAGGAGAAAGATGAAGTGGGCTCACCAACCTTGTAAATTTGATCAAACTCATCACAATATCATAAGGTAATTATATTAAAAGCATCATTAATGTCTTTAATCACCCATTTGTTAAGTCAAAATTCCATTTTGTTAGTATGAATGAGATGATGAATAAAATGATTAGACCGTAAACCTAATACATGAAGAACATCCCAAAATGATTAGGTAGTAGGAATAAATTTTCCACAACCAACCACCTACAAAGAAGAACTATCACTAATTGCTATATGCTCACCATAACACTATTAATTGTATTCAACCAAAGCATGGTGATTCTTTGTCACATGTTGAGTACCCCTCAAAAATATAATCCATACCTTCAAAGTTGTGGTCATCCCATGAGTTAGATAAATAGCAACATGGGATTGTGAGGTCTCACCTTCATCCTTACCTTACAAAGAAAAAAAAAAGCATCATTATCCTCTTTTGTGCTTCTTCTTCTAACTTTTTGATCCATTATCAACAAAATTATATTTTGTGCTATTTATTCTTGTAGTGATAGATAAACTTCTTAGATTTATTCTCTCTATAGTTTTATTCCTTTTTATATTTTTCAAAACCTTTCTAAGATACTTTATTTACATGAACTTGAATGAATAGATAGTTACTCATTCACCTCATCCCAACGATGAATTTTTACAATTTAGGCGAAGATTAGCATTTTTATTTTTTATTTTACATGGTGGAATTGGTAGCCGCCACGAATCCAGGCAGGTTGTCCAACATTTATGACCACCACAGTATTCTGCGATGTCCGCCCTGGAAGCTACCACATAGATATTCGTGCAGTCCGCACCTATAACCGCCATGCCACAATCATTTTAAACCTTTTACACCGCTAAAAGCACCAGGAAAGGGACAAGCGTTCAATCCGATAAGGCCCGAGATTTGAACCTTGGACCTCCACTCCCCTTATGGGTTTGGATGAACCAATTGGTCTACACCTCAGACCTAAGATTAGCATTTTTGAAAATACAAATTTGTGATTTTGGTGGACCCTCGACGTCGACCCTTCGCTAGAAATTTTTTGCTCAATTTTTTTAGAAGTATCTATTCGTCGTGCGTTGATAATAATATTCTGTATTATTTTTTAAATTTTCCAACACTCCCGCCTAAGTCATGGACCATTTTCATAAAAAAAAAATTAAATTTTTAAATTATCCCATCAAATTTACTAACTATACCACTATATAAGTAACAAGCCAGAGATACAACATTCGAAAAGTAAAACTCTCTATCGCACTCAATCTCCATTCAAACCGATTGCTGGAATGACTTCTCCACCTGGACCGATTTTTATACTGACAACTCCACCCGAACCAGTTCCCGTCTGACAACTCCACTTATACCGGTGATCGAAATGAAAACTCCACCTAGATCATCTGTCGGTAATACTTTCCATCTGGATCATATATTTCTCTTTAGACATTTGAGTTAAAATTTTATTTTGGGGTTAAAAATCTAAGATTCAAGACAAGGGGAGTAGGTATTCTTCGTGATGAGTATAATCGAACTCTTGTTGACTACACCCTTCAGAAAGAGGCCACCTTCCTTGTCTTAAATCTTGACCTACATAACCAAGGAAGAGAGTTTCTCTTTAAAGCCTCTAAGAATTGTGCTTTGAATCATGTGGGATAAATAGTTTCTTTAAAAAGTAGAGTTTCTAAAGAACGAATCCAATGGATATTGTAGTTTCTAAATAGTTTCATTCTTATTGTAGTTTCTGAGGCTGGTATATATTATGCACCTGTTCTGATATCGGTACGTATTATGCATTCGGTTTGAGACCAGTTCATATTATGCAGCCGGTCCGATACCGATACATATTATGCACCCAGTCTAAAATCAAATAATAATATGCATCCAGTCCAAGACCGGATCATATTACGCATCCGGTCCGAGCTTGGATCAAGATTCACCCGGATGAAACGTAGCCGGCATTGCCAAATTTACCTTTTTTTGCCAACCTTTTTTGGAAAAATAAGGTAATTGACCATGCCATCATACATGCAATTCATCAAGATTCATCGAGTTTTCGAAATAGTTTCACCCTTTTTTTACAAGTACCTTTCGGGTCCTACCTCTTATGCATAACCCTGACTCATCCTCCTATCCTACTAATTAAGAAGGTACTAAAACACATCTTCCACCTTTGGGGGTCCACTTTAAATAAATAAAGTTCAAGTATCTCAAAGAAAATAACTACTACCTCATAACATTCTTAAACATTATTGCAAACCATATGAAGGTAAGCAAACTTGTCCTTTTTGTTCTTCTCATCATTTCTCTAGCAATGTGGATGTCTTCTTGTAACTTCTTAAAATGATGTACACATTCCAATCTATTGATATGAGAGGATGCAACATGAACGCACAATTTTTGAAAGTATCTAACAACTTCTAAAGATAAATTGATAAGAAAGATGATTGCCATGTATTTTGTTCACATAAAGAGCAATCACACCATGTGCTTCCTCCTTGTCCATGTATATTATCTTCTTTTTGTGAAAATTAACATAAATTAACTCCTCATTAACATATTTTTGGAGAGTATTATTACATAGTAGAGCTTTTATCTTGATCCTCCAAGTGGAATAGTTTGGTTAATTCAACTAAGTAGATGTTGGTGCTATAGTAACTAGGAATATGTATATGGGGCTATGATTTTATATTGTATAAGGGTATTATTGATAGTTGGCATGGGATAAACATAACCCAAGTTTTATTATATTATTATACAATATTATAATAATTAATGGGATGGGGGTTTAGTAATTGGCTTCCCAAAATAGAATTAGAAGATGGGCATATTAAGAAGGGATATTGTCATTGTAATCATCATAATTCATATTGATTATTCTCTTGTAATTATACTTAACCATGAAGTGGTTTATGAGATATTTCCCTATCTAAGTAGAACTCTCATATTGGGAGATCTTGTGGAGTTATTTCTTTCTTAAGGAGTATTATTGTTGTTGCCCTACCTTAAGGGTATTATCTATCTCTATCTCATTGTGTAGATTCTTATTATGGAGAATTATTTGTGGATGAAAGATTTGATATTTTTGCATATTGGTGAATGATTTTTATTAATGAGAATAAATTTTTATAATAGCTAGTCCATTATGTTTCTATAAAAATATAGTCTCATGCATGTAGTTCTTACAATAAAAAACATTACCACAATAAAGAGCTTGCAAAACCATGTGATTTAAAAAAGGAGAATCAAAACGTTTTCATATGGAAAAGTTATAGATACCAAAGTTTTGGCCCAATAATCACATAAGATTCAAAACCCTTCAAATTTTAAAAAATAAACACACACTTTACCTCTAGAAAATCCACTATTGCCACTTATCATTGTTCAATTGGTCAAGGGGTGCCACTTATGCACTAATTTTATAGGCCACTAGATAGAAAACCAAAAAATCAACTATCACCAACCATGTTTGATCTAGAAAAGGGGGTGCCACATGTGCATTTATTGTGTAGACCACTAGGCAAGGGATCAACCAATCTACTACTTCCATATGTCACTATTTAAAACAAGGAATAATGTCATCTATATGTTAACTATGCTACTAATTAGATATGTGACTAGGCAAGATAGGATGTTTATAGGATTAGTTGGCATTTTTTTGTTGGATTGTACTTACTCCCTACCCCTATATATATATATAACATATTTCTAAATAGACACAAGACGCACATGATACGTAACACTTCCAAGAATCCAAGCAATGTAAGGCACACAATACATGATGGAGAGGGGTGAATAAGGCTTGTGAATATCCATGCCAAAAACCATCCACTAGCAACAAAAATTTCTACTTAGGATTTAAACTTGCAAACCCTAACCTTATAATTCTTTGTGCACTCCATTGTAGTTATCAAATCAATAATTCCTTTGGGTTCCAAAGGCCTTGTCAAGGATTTAGCTTCATCAACCAATACGGTGAGTGGTTCATCAAGCCTTTTAAAATTCTTCCTCTCTTATTATATAATGTCCAATCAATTCCTATAAATCTCAAGTGCTACATCATATTGTATGTAAAGTATCATGTTCAACTCAATATCATATGGTATTTATTCCTCAATGCTAAATATTTCATAAAAACAATTGCATAGATTTTCATACCATGTCCTCATGAGTAAAACATTATATGTTGTCCACCACTATTATCACGTCCTCAACAACATAGAAATGTTAGAAGAGCTCAACATTAAAAGCAAGACCATTGACTTCATATGGGGATGTGTGCATCCATAGGACACACATAGCCCTACAAAGTACTCATCAAATGACAAGGTACCCTCAAAACCAATAAAATATTCATGCCAGTCATGTCAAAATTTAACCTTCTAACCTTGTATAGTGAAGGCTATAACAAACAAGTCAACAACCATTGGGCTATGGGCCACAATGGGGGTTGAGGTCTTGCTTCCAACCAATAGCTACCATATGCCATGCAAATGATTTCCCTACAAATATGGCATGCCCCTTCAATAAAGTGTATTTCCACCATCATAGAGAATATTTCTTAAAATAATATTCCATTGAAATTCAAATTTAAAAAAATAAAGGCAAAAATGCTAATATCTTGGATGTAAAAAAGGGTACCAAACAACAAAATAATGTAAAATGCTATACTACAATCTTTAAAATTTTGTAAAACATCTAAAAATATTGATGGATCACCCATATTTTCCATTGTTTTCCATGTACAAACTTTTTATTGGAATGCAACCTATTAAGTCATCCTCTCTTGCAAATGTAACATAAAGTTATCGGGTCATTTCTACAACTTTTTCAAGTAGCTTGGAGGTCTTTTACATGTAGCCAAGACTTTTTTTGGCAACTAGGGATGACAAAAAGAAAATTAATCTCTTATTATCTACTTCAAAAATCATGAAGTTTGTTCTTTTATTTGTGTTGCACTAATGCCAAAATTTTTGTAGTGAAGGATAGGGATTTATTTCAAAAATCCTTAAAATACAACCAAGGTTACAACTATTGGAATATGTGTTGGTTAAGATTATTTTGAGGACACAAACATATTTTATATTGTATTGTACATCTAAGCCCTTTGGGCCCTTGTAAACCTTGTAAAATATATTTGTGTAATATTTTATTATTTTAATCCTAAAGGTTGGTTACTTAACCTTAACCTAAATGCAACTTGTACTTGGGTATAAATACCCCATCATACCAACCATTTTATAATTTGTTGAAGTGTAATTCTATCATTTTATGGTGAAATTATTTGGTGTCCATGGATACCCCCATATATTGTGTGCATTGCTTTGTGTGTATTCTCTTTTCTACAATAAAAGGTAATCCATTGATTCCACTCATTTTTGGAAATTACTAGAAGATATAATATGGTATTAGATCTGGTGCAAGTATCCATTATTGAATATTGTTAGTAAATTATTTTCTACAACATATCCCAAGTGCAAATGTGTTTAAAGTAGCCAAAGGATTTTCTTGTAAGTTAACAATGGAATTCAAAGAAAGGTTTTTTTGATAAAAAACTAGGTAGAATTGAATCCCAAGGATTTTATTAGGTTCAATAGATTTGTTCCATGATACATAGTCATCGATAGGTTCATTTATTCCTCTCATTGACACTTAATTCTCCTTGTTTTTCATTATTTGACTATATGGATGCCCTAGTTTTAGGATTTAGTTTTTTTAGGTTTTTAAAAACCTTATTTGTCTTTTGCAGTTTTTTTGAGAAAATTATTTCATTTTCTCTTTTGGATTTTTGTGTCCAATAGGAAAATATACAAGAGGAAAATTTTCTTGACCGTCATTAAAAAAAAAAACTAATATAGACCCTTAGTGCTAGAGAAGCCATGGGCAGGTTTGCATGCTTGGTAAATACCTCTTAGCTACTTGACAAAGTTGACAACTTTTTTACTACATAGGAATGAGAGATTCCTAATTAGTGGTGTTCAAAAAAATATTGTGTAAGGAAAATTATGATAGATGTGAATGAATCATTAGGATTTTTTGATTTCTTACAAAATTTTGGGGGGTACCAGTTCAACATTCTATCTCATTCTACATCTATGTAGTTCTTTTTTGTGTATAAAAATATTCTTTTTTCCCTCCAAAGAATTCAACTTTTAAAATTTAAAAAAGAAATATTACATGGAATGTTCCTTGGAATGGTGGGTATAATTGAGGGGCATGCACACATGCAAGCATAACTAGGGGTATTTTATTTATACATTTTGTTTTAGTGCTAGCCACTATACTTTGACAAGGCACCTTGGGGTTAGTGGATAACAATATCCATGACAAGGCATTACATGAAGGAGGTCAAGATTTCAAACCCCACAATGCTAAATTTTTGATGATGTTAGCAAGATGTATGATGATAACATGGTATTATGGGATGATGTGGCACCTAATGTAGTCACACCTTTTTTGCTTAAACATGTTTATGTGTCACTTGATAACATGGAACCTAATAACATGGAATTCCATGCAACTAACATGGAAACCAACATTATGGATGATAATATGATCTGTATAGTTGATATGGAAGTTTGTATAGCTAACATGAAAATCCATACAAGTAACATGATGGCTAAGATAGAAATATATACAACTAACATGGCAAGTGACATGGTAATTTATGTGGTAATTTCCATAGTGTTGATATGTTAGAAATTGGTAAGGTATACAAGTCATCACTTGACAACTATAAATATGGTTTTAGCCAATCAGATTCTACCAACTCATCAAATTTAGTAAGCATATAGTCTCATTATCAATAATAGGCTTGACAAAGAATGGATTTTAGAACAAATCAAAACATGACAAGTGATGCAATGTGGTTTATAATTACGTTACAAATTAGAGCATGAAAAGTGGCATAGTTCAGTTCATCGATAGTCTACCTAGTGCCTTGCATAGTCACCACACATGTGGTAGTCCCTTAATTATGACAAGTGGCGTCATCTTATTCCCTAGCATATTATCCAATCAACACATAATTGGAACCCCCTCAACCACGCATGTTATAACATATAGTGGCCTTCCATTCATTATAGGCATCGTTTTTTTTTAAATTAAAAATTTTTTGGAGTCATTTTGTGTGATTTGCAATCAAAATTCTAAGGATCATTGCTTTTGCATATAAAACCATTTAAGCCCATTTTATTTTTCAAATCACTTGATTTTTTGAGATCTCTACATTGGTGGTATTGTTCCTAGTCACATATACATGTAGGATTTTGTATTTTAGTAGGACAATATGGATCAACATGTGCCCTTGCTAAATGATCCACACTATGCTTCCTAAAAAATCAAGGTTGAAGCTTTGCTCTAATGTAAGGGGCTACATAAATATGTGAACGAGGAATCTCATAATATTGATACTAAATAAAGGAAACATGTTTACATGGATAAGAAGGATAAATATCTTGGTGTTATAACTCTTCATGCTGATAAGATCTATGACACCCTTGTTAATAGTGTCATAGATCCCAAGGAGTTGCTTGATAAGATGTAGGGATTGTGTGATCATATTTATTCTATATGGCTCAATAGTTTGGAGGCTAAGCTTGCTAATTTTCAATGATTTTATATATATATTTATGAGGGGTCCCAATCCCCTCATACTAAGTGGGGTTTGAACCTTGGACCTCTCAAAGAGAGGCCAAAGTCCTCACCACTACAATAAGCTTACAACTTCTAAGCTTGCTACTTTGACTATGGACTCTTTTAACACTATTGACAAGTACATTAGTCATTTGTATAAAGTTCAAAAAGATATCCAGATTGCAAGAGGAATACCTAAGATAATGGGAGAAGCATATAAATTTGTAGATAAAGAGAAGAACATTGAATTGATCAATAAAATTTTTACTCAAGGTTATTTAGTTTTTCAACCCCTTTTCTAAAGAACTTTTCCTTCCCTATTAAGGTGGCATGTTTCTAAAGTGCAACCTTTCACCTCATTTTTAGGATAAAACTTCTTGTTAAGCTGGATATTAGCTTGTCAAAAGAAAATAAAATATCTTTTACCTCATTTTGGCTAAAATTTTGTGCTAATCTAGACGTTGGTTTATTGAAAAAAAAGAAGATAATTGTTTATTCACGTGCATGTTGGATAAGTCTTTACCAACCTATGTGATGCTTTTTGAAGAGACTCGACTTCATAAGGTTTCATTGTTCTCCATAAGGGAAGGTGCATGATTTTTGTAGGCCTGATCACCAACAAGAAGTGCTCAAGACCAATGAGAATGCCCTAGATAGTGTATTACTATGTTACCCTCAATTAATGTTCCCTTCACAATTATGATGAAGTTGTTCAACAAGTTTACCACCGAGTACAAGCAATTCTTAATGTTGTCCATGTATTGCCTACATACAATTCACTTGGCATGCTAAAGACATTTAACAACAACATCACCATGCTAACCATCCAATACATCCAATCCCTACAAGTTCACTAAACTCTATTGGTGTTTTCTATTTTTCTCAATATTATTTGTAGGTGGTTGTTAATGTTGTTCATAGATATGTTTGAAGGATTTCTCATATTATAGACTTTTTTCGTTTAATGTCTTACTAGAAGGATTTATTATCATGTGGTGAATAAGGACATGGTGTTGCATGAACATAAGGGATGTAATTCTTAGATTTCTTATTTGCATCCTAGATTATGTTTGCTTTAACTTTAAAACTTATTTATTTTAGATGGTTTGCTTTCATGTAGGGGTTATTGAGATTATGCAGATAGATTTAGGTAAAAATATGTGATGGACAAATATGTCTCATAAGCTAATGTACATATTTTTATTTAATCAATATTTTTAGAATAATAAATATAAAAGTTAATATGAATGGTAAATAAGAAATGTTAGACTGGTGAGCACGAGCCGAGAGTAAGTGTAGTAGTGAGTGTGAGCGTGAGCTAGGAGTAAGTGTAGCAACGAGTTGGAACATGATTTGGGAGTAAGTGCAGCAACAAGTGTGAGTAAGTGCAATCGAAAGTGAGAGCGTGTGAGTGCAGTCAAAAGTAAGTGCAAGAATAAACTGAGTAAGTGTAGTAGCTAGTGCAAGTGTGAGCTGGGAGTGAGTGTGTAAGACGAGAGTAAATGAGATCAAATAGGGAGTGTGAACCAAGAGAGAGTGAGAGCCAAGATTCAGTCATGGTAGAAGAGTTATAGTTTCATCCAAAATGCATCAATGCTTCAAACCCTTACCATGAATGTGTGGAACATTATTTCCAAAAAATTGTTGAAACCAAGGAACATCGAGAAAAAGAATAGACAAGGGCAATTGTGAGCCAAGAGAGATTGCAAGCTGGGAGTGAGTGCAAGGTAGGATATATTGCAAACCGGAATGGAGTGTAAACTAATAGGGAATGCAAGCCAAGATTCAATCATGGCAAAAGAGAGATAGGTTCATCCAAAGTGCATTAATTCTTCAAACCCTTACCATGAATGTTTCAAAAAAAATTTGAAGCAAAGGAACGCCCAAAAAAAAGAGACACGAGCAATTGTGAGCCAAGAGGGATTGCAAGCCTAGATAAAGTGTGAGGCAAGAGAGAGTGGAAGCTAGAAGCAATAGCGAGTGCAAGCAGAAAGGGAATGTGAACCAAGAGGAAGTGCAAGCCAAGAGCAAGCCCCATTAGCTATTGTGGACAGAAAAACATTTTTGAAATCCCTAATGGGAAGTCAAGATGCCCTAGCTAGAAATCAAAATGCCCTAGTTGAAATTATGAAGGCCCAAGATGGAGATAAGGGGAAGAGAGAATACATGGTAAATTCAATCTAGGTAGTAGATGGTACACCAAAAGTAAGTATCAAGGATGAGATGATTGAGAATGCTATAATGGTTCTTAAAAGTAGAGGACTAATAGGTAAGTTCCATAGATTATGTCCAGGGTTTTGGGAGATTCAAAATTGAATCAAGTATAAGTGAGGATTGAATTCAAATTGTTCTGACTTTTCTTCCTAAAGATTTTGTCCTCATCATGTTTCCAGTTCAAAAATTAGGGATAATATAACAGTTGGTGGCCCATGGTTTTATGGAAGAGATGCACTTTATTTGAGACCATAGAATGAAATTTTTTCCATTGAGATAGAAACTATTAAGAAGCTTCCACTTTGGGTTAGGCTTTTTGGACTTCCATATTAGCTTATAAATAAGGATGTTTTGAAAAATATTGGAAACACCCTAAGTGAATTCATCAAGGAAGGACCGACAACTAAGGAGCAAAAGCATGCTATATATACTCGAATATGTGTTGCTATGGATATTTCAAAACCTTTACCACAATCCACTAAGATAAAATCTAAATCAAGATATTGGGATCAAAAAATAGATTATGAAAATATTGCATTTTTTTGCCATAATTATTTTGAGATTGGACACATGGCAAGAGTTTGCAAATTAAAAACTATGAAGAAAGAGATAAAAATTCTAGCCATGAGATAAACTTCAATACGAAGCAAGAAAATGATACAAAAATAGAATTTGGATTAGATCATGGATATTCCACTCCAAAAAGAAGAGGCAAATAAATCCTATCAATAATATCAATTTGTAATTTTAGAAGGAATTAAAGGTGCAAAAGAAGATGTGGAGATAAAACCCAAAACAAATACACCAAAAAGGTCAATTTTATTCTAGGTAAATTATCTTCATTTTCCTCTAGTAGTATATAATCCTCTTCAGGTAATAAAAATTAAAGTGGTGAAGATGTTATCCCTTGCACTTTAATGTTTCAAGAGCTAAATAATATAGAAATAAGGTTGGAGGAAACTCATAACAATTTAGGTTTTTTAGGGCAAAATAAGAAGGTAATTGTTATAGAAGAGCATCCTTGCACTTTAGGGTCTCCAGAGAAATATAAAGTGAAGAACACAAGATTATACTGAGAGGGGGGGTGAACAGTATAGCGCCCAATTTTTACTTTCTTTCCAAACCAATATCAATTAATGTCCTTAATTGCAATAACCAAATATAGCAATGTGCATTAATAACTCAGATAGCAATAGTAAGCAAAAGCACAAGTCACCACACACAATTGAGACACAAAATTTAATGTGGTTCCCCCAATGTGGGGTACTCCACAAGATAATCTCCTTATAATATTTCACACAAAAATAAGGATCCTTATCCAATACAATGATTACTTTGATCTGCTCAAAGCTAGGCAACACACTATTCTGCTTAATTAGGCAATCCACTGATCTGCTCAGCTAGGCAACACACTGATCTGCTCAGCTAGGCAACACACTGATATGCTCAGGTAGGTAATCCATTGATCTGCTCAACTAGGCAACACACCGATCTGCTCAAGTAGGCAATCACTGATTTGCTTAGCTAGGCAATACACTTATCTGCTCAAGTAGGCAATCCATTGATCTACTCAGCTAGGAAATACACTTATCTACTTCAGCAAGATCACCAAGAACTTACCCAAATCTACTTTAGCAAGCTCACCAAGAACTTACCCAAATCTGCTTCAGCAAGCTCATCAAGAATTTTCCCAAATATGCTTTAGCAAGATCACTAAGAACTTGCTCAAATCTTCTTTAGCAAGCTCACCAAGAACTTGCACAAATATGCTTCAGCAAGCTAACCAAGAACTTGCCCAAAATATGCTCTAGAAAGCTCACTAAGAACTTGCTCAAATATTCTCTAGCAAGCTCACCAAGAACTTGCTCAACTCTGCTCAATAGGCTCAATTAGAACCTCATCAAAACTGCTCAACAAGCTCACTAATAACTTGTTCAAATCTGCTCTAGCAAGTTATCCCAAAGGTCTTCTCCAAGGCTCAATCAATCATGCTCAAGTAGCACTCAAATATCATCCACAAATCTATGAAGGCAAGGCTCAAAGATAAACTCAACAATGAATGGCAATGCACTCTACAATGGATGACAACAATGATCCACAATGATCTCAACCCACATCAATATCAACTCAACTCAAATCTTATAGAAGCATAAAGAGAATTGTTAGAGACTCAATATGTTCTAAGCTCAATCTCAACTCAAATTAGATTTATAGAATAGTTTGTTTCATGGAACTTGAACAATCACCTCACACAATCACTTGACTAGGTTCAATCAACTCAACTCAACCAATAATCACAAGGGACAACTCTTTCTCACAAAACCCTAGTCCAAGCATGTATCAACCAACTCAAATATTTTCAACAATGCTCAACCACAAAATCACATAACAATGATACTCATGTTCTTTTCAAGTTCTTTGCATAACAAATGGGCTTCAACAACTATGCTTATAAAATAAGGTTTAAACACAACTCTCAAACCAGAAAACCTTGAAGCATTCAACCAACCACTTTCGAAAAGGAAACCACGATCAATCCTTTTCACCACAATAGTCACTTCAATAAATGCGAAAATCATAGGCCTCAAAAAATCTTTCCACACACACTTCGACCACGATGCGCAGGCTCTTTTTCCACTCGAATGCAAATTTGAGATCGAGGACTTAGGGAAATAAATCGAAAATTTTGGCATATATATATATATATGTCCTCCTCCTTTCCTTTGACGTCGATGCTTATAATTTAATTTTTGTTTTATGCCTTTTCCTTCCTTTGACGTCGGCGCTTATAATTTAATTTTAATTTTAATTTTAATTTTAAATAATTAAAATTTAAACTTAAATATTTAAAATTAAATATCTCCATCATCGGGGCACATTTTTCGATGAAACGAAAGGTCAACAAGGGTTTTAAGAAAAACCCATTTCAAATCTACCATCCATGGTTTTAAATAAAACCTTTTATTTTGCCTGCCTTGGTTTTCACAAAAACCTTGTATATATCCATGTTTTCCAAAATATCATAAATGCTTATTTATGAAATACTTTGGCCACCAAAACTCAATGTGATCCATGTGACATCAATGACAACATAAAATACCTCAAATTGCCAACATAAAGAAGATTGTGCTTTTAAGGTTATTCCTTGCACTTCAAATCATTCAGAACAAGGCAAACCTAAAGATGATAAGTCTTATTATGAGCAGTGTGAGAAGATTGAAGAGATTGATGAAGATGAAAATATTGCTGAGAATGAAAAAGAGAAGAATATCCAAGAAGCAAAAACAAAGAAAAAAAAACACAAAGGGATATTGATATGGGAAAATAAAAGCAAATATCACGAGTGTTAACAAGAAGTGGGGCTAAACCCTCAAATAAAATAAAAATAATATCTTGGAATATTAGGGGAATGAATAACCCTTAAAAAAGTATTAAGAAATCGTGAGGTGGTTATAGATAATATATTTTTGGATATAGAAGCTAGGCAACAAATATTTTAGTCATTCGTAGTGTTGAATTTCACCTTGACAAAATTAAAATTTTTGAAGGCATTTGATATAGAAAGAATTGATTGTGGATACTTAACAGTTTGAGGAAGATGAAGAATATCTTTAATAGAAGGGTAAAAAAAGAATATATTTGATAGAAAGACAAAGTTGGCTATGCTTTAATTAACTTGTTAGAAATGTAATGAGAACAATGTAATGTTTTATTTTTGTAATGAGAGTGGTTCCAATAGAAGCCATGCATAGCTTATTAAAAAATAATAATAAGAAAGGTTAGACTTATAGTTTCAACTAAAACTTGTAATAACTCTTTCACTAACCAAAATTAAAAATATTTAATATTATTATGTGGTTTACTATACATAATTTTAATAATTAATAATCCCATATTTTACTTTATTGATTTAATTTCTTACTACAACATAAACATGGTTGAAGAGTTTTTTTTTTAATCAAGATGTTCATACAATATAATGTTTGAATATTTTTATAAATATTTAAAAGTTATGTTCTTAGTATAAAATTTGCATAGTAAAAAACTATTTTAGTTATATAAAATTGAAACAAAACTTTTTAATCTTTAATAATTTAATCATAATTTAAAAAAATTTTAATTATTATAAAAATTTAAAATATTATAACAAATATATGAGTATGAACTTATTAGTTTTTTATATTTTAGTTTAATAAGTTTTTAAAACATTGATACTTGTTTTTGAAAATAAGAATAATATAGTCCTACATTTTTTTTTTTTTCTCTCATAGTTTTCTTCATGGCGCTTGTCTAGCAACCTTCTATGATATTACTTGATGCTATTGCTCTTACATACCATTTTTTTAGACATACCCATCTCATCTTTTCTTTTCATATGGATATCATTCTAATTATTAGTAATTTAATGTTTATTAGGATTTATATATGGTATACTTTTGGATTTCTATTAAAAATAATTAAATTTAAATAGTAAAGAAGGTGTTTTCATTATATTTCAATTATATTTACATTTTACTTTAAAAAAATTACTAATTTAAAGCAAATTGGTATATTCTTACATAAAAATCAAGCTTCTTCTATTTATTATTTCTTTTTACTTCTTTTTTTACAACCATTGGGTATTTGTTTTTTTTTACATAGGAGAATTGGTAATGCCTTTGTCCGACACAGGGCAGGACATTGGATTGAACTTGATGCCACCACTATAAACCCTAGTTAGGCAAGACAAAGTTAATAGGAATCCAACCTTCCAGGGAATTTAGCCCAATACGAAGCAAAACACTAGATCGAACTTAGACACTACCACTATAATCCCTTGCATGTTGGTAAGATAAAGTTAATAGAAGTCCAACCCTCTAGGGAAGTGAATTGGGCCAACTAACTAGTAAACACTTGACTGCAACCATTCGAGCTTATCCCCTTCTAGGTATGTTATGATTTGAACCCTTTAGCTTGATATGGGGCAAAACACTGGATCCAACTCAAAAACTACCACTATTGGTAAGATAAAGTTAATAGAACCTTGATCCTTTAGGGAATTGAATTGGGCTAGCTAACAAGTAAACACTTGGTTGCAACCAACTGGTCTTATCCCATTTTTGGTATGTTGTGGTTTGAACCTAGATCTCCCTAAAGAGAGCCCAAAGCCTTACCACTACATTGTCTTAGGTGGACCAAAAATATTACGGTAAAGCATAAGTTTTTATGAGGGGTCATGGTCACCTTGTATCTAGGTTTGAACTTGGATCTCCTAGAAAAAAATGTAACTTACACTATGGCACCCCAGGTCCATTGGGTGAGTGTTATTTTTTTTTTTTTTGTGGAAAACATCCCAAAAGGGATGCCACTTTCGGGTAAGACCCAAGGAGGCAGGGGTATCCATTCCGCCAAAAACACCTAGGACTTGGACCTGGCCTACCACCTTTGACATACTCAAGGAGCAAACAAACACACAAAACCAAATTTAAAAAAAGTAAATAACAACAAAAATAATAAAATAAAATAAAAAGCATGCTCCTTGAGTGTGTCAAAAACAAAAGCACAACCAAACACGCACAATAAGATAAAATAAACCACAACACAAACCACATAGAAAAACACAAGAACCACATAACAAAACACAAACAAGACAAAAACAACATAACACTACAAAGACATAACCCAAAAAAACATGAAAAATAAACACAACCAAAACCTAAAAAATAAAAAAATAAAAATAAAAACAACCAACAACAAACAATAAACAAAAACAAAAAACATAGAAAACACTCACACATAAAAAAATGAAATAACACAAACAAAGAGAAACCCAAGAACAAGAACGAAAAAAACACAAGAACAATAACAAAAAACATAAAAAAAAAACAAAACAATAAAAACACAAGAACAACAAAAAACAACATAAATAACACAAAAACAAAACAAAACAAAAGAACCCACCCACCTTAAAAAACTAAACAAAAAAACAAAGAAGACAAAAGAAAAAAAAATGAACAAAACAATGACCTATCTAGACCAGAAGACTATTAATGCAAGAATCAACAAAGGAAACAAAATAAAGAATAGAATGAGCTAGGGAACTAAAAAAATTGAATGAACCAAAGAGAAACAAAAAAAAAAACAAGAAGAAACTAGGTACCTTTAGAACTGGAGCCATCCAAAGAAATGATAGAAAGAAGAGCTTCCCTGATTTGAGAAGCCCACCATATAGGAGGGTGGCCATAACAAGTAAGATCACCTTTGTCCAAAGCCCAATTATCTAAAGCATCAGCACTCTTGTTTTGATCTCTGACCACATGATTATAATCAAATTTCAAAAATCCCATCTGGATTAATTGAATCTTCTCAATAATTCTTTTTATTCTCCAATCCACCTTATGATTCTTAGAAGGAGTCTTCAAGAGATTAATCATAAGTTGAGAGTCAGACTCAACTAACACCTTTTCCCATCCAACCTTAGTAGCCTCTTGAAGGCCTCTAAGGATACCATACCCCTCAGCAAGGTTATTGGAAGGAATACCCAAATTCTCAACAAAAATAAAAACTAGGGAGCCATCTGAAAGTCTACCAATTCCTCCCGCATTGGCTTTTCCAGGGTTCCCTCTAGAGGCTCCATCAGTATTGACTTTTCCAAAATCCTTAGGAGGAGGTTGCCAATTTCTAGTCCTATCCATCTTACTAATACTCACATTCCCTTTAAGTTTGTTGCCCTTAGAAGGTTTAGTCTTCAATATTTGCATCACTTGATCCCATCTTTGGTGGGAGTTTTGGGGGTGATTAAGGAGTTGATGGACTGATTCAACTAAGTTGGCTATGGTCTTTTGCCAAATATAGTGAATATCCTTCCTATATTAAAAATTTGGTTGTTCCTTTCATTCCAAATATTCCAAAGAAGAATGGTAAAACCCATCCAAACTAACTGCCTACTAAAATGATCGACACCCTCTTGATTAGGCCAATCCCTCCAAAGCTGTTCAAAAGTGAAAAAATTGGACCATTGTAAGCCAAGTAAAGTTGTCATTCTCCTCCATAGCTCAGAGGCTAAAGTACACTCAATAAAAATATGGTTGATATTTTCTACATTCTCGTCACACATTTCACATCTAAAAGGGCCATGAAAACCATGCTTCATAAGTTGGTCACCAGTAAGCACCCTACGATGCAATAAAAGCCAATTAAAGAACCTCACCTTAGGCCAGAGCTTTTGAGTCCACAATTGAGAAAATATGTCAGAATAATGGTTGGGATTATTATGGCATAAGGTCAAATAACCTTGAGCAACTGAATACTCACCCTTAGTAGTGTTGTTCCATCCAAAACAATCTTTTTCATGGGACCAAGAGAGGGATCTCATATGAAGGATGCCTTGGATATATTGTCTTTGCCTTTCTGGGATTTGAATAGGTCAGTCCTCAATAGGGATCCAATATCTACCAACATTTGAATTACCAGTATGGTACCGACAGTAATTAGCCACCTTTATCCAATTAGCTCGGTGAAGCTCCTCCATCCAAGGTCTCCAATCGGGAAACTAAGTTATCAAAGGCTTGTGACCATCCCAAGAATCTGTCCAAAAATTTACATGTTGACCATTATGAATGATCCAAAATAATTTTTTCTTTATCAAATCCTCACCAGTCTTAAGAACTGCTAAAATGGGAGAACCTTTGGTAGGAAGTTGATAGCGAACAAGGTCTTCAGGACTTTTGTTCTCAACATATTTAGCACGGAGATTATTGGACCAAAGAGCATTGGGGTTATGCAACATCCTCCAATATAATTTAGCAACTAAATATTTGTTGTTATTAATTGAAGACAGGAATCCTAACCCCCCTTCACTCTTAGGAAGACATAAAGTATCCCATTTCACCAAGGCCCATTTTCTTTTCTCCTTAGTACCACTCCAAAGGAAACGATGACTGATTTGATCCAATTCTCGAAGAACAGACCTTTGGGATATTCAAAACGGAAGAAACATAAATAGGAATAGCTTGAAGGACTGATTTTACCAAGGTGATTCTACCCCCAGAAGAAATCCACTTGTTGGTCCACTTTCCAATTTTCTTCTTGACTTTGTCCAACAACCAATTCCAATCTTTATTTTTTTGCCTTTGAATATTTATGGGAATACCTAAATAAGTGATTGGAAGAGAGGTCTTCTTATATATTAATTTATCCAAGACCTTGGATTCCTGTCTAGCAGAGCAGTGAAAGAAAATAACTTTAGATTTGTCTTCATTGATCAACTGCCCAGTAGCCTTAGAAAAATAGCTAATGATTTGCTTAATATTAGAAGCTTCCTTAACTGTAGCTTTACCTAAAAGGGTGAAGTCATCCACAAATTGAAGATGAGAGATAGTTCTAGCTCCATGAGCAATGGTAACTCCCTCAAGGGTTTTGTTTTCCCTCTTTTTGGTTATAGTCCTACCCAAGCATTCAACAAGAATGATGAATAAATAAGGGGATAGCGGGTCACCTTGCCTAATACCTCTGGAAGCTGGGAAAGACTGAGAAGGCCTACCATTGATAATAACTAAGTAGAAAACTGAAGAGATACATCCCATAATCCAATCCATCCAATCCTTAGAGAAACCAAATTGCCTCAAAACTTTTATAAGGAAGTGCCAATCCACTTTGTCATAAGCTTTGGATAAGTCTAACCGGATGAACATAGAAGGAGAATTTTGCATATCCATGGAATGGATGACTTCTTGAGCAAGAACTATCTCATCTAATATTTGACGTCCTTCCACATATCCCCCTTGCTCTAAGGAAATAATCTTATGCAAAAGAGGCTTCAACCTTTCTGCCATGATTTTAGTAATAATTTTGAGAAGAACATTACATAAAGCAATAGGTCTAAAAGCTGAGATATGATCAACCTCTTGAGCTTTTGGAACAAGAGTAATATAAGTTTTATTGATAACCTTCAAAATTTCTTTGTATTTCCTGGCTTCTTCCACCACCTCTAATAAATCAACATGAAGGATATCCCAGAACTCTTGGTAGAACTCAATAGGAAAACCATCGGGACCCGGGGTTTTCCCTTTTGCATTTTAAAAACTACTTGTTGAAGCTCATTGATAGTAACAGGAGCAGTCAAAATAGAGTTCTCCTCGAAGTGATAAGAGAAGGGATTGATTGAAGAACATTTTGTTGTGAAGTTGAGTCAAGAGGAGTAGCAACAAAAAGATTGGAAAAGTAATCAACAACAATAGATTTCATGCCATCCCAAGTATAAACAACATCTCCATAATCTGATTTTAAGGAAGAAATAAAGTTGTGAGATCTTCGAGCTAGAATATATTTGTGGAAGAAATTTGTGTTTCGATCTCCTTCTTTGAGCCATTGAATTCTAGATTTTTGCTTCCATAAGATTTCTTCTCTTTTTTCCCATTCCTCTAATTGAGTTGTGAGTTTAATTTCATCTGCACTTCTCTTCTCTGTGAGGCCATCTAAACGGATTTTCTTATTCAAATTTTCAATATGAGCAATAACTTCATGTTTTTTTTATGAACATCCCCAAACTCTTTCCAGTTCTAAGTCTTGATTTTGGATTTAATGTATTGCAGTCTTTTGGCAAAACAGAACATCTTAGTCCCATGCCTAGGTTTACCTTCCTTCCACCATTGTTGCACACGAGGTCTGAAGGAAATGTCTCTGAGCCACATTAATTGAAAACGAAAAGGAGAGAAACTCACATTGGTTTTCCACATTTCCACCATGACTGGCCAATGATCCGAACCAGCATTATTAAGATTCTTCACTTTAGGAATGTGACCATGGATTAAGAAATTTTTAGAGAGCGAAAACCTATCCAGTCTCTCCATTATACAAGCTAAGCCTTGCCTTCTGTTAGACCAAGTCATAAGGCCATTATCTGGTTGGATATCCACAAGATGGAGGTTTGCAATATATTCACTCATGAGGTCAGTACTTTTGTCAAAATTTCTATTTCCCCCCCTTTTCTCATCCAAAGAGTGTTATTAGCCATAATGATACTACTTGTATTGGCTAACCATTTTTTGTGATAGTACTAAGTGTAATTGAAAAACTATATAATAGATAAAATACATGTAATAAATTATATTTTGTATAACTTTAGCATCCCTATCCCCGAGGACAACACAATGGTTTGGGTTTTGACTCTTCTTTGAGAGGTCAAAGTTCAAATCATGGTGTGTGTGTGTGTGTGTGTGTGTGTGACTATGTCTTAATCATAAGTTTAACTTTCGATCTTACAAAGAATCATGGTTGGAATAGGAATGCCCAACCATAAACATTGATCATAGAGGTTTCTCACATTAACTAAATTCGAAAAAATAAACTATAACTTTAGCATCCATTTAAGATACTCAATTTCAAACCATAGCCCAAGATAAGCAAAAGATAGATATATATATTGGCCTTAAAAATAATCATGGTTGGGATGGGAATGCTCAACCCTAAACATTGATCATAGAGGTTTCTCACATTAACCAAATTGAAAAAAATAAACTATAACTTTAACATCCATTTAAGAGACTCAATTTCAAACCATAGTTCAAAATAAGAAAATGTATATAATATATATCATTTTATATGAATTTATAGCATCATATAGGTTAAAAACTACTTTGTACAAATGCTTGTTTACAGACCAATGACTATTAACATCAGTTAAAGTAGTTAACGTAGTATATGATACCTTCTCTAACTACACAACTTGTGACTTCAAATTATATTCCATCATCATACGTTACATTAACTTGAGCTACACTTTCCCATATCACATAGCAGATGACCTTCCTCGACTCTCAATAACAAGAGAAGGTTCAAAATTTTGGAAAGCACTAAATAAATGATCTTCTATGTTGGACATTTTGAGTCCCTAAGCTAAAATGTTGTCATTGATGTCAAAAGAGCATTTAATTTCAAAAGGATCTATGAAGGGTTTTTGTGAAAACCAATGCAGGGAAAATAAAAGATTTTAGTTAAAACCATGTACAACAGATTTGATCTGTGTTTTTCTTAAAACCCAAGTTGGGATTTCGTTTCATCGAAAAAGGTGCCCCGGTGATGGAGTTATTTGAGTTTTAATATTTGGTTTAAATTTTAATTATTTAAAATATAAATTCAAATTTAAATTTAAATGCAATATGAACAAGAACAGGAATAGGAAAATGAACATGAACAGGAACATGAACATGAACAAGAACGGGAATATGAACAAGAACAGAAACAGGAACATGAATAGAAACAAGAAGATGAATAGGAATAGAGACTCAGAAAAAAAAAAAAAAAAGACTCAGAGAAGAATGAGAACAAGAACGGGTACAAGAACAGGAACATGGATGAGAATAAGAACAAGAATAGGAACATTGATGATGACTTGGAAAGAAACAATGAGAGGATTCAACAAAAAGGAAGAGAAAAAGACAAAGGTAGAGAACAGTGCTTTCGGGGAGTAGAAATACTCCCACCCCAGCATTAACCACCTCATGTGGAGGTGGGGGAGGGGCTAAGCTAAGAGGTTTAATTCCTAGCCCTGAGCCCCAAAGGTGACCCTTTGCCATTGATTTCAAAGGGGGATATTATTGGACATTTTGAGTCCCTAAGCTAAAATGTTGTCATTGATGTCAAAAGAGCATTTAATGTCAAAAGGATCTATGAAGGGTTTTTGTGAAAACCAAGGCAAGAAAAATAAAAGGTTTTATTTAAAACCATGGATAGCAGATTTGATCTAGATTTTTCTTAAAACCCAAGTTGGGCTTTCGTTTCATCGAAAAAGGTGCCCCAGTGATGGAGTTATTTGAGTTTTAATATTTGGTTTAAATTTTAATTATTTAAAATTTAAATTCAAATTTAAATTTAAATGCAAAGTTTCCCGTCGACGTCATCAAGCAAACATAAATTCATATTTTCGTCGACGTCTTCGAAGTGTTTTAAACACTATATAAAGGGGTGGTAAATAAATCAAAGTTTTATCCTTGCTCTTGTGATAAATGTTTGGCATTCGAATAAGTCTATGAGCTCATGCGAATTTTGAGAAGAGAAGCAGCAAAGAAAATGACAATGCTTGGAAAGTCAAAACATGGTGGGAAGCGTGGCACATTGGCAAATCATTTTGGCTAAGGGACAAGGCAGCACAAACACTAGGGATCGAATCCCTTGGACGACATTTCGGAAGGCATGTGGAAAGCGCTTTGGTGCTTTGTCTTTTGTGGAATGTGGAGGAAGGTTTAAGGCACTTTGGGCCTTTGCCTTTCCAACAAGTGCCTAGCTCATGTGGAATCTTAGTCGCGGCTAAGACGCTCGCGGTGTGGCAAGTCGGGGGTTCAAATCCCCTTGAGGAGGTAATTACGTTTTGCATTTAAATAATTTTTATTAGCCCTAAAGTTTGGAGTTATAAGGTAGTTAATGGAAATTAAAGTTTTTTATTAGGGCTGTGATTATTATTGCAAAGCATAATTGGTTTATGATTTATTTGATGGTTATGGAGAATTAATTTTAGGAGAAATAAGGAGTTGTTTTTTTAAAAGCAATTTTGAGAGGTTTATTATTTTTGATAAGGGTTTTAATAAAAGGGACTTTGGTGGATGTGTTTATTAACTTGGAGTAAAAAGGGTGTAATTTGAGTAATGCTTTATTTTGTGATTATTTGAAGTCCATTAACCCTTGTTTAGATTGGAAAGGAAAGTTGTGTTTAAGTGTGGCGGATTTTGTGGACAACTTATTGGCATCAAAAAGGTATGGGCACATTCTCCTATTGATTGTTTATGGTGGTTGATTTCTGAAATATCATTGGAGAAAAGGATTGATTGTGGTTTCCTTTGAGAAAATGATTGGTTGAATGCTTCAAGGTTTTATGGTTTGTGAGTTGTATTTAAACCTTGTTTTATTAGCATTGTTGTTGAAGCCCATTGATGATGAAATGAACTTGAACTTGAACTTGAGTTAGAAAAGAACATGAGTATCATTGCTATGTGAAACTTGTGCTTGAGCATTGTTGGAAACATTTTGAGTTGGTTAATACATGCTTGGACTAGGGTTTGTGAAAAAGGATTGTTCCTTGAGGTGGATTGGTTGAGTTGAGTTGATTAAGTCTAGTCAAGTGGATGCATGTGGTTGTTCAAGTTCCTAGAAACAAACTATTTTTTTTTTTATTTGGGTGGTATTGTTTGGGGGGGGTTGATTTGAGTTGAGATTGAGATCTGAGTATAGAACATATAGAGTCTCTAACAATTCTCTTGATGCTTCTATTGAGTTGAGATTGGGATTTGAGTATAGAACATATAGAGTCTCTAACAATTCTCTTTATGCTTCTATGAGATTGATTTGAGATATTGATTGTACATTGAGCTTAGAACATATTGAGTCTCTAACAATTCTCTTTATGATTCTATGTGATTGAGACAAGTATTTGAGAAGACTTGTGGACTATTTTGAGTTAAGCTTTTGTGAAAGCTTGCTATGCATATTTGAGCAAGTCCTAGAGAGGACTTATTGAGCAGATTTGAGCAAGTCCTAGAGAGGACTTGTTGAGCAGATTTGAGCAAGTCCTAGAGAGGATTTGTTGAGCATATTTGGACAAGTTATGTGTGAACTTGTTGAGCAGATTTGGATAGGTTTTGTGTGAACCTGTTGAGCATATTTGGATAGGTTTTGTGTGAACCTATTGAGCATATTTGAGCAGGTTCTAAGTGAACCTATTGAGCAGAATTGTACTAGACCGATTGTACTATGTTTAGTGCAAGATATTGAGCAAAATTGTGCTAGACCAATTGAACTATGTTTGGTACAGTATTGAGATAGAGCTTTGGAGGTGACAGAGTATAGAGGACAGAGTCTCAGTGGATAGAGATCCAATAGCCAAGACAATTGAAGACAGATCTGAGTGAGGAGTCTTCAAGTGGAGAGAGATCCACAAGTCAGTGCAGTAGAGAGATAGAGTCTTCTAGAAGATCACTAGCCAGAGCAGAAGGGGAAATAGTTCTCCTATGGAAGAGATCCACGAACTTGAGATTTAGGGGATCAACATCTCCTTTGGACCGAGGTCCATAAACATTGTAATTTGGGAAATATTCCCAAGAGATTATTTGAGAAATATTTAGAAGAAATATTTTCTCTATGGAGGTAGCCCACATTGGGTGAACCACGTTAAATTTGTGTCTCTATTGTGTGTGGAGTTTTGTGCATTGCTTTGATTACTGCTATTGATATTGCTATCTATACATTGATTAATATTGATTTGAGAAGAAAAGTAAAAAGTGGTCTTATATTGTTCACCCCCCTCTCAGTATAAGCTTGTGTTCTTCAATTGGTATCAGAGCGGGTTCCTTTAGAAGAGTTTGATAGCTTGAAGGAAAAGCGGTCTAAGAACACAATGGATCACAAAGATCAAAAGGATGGGTCCTTCAATAATGTAGTACCAATATTTGATGGAAGTGACTTCTTGTATTGGTGTATGCTGATGATATTTTACCTAATGGCACTTGGAAATGAAGTTTGGGATGCAGTGGAACTTGGATATGATTCTACAGTCAATCCTCTAACAGATAAGGAAGGTAAGCTTCTAATGCATGCAAATTCAAGAGCTATGAATGCAATTATAAAAGGATTGGGTAGATCAGAATCTATGAAGGTTATGGATTGTAAAACAACAAAAGATATGTGGGATCTACTACATGATATATATGAGGGTGATAAAGGTGTCAGGAAAGCTAAGATCAAAAATATCAAAGGAGAATTTGAGAACTTAAGAATGAGAGATGATGAAAATATTCATGATTATCTCAGTAAGATTGATGAACTTGTACATGAGATGAGAGGTCTTGGAATGAAGGTTGATGAATCAGATGCTTGTGATAAGATCTTGAGAACTCTTCCAAAAAGGTATAGTGAAAAGGTTTCTGCTATAGAAACATCAATTGATAGTGATTCTTTGACAAGGAATTCTTTGCTTGGTATGCTTACTACTTTTGAGATAAGAACAAAAGATCCTATTCCTCCGAAAGAAGCTGCTTTCAAAGTGGACAAAAAGAAAAAGGGAAAGCAAATAGAATCAAGCAAGTGAGTCATCTAGTGATGAAGAAGCTAACTATGGTAGAAGAGATAAAGGGTTCAAAAGACCAATAGATATGAGATCAGTTAAGTGCTTTAATTGTGGCAAGTTTGGAAATTTTGCAACAAAGTGCAAAGAGCCAAAGTACAACAATGATGAAGAAAAATAGGATCACAAGTACAGGGAATCAAAAAGACACAAGTACCAGAAGAAAGGCAAGGATGGACATAACAAACAAGGAAAGAAGTTTTTCCAAAGGCAAAAGAAAAGCTACTATGCGGATAATGCAAGTAAGTACTCATTTGATAGTGATGCTAGTTTTTTAGACAATGATAGAGATGAAGTCTTGTTCATGATTGAAGAAAAGGATCAAACTAAGAAAAAGACTCCAATTATTCTTAAGTGTTTTAGATGTGGTAAATTTGGACATCTTGAAGATGATTGCACAAGAGATGGTTATAGTTTCAGTGATGATGATTTTGAAGATGCACTTGATAGATCAAATGAGAATCTTCTAATGGCTTTAGAAGATGAAGAATTGAGTGATCCTATAGAAAGCAAGTCAAAAGAAAGAAATGATATGGACAAAGGCAAACAAATAGAGGACTACTCAATAGAGAATGGTTATGATCTCAAGGGAGAACTTATCCATGCCCTTGACACAGTAAAGAAGGTAAGAAAGCAACACTCTAAGCTTGAAAGTCAGTTTCAAGAATGTGATGAAGAAATATTATTGCTCATAGAGGACTTAGAAAAGTCAAAGGCTAAGGCAAGTAAGTTCAAGGATAAGTTAGAAGCAAATATTTTGGAATGTGAGAAGTTAGCACAAGAAGTGGCTACTCTAAAGAAATATTTATAGGACTCCAAGATCAAGATGAAGAGTTTCACAAATAGCTCTAAGAACTTGGATAAGTTCATTTGTGGACAGTAGAGAACATCATGTTCAACAGGTCTTGGTTTTGGAAAGAAACAAGAAAAAGCAAAGTCTACTTCAAGTCTTCAAGAAGAAACAACATCAGAAGAAGATACTTCAGAAGAGGGATTCTCAGATGCAAGTGAAAGTGAAACTTCTAAGGATGAGTCAGATTGTAGTGAGTCCAACAGGGACAATGGGCAAAGAAGATACAAATGGAACAATAATCAGAACAGGAGACCAATGAGGTCTAGGAAAGGAAGATTCAATGGGATATGCTTCTCATGTCAAAGGTTTGGGCATATGGCTTCACAATGTAGATCACATGAAAGATAGGTATATGGAAGAGAACAACTTTTCCAAGGATATTGTTATTCATGTAATGAGTTTGGTCACAAGGCAATGAATTGCAGAATTCATGACAGAAGAGGATATGGCTTCACTAGGAGAAATCCTAATACTGTTGCACATCCAAGGAATAATAACATTAAGTGTTATAAGTGCAATAATGATGGTCACATAGCAAGATGGTGTAGAGAAAATATTCCAGAAATAGGCATGAATAGGAACAAGAACATGAACATGAACAAGAATAGGAATATGAACAAGAACAGGAACAAGAACATGAACAGAAATAAGAAGATGAACAGGAACAGAGACTCAGAAAAGAAAAGAGACTCAGAGAAGAATGAGAACAAGAACATGTACAAGAATAGGAACATGGATGAGAACAAGAACAGGAATAGGAATAGGGATGATGACTTGGAAAGAAACAATGAGAGGATTCAACAAAAAGGAAGAGGAAAAGACAAAGGCAGAGAACAGTGCTTTCGGGAAGTAGAAATACTCCCACCCCATAATTAACCACCTCATGTGGAGGTGGGGGAGGGGCTAAGATAAGAGGCTTAATTCTTAGCCCCGAGCCCCAAAGGTGACCCTTTGCCATTGATGTCAAAGGGGGAGAGATTTGTGTATTATGGGGAGAGTTTTTGGATATGAGGAGAGATTTGATATCTGAGAGAGCATTGAGCCAGGGGGAGCAAAGTCCTAGGGGAGTAGAAAGAAGGTCAGAATTCAGTAAAAGGATTTGGGTTGCCATCAATGACAAAGGGGGAGATTGTTGGACATTTTGAGTCCCTAAGCTAAAATGTTGTCATTGATGTCAAAAGAGCATTTAATGTCAAAAGGATCTATGAAGGGTTTTTGTGAAAACCAAGGCAGGAAAAATAAAAGGTTTTATTTAAAACCATGGACAACAGATTTGATCTAGGTTTTTCTTAAAACCCAAGTTGGGCTTTCGTTTCATCGAAAAAGGTGCCCCGATGATGGAGTTATTTGAGTTTTAATATTTGGTTTAAATTTTAATTATTTAAAATTTAAATTCAAATTTAAATTTAAATGCAAATTTTCCCGTCGACATCATCAAGCAAACATAAATTCATATTTTCGTCGACGTCTTCGAAGTGTTTTAAACACTATATAAAGGGGTGGTAAATAAATCAAAGTTTTATCCTTGCTCTTGTGATAAATGTTTGGCATTCGAATAAGTCTATGAGCTCGTGCGAATTTTGAGAAGAGAAGCAAGAAAGAAAACAACAATGCTTGGAAAGTCAAAACGTGGTGGGAAGCGTGGCGCATTGGCAAATCATTTTGGCTAAGGGACAAGGCAGCACAAACACTAGGGATCGAATCCCTTGGACGACATTTCGGAAGGCGTGTGGAAAGCGCTTTGGCGCTTTGTCTTTTGCGGAAGGTGGAGGAAGGTTTAAGGCACTTTGGGCCTTTGCCTTTCCAATGAGCGCCTAGCTCATGTGGAATCTTAGCCGTGGCTAATATGCTCGCGGTGTGGCAAGTCGGGGGTTCGAATCCCCTTGAGGAGGTAATTACGTTTTGCATTTAAATAATTTTTATTAGCCCTAAAGTTTGGAGTTATAAGGTAGTTAATGGAAATTAAAGTTTGTTATTAGGGTTGTGATTATTATTGCAAAGCATAATTGGTTTATGATTTATTTGATGGTTATGGAGAATTAATTTTAGGAGAAATAAGGAGTTGTTTTTTAAAAGCAATTTTGAGAGGTTTATTATTTTTGATAAGGGTTTTAATAAAAGGGACTTTGGTGGATGTGTTTATTAACTTGGAGTAAAAAGGGTGTAATTTGAGTAATGCTTTATTTTGTGATTATTTGAAGTCCATTAACCCTTGTTTAGATTGGAAAGGAAAGTTGTGTTTAAGTGTGGTAGATTTTGTGGACAACTTATTGGCATAAAAAAGGTATGGGCACATTCTCCTATTGATTGTTTATGGTGGTTGATTTCTGAAATATCATTGGAGAGAAAAGGATTGATTGTGGTTTCCTTTGAGAAAATGATTGGTTGAATGCTTCAAGGTTTTCTGGTTTGTGAGTTGTATTTAAACCTTGTTTTATTAGCGTTGTTGTTGAAGCCCATTGATGATGAAATGAACTTGAACTTGAGTTAGAAAAGAACATGAGTATCATTGCTATGTGAGACTTGTTCTTGAGCATTGTTGGAAACATTTTGAGTTGGTTAATACATGCTTGGACTAGGGTTTGTGAAAAAGGATTGTTCCTTGAGGTGATTGGTTTTTGGTTGAGTTGGGTTGATTTGAGTTGAGATTGAGATCTAAGTATAGAACATATAGAGTCTCTAACAATTCTCTTGATGCTTCTATTGAGTTGAGATTGGGATTTGAGTATAGAACATATAGAGTCTCTAAAAATTCTCTTTATGCTTCTATGAGATTGATTTGAGATATTGATTGTACATTGAGCTTAGAACATATTGAGTCTCTAACAATTCTCTTTATGATTCTATGTGATTGAGACAAGTCTTTGAGAAGACTTGTGGACTATTTTGAGTTAAGCTTTTGTGAAAGCTTGCTATGCAGATTTGAGCAAGTCCTAGAGAGGACTTATTGAGCAGATTTGAGCAAGTCCTAGAGAGGACTTATTGAGCAGATTTGAGCAAGTCCTAGAGAGGACTTGTTGAGCAGATTTGAGCAAGTTCTATGTGAACTTGTTGAGCATATTTGGACAAGTTTTGTGTGAACCTATTGAGCAGATTTGGATAGGTTTTGTGTGAACCTGTTGAGCATATTTGAGCAGGTTCTAAGTGAACCTATTGAGCAAAATTGTACTAGACCGATTGTACTATGTTTAGTGCAAGAGATTGAGCAAAACTATGCTAGACCGACTGAACTGTGTTTGGTACAGTATTGAGATAGAGCTTTGGAGGTGACAGAGTATAGAGGACAAAGTCTTAGTGGATAGAGATCCAGCAGCTAGGACAATTGAAGATAGATCTGAGTGAGGAGTCTTCAAGTGGAGAGAGATCCACAAGTCAGTGCAACAGAGAGACAGAGTCTTCTAGAAGATCACTAGCCAGAGCAGAAGGGGAAAGAGTTCTCCTGTGGAAGAGATCCACAAACTTGAGATTTAGGGGATCAACATCTCCTTTGGATCGAGGTCCATAAACATTGTAATTTGGGAAAGATTCCCAAGAGATTATTTGAGAAATATTTAGAAGAAATATTTTCTCTGTGGAGGTAGCCCACATTGGGTGAACCACATTAAAATCTGTGTCTCTATTATGTGTGGAGTTTTGTGCATTGCTTTGATTACTGCTATTGACACTGTTATCTATACACTATATAATATTTATTTGAGAAGAAAAGTAAAAAGTGGTCTTATACTGTTCACCCCCCCTCTCAGTATAAGCTTGTGTTCTTCATTATATCATTAAGAAGAGTGTATTATAGAGAATTAGAGATGAGAGCAAAGCTATTTTTGGGATGACTCTTTGGAACACTACCTTGAACAACCAATCCTTAGGACACCTCCTTTGGCACCCTCTAGAGGAATGACCATGTGAAGGATAGGAGACAGAGAAGGTAGAACTGAAGGAAATCCTAATAAAAAAAAATTAGGGGAGGAAAGCAGAACAAGATAAAAATAGGTTGGGATTTTGGCATCCTTGGTATTTATTCAGTTCAATAGGGTTATAGATCCAACTCTTCTACCCCTCAATCCCTCAATCCTTTCCCTTGGTCAAATTTTTGGTAACCCAAATGCTAGACAAACATTAATTATTTCTCCTAGAAGATGACCAACAACAATATTTTGACTCAATATAACCTATGTAAGAGAGGCTTTAGAGGTCCAAATTTATGCATAATGTGTAATAGTGAAGAGGAAACAATCCCCCACCTACTTTTATATGCCCAAATGATCCAGCACGAGTGGTACAAAATTTCCAACTAGCAAGGGACTTCACTTCCAACTATGGAAATCTTCTAGAACTACTAGAAAGCCGACAAATTCACATCCACAAAATTCAAATGTGCTTGGGATCTAGATATTAGTTTTATATGGTGATAATTATGGTTGGAGAGAAATGGAAGAACTTTTAGAGAAGACTATAAACCAATGGAGAGAACCTGGAACACCTTAACAAGGAAGCTAAAAAAAACTTTGGAGGTGAAAATATTAAAAGAATCTCAGGTACTTGAAGAGGAGGAAACAATATGAAATACTCTAAGGAGAGGAGCAACACAACTGACTTAGATCCAATGTCAACAAGATACCATAGATAACAAGGCATCGAATGGAGATGATAAAAAATGTTAGTACCTTCTACAAATAAAAATGAGATAACAACAAGAAGATGGAAAGAGAAAGCCAAAAGGAATCCTCTCCTAGCTATAAGGCTCTTTGGTAATAGTGTGTATGCAAAAAGAAATCTTATTTGTATTCTGGGTCTAGCTAAAAAAGGGAGAATTCTTTCCCTTTTAATGTATTATGAGTTTCATTAATAGAATTTTAACCTTTTCACTCAAATAATATTGAATATCAAAGATTCCAATTCAAGACTATATTTCATTATAGCATTTAGAATAGAATAAAATATTTTTCACTCATTGTTATTTAGTTGTTCACCCTTTTTTCTAAAGAACTTCTCCTTCCCAATTAAGGTGGCATGCTTTTAAAATGCAACCTTTTACCTCATTTTTAGGATAAAACTTAGTGTTAAGCTGGATATTAGGTTGTCGAAAGAAAATAAAATGTCTTTTACCTCATTTTTTGCTAGAATTTTGTGTTAAGCCATATACTAGTTTATTGAAGGAAAAAAAGATAATTGTTTCTTTACACATGCATGTTGGATAAGTCTTTTCCAATCTATGTGATGCTTGCTGAAGAGACTCAAATTCATAGGGTGTCATTGTTCTCCATAAGGAAGGTGCACAATATTTGTATGCTTGATCACCAACAAGAAGTGCTCAAGACCAATGAGGATACACTAGAAGTGTATTACTATGTTGCTCTAAATTAATGTTGCCTTCACAATGGTGATGACATACAACAATTCTCAATGTTATCCATATATTGCCCACATATAATTAACTTGGCATGCTAATGACATTTGCCAACATCACCCTGCAAACTATATGATACATCCAATCCCTACAAGTTCGCTAAACTCTATTGGTGTTTTCTATTTTTCTCAATATCATTAGTAGGTGGTTGTCGATTCATAGATATATTTGAAATATTGTTCATATTATAGATTTTTTTTAATGGCTTACTAGAGAGATTTTATCATGTGGTGAATAAGAACATAGTGTTGCATGAGCATAAGGGATGCAATTCTTAGGTTCCTTTTTTGCATCCTAGATTATGTTTGCTTCACCTTTAAAACTTACTATTTTTAGTTTTTTTACCTTCATGTAGGGGTTATTGAGATCATGTATATAGATTTAGGTAAAAATATGTGATGGAAAAATATGTCTCACAAGCTAATGTGCATATTTTTATTTAATTAATCTTTTCACAATAATAAATATAAAATTTATAATAAATGGTAAATAAGAAAGGTTAGACTTATAGTTTCAACTAATCTAAACTCATAATAACTCTTTCACTAAAGGAAATTAAAAAGATTTGATATTATTATATAATTTATTATACATAATTTTAATAATTAGTAAACCCGCATTATTGATTTAATTATTTACTACAACATAAACATGGTTGAAGAGTTTTTTTAATTAAAATGTTCGTATAGTATAATGTTTGAATATTTTTATGAATATTTAAAAAATATGAACTTATTAAAAAATGTTTTTGGTTAGATAAAATTAAAACAAACCTTTTTAATCTTTGATAAATTAATCATTAAAATTTATATCTCTTTATAATTTTAAATTTATTAATTATTATTAAAATTTAAAATTTTATAATAAATATATAAATATGAATTTATATTTTTTATTATAATTTACTAATTTTTTAAAACATTAATACTTGTTTTTTTTGGATGAAAAAGCCATTATATTAATAAAATAATGTTTAATCATACAAAAAAAGGTGGGTGGGATTAGCACACCCCGTAAACCAATACATTAACCATTGTGGTTAAGAGTATACAAGAATGTCGAAACAGACCCACAAACTGCCAATAACAACTGCCAAAACAGTATTAAATATGCATTCAGAAAGAAAAAAGCCGAAAAATTACTACTTTTTTTTAAAATAAGAAAAATATAGTGCTGCTACAAATACTTTTTTTCTCTCATAGTTTTGTGATGTGTATTTCTAACAACCTTCCATGCTATTACTTGATTCTATTGTTCTTACATACCATTTTTCAGACATATCTATGTCATCCTTTCTTTTTAAAAGAATATCATTCTAATTATTAGTAATCTAGTCTTTATTAGGATTTATATATAATATATTATATACGTTTGGATATCTTTTAAAAATATTTAAAAGAATATCATTCTAATTATTAGTAATCTAGTCTTTATTAGGATTTATATATAATATATTATATACGTTTGGATATCTTTTAAAAATATTTAAAATTAAATCGTAACTTGTTTACAATTTACATTAACAACCACCCTCAAGGGGTTTGAACACAAGACCACTTAAGAAACAACTATCATCTTAGCCACTAGGTCAACTGCCTGTTGGCTATATTTTACATTATACTTTAAAGTAAATTGGTATATTCTTACATAGAATCAAGCTTTTTCTATTTATTATTTCAATTAGCTTCCCTTTTTATAATCATTGGGTGTTTGTTTGTTTATATAGTGGAATTGGCAATGCCTTTGTCTAATATAGGGGCAAGATGTTGGATTGAAATTGGATGTTGTTGCTATAAATCTTAGTTAGGTAAGACAAAGTCAATGGAATTTCGACCTTCCAGAGAATTGAAGTAAGACACTTTAACCTGAACAAAGGCAAAACACTATTTACAACTCATACACTACCACTATAATCCCTTTCATGTTGGTAAGACAAAGTTAATAGAACCTCGACCTTCTAAGGAATCAAAGTGGGCTAGTTAACTAGCAAACTCTAGATTGCAACCAATCGGATGTATCTCCTTCTAGGTATGTTATGGTTTGAACCCTTTAACTCAATACGGGGCAGAACATTAGATCCAACCCAGACACTACCACTTTAATCCCTTGTGTGTTGGTAAGATAAAATTAATAGAACCCTGACCCTCTAGAGAATTAAACTAGGCCAGTTAACCAACAAAAATTCAGTTGCAACCAACCAGGCTTATCCTCTCTTAGGTACATTGTGGTTTGAACCTAAATCTCCTTAAAGAGAGCCCAAAGCCCTCACCATTACATTGTCTTGGGTGAGCACAAGATTTTATAAGGGATCATGGTCACCTAAATACTCTTAGATGAAAACACAACTTACACTATGACATCCCTTTGAGGTTCATTGGGTGAGTGTTATTAGCCATAATGATACTACTTGTATAGGCTAACATTTTTTGTGATAGTACTAAGTGCAATTGAAAAACTATATATTAGATAAAATACATGTAACAAAATATATCTTTGTATAACTTTGGCATCCTTATCCTGAGGGACAACCCTATAGTTCTCGCTTTGGCTCTTCTTTAGTAGGTCCAAAATTTCAAACTACGATGTGTGTGACATGTGCGTGATTGTGTGTTAATATTCTATTAATAAGTTTAGTTCTCAACCTTGTAAAGAGTAATTACTGGGATAAAAATGCTCAACCCTAAATATCAGGCATAAAGGTTTCTCACACTAACCAAATTAAAAAAACAAAAATTATAACTTTAATATTCCATTTGAGAAACTCAATTACAAACTATAATCCAATCAAAATATATATATATTATAGCATCGTATAGGTTACAAACTACTTTGTGCAAATGCATGTTTACAGACCAATGACTATTAACGTTTTGTGTAGTTAACGAAGTATATGATACCTTCCCTAACTACACATTTTGTAAAGTAGTTAACGTAGTATATGATAAAGTAGTATATGATAAATTCCCTAACTACACAGCTTGTGACTTAAAATTAAATTCCATCACCACACGTTACATTAACTCGAGACACGCTTTCTCTACCTCTCGGATGAATCGTCGCGAGCAAACCATGTTTCATAACGAGTGAGAGCGCAAATTTAGGAATCACCGGGTGTGTATTAAGAATGGGAAGAAAGGATATGTACTCTATGCAGCACAGGGGCAGTAGAGATAGAGGAACACTTCATCTATAAATGCTCGAGTTTTTCAGATATCCGTGACAAATACAAAGAAACACTTGGGAACGAGTTTATGGCAGATTTATTTGAAGACAGTAAAATAAAAAAAGTTGGGGAATTGCTAACACAAATCAGCAGGAGAAGGAACAACCTTCTCAAAGATATTAAAGATCATATGATATAATTTGAGTAATTGTACTTCCATATTTGAGGTCACATAGACCATATTTGAGTCTCACGGACCTAATTAAAATCTTTCATTTCATTTCATTTCAACAATCTTCACCCGATAGCGCACGAAAACGGAGGCCGCAACCCATTTCATCTGCCAGTAGGCAAACTCCCTTCCCGTACACCGCCGAGGTCCTCCGTTGAATACCGGAAACCTGAAATCCGACTCCCTCACAAACCTCTCGTTCTTGAGCCACCTCTTCGGCTTGAACTCTGATAGAAATATTAATCCTGATTTCACGCCTCCGCCCAACTGCGCTCCGAACTTGGGCGAAGCCGGACTGCGCTCGCGAAGTTGGGCATCCCGACAAAATTTTTGACTTGACGTCGCACGTGCCTTCTGACAGATGTGACGTCTGACAGATCCGATCGCCACATAAGTTAATGCCAGTTCGACGATTGGTCAGAAACCCTAGTTCAGGGTCTGTCAGAACCTGTCAGAGGATAACCTCTATCTTCCTCTCCCCGCGGCTATATAAGGCAGTTCGGGTCTTCAGACAAAAGTGTGGAGAGTGGGGAATTTTGGAGAAACAGGCAAGAGAAAAGTAGTCATTCGTAGAGCAACAGACGAGAGCGGTTCAGTGAGCAGAGTAGCTCATCTGTTTAATGTCCGAGCAGCAGACTCGACATTTGTTTTGCCTCTCAGTTTATCCTGCAACTTTAGTCTGCAGATGTTTGTATATCCTCGTTCGAGGATGTTTGTAACCCTTTATTTGAATAAATAGATTTGCCATAGTTTTTGGCAGGGTTTCGCTCTATCAGTATCTACGTTTATTGTGACTTGCTTCTCTATTTCTAAACGTCATTTTATTGCAATCATTTCTTGTGATTCGTTGACTGCTAACCCTTCCTAGCAGGGCTCGTTGTTCCTCTTGTGAAACTTCTTCAATCGCTTCCTCAAACGGAGTAATTTCGAATCCTAAAAGGGTCTATCCTTGAAGTGCCGAACGTCACCTCCAAAAGTTTTCTATCCCGCCAGGACAACACTTCATGAGCCAAAATCAAGGGGTCACCGCATTTTGTTCGAGTGTTTGAATAGCATATTCTGTAAGGCAAAATTTGCCTAAGTGTGGAGTTGTCCACCCGACTACGCAGCGTAGTCCGATGGCGCAATAAGTCTTGAGCGCAGTTGGACGGGACAACCTAAAGAAGGGCAACGCATTTTTTGGCTAAGTCTTAGCCAACCTCCCGACTTTGCAGCGCAGTCGGACTTCGCTGCCTTTGACCAGCGTAGTCGGGCGTTGACCACCTCCTCCGCTCGACTTCACATTTTATCTCGTGCGTAGCCCGACTACGCATATTTCTCGTGCGCAACCCGACTGTGCACATTCTTTCATGCGTAGCCCGACTGCGCAGAAGTTCGGGAGTGCAACCCGACTTCGGGAGCGCAACCCAACTTTGGGAGCGCCACCCGACTTTGGGAGCGCAACCCGACTTTGGGCCCCTTCGCTCTGCGCTCCCCGACGATGGTCGAACTAAAAAAAAAATTAAAACTACAAATTGGTATCAGAGCCACTGATCCCTTGACGCGAAGACCAAAGCAGAATGGCTTCCAACAGCAACAACTTGCAGTTGCAGATCCCGCGCTTCAACGGGAAGAATTACGATTACTAGAGCATCCAGATGAAGATCTTGTTCGGATCTCAGGAGCTGTGGGAGTTAGTCGAGAACGGCTACCCAGAACCGATAGATGCAGCAGCACTGGCCGCCCTCTCTCAAGCAGACAAGGACCTATTGAAGGAGAACATGAAGAAGGACCAGAAGGCCCTCTTCTACATCATGCAAGTGGTCGAGGAGTCCATCTTCCCGTGGATCGCATCAACCACCAAGGCGAAGCAGGCCTAGGAGATTCTGGCCAGCTCGTACCAGGGCACCAACAAGGTAAAGTTGGTGAAGCTGCAGATGCTCAGGAGGGAGTTTGAAAATCTGTAGATGAGTGAGTCCGAGTCCATGAGTGATTTCTTCACCCGGACGATGGACATTATCAACCAGATGCGGTTGAACGGAGAAATCATGCAGAGCCAGAGAATCATGGAGAAGATTCTCAGAAGTCTGCCTGCCAAGTTTGACTCGGTTGTGATAGCAATCGAAGAATCGAGGGATCTGACAACCCTCTCGACAGATGAGCTCATGGGTTCTCTATAGACACATGAGCAGAGGCTGAGCCATTCATCTCAGACCTCTCTAGAGCAAGCATTCAAGGCTCAGGTCTCATTTCGAGACAACGGCAGACAAGAATCCCACCATGGCGCCTCTAGTTCTCAAGGAGGAAGAGGCAGAGGCAGGCATGGGAAAGGCAACAAGTAAGGAGGATGGTCAAACCCTAGTGAGGGAGAGACCAATTATAACTTCCATCAGCAAGGTGGAAGAGGCGGTTCAAAAAATCAGCAAGTTGGATCTGGTCAGAAGAAGGACATGTCAAAGGTCCAGTGCTATTACTGCAAGAAGTTCGGCCATTACATCTCACAGTGCAGAAAATGGATGGCCAAGGAGAACCAGCAGTAAGCCCATTACACGGATGAAACCAAAAATACGATAGGAGGAAACGTGCTGCTGACTTGCAACATTAAGGAGGAGTGCCAGAAGAATGTCTAGTATTTAGACAGCGGGTGCAGCAACCACATGACGGGGAACAAGGAAATGTTCTCACAACTGGATGAAATAGTCCAGTCTGAGGTGAATATGGGGAACAACAGCAAGGTTCCCATAATGGGGAAAGGAAAGATCCTCATCCGCACTAGGCACGATGAACGAAAGTAGATCTGTGATGTCTACTATGTGCTTGGCCTGAAGCACAACCTGTTGAGCGTTGGACAGCTCATGCAGAAGGGACATACGATCCAGTTCAAAGATGGAGCATGCACCATCAGAGACAAGTCGCATGGGCAGATTGCAACCATGTCCATGACGAAGAACAAAATGTTTTCACTGTAGATTCAGAATGAATCATTGATGTCTCTGAGTGTAGTTGTGAAAGATGCTACCTGGTTGTGGCATCTCAGATTTGGTCACCTGAGCTTCAATGGCCTGAATCAACTGCACAAGAAGCAGATGGTGAAGGGTTTACCCCTGATAGAGCAGCAAAATCAAGTTTGTGAGGGCTGCTTAGTCGAAAAACAACATAGGGATTCGTTCCCTTCTGGTCAGTCTTGGAGAGCATCACAACCACTGGAGCTGGTGCACTCAGACATTTGTGGTCCGATGCAGACCAGCACGTTTATCGATAACAAATACTTCTTGACGTTCATAGATGACTTCAGTCGAAAGACTTGGATCTATGCCATCAAGCTGAAGTCAAAAGCATTTTCCAGATTCAAGGAGTTCAAGGCTCTGGTGGAGAAACAAAGCGGATATCAGATCAAGACTCTCAGGACAGATGGCGGAGGTGAATACATCTCCAATGAATTCCACAACTACTGCAAGCAACACGGAATTCGAAGGCAGCTCACTACCAGATACACGCCGTAGCAGAACGACGTAGCTGAGAGGAAGAACCGGACCATCATGGAGATGGCATGCAACATGATGAAGGCGAAGGGATTACCGCACGAGTTCTAGGTAGAGGCTATAACATGTGCAGTCTACCTGCTGAACAGATGTCCCACCAAAAGCGTGAAGGACAAAATCCCTCAAGAGGCCTGGAGCGGTGTGAAGCCAAGTGTGGCTCACTTGCGTGTGTTCGGGTGCATTGCATATGCACATGTTCCAGAAGAGAAGCGACAGAAGTTGGATGATAGAGCTGAGAAGTGCATTTTCATAGGGTACAGTGAGCAGGCGAAGGCATATAGGCTGTACAACCCTGTGACGAAGAAGCTCATCATCAACCGTGATGTGAAGTTTCTTGAAGATGAAGCCTGGAACTGGAAGTCGAAGACTGGCCAGCCTGAGCCAGCAGTAGTGGAGTCTGTTGACTTGGAGGAGGGCAGCGTGCAACCACCTGCAACCTCAAGCTAGCAGCGGTGCCAGCAGTAGCACAACCTCACCATCTCTGACGCCTCCACTTGCAAGCAGGACCCCGAACTTGAGGACTCCGACAAAGATGAAAAGCTTGCAAGAAATCTACGAGGCAACCCAAACCCATGAATATGAAGAGTACTCTGACTTTGCATTCTTTACTGAAGTTGATCCAGTAGAGTTCGAAGACGCAAGTCAGAATCAGAAGTGGGTGCAGGCGATGGACGAGGAGATTGAAGCCATTGAAAAGAATGATACATGGCAACTGACAGATCTTCCAACAGGGAAGAAGACCATTGGGGTCAAGTGGGTGTATAAGACAAAGTTCAACGCCCAAGGAGAAGTTGACAAGCATAAGGCCAGACTGGTGGTGAAGGGCTACAAGCAGAAGTCAGGCATCGATTACCATGAGGTATATGCACCTATAGCCCGACTTGACACAGTCAGGATGATCCTGGCATTGGCAGCCCAACAGGGTTGGAAGATGTACCAGATGGACGTCAAGTCAGCCTTCCTCAACGGAGTGTTGGAGGAAGAGGTCTACATAGACCAGCCACCAGGTTACGAAATTGAAGGCCAGGAGGGCAAAGTCCTGAAGCTGAAGAAGGCCCTGTACGGTTTGAAGCAGGCGCCCCGAGCTTGGTACAGCCGGATTGACAGCTATTTTTAGGAGAATGGGTTTGTAAAATGCCCATATGAGCACACCTTGTACATGAAGACAAATGAAGCAGGTGAGCTCATTATCGTCTGCTTGTATGTGGACGATTTGATTTACACTGGCAACAACACAACACTATTTGCCCAATTCAGAACAACCATGAAGAAGGAGTTCGAGATGACGGACTTAGGGTTGATGAAGTATTTTCTCGGCATTGAAGTTGACCAATCGGCTGATGGCATCTTCATTTCTCAGGGCAAGTATGCGAAGGATGTCCTGAAGCGGTTCAAGATGGAGGACAACAAACCTGCCATCACACATGTTGCCACAGGTTTGAAGTTGAGCAAGCTGGATTCAGGGAGGAATGTAGATCCAACTCTGTTCAAGAGGCTAGTTGGCAGTCTGATGTATTTGACTGCAACTCGACCAGATTTGATGTTCGGAGTCAGTCTGATCAACCATTTTATGGAGACTCCGAAGGACACGCACTGGCAAGTAGGCAAGAGGATCTTGCGCTATGTCAATGGGACGCGGAACCATGGCCTATTTTACGCCAGATAGGACCAGTTGGAACTAGTGGGCTTCACAGATAGTGACTGGGCTGGCAGCACCGACGATCGAAAGAGCACCTTCGGGTATGCTTTCCATCTCGGATCAGGGGCAGTCTCATGGGCATCCAAGAAGCAACCCATCGTTGCGTTGTCCACAGCCGAAGCAGAATATGTCATCGCCACGTCAGCCGCATGCCAAGCAGTTTGGCTACGAAGAGTTTTGAGTGAACTGAACTATCCTCCGAAAGGCGCGACAACAATTTTTTGTGATAACAATTTGGCCATTGCACTATCAAAGGATCCCGTGTTCCATGGTCAGACGAAGCACATCGATATTCGTTATCACTTCATCAGAGAGTTGGTGAAGTCCGAAGAAATTCAGCTGCTGTTTTGCAGATCCAAGGAGCAGTTGGCAGATATTTTCACGAAGCCTTTGAAGGAGGAAGACTTCAACAGATTGCGAGAGCAGCTTGGAGTCAAAGCGCTCGTGAAATCAGGCTTAAAGGAGGGTGTTAGAAATATTAATCCCGATTTCACGCCTCCGCCCAACTACGCTCCGAACTTGGGCGAAGCCGGACTGCGCTCGCGAAGTTGGGCATCCCGACAAAATTTTTGACTTGACGTCGCACGTGCCTTCTGACAGATGTGACGTCTGACAGATCCGATCGCCGCATAAGTTAATGCCAGTTCGACGATTGGTCAGAAACCCTAGTTTAGGGTCTGTCAGAACCTGTCAGAGGATAACCTCTATCTTCCTCTCCCCATGGCTATATAAGGCAGTTCGGGTCTTCAGACAAAGTAGTGGAGAGTGGGGGAATTTTGGAGAAACAAGCAAGAGAAAAGTAGTCATTCGTAGAGCAGCAGACGAGAGCGATTCAGTGAGCAGAGTAGCTCATCTGTTTAATGTTCGAGCAACAGACTCGACATTTGTTTTGCCTCTCAGTTTATCCTGCAGCTTTAGTCTGCAGAAGTTTGTATATCCTCGTTCGAGGATGTTTGTAACCCTTTATTTGAATAAATAGATTTGCCATAGTTTTTGGCAGGGTTTCGCTCTATCAGTATCTGCGTTTATTGTGACTTGCTTCTCTGTTTCTAAATGTCGTTTTATTGCAATCATTTCTTGTGATTCGTTGACTACTAACCCTTCCTAGCAGGGCTCGTTGTTCCTCTTGTGAAACTTCTTCAATCGCTTCCTCAAACGGAGTAATTTCGAATCCTAAAAAGGGTCTATCCTTGAAGTGTCGAACGTCACCTCCAGAAGTTTTCTCTCCCGCCAGGACAACACTTCACGAGCAAATCAAGGGGTCGCCGCATTTTGTGCAAGTGTTTGAATAGCATATTCTGTAAGGCAAAATTTGCCTAAGTGTGGAGTTGTCCACCCGACTGCGCAGCGTAGTCCGACGGCGCAATAAGTCATGAGCGCAGATTGGACGGGACAGCCTAAAGAAGGGCAGCGCATTTTTGGCTAAGTCTTAGCCAACCGCCCGACTGCGCAGCGCAGTCGGACTTCGCTGCCTTTGACCAGCGCAGTCGGGCGTTGACCACCTCCTCCGCCCGACTTCGCATTTTATCTCGTGCGCAGCCCGACTGCGCACATTTCTCGTGCGCAGCCCGACTGCGCACATTCTTCCGTGCGCAGCCCGACTGCGCAAGTTTCACTTGCGCAGCCCAACTACGCAGAAGTTCGGGAGCACAACCCGACTTCGGGAGCGCAGCTGACTTCGAGAGCGCAGCCTGACTTCGAGCCCCTTCGCCCTACGACGGTCGAACTGAAAAAAAAAAAAAATTAAAACTACAAATTCTCGACAATCCTTCCCCCAAACGTTCTCCATTCTTCCCATCACGTAAATCAAATAAAACAACTGCACCCCTTTCTCCACCGCAGTGTCGTTCGGCAGAACATCGTCCTCCACGGCCTCCGTCATCTCCATGGAAATGGGCGAGTAAAGACGAGCCATTCTATTAAGGAAAGTTCTTGTTTCGGATTTATCCAAAATTTAGTTAATTATGCTGGTGCAGTTAAGGTTGGGCAGGACTCCTATTTGATGGTGTAAAACTCCTAGTCGTGATTTCAGCTTAAAAAGGTTTTGAAAGGAGAAGGATTGTATTTGTCCCGACTCTCTGGTTCAGGCCTCTGGTTAACTATGTCCTTGAAGGAGTCCCCCTTCACGAAATTGTGGTATCTTGTTCTCAGAACGTACTCTATGTTGGCGGGGTTGGCGGTTAGAACCCTGGCCTTCCAGGGAGAGTCGAGCCTGAAGGTTCCGCCGTTGAGAATTGTCAGATCTGTGAGCCAGTCGTGAAAATGTCTGAGATGGGAGAGCCGGGAGGGAAGATAGCCCACGATGGGCCAGACTGTAAGCCCCTTGGCACTCGTTCGAAACCCACGGAGCCAAATGAATAAGGTCAAGAGAGCCAAGGTGGCCGAACAGAGTTGGAACGGAGTCATGGCCTCCCGGGAGGCCATCCACATTTTGAATGTGGAGGGCCAAACTTTGCGGTATATGGTGCTTATATGTACGACGAATTTGCCTGAGAATTTATGGATTTCGTTGGGCTTTTTAACTTTCTCAACAACTGCACGGGGCGGTTGAAAACATTGATGTCTAGTGAAAATTTTCATTCACATTTGATCAATAATACTCTTCTGCTTGGTTATTATGGTTTCTTTGAACATTAATGCTCTTCATAACTCTTATTAGCTTGTCGGTTTGTGTGCAGATAATCTTTATGATTTGGATTGTTTTGGTGAAAGAATTCTCACTTTGTTTTTTTAAGCCTCTTTTATTTATTTAATATAATTATTGGTTTTAAAAAAAAAATCATTCAACTCAATTACTATTTCATTAGTTTTATTTTTTTCTTTGGTTCGGTGAGAAATCTTTGCAATCAACATATAGAGCTGAAGAGTCTCCTTTCAACCACGATCCTTTGTAAAGCTGAGAACTCTCCTTATCAATAAGGAATTTAACACACAATCACCACACACCAACCCCATCAAACACTCGCCCACATCGTGGTTTGAACCTTGAACCTAGTGAAAAATTCTTTGTGGAGTCGTTTAAGAAACCACAATCAAGGGGTTCTACACCATCAAAATCACCCGAGAGTTGCGTCCGGTCTTGATCACACCAGGCCCTGACCACACCAACATAATCAACTAGATTTTAGGTACCCAATGTACGTTTGATAGGATGGAGATTCGAACCAAAAGCCTCCATTGGAGGATTGCCCTACCCTCTCCAACTCACCTACAACATGTGGGTTAAAAGCTTTGGTTACCCTTAGACCCCCGTCCACAACCAATGAAAAATGGAGTTTTTGTGTATCCACAAGAGCGAGTGGGAATCGTACCCGAGTCTGCCACAATCAATGCCCTTTGTTAATTTCCCCGTAGTGATAAACCAACTCACCCACTCAAGCGGATAAAGCCCTTGGTCGTGGTTTCTTAAACGACTCCACAAATAGGTAGTGTAATATTTTATTAATGTTTTTTAGTTTACATGGTGAAATCAGTAGCAGTCAGTGATGATCTGGGCATGTTGTCCATATTTTATGGTCGCCATAGTATCCGCGTTGTCCAACTAGGAAATTGTTGCCATAATATCTTGCACTGTTCACCTTGAAAACTGTTACACATACAGTCTGCCACTATAACCACTCTACCACAATTATTTTAAACCTTATTAATTTAGTTATAGGTTTCTTTCCTTATTAAAATCAAAATTTTTGTTTTAATAATTTAGGTTTTTTAGACTATAGTCGACTTTCAAGGTTGGAGCATCTTCATCCCATCATAACCTTTCGTAAAGGTAAGAGCTGAGTTTATCAATAAGAACCAAACACAAACCCATACACACCCCTCACACACTTGCCCACACTTCAATTAAAACGTTAAATATTTTGAAAAAGAACCAAAACCCAAAACATTGCTATTCTTTCAAACTTAATAATTAAAATTAATATTAACAACTTTTTAAATTATAATAATTAAAATTTTAATTTTTTTTATATTGAACATCGTTTACAAATATCAACAATATTTACAAATATTAATGCTCTTTCGAGTAAACACAAGAGAAATTGATCTCACAACCACATAAATGATAATAACTAGACAATTGACATTACACCAAATACCATTCAACAAAATTTTAATTTTTATAAAATAAAAACTACTCAAAATCCTATTTAACAACCTATTCAAAAGGTATAATTTATTATAAGAATAGACTTGTTCCTATCCCAGCATGGAGTCAAGGTCACAAAACATGCGTGACATTCCTAACTAAGGGCAAACGTATAAATATCCAATGGTAAAAATTCAATCCTAACTAAGGTCAAACGTATAAATATCCAATTAAAAATTCAATGCTGTTCAATTAATGCTGACCCTTCACATATAAGGTAATCTTTTATTTTTTTTTGTTTGTATAAAACATTTCAAAAGGGATGTTTAGAGTAAGACCTAAGAAGGCAGAGGTATCCATTCCGCCAAAAAACATCCAAAAGGTAATCTTTTACTTAACCACTAATATCTTTATAATATTTCTTTTCATAATAATTATAATAAATAACATTGAATCGAAGCATCTGTAATAGCGTACTCCATTGATATTTCCTCTCATAATAGTTATTAAATAACAATGAATTGAAGTAGATGTAATGTGGAAAGTCAATAACATCAATCACATGACGTGAATTTTGTGGAGCAGTCTCGAGATGACAAGTTATGGGATGAGGACCTTGTAGAGCCACGAGGACAGTGAAGAACAAACTTAAAGGGTATACATGACTTATAAGTCAAATATAAGGTTTTAACTATATGACAAATCCTATTTGATTTTTGTGTTTTGTATCAGCTCTACTTTGAGGTTCACTCTAGAAAAGTTAGTAAGATAAGTGGTTGAGAAATGTCATCTGTTTAGTGTAGTTTTTTATATAAGAGATTTAAATAGGTTTTATGTTTGATCTTAAAATAAGTTGAAATGTTATTATAAACTAATATATATCAAATTTTACTTTAAAATAATATAAAAATTATGTTTGACCCTAAAATAAGTGAAAGATTATATATATAATAGTAGATGTTTGAACCTTATAAACTAAAATATGTATAAAAAATAATTAGAGATCCATATTTTTTTGGTTCATAATAAAAGATAAAAAAAAATCAACTATTTATATTAAAGGGTGTTATAAAAAATTAAAAGAAGATAAATTATTTATTTTTGACAAATTAAAAAAGGTGTGAGCCATTTACGACGGTTGTGAAGGTGTGGAGTCCAGGAGAAAAGTACCTTTACATCTTCAAAATGTTTGTCGTATTCATATATTTACCCTTATAAATTAAAATATATTAAAAATAATTAAAGATTCATAACTTTTGTGTATGATAAAAACTAAAATCTTTTTCAACTTTTCATATTAAAAGGTATTATAAAAAAATTAAAAAAAAAAAAACCTATTTATTTTTGAGAGATTAAAAAAGGTGTGACCTATGTAGGGCAATTGTGAAGGTGTGGGAGTTCATGTTAAAAGTACCTCTACATTTTCAAAATATTTGTATTATTAATATATATGGTACATTTTTTTTTTAATGAGGAACCTTTTTATATATATGATTCAAATCTCTCCCCTCACATATATGGTACATTTTTTATGAGTCTCTTCAAAATGTTTATTTTATTAATATATTTCATTCATCTTTGATAAGTTATTAGGCTATAAAATGATAAAGAGTAAAGTAGTTTTTAACATCTGGAAAGCCATAGGTCATATGAAAATGTTTGTCTTATTAATATATCTAGTATATTTTTCATGAGTCACTAGGCTATAAAATGATAACAAGTAAAGTAGTTTTTAAATCATAGGTTCATATGAGACGACCTTCATAAAAAAAATAATGGTTAACCCTATGGTTATCTAATCATACTCTGATTAGCAAAGCATGGTGTACAATCTAACTGCCTAAAGAATTCAAACTTAGAATCTCTACTATAAATTCTAAAATCTCCATTGTTAGGTCACTATAATATGCATCTTCATATGATAGGTACATGCACCAAAGAACATTATATTAATAAGTTTTATAATTTCTTTAAAATTAAATATTAATAATAATATAAAATTTATAAATATTTAATAATATTTTTATTCTTATTATATTATTAAAAATAAAATAAAAAAAATTAAACATTAAAATTATATTAAATAATTTAGATTTTTATAATTATGTGATTTTGTATCATAATAGGCATAAACTAAAGTCAAATAACAACTACAAGTTATGTCAACTACAATTGCAATTCAATGGATTTAGATCAAGCAATGTGAAATAAGGAGTTGTAGTGATTTTCACTACGCGTATAAGATTGATCTTAGGGAATCTCTAGGGAAGAATATGACGAGAAAAAAAAAAGCAAAAAAGTGAAGACAAAGAAAGTCTAATAAAAATAGGTATTATTTTGCAAAAGTCTCAACCAAGGAAAAAGAAAAGTTTCGACAAACCACATTGTTACCTAAAGCTCTAAAAAATGCAAAAAGGGGATCAAAGGTTCTCAATAGCTCCTACCAAGAGTAGTAAACAAAAGTTTCGATGGTCAACTTGATCGAAGGATATTGAAAGTTGATGATCAATGAATTTTTTTGAGAGACGTGGGGAAAGCAAAATATCTTAAGGTGAAAATTTTAAACACAATGAAGGTCGAAGCAACAAAAAATTTCGAGAACTAGATCAACCATAAAGGTTCAACAACAAAAGAAGTCTATCACAAAAACTTGTGATATAGGCCAAGCTCAAAATTTTATGAGAAGTCCAACATGAAGTGATGTGTAAAAGTTTTGACAAACTCTTGTTTTGAAGAAATAACGGAGCAACTAGCAAAAGATAATGGATCATATTAAGATGCAAGAGATTAATGCCAAGGCATGAGATCCAAAGAAAGGTAGATGAGCTGAGTTAATGAGCCATCAATAAGAAGAATTAAGGATAATCTACTAGTATTTCTTGGATTGAAAAATTCAATAAAAGTGGGTAACCATTAGAGGTAGAATCATGGTAGTCCTAATAGTAGTGATCTTGAGTCTGAAAAATATTAACTATAGAAGGTGTCTTCGTTCAATTTTTTAGGATCCTTAGGAAAATAGGTAAAATTATCAAAATGCTCCTACATAGTTTTGGAGGGAAAATCCCCTCAATTGTATATATAAATAACATTTGTTTTAACATTGTAAATGATCAACGAGTTGTATAAATTTTCCTTCATTTTATCTATATAACAACACCCAAACCCTGGGTTACATAGGAATATGTTTTGAAACCCTTATTTTTGGTAGAACTTATAATTTTTCATGTTTATATATATACACACACACTAGAGACCACAACTATTTAGTTCTTTCTATTCCATTTTCTTTATATATGTGTGTATATTGGAGTCCATGAAATATTAATTTTTGTCTCATTTCCTTTATATGTAACCTATACTTCATTATGCTGAGAGGAGGAAGTGTTCCTTAAGTGTTGTTCATTGCAATTCATGCGTACAAGCATATTGTTGTTATAAATTGGAATCTTATCTTGATCTTGGCACATTGTCACTTGTTAGCTTAATTTTTTTTCTTTTTTCTATCTTTGTTTCCTACAATTTATCTGACCCTTTTCTCCCTAAAGTTGGTAGATTAGGATAGAGTAGGAAGTGAACTAAATATCACATCTTAAAATGAGTCAACCTTGTAAAAAAACCCTAAAGGCACCCAATTGAGCTAAACCTCGTGCTCTTAGAGTTGTCTTTTTGTGTCACTCTACATGAGAAATTATAGTCTCAACCATCTAGTCCCTACATTCAATGGCCAAGATAATCAAAGATGAGAATCATTTAATGACACACCTTGCTTAACCAAATTGATTCATATTTTGGTATCACAATAAAAAAAACTATAGCCTAAGACTCTGGTGAGGATCCCTGTCTATCTACTTGTGTGAAGTATCAAAAATATCAGTTGTGACTCTGCTTCAGATGAATATCCAAAAAAAGGTACATTGAAGGCCATCAAATTGAGATTTTGGTGAAGATAATAGTCTATTAGCTTGAGGAGCACATGTTGTATTCACCTAGCGACTCCACTCCAAACAAAGAATCCAAAAGTGTATGAACAAGATACCTTCTCTTTGATTCTTTGCTATCACCAATCTTCAAGTGTTGCTCCCACCACTTGACACCATTCCACAAGGAAGATCTCAAGGACATAATATGGATGCTCCACCACCACCCAGATCATTCCTATATTAGAATGACAAAGGTCCCTTCAGACCTCTTGCTCTGCATAAAGTATGGGATAAGATACCAACATTTGCTCTAAAATATCTCTCATATTTTACTAGGGAAGACTTGATGACTTCGATCAAACACCTAAACCATATGATGAGCCTATATGCCCCTTATAATGTATTAGAAAAAAATATAGATCTAATATTGTTGGTGACCTCATTCAAAGGTAAGGCTCGCGAATGGCATGTTGTGCTTCAATCTCACTTGATTGCTAATTGGGACCAACTTGTTACCTTATTCAAAGAAATATTTAGAGATAAGGTGAATGGGGTGTCTCTCTTGAGGTGATAGATAATTTCAACCCCAATTTTATAAGGTATGGCATAAAATACTTAAAGAGATTTGTCCTCCCCCATGTATGATATTTATTACTATTATGAAGGCCTTAAATTTTGAAATTTCTTTGATGATTATGACCATAGGTGGAAACTCCCTACCAGATACTTATGGCATAGCCATCCAAGTTGAACATGATTCGATTCAGGTTGAAAGGTTATATCCTAGGCCACCTATGTCTTTGTACCCCAATGTGAAATATCTATACATGCCTCCCCCAATAATCCAACCAATAACTTTCCTACGAATGTTAGTCTCACTTGTAGTAACTCATGTCTCACCTACTCTAGTGCCATATATTCTAGATAACTTAGAATATGAATCAATGAAAAAATACTTAGATTGGTCACCAAAAAAGTGTTGTCTATGAGGAGGCAATAAAATACCTATAGATATTATTACTAGAATAACCCAAGACCTCCATTTTCATAAGGAAACCAAGGGAATAGAACTTAGTTCAATGGCTACTCGAGACCCTAGTTATAGGATACTAATTGATAATAGAACAAAAACCAATATATAGTACCAGTGTCAACCTCTATATAACAAGATCCTCCTAATAATGCTAGGGAGATAACTCTCATTCAAAAAAACTATGTAGAGGAGTTTGTGTCCTAATGCTACCCAACTTCGAATACTTTCTTGACACATGTTTATCTTGAAAAAATTTCCCAACCCATAGTAGTTATGTTAAGAGAAATGATACCTTCTAAAGCATCTATTTGTTATTTAGGGAATGATGCCTAGATGGAAAATCAACCTGTCCCTCCCACCCCCTTCCTTGAGTCAAATTACACTCATACAAAGAAAATCCTAGTCACTTGGGATGAGGGAGAAGTGTACATAGTATTTGATAGAGCCAGTAATCTAATAAGTTCCAGGTCATAGGTCCAATTAGACTATCACTAGAGCCAATAAGTAGGTAATGGAAGAGTAGAAGAGATATAACCAAATGATCTCAAAACTCTAGAAATGACCAACTAAGACTAGGAGTAATCATTTCTTAGTAATATCATCAAGGTAGGATGTATGAGAACCTCTAATGGTGAACAAGATAGAACCCATAAAATTTCCTCACTCAACTATAGACAAGCCTAAGGATAAACAATTATCAATTGCTCCTCTAAATACCAACTCCCTTGGATTATTTAGTGTGGTTTACAATTTGAAGAAATATATTATGGTTATTCACATCTGGTATATCTTACCCATCCCTAAACGAAAATTATATTTGAAGAAGGTATTAGAAGAGCAAAAAAATAAAGCACGACAGAAAACACCTACAAGTTTGTAAATATTGGCTCCAAGAATAAGTAGGCCTAAACCACCCTCTTTCTATTTATATTTAATCTAAAAGGACAAGTTGATTCATAATTGCATGATAGATTTATGGGCAAGTTCTTTGGTCATGCTAAAAGGAGTGGCAGATGCATTAGATTTGCATCACCAACCTATAAACAAAAGAGTGGTACAACTAGACAATAGTGCAATCTAGATTTTGGAAGTGGCAAAAGAAATTTCTCACCTTGTATGCTTGTCTAAGTCAGAATGTCACATAAGGCATAGCAGTAATTGACCTCCCTATGTCTTTTGGTATTTTCTTATCCAAGGATTTTACTTCTAAAATGGGATGATATTTATATGTGGATTGGTCCCTAATGGTCTTAAGGACCTATATGGTACTAGAGTTAAAATTCCACCTAAGACACTTTATTTGCATCATGTAGAGAACTTACCATCATCTGGATTAAACACCAAATAAATATTGATAAAAGAAGAATGGACTAAATTAGAAGTCTCGAGGGATGAAATGCACCTATTTACCTGATATGATTAGATGGACCAATGGGAAATCGATAATTAGGATCCTAACCCCCATCAAACATATTGATCCATAGGCATGAAATGAAGCTATAATAGATTCATGATGCCCGACTCAATAAGGGTCATATATAAAAAATAAATAGCTAATAGGATTTTTGGAATTTTCGTTCCTCAGTAAAGGTTTCTCTCAACCATCAACTATTCTACGCGATCGTATAAAGAGTTGGAAAGAAAGATGGACCAAGTAATTATTTGTACTATCTAATTTTTTTGGTTAAAAAGGTCCAAGATTCATTTTGCATGGATTCTTTGCTAAAAAGAATGATAAGGTTAAAAAAAAATGGTTAGCAAACTAGGAAATGGGAATTCCAACAAAAATAAAATGATTGTTTAACGTACGAAAACCAATGGATCGTGTTAAACACCAAAAGAAAGCAATAACTATAAAATTCTAAAGTATCCAAGAAATAGCACAATTTTGAAGAATGAAGTCATGATAAATGCAAGCCATTTGATCAAAGTCATTCAATGTAGAACATTCAAATAAAGGGTAGCTCATGCCAAACATAAGAAATGAGTAAGAGAAAAATTGTCACTTCCACGTAGGTGGCCTCGTAGGTTAACATTAATGATCCCATATTGTAGGCATCTAATTTTGCTCCCTAGATCAACCACTCAGCATGTCGTCCATTGCACATTAGACCAATTTGAACAAATCACCTTTTGTACCCAAATCCGGGGGAAAAAGACCCTATCAACTTTGTCCTTCCCAAAACTTGACCAAATGACCTCTAAATTTCACAAAATTGGTAGCATTGAAAATTTCTTAGAACGATATTCCCAACAAGACTAGGCATGGAAAATTTGCAATTGGTGTAAATTGCATTGAAAGATTTGCCCCAAGGGTAAATTTGACTTCTCACAACAAATTTGACCCCCCTAACTTTGATCTTCATAGAACTAGGGCAAATCAACTTCAAATTTCACAAAACAAGGTATTGTCAAAAATTTTTGGAACTCTTTCTAACAAGTATAGCCACAACACATTTACACTTACAATGAATTTGTACCAATAAATTTGCAAAACCACTGACAAAACCCCTAGTTTTGGTGGCATGAATCCAATTCACCATCAATTCCACCACTTTATGTTTGATCATCTTAAAATTTGCACCAGTCTATCTAAACTTTCAATTAGAGGTAGTTAACTTAGCAACCACCTCCAATTGCCCATGCAACTTCCAATTAGAGGTAGTTAACTCAATAATCAACTTCAAACTAATGTACACAATTACCAATTAGATCTAGTTAACTCCTTAATCCACATCTAATAAAATCTACTACTACCTAGTAGATCTAGTTAACTCCTTAATCCAGATCTAATGAAATCTACTAACTACCAATAAAGGGAAGTTAACTTCCCAATTAGCCTCCAATCAAATCTTGCAACTACCAATCAAATATTGTTGACTCCATGACTTATGTCCAAAAATTAGAAGTTAACTTAACACCTCATATTCCAAAAAGTTGTAGAATAGGATGACTCACCTCCCAAAAAGTACACACATCAAGTCTCTCATTCTATTGTATCTTTAAAATCTTTCTTCTCCTTTCTTGTAGTAGCCCAAGTAAGCCTTGTCTAGTCTCTTCATCTTCTAAATTGAGGAGTGCAACTAGTATTCTTGATATATGAGGTTCTTCCAAGTGTATATAAATGAATGGATTGATGTTTAATATTTTCCCTACAATTCCAATTTACACTTGCCCAATTCAATTTTTGAACATCTTGCACATGACAAATTACACGATCCTCAACTAGGTTGTTGGATGAACTATTTTTTTAGCCTTCTAAAGATTCAAATAGATGAATTATAAGTTGAAATTTGGTAGGAATGTAATATATATAAGTGGATGATTGAATCATTCTAATAAGAAAAATAAATTTAATATACAAAGATAATGAATGTGTACTTATTTTAAAAAATGATCATTGATATGAAGATGATCAACACAATCAGATTTATTTTCAATCCTATGACCTTCTATTCTATTTAGTATATTTGCTTACAAAAATATTAAAAACAGGACTAATTGATAGAAAGGGAATGAAAGAAATAGACACAATCTAAAATAATAGCATTCACCCATAATGATTATAAATACAATTGAAGCAAATTCTTCTATATATTAATTTTTTCAAAAGATTACTTATAGGGATGAAAAGGATTTAGAATAGGTTTATAGTTTAAAAGAGTTGCTCCAAATACCAAGGAACAAAACACTTATATAATACACTAAGTGCTTATTTATTTTGTTTTATTAAAATGATAACTTTTACATTCTAAAATTAACATCAAATTACTATATAACTATCAAAGGCTGGATAATAAGGAAAGAACTAAACATGAACCAAGAGAATAGTGAAGCATTGAGTAAGTTGAAGGTAAAACTTAGATCATATTATATAAGTTCAGAGATGCAACAAGATTCATTGATGTGGGGAGCCACCCAAGATGGTGAATTTAATGTCAAATCAGCTCATGACTTGATTGACCTACCTATAGAATATGGTTTTCCATGGAAGAGAATATGGGGGGTATAAAGGTTCTATTCAATCTAGTCTCATATTCTATTTTAGGTTTGGTCAAAAACTTTATTATCTTCACATTTTACTCAATTGTTTGTACAATAATTTACATGTTTCTCCCCATTATTTTTTTCTCCTCCTTAAATATTATCCTATTCCTTTCCATCCATATTCCCCAAGCATAGTGGAAATAAATTAGATTCCAAATTCCATTGAGCCTAGGATTGGTGAAAGGCTTCTCCCATTGCTCTAACCAAGCTAGCATGGTATTCAATAAATCCCACACTATCCCCACATTATTTATTAGTACCTAAAGTATATTCAATGAGTAGTCACATTCTAGGAAGATATGTTGAATTGAATAGTCTTTACTTGTAGAGGAAGCCTCTATTTCGATAGTGAATTCCTCTCTTTTGTAAATTATCTATAGTCAATATCCTATTTTGAGTAGCTAGCCATAATAAGACCTCTTGTTTGGGAATTTCTTTCTTCTCCCATATTATATTCAATGGAAAACCATAATATTATTTTGAGTAGCCAAACAATAGGGGAGCACTACAAGAGGAAGATGTAAGGTAGATACCCCCAGGAGAGATCCACCTAGATATTTTTTGATTAGTTCAGAAAGAGTAGCTTTTGGAAATTACATAGTCCTTGAGGTTTGTCATAGGGATCAGAGCAAGGGGATGAAATTTTATAAAAGTGGATCTAATGGATTTGATTGTGGTTTTAACCATAAGTATTTTTTCATTATATTTGCAGAGTTTGGAGTTAAAGCCAGGGTTTTTATGAGTTTGTTTCTCCATAGGAATTGGAGTTAATGTTTTCTAGGTTTGTTTCTCCATACAAATTGAAGCAAAGGGATGAAATTTTATAAAAATGATCTTGTAGATTTACTAGTATTCAACCATAGGTGATGATTTCATTACATCTATAGATTTAGGAATTGAAATTGGGGTTTTGTGGGTTTGTTTTTCCTCAGGAATTGAAGCCAAATTTTTTCTAGGTCTACTTATCCATAGGAATTAGAGATAGGATTTTCTTGAATTTTTTCCTCCACAAGAATTAGAGCCATGGTCTTTTGTGTTTGTTTCTCCACAAAAATTAGAGATAAGGTTGTTTGCGGTTTATTTCTCCATAAGAATTAGGACCATGGTTTTTTTGGGTCTTGTTGGAAGTTTTGCCACATTCAAATTTTTTTGTAAAAACTTCTAAGTATAAAATATAAATTGTGCATTGTCACTGGTCTCTTTAACTTTTTTATTTTTTCACTGATTTGTTTTGGCATTTTCACTGGTATAAATCCCTCTTTCAATGCTTTTGCCAGCGAAAATAAGTAAAGATTGTTTTCACCCATAATCATGTATTTTGAATGGTCAAAGTCAATTTCACCTTTCTCTTCAGTGATATACCTTTTTCACTTGGTTTTGAGTGAAAACTATGGTCGGGTGTCCATTTTTGCCACATTAAAATTTTACCAAAAATTTTCCTAAGTATGAAATGAATTTCTCTAGCGAAATCATATTTCGGGTAGTTTCATCCCTGTTTGCAATGAAATTCATTTTCGCCCCTAGGCCTAGCGAAATCACTTTTTGGCAATTTCGCCAGCGAAATTCCATATTCACCTCCAATGCCAGTGAAATTCTATTTTCGGGTAAAATTGCTGGCCAAATCCACTTTCGACAAAATTATCAACGAACTTCGTTTTTTGTCCAAATTTCAGTGAAATCCATTTTCGCTCCAATTTTTAGCGAAATACATTTTTCAGTACGTTCTAGGAAAAAATGCTAACGAGAGCACATTCCATACGCAAGTCCAGGTGAAAGCCTTTCTGCGAAACTGGGCATAGGTACCAGTGAAAATCCTTTTTCGGGCAGTAGTCACAGTGAAACTATGTTTCCAGGTAAATTCGCAGCGAAAACCCATTCCAGGTGAAGTCATGGTAAAGAAGCATTTTTGGGTGAAATTGCTAGCGAAATCCCTTTAAATTTTCTTTTTAGTCTACAACATGGCATAATTCCATTTTCGCCCCTATTTGCAACGAAATTCATTTTCACCTCCACGCCCTGATGAAACATATTTCTACCATTTCCTCCAGGCAAAATCATCTTTGATGGAGCTTTTAGTGTAGATCATTTTTGGAAAAGTTCAAGGATTGATAAATTCAATTCTTATGGCAAGGGAGTTAATATTTCCAGAATTATTGTTTAAGGATGGCCAAAATTAAATACTCCACCCTTGGTTTTGAGGTGTCGTCCACTATGGTGGGTGCTCATTTTTGAGGCACTGTCATGAAGGTGAAATTTCTACCAATAATTCTTGCTAAGTTCCAAGACGCTCTCTGCTAAAGAAGGATCACCGCTTCCCAAGGCATTCATTGATTCATTCGTTGCTACTTTTGAAAAGAATTTTGTTGTTGACCAAGCTATGATCTGCCACCATTTGCTTTAATGCTCATTCAAATTACAGAGACACAATCCTCTATAAATAATAAGAAATTTGATGTAAATGAGAGAGGAACATTTTTCTAAAAAACTCTTGAAGTTAAAATTTTTGCATCAATTGAAAGACTTTGGACTCTGGTTCCTAGATTAGTTGTATATGTGATTACTTTCTGCATGTCATTTCTATTATATTCATGCCTTTGTTAGGTAGATTAAATTTTGCATTTGAATTTAATTTTTGTAAAGAAGTGAATGTTGAAATGTTAATTGGAAGTCATATTTGCAATCAGTGATTGGTTCCTATGTTGTTCTTTCGGTTAAATGTTGATTAAAACTTGATGTGGTTATTTAGTTGTTAGTTCATCCTCACTTTATTTTTCTGGTGTATAGCCATATTTCCCATCCCTTTTTGTTAATTTCTCTTCCTAAGATTTATACCAATTTTTAATATTAGTAAGGGAACCAACCCTCTCTAGATATTGGATCGAAGGACATCTCTTTCCTTTGGCCTTTCAATATTGGTCGGGTCTAGGATGCATAATTTTATACTTAGGCAGATTCATGACCAACAATTTTTGGCACGCCCGATGGGATACAAAAGTTCCACCTCAAGTAGTATTAAGGTTTAATGTTCATATTTTACTATTTTATTAAAACATCTAGCAACTCAGGTTTACCCAAAAGCCTCTGAATGTGAAGTTGGTGAAAGATTTACTACATGATCACAAGATCGAACGCCCAAAATTTAGAAAATTTCATCGATTTATTTGAGCTTGACACTCAATTCTTAGGAGAGCATCCTAGATTAGTCTCTCCAACTGTCCCATCAGGTGTAACATCTTCACAAGTAGCTGGTGTGTTTTATGTTCCTTCATGTCCTTCTAGTTCTACCACTATCTTTCCTCCCTGAGCAAATCCTCCAGTTCAAATGGCCCAAAATCCACCACCACCATGATAGTTTCCAACATGGAACCATTTCAAAGCTTTGAATATTCAAGCTCAAAATTTGATCCCACTAACGACATTGAAGGCTTTTCCTACATATGATGGTATGGAAAAAATAGCTTATGAGCATGTTCAAGATGTGGCTTCTTTGGTGACTATTCATAGAATCATAGACAAAGATGTCATGGTCAGATTGCTCATGCTCTCTCTTAGAAAGAAGCTACTTTATTGGTACCAGTATTTACCACCTGCCACTATTGCCACATGGGACAAGTTGGCTAAGCTAATGATAAAAGGCTTCAATGAGCAAGCGGATCATGTTTCCCTATTACATCAATTCACTAATATTCAAAGGTACCCATAGGAGAAAATTATTAACTTCAATGTTAGTTTCGCTTGAACTTGACAGAGAGTTCTTGACGGGCTCTGACCGACTCCTGAACAAGATGCATTTTATTATCTTTGAGCCTTCAATTTTAATATTAGCATGGTCATCTGTTAGTCCAACATTGATACATTTTTGGCCTTGTACTTCATTGCATAGAAGGTTGAAGCTAATTTAATCGCTATTAGTAAGCTCCCATCGAAGATGGTGATGCCTATCTTTCCTGATCTCCCATAATATTTATATTCCAATGCATATTCTTAGTCTTTATAAATATCCCCCATGTATCAGATCCCTTCATGGAATCCTAGTTCATCTCAAACCTCGATAGTTTCTATCTTGTAATTGCCTACTTTAGTTCCATTCCCAGCATTACCATCTCTGCCAGTACCAGTACCATTACCAACTCCTCTAGCACTCTCAAATCCTGATCCTCAAGAGAAGTTATTGCAAGAAATGCAATCAATGAACTTGGTAATGAGAGTGATGACCAATGAGATCATAACTATTAAGAAAAGGTAAGTTGAAAGAGATTTGCAGCCTAGGAGATTTCAACCTCTACCAATCACTAACGAGCAAGTAGATTCGACCAACAAGATGCCTGAAAGGAATCCAACCATGTTGAAAAATAAAGAAGCTGGCCCATCAGACAAAATGTATTGGTGTTCTACCTGCAATGATCCGCATGGCAAAGAAACTTGAACTACGTGTAGACATTGGTAGATAACTCTTTCAACAATCAGATCAACATGATTAGATAAGCCGATCATAATTTTATGGTTCCTTTCATAGAACAAGTTTTAGTTCCCATGAGAGATGGAAAAAAGCTGATCACAATAGATCCAGCTAAAATGGAGCCATTGAAGGTACCTACTGATTCGAAGATGCAGAATAAGAGAAAATAAGCACAAGCGAATGCGCCTATTCCAGCACCCAAGCCAGATGCACATGTCATGTAAAAATATCTCTTGCCTTCACAAGTGAAAGAAATATTACAAGCAAAGGCTTCAACTTCACAACCTCAAACTAAAATGAAAGAACATGCCAAGGAAAGGCTCAAATACCCATCCCTAACCAAGCGATAGAGGGTGGAGGCCACACAACAATATCGGAGCAAGTATGAGGTTGTTGATGAAAGAAGGGAATTCAATCCATCCACGTACAACATTGTTGAAGAATTGAATAGGATTCCCTCTAAGGTAAGTCTCTATGATGCTTTGCAATTACATGGACAGGTTGATTTGTTGCAAGAATCCTTGAATTTTGTTAAATATAAAAATAAGAATCCCACTTAGGCTTTTTTAGCTCAGACGCTTACAACTTCAGCTACTAGAAAGAATAGACCACCGCCATTTTATTTGTCTCTCAGGATGGAGGGTTAGATTGTGCATAACTGCATGATTGACTCTGGTACTGTGACAACTGTCATATCGAAAGTGGTTTGTGAAGTTATGGGCATGGAGTATACCTATAGTAGCTCGAGAGTTTTGCAGTTGGATGGAACTCCTATGAGAATGATGGGTGTCATCAAAGATATCCACATTGTGCTGAATAAAATGGAAGCTTCTTAATAGTTTTTATCTCAACTAAAAAAAAATTATTACATGGTCTCAAATAAAGTGTATTTTTCCCCTAAACCATGGGCCACCAACCATTATTTTATCCCTATTTTTTAATTGAAAAATATGATGAGAAAAAAACCTTTAGGAAAAAAAGTCACAAAATAATTTGAATTCAATCCCTACTTCTACTTGATCCAATTTTTAATCTCCAAAAACCTTTACCATGATCTATGGAACTTACATATGAACCCTCTAATTTTAAGAACCATTATATCATGCTCAATCATCTCATCCTTGATACTTATAGTGTAACATTTGCTACTTGGATTGAAATTGCCATGTATTTGCTCTCTTGCTTATATCCAACTTGGACCTCCATACTTCCAACTAGGGCATCCTAATTTCTAACTAAGGCATCCTGACTTCCCATTAGGGCTTTCAAATATGACTTTCCTTCCATAATAGCTAATGGAGATTGCTCTTGGTCTGCACTCCCTCTTGGTTTGCACTCCCTCTTGGCTTGCACTCGCTCCCAACTTGCACTCCCTCTTGGCTCACAATTTCCCTTGTCTCTTATTTTTCTTGGCATTCCTTCGCTTGAATAATTTTTTGAAAACAATGTTCCATGCATTCGTGGTAAGGGTAAGCATTGATGCACTTCAGATAAACTCGTCGTTCTTTTTTCATGACTAATTCTTGGCTCACATTCCCTCTTAGTTCACAATTCTTGCCTCTTGTCTTGCATTCTCTCTTGCCTCACTCCCAACTTGCACTCCCTCCTAGCTCACAATTACCCCTATCTCTTCTTTTTCTCAACGTTTCTTCACTTCAAAAATGTTTTGGAAATAATGTTCCATGCATTTGTGGTAAAGGTTTGAATCATAGATGCACTATGGATGAACTTACCACTCTTTTGCCATGACTAAATCTTGGCTCACACTCTCTCTTGGTTCACATTCCCTCTCAGCTTGCACTTGCTCCCAATTTTTCTTCAAGTAAATATTTTAAATTCTCTTAAGATTTGTAACAAGAAGTGGCACTTGTTCCTTGATCGCACTTTATTTTCTACTTCTTGCTTCTTGCTCACACTTCTTCCTCACTTCTGAATTGCATTCACACTGCACTCACTCTCGGGTCATGTTTGCACTTGCATCCAATTGCACTCACTCTCGATTCACCATTAAAGTATTAATTGCTTTCTTTTACTTGGTAAGATTTTTCTTCATATGTTAAACATATATTTTATAAGGATTTAATGGTGAAGACTTTGAAACTTTAAATAAAAATTTAAGGTCTGAATCCAATGAGATAGAGTTATGCCATTTTTTTTTACACCATTAAAATATTAATTGCTTTCTTTGACTTGTAAGATTTTTTTTCTTTTTTTTATCCATAGGGGATTTGGTTACATTCATAGTCCTTTTCTACTACCAAGTAGGGTTCAAATCCTAGGGTTACCCCTAACACCTTTTCCACCTCGTTATTTAACCTGACATGAGGGGAGTACTATGGGCTTGGAATTGGTACCATCATTGTTAAGTTGGAACGCACTCAACAGACGTAAGTTAGACTACTACCTTTGCACAAACAAGCATACTCCAATATTATTTGTGCGAAGGTAGTACCATTATTATTTTTAGAAAACCATTAAAATATTAATTACTTTCATTTACTTGATAAGATTTATGTTAAACATATTTATTTTTTTAAATATTAATGATAACAATTTTTAAACCTTTATAAAATAAAATTATATAAATTTAAATTATCTTATATAATTTATAACTCATTTATGATTTTTGTTTTACAATCTCTTAATCTTTAAAAACTATTACTGGTTCATAAACTCTGGACATCTAGAAATCAAACTAATACATACATGAAGAGTCATAAACTCTAGACAATCCTTTTTTCTTAAAATAAAATTAGTATATTTTTGGTTTTTTTTAAAAACTTAAATTTAAATTTTCGACACAAAAGAAACCTAAACCCTTCCTATGACCGAAGATTTACCGATAGACTACAGGGGCTTTACAATCTTTTAAAGCCCATTTTTTTAGCCTGCCTAACAAGGCCTTTTTTGAGGGAGTCGATCGCATGGAATGAGGAAAGGGCTCCTATTCTTTCGTTATTGCATTCTTTATTCTTTCGCTATTGCATTCTTTATTCTTTACACTTTTCATAGTAAGACTTATCATCTTTAGGTTTGCCTTGTTCTAAAGGCTATGAAGTGCAAGGAATAACCTAAAAAACATAATCTTCTTAATGTTGCCTTATAAACCCTAAAGTTCAAGGATGCTCTTCTATAGTAATTACTTTCTTATTCTACCCAAAAATTCTAAATTATTATGGGTTTCCTCCAACCATTATGCTCTTGAAACCTTGAAGTGCAAGGGATAACATCTTTACCACTTTCACTTTTATTACTTGGAGAGGATTCAATACTAATTGAGGAAAATGAAGATGATTTACCTATAAACTTGACTTCTTTTGTTGTATTTAATTTGGGATTTATCACCATAGCTTCTTTTGCACCTTTAATTCCTTCTAAACTTGCCAAATGATACTATAGATAGACTTTCTTTACCTTTTCTTTTGGAGTGGAATATCCTTGATCTAATATAAGATTCTATTACTATATGATTTCCTTACATCATATTGAAGTTTATCTCATGGCTAGAATTTTTTGTCTCTTTCTTAATAGTTTTCACTTTGCAAACTCTTGCCATGTGTTCAGTCTCATAACATTTGTGGCAAAAAAATGCAATATTTTCATAATCTACTTGTTGATCCCATTCTCTTGATTCGGATTTAATCTTAATGGATTGTGGCAAAGATTTTGAAATATCCATAACAACACATATTCGAGTATATATAGCATGCTTTCGCTCCTTAGTAGTTGGTCCTTCCTTGATGAATTCTCCTAGGATATTTCCAATATTCTTCAAAACATCCTTATTTATAAGTTGATATGGAAGTCCAAAAAACCTAACCCACAATGGAAGCTTCTTAATAGTTTCTGTCTCAACTGAAAACTTTTCATTCCATGGTATCAAATAAAGTGCATATTTTTTGCTAAACCATGGGCCACCGACCATTATTTTATCCCTAATTTTTGAATTGGAAAATATAGTGAGGAAAAAAACTTTAGAAAGAAAAGTCACAAAATAATTTGAATTCAATCCCCACTTCTGCTTGATCCAATTTTGAATCTCCAAAAACCTTAACCATGATCTATGGAACTTACATATGAACCCTCTGATTTTAAGAACCATTATATCATGCTCAATCATCTCATCTTTGATACTTATAGTGTAACATTTGCTACTTGGATCGAAGAACTTGCCATGTATTTGCTCTTCTGCTTATCTCGAACTTGGTCCTCCATACTTCCAACTAGGGTATCTTGATTTCTAGCTAGGACATCCTAACTTCCCATTAGGGTTTTCAAATACGACTTTCCTTCCATAATAGGCAATGAAGATTATTCTTAGCCTACACTCCCTCTTGGTCTACACTCCCTCTTGGCTTGCACTCGCTCTCGACTTGCACTCTCTCCTGCCTCACACTCACTCCTGACTTGCACTCCCTCTTGGCTCAAAATTTCCCTTCTCTTATTTTTCTTGGTATTCCTTTGCTTCAACAATTTTTTGAAAACAATGTTCAACACATTCATGGTAAGGGTAAGCATTGATGCACTCTGGATGAACTCGTCATTCTTTTGCTTGACTAATTCTCAACTCGCACTCCCTCTTAGTTCACATTCCCTCTAGTTCACATTCCCTCTTGGCTCGCCCTCGCTCTCGGCTTGCACTCTCTTATGCCTTGCACTCCCTCCTACCTCACAATTGCCCCTGTCTCTTCTTTTTCTCAACATTCCGTCGCTTCAACAATTTTGTGGAAACAATGTTCCATGCATTTGTGGTAAAGGTTTGAAGCATAGATGCACTTCGGATGAACTTGCCACTCTTCTGCCATGACTAAATATTGGCTCGTACTCCCTTTTGGTTTAGACTCCCTCTCGCCTTGCATTTCCTCCTGATTTTTCTTCAACTAAATAATTTAAATTCTCTTAAGATTTGGAACAAGAAGTGGCACTTGTTCCTTGATGGCACTTTGCTTTCTACTTCTTGCTTCCTGATCACACTTCCTCCTCGTTTCTGACTTGTGTTCACACTGCACTCACTCTTAGCTTGTGTTTGCACTCGCATCTGACTTCACTCACTCTCGACTCACCATTAAAATATTAATTGCTTTATTTTACTTGGTATTATTTTTCTTCTTATGTCAAACATATATATTTTAAAGGGTTTAATGGTGGAGACTTTGAAACTTTGAATAAAAATTTAAGGTTTGAATCCAATGAGATAGAGTTATGTCATTATTTTTTTAAATGTCGATAAAATATTAATTGCTTTCTTTGACTTGGTAATATTTTTCTTCTTTTTTTATCCGTAGGAAAGTTGGTTACATCCACAGTCCTTTTCTACTACCAAGCAAGGTTCAAATCTTGGGATTGCCCCCAACATCTATTCCACCTCATTATTATTTAACCCGACATGAGGGGAGCATCAGGGGCTTGGGATTGGTATCGTCATTGTCGAGCTGGCACGCACTCAACGGATGTAGGTCAAACTACTACCTTTGCACAAACAATCATACCCCCAGGGTTTGAACCTAAACCTCTTCTTAGTAAGCGCCAGACCTTAACAATCCACCTAGCCCCTAGGGACATAACCTCTAGTTGTACCAAGTAAACATTTTAATGTAGCCGACAACACTGATGTGACATGCCCTCCGGTTCTATGAGGCTTGAGGGATTCAAATTGTGGTCTCCACCCTTCCAAGGGAGCACTTTGACCAATCGGCTGAACCCTATTCTTCTTATGTTAAATATATTTTTTTTAAGGGTTTAATGGTTGAAATTTTAAAACTTTCAATAAAATTCTAAGGTTTGAGTTGTACCATTATTTTTTAGAAGACCATTAAAATATTAATTGTTTTATTTTACTTCGTAAGATTTTTCTTCTTATATTAAACATATTTATTTTTAAGGGTTTCAGACTTTGAAACTTTCAATAAAAATCTAAGGTTTGGATCATGTGAGATAGAGTTGTACCGTTATTTTTAGAAGACCATTAAAATATTAATTGCTTTCAGGTTCAAACCTTGAGAGCAGCCTGTTTGCAAAGGTAGTAGCCTTCTGAATCCTTTGAGTGCGCACCAGACCGACAATGATGGTACGTGCTAGACTGACGATGATGGTACGAATCCCAAGCGATCGATTATTCCCTTCATGTCGAGTTAACAATAACAAAGTGAAATAGGTTTGATGGAAGCAGCCTTTGTGGTTTGAACCCTGTACTTGCCAGTTACTAAAAATAGTGTGATTGTGATCAACTCTCCTATATACCTCAAAAAAATATTAATAATTTCTTTTACTTATAAGATTTTTTTATATATATATTTATGTTAAATATATTTAAATTTTTTAAAATTTAATGATGAAAATTTTAAAACTTAATAAAAATCTAAAATTTAAATATTTTAAAATAAAATTATATAAATAAAAAAATTATCTTATATAATTTATGACTCATTTATGACCTAATTTTTAAAAACTGATTTAAAAATAAAAAAAAACAAACCCAATGCGTACATGAAAAATCATAAACTCTGCATATGTCATAGATACCTACCCAATACATACATGAAGAATTATAAACTCTAGACGTTTTTTTTTCCTTAAATTTAACGTCATAAGATGAGGTCACAAATACATCAGATCAGCTAAATAAGCCAAAAACCCTAGAGTTACGTATACGAGCAAGAATCCAATTCTGCCACGAAAATCTTCCTTCTGCCACGAAACCTCGAAATCTCACCTTTCCTTAAATGGTCATGCAAAGGACTAAAGGACTACCATGGGGAGGTCCTAGGGGGAAGGACTAAAGGACTACCATGGGGAGGTCCTATGGGGGAAGCGGGAGCCGGGAGGTTACCATTTCAAATTTCTTATTCTTTTCTTGGTTTTAGTTTTGAGGATTTTCGGGCGAATTTCTTGTTTTTCTAGGTTGGTATGCCTCTCTCATGTTTTCGGGGTTTTTGGGGCCTTCTTTGAGTCTTCTTGGGGTCTTTCAAGAAGAGTTTTTTCTCTTTTTCTTCGTGGGTGTTGTTGCCTAGTCGGATGAACATGGTGATTCCTTTTCGATGCGGGTTGGTGTTGGCGGGCTTCTTATTTTACTCGTTTTGGGAGATGGTTCTGTGGAGCTCTTTCCTGCGGGTTTTCTAGTCTTTGGAGAGAAGACCATGTGCTTCATTGTTGTCCATAGTGGTGGCTCTATTTTCTTCTCCCAAACTTGGCTTTTGGTTGTGGGTTTGGTTTCTTGTTACTCGGATGAGTGAAGTGACCTGGGGGATGTTTCAATGTGACTTTATGGTCAGGACCACATTTTTTAATGTTTGTAGACAAGAGATTCTTGCCGCTACTTCTGAGACGGGCTTTCAGTGGCGGGTTTTGGGTCTTCTGCTTTGGCTTAAAGGTCTTTTACTTGTCTGTTTCAAGGGTTTTCAATGGAACTTTTCTCTACAGTTTTTTTTGGTCTTTGGGAGAGACCTTGTGCTTTCTCGCTCAACTGTAGTAAAAGGTTTATGGATATTACTTCCTGGTCAGACAGTTGGTGGGGTTGGACTTTCTTGTTGATCTGGTGCAGATGATTGTTTGGTGGGCCCTGTTTGCAGTTTGTTTTTGTCTCTGAGGAGGGACCACATACGTGCTCGTTTGCTATAGAGGATGTGTTTTTGAAGTCAGTCTCTAGGTCAGATCTGCGTCAGTTTTGGGAGTGCCATGGGGAAGCTTCGTTGGGTTTATCTGTGCAATCCTTTTCTTTTTGCAGGGAGATCTCATGGCCTATGGAGACCGCCCTGTGTTGTTGTTCCAGTTTCCAAGCCTTCAGAAGGTACTCCTATGCAGGCTTTCCTTCTCTGTGTAGTTTCTCTCGTGTGGGAAACTCTGTTTCTTTCTCTTGAGCAGGAATTTTGTTTCAAAATTGAAATTTCCCTGTAACCGAGAAAGTCTTTCTTCTTTAAAAGTGTTTCTCTTGCTTAAGTCTCATAATTCCTGCCCCTATATGGGCATTTCCTGTGCGAAGACTTTCTTCTTTCTTCTTTTTGTATGTAAATTCGGTGGTTTCAGGGATCAAGAGGGTTCCTACCCTGTTTGCTCGTCCTAAAGAGACCCCTCGAGAAGTTTTTTTTTTCATTTTTTAACTTCGCTTGTTTGTGCGAAAATCCCTTACTTCGACGAAAGTTTTTCCTTTCTTGATTTCTTGTTTGCGACAACCTTGCTTGGACGAGAATATTTAAATTTAAATCCCTTGTGGATCTTGTGGATCTTGTTTCGTTTGAATCTCCTTTGAGTTTCTCATTGTAAAAGTTTGAAGCCCTTTCAAAACCCCTTTCACCAATAAAAAAAAATAAAACAAAAGTTACCACTACTAGCTTGGGGATCCCTTACTTTAGCAGGAGTTTTTCCCTTTCTTAATTTGTTGTTCGTGACAACCTTGATTGGTGTAAGATGGATCTTGTTTCATTTGAATCTTCTTTGAGTCTCTCATTGTAAAAGGTTCAAAACCACTTCCACCAATCAAAAAAACCAAAATCAAAATTACTACTACTAACTTTGTGATTAACTTAACTAAAAAAAAGTTAAAGTTAAAACTTGTGGTAAAAAATATAATAATAATAATAGTATGTTTTTAATTTTTATTTAAAATTTTTAAATTTAAACCTCCATTAAAAATATCAGATTAAGGATCCAATGATGGTAGCCAAGAGTAGTGAGGTTTGCTGTCGAGAACACCAACTTAATTTAGTGTGACAAACCCCCTGATCCAGGTTTAGAAATGCTTTTGTTTAAAGTTCTCAATATTTCCACCGAAATTTCTAAGCAACCAGTTCACATCAATGACATGATCAATACTAAGTGGAAACCTCCATCGTTGGGTTGGCTAAAAGCAAATTTCGATGGTTCATCTAAAAACAATCCTGGGGATGCTGGGGCTGGTGGTATAATTTGGGATCACAGTAGAAAGATCATCAAGGCCTTCATTGAAAATCTGGGGATTCAATCAAATAATTATGCTGAGGCTCGTGCCTTGTGGAGGTGTCTTGTTCTGTGCAAAGATTTTCCTAACCCAATCATCTTTGAAGGCGATTCCCTTGTGGTTAATCATGCAAAAGGTTCCTCGAAACCAGGTCGAAATATTCAAAATGTTATTAAGGAAAGTCAAGCCATTCTCAGACAGCTTCCCTTAAGTACAGTTCAACATGTCTTTTGTGAAGCCAACGTTGCTGCTGACACTTTGGCTAATTTGGCAGTAAATCAATATGATTGCATTATTTGGGAAGACTACTTTCCGGAGGATTTAATCAGCATTGCTCAAAAAGAAAATGAGCAGGTTTTTTAATAATCATAGAAATGCCAGCAAAGATGTTCTTTTCAACGTCATAAGCTGTTTTGTCAACACCGGTGTCTTTTCTTTCAAGTGTTTTTTCAACACTATTGTCAGTTCCAACAAAGGTGTTCTTTTTAATGCTATAAGGTGTTTCGTAAACACCATGTTCTTTTGTCTATGGTGTTTTGTCAACACCGTTTTAGGATCCCACATGTTTCCTTTCAAATTGCGGGCTTTTTCAAAATTTTTCACCTATGTGCAAAACCTTCTCCATGTTTTTCATGATAACCACCCCACTAAAGGCTTCATTTCTTTTTCCAAGCTCCTCTTCGACGTTGATGACAACATTATTGACGAGTTTGTTATTTCTTGGAATGATTGAATGGTTCATATTAGAGGGTTTCAAATTGAGTTCGTGGACGAAGCTGAAAATATTATTAGCTGTGCTGCTGAAGCCCTTCGTCCCAGAATCATCAACGATGTCTCGGGGGCGGTTGACCAACTCCTGGCAGCAACCAATATAATCAAGGAAGCTGAGGTCATCTTCTCTCTTAACATCAAGGAATTGCAGGATCTTCCGACATCGCTCAACACTCTTCTTGCTCATCAGCAAGATAATGCTACTGAAGATGGTGATAAAGCCCAATAATCTTGGGTTCTGGGTTAGTGGGATTTTTGAGTTTAGTTTATATTACTGAACCTTCCCTGTTTTGTCAGGTATATCCCTGATTTCTTTTTATTGTCGAAAAAGATTATTGAAATCTTCTGCTTTGTTTTTTGTGTTCCCATGAAACTAGCAAAACTCTATGAAAGTAAATAAAGATTGAAACCCTTCAACCCAACAATATTAATAAATTTTATTACCTATCAAAAAAAACAAACTTACTTGCAAATAGACTACAGGGGCTTTACAATCTTTTAAAGCCCGTTTTTTGATCCCCGGGATCTTTCATTGAAGTAGCCCTTTCCGAACAAGAGCCTGCCTGATAGGGCCTTTGTTGAGGGAGCCGGTCGCATGGAATGAGGAAAGCGCTCCTATTCTTTCATTACCGCATTCTTTATTCTTCACCGGTGACTTTCCAGTGAACGAGGCAGAAGATTCTGAGTCCTTGGTCATAGCTCTACTCGTCACCTGTGATTTTTAATTGGTCCGTCCGGACGCAAAGTCGTAAATGAAATCCTCATCCACAGGCAAAGTCGTAAATTCCTGCCTGACAGGACCTTGTCTTTTTGGTGGGAGGAGAAGGTACGAGGGAATGACGAAAGGACTCCTATTCTTTCATTACTGCATTCTTTATTCTTCATTGGTGACTCCATAAGCCCAATGGACGAGGCCGAAGATTCTGAGTCCTTGGTCATAGCTCTACCCGTCGCCTGTGATTTTTAATTGGTCTGTCCGAAGGCAAAGTCGTAAATGAAATCCTTATTCGAAGGCAAAGTCGTAAATGAATTCCTTATAGGAAGAGAGACCTGCCCTCCCTCTTATTCCGGGTATATTAAAAAAAAGTTATAATCATATATTGTATAATGTAAATCTCCCAAGGTTAACCCAGCAGGGAAATTTTAAGGGTGAAAAAGCATCTGATCTAGTGTTCATCCCCTTTTCTAAACATCTTCAGATTCAATGAACAAATCAAAACCCTAGTTTTGCAACCCGTGAGTCCATCCCCTTCTATATATAGAATCTCTGCTGCCCATCTCAGTGCAAATCTAGTAGGGTTCTCTCATAAGATTGAAGGTATTCAGTATTTTAGATCTTGATTTTTGATACAAGAAAATTAAAAATGGTTGTGAAGGTGCATGGGCCGCCATATTCATCCAGCACCAGAACCGTGCTTGCATGCTTCGTAGAGAAAGGCATCGATTTTGAAATTGTGCCTGTCGATATGTTGAAGGGAGAGCAGAAAAAGCCGGAGTTCCTGGCCTTACAGGTAATATGTCTTATTTATATTATTGGTTCTGGATTTTTGTATAAAAAATAGGAGATATGTCTTACTTTGCCTGTGCTTTGTATGTGTATCATGCAGCCCTTTGGAAAAGTCCCTGTAATCCAGGATGGAGATCTCACTCTTTTTGGTATGATATATATTCAGTGTATACGCTTCAATTTCTTTTGTATTTGAGACTATGAATGACATTGTTTGGATATTAAAAAAACCCTTGACCTAGTAGAAAGACACTATTGAATGTTAAGAAAACCCTTGACCTAGAAGCGAGCGCCCCTACTCAATGCCTGATTTATGGCTTTGCATGTGATATTCATTGTAGATTCTTGAACATCATGGGGTATTGTAGATTATCACCTGTTTAAAACATGATTTTGGTAGTGGAGATTGTGACTTTTTTTTTGTGGGGGTTGGGTATGTGCAGAGTCAAGGGCTATCATAAGGTACTATGCTGAGAAATATGCAGGCCAAGGGACTAGCCTGCTGGGGAAGACCTTGGAGGAGAGGGCACTGGTTGAGCAGTGGCTAGAAGTTGAAGGGCAGAACTATAATCCCCATGGTTATCATTTGCTGATGCAGCTGGTATATGCCACAAAGTTGGGTATGCCCCAGGATGAGGCACTGATTGACAAAAGTGCTGAGCTGTTGGGGAAAGTGCTGGATGTTTATGAAGAGAGGCTGTCAAAGAGCAAGTACTTGGCAGGGGATTTTTATAGCCTTGCTGATTTGTCACATCTGCCTTTCGCTGAGTTAATAGTGAATGCTACAGACAAGGGATATCTGATAAGGGAGAGGAAGCATGTGAATGCATGGTGGGAGGATATTTCCTCCAGGCCTGCGTGGAAGAAGGTCATGGCTATGGCTATATGAAACAAGGCTTTGGGCCGACTGACATGGTGAGTGGGGTGATTTTGATCCATCAATAAAGTTCCTCTACTCAAATATGTATTCAGTAATCTAGGAAGATGTGTTTGGTCCTTAAGGGACGGCGATAAGGGTTATCGTCCGCATATAAGTGACCCGTAATCAACCCAGTATTATCTCCCCTAGCAAACGATCTGGGAGAATGTTTAACCTGTATCTAGATGTTAATTAATAAGTATCTAGATGTTATAATAATTAATAAGTATCTAGATGTTCGAAAATTTTTATGGACCAAATGGGATGGGGAGGTGGGAATGACTGTCATTTCTTGGAAGCTTTGTACTCAGCCTAAGGCTTTAGGAGGTCTAGGCACTAGCTTAGATATAAAGGATATATATCTAAAAACATCAAGAGTTATCAATCTTGAGGCGCCTATCTCATCTCTTGGGGGTGTGATCTCCAAGATAGGTGTCTCGGGATTGATAACTTTCGGTGTTTTTAGATATATATCTTTTATATCTAAGCTAGTTTATTAAACAGTTGCAACGGTTGGTTAGTCGGCTGTTTTAGTTTAAATATTTTAAATGTTTGCAACGGTTGGTTAGTCGGTTGTTTTAGTTTAAATATTTTAAATGTTTTTGTTAATGTCGGATTTTTTAATAAAAAAAAAATTGTTTACGACGTGACATGTATGACCTCTTTGCCTCCCACCCCCTGTCTGCCATTGTAGGAATTCTTCTCGGTGTAATTATTGATCCTATTACCTAGAGCAAAAGTTTGGCTGCTAAATGGGTTTCTAGAGCCATCACTGGTGATGAAAATTGGAAACACCTATTTCGTTACAGAATCTCACTAGCTACTCACAAAGGTAAATGGAAAGATACCCCTTGAGAGGATAAGGTTCTTAATGCACCTTACTTTATGGTTAAAGGATCTATTCCAGTTACCCAAAATTGGAAAGCTTGACAATCAGTTTCTCATTTATTGGCTTGGAAGTCTAACTCTTTGAGACATGGTTTGAGCATCTGTCTAAATAGTCTTTGGTGGGATAAACTTGTGCTCCATAATGATAAACCTTTAGCTTTATGCAATGATATTTAAGGTCTAGCTTTTTTGAAGAAAAGTATTAATAGAATTTAAGATATTTGGGATCCGAGTAGTTGCTTAATTCTTACTTGGAACCAAATATGCAATTATTGTTCCCTTCCCTTTAGGTTCAAAGAGTCTTATGGTTTAGTTGTGGCTTCCATCCCTTGTGAGGTCCTTATGAAGTTGGAAACAACTGCCCATTATATTTGGAATGACTGGAGATGGCTTAATGGTCGTAGAATCTCTTCCATTACTTCTAGTTGGTTATACAAAAATCTTCTGTGTCCCCCTTCTTTAGACTCTAAGCTCAATTTCAAGTGGCAAGTGAATTTTACCAATGTCCAATGGTAGTTTCTTGCTACTCAAATTTGGAAAGCTCTTGTTGAATCCAAAACTCAACTTCTTGGATGGCGGATTTTGCATCAAAAACTTCCAACTGCTGAAAGTTTGGCTGCGATTTTACACATTCCCCCTCAATGCAAATTTTGTAATGCTTTAGAAACTCTTATTCACTTATTTTGGTTTTGTGACATGGCTAAATAGTTTTGGGATGTCTTCTACTCTTTTATTTTTTCCTCTTTCACTAGATCTTGGAAGCTTTCTCTGCTTGGTTTTTCTCAGTTGGATCAGTGCCCCAAACTCTGGGATGTTTGTAGACTCATCCTTCTCAAGCACATTTGGAAGTGCAAATGCAAAAAGGTGTTTATTAGATTTGCTCCTCCATGGGATATAGTTTTAGCAGACTTGACCTTTGATCTTTTGTTACATGTGGGATGCATTCATTCCTAAGTCTATGGAACTTCTAGCACACCTTGAGATGTTATAAACATACTTCATCGACTTTCTCATATGATTCAGGATCTTCAAAAGGTTCAAAAAGAAACTAATATGAAGGCAGTTAACAATGATAAGCAAGTTCAGGTTTTGATTACGTATATGTCTTCTTTGAAGACTTCAAAAGATATCACGGAAGACATGCCCATAATTTCTTCATATAACGGACTCTCCCACATATGAATGCTGATATCTGGTGTATTGCAACAAGATATAGCTATAGTCTTTTTTTTATTTTATATTAGCTTATTTTCTTATGTATATTCAGTTTTGGATGCTTTACTCTTGATCCACCTCATTTTGTTTTTTAGCCGGTGGACAGTACTTAACGAATTAATATAATCTTAGTTTTTTCTAAAAAAAAAAAAAAAAAAAAGATTTTATTCTTAACAAATGTATTTATGTTTTTTGTTATTAATTTCAAATTCATCCAAGTTGATATTCCATTTGTTTATCCACTTTTTGTTTCGTTTCATCCATGCTTTCTTTTATTTGTTCTTATCTTCTTCTCGTAACTTTAGTCTATCTATTTGCATCCATATATTCGAATTTTTATGCCGATAGGCGTCCTACAATGACATCCAAGAAGGTCAGCCACGCCGTAAACAATATTAATATTTTATTAAAAAAATCGACATTAAGAAAATTATCCACCGACATTAAGGGTTACGGTGGATTTAAAATATTTAAAAAATATTTAAACTATTTAAACTAAAATGGTGCCCAAACATAGATAGGCGCCTCGAGATTGATAACTCTCGGCGTTTATAGATATATATATTTTATATATCTAAGCTAGTTAAAAATATCTTAGAGGACAAACCATAACAATAGTCCGTGTAAGAAAGGTACCTATTTTTGGTAGAAGAATATCATATGGAACTGAATATTTTATTTTGAGTTTGTTTGTAGTTAGACGTAATCAAACCCTCTCTATTTGCCTCCATTTTGAATCTCATGTGGTGCTAGTCCATAATTCACACCCATATAACATCATTGGTACCACTAATAGCCCAAATAAAACCCTTTCAGTCTTCCAAACCCATATTCAACCTCTTTGGTTTTATTTTGTAATGGTAAAAAGTGCTCTTCATTCTCCGAATGCTCTATTCATTCCACATGTTTTGCAATTGAGCTTATTATTTAAGTCTATCACAAGATATTTGTACTTTTTTACTTCTTCTAGAAGATCCCCTTCAAAATAAAATTTAAATTGATTTTTTTTTAATTGAAGAAATCACGATCTTGGTTTTGCAAGTATTTACTTGCATGCCTAACATGTTCAAAGGCCTTGAAATGCTCTCTCAAACCCTTTTCTAACAAATTAGCAAGATGACGAGAATAATCCAATGGGAGTTGATTCCATTCCCTAACATTCCAGTCTTCTTGAAACTCAGAAGACCATTTTGCCAAACAATCAGCCAAACCATTCCATTCCCTGGGAATATGAACAAAGGAAATAAACTCCAAATGCTGAAATATTTGAATGATTTGCCGATACACTAACGCCAACTGCCAATGAACATTAGAAATATTGTGAGTCTTCAATAAATTAATAATAATATGAGAGTTCGACTCACAGATTATCTTTTGCCATCCCAGAGCATAACCTTTTTCCAAAGCAAAACGAATAGCAAGGGCCTCCATATAATTATTAGTTTGCTTCCCCTTATAAAAAAATAAAAAGAGTTGCACCACTACTATCTCTCCCAACACCACCAATACCTACATACCCAGGATTCCCTTTGGAAGAGCCATCAGTATTAATCTTAAACACCCCCCTGAGGTGGAGGATGCCATCTGCCATCTCTCTATACTTTTTGATTGAGACCTCTCCTCTCGATTGATAAAGAAGGATGAGGGTCAATCTCCACTAAAACCAGGTCCTACATCATCAAAATCTTAGACTGTTAAGACAAATCTTCTTGCTACTTTACATTCTTCACCATCCCATGTATTTTCCAAAAAGCTATCATATTTTTGTTTCCAACCTTTAAGACTTTTTGCAATGTCTTGATGTCTCTAAAATTATATTAGTTAACTCGAGGCTCTTAATGCCTTGCTTTCTTGTGTAATGTTCCTCCTTTTGAAAAATGTATTTTACTACTTGAAAATTAAACAATTTTCTTGGGTTATAGGAATTCCAAGAACCTAAGAAAAAAATTCAAAATTCATAACGAACAAATATGGGTTTCAAGTTTAATAAGAGACTGCATTTTTGTTGTCTAGGTTTAAGTTGTATCTTAAAAGAATCTTATAAATGCAACATAGAAACCTTCAAAACTTAATTTATTTGAATGTGGAAGGACTTTTTTTCTCCATTTGGTTATATGGGATTAAAACAAGTCCACACATATTGCATCATATAACCACACAATTGTATTACAACATTTTGGCAAATATGCATGTATTACTTGGCAAGATTCGAACCAAAATTTCCTCCTTGAAAGTTGAAGATTATAACCGGTTGAACTAAAGACATTTAATAATGTAGAAGAACAATTTAAGTTTCTTAAATTTCATATTTAAAATAATATTAGAAACAAATTGTAGTATTTTATATCTGATTTTTAAACATATAGTTTTTAGAAAAATAGTTTTTTAATAAATTATAATGTTTATTTTATTAAAATATATTTACATGTAATCATTTTAAGTAAATGAAATTGGAATATTGAATATTTATTTGTGAACACATATAAATGTAATTTTTAATGTGATATAAGTTTTTATATTTTTATTATCATTTTTATAGGTCAACAAAATAATACAAATTATTATTATTATTAGCAATGCATAGCCATTCATGCTGATAACGTTTTTATTTAATTTACTAAATAATTTTAATAGTTAAATATGTATGTATCTATACATAGTTTTAAAATGTCTTTATTAATCATAGGAGAAATAATGAAAAATAAATCAAATTTAAATTATATTTATGTTATAAGGGGGAAATAATTATCCTTTGAAATCTATGTAAAGACTAAGAGATGAAAAAATATGAAGATCTTTATATATATATATATATATATATATATATATATATATATATATATAAGAAAACATAAATTTGGAGGGGTTTTTTTTTGGTAAGTAGTGTTTGTATTTACAATGGGTTTTAAGAAGGATCCCAAAACCTGATTACATAAGCAATGGGCCTAGGGCATCAATCTCTTGAAACTGAACACCAAAACAGAAATCCCGCCTGGATGTAACAGTAAGAATGAAACAATCCCTCTCAGCGGGAAACAAACAAATAAGAAAGAAAGTAGTTTTGGAGATCCCGCCCAACAGGAAGTAGCCAAAAACCACCATCGAGAATATCCCGCCCAGCAGGAAGCAAAGAAAAACCGTTACAATAAAATCCCGCCTCGCGGGAAGCAGTCAAAACCATCACAAATAGTCCCGCCTAGCGAGAAGCAACAGGGAAATCCCGCCATCCGGGAAACCAGCAAAAAAGAAAGGATCCCGCCTCACGGAAAAGCGGCGGATTTGGCGGATCCCGCCTCGTGGAGAAACCATCCCGCCCACCGGGAAAACATTTCGTTCAGCGAGAGCCATCCTGCAGGAAGCCAACAGCCAGCACAGAGAGGATCCAGCCCATCAGGAAGCAACCAGAGAGCTGCACCACGAGGAACCCACCCTGGGAAAACAGAACACGAAGAAGCCTCCACGCGGGAATAACAGTAGCCAGGATCCCGCCGAGGATTCACAAGCAAAATGGGGAAAGAGGCCCCCCAAACCACCCCCAAAGCTGTGAGGACCTCGAGGGAGGCCCCAGAAAGCTGTCCAAACCCTAAACCGTCACCTCCATCGCATCGAGAAACGTAGGGGACCAGATCCACGCGAATAACCTACAAAAAACCCCAAGGGGAAGCCTGAGGGAAAAATGGAAGGGATCCCCAACCAAACAGGGATCCCTGGGAAGCACCAGTCCAAAAAAACAACCAAGGAAACCCTAGCCGACCGGGAGGGGCGCAGATAGTGGAGAAGGATCTCCCCTCAGGAGATCATCTACAAACAACCACTCCCCGGGAGGGATGACCTGGGTTGAGCCAGGGACCAGAGCCCTCCCCTCTCTATTTGGAGGGGTCTTTTTAATTTACACTTAATTTAGTCTTAAATTAAGAAAAATAATGTTGATAATGTAAAGGAAGTTAAAAATAAAAGGAGATGGTAAATTTAAACAATAGAAGATAGCATTTAGAAACCTATATATGAATATAGGGGTTTTGAGTAAGTTTTAATTAAGTTGTTTAAGTTGTTTTTTGAAGCTTGGATCTTGATCCGAGGATATTTCAATACCATCCTATCTTTGGATGAGAAAATGGGGGGAAATAGAAATCTGGACAAAAACACTGACCTCATGAGCGAATATATTGCAAACCTCCATCTTGTGGACATCAAACCAGATAATGGCCTTATGACTTGGTCTAACAAAAGGCAAGGCTTAGCTTGTATAATGGAGAGATTGGATAGGTTTTTGGTCTCTAAAAATTTCTTAATCCATGGTCACATTCCTAAAGTGAAGACTCTTAACAATGTTGGTTCGGATCACTGGCCGATCATGGTGGAAATGTGGAAAACCAATGTGAGTTTCTCTCCTTTTTGTTTTCAATTAATGTGGCTCAAAGACAGTTTCTTTAGACCTCGTGTGCAACAATGGTGGAAGGAAGGTAAGCCTAGGTATGGGACTAAGATGTTTTGTTTTGCCAAAAGACTGCAATACATTAAATCCAAAATCAAGACTTGGAACTGGAAGGAGTTTGGGGATGTTCATAAAAAAATATGAAGTTATTGCTCAAATTGAAAATTTGAATAAGAAAATCCATTTAGATGGCCTCATAGAGAATAGAAGTGCAGATGAAATTAAACTCACAACTCAGTTAGAGGAATGGGAAAAAAGAGAAGAACTCTTATGGAAGCAAAAATCTAGAATTCAATGGCTCAAAGAAGGAGATCAAAACAAAAATTTCTTCCACAAATATATTCTAGCTCGAAGATCTCACAACTTTGTTTCTTCCCTGAAATCAGATTCTGGAGATGTTATCTATACTTGGGATGGCATGAACTCTATTGTTGTCGATTATTTTTCCAATATTTTTGTTGCTACTCCTCTTGACTCGAATTCTCAACAAAATGTTCTTCAAGCAATCCCTTCTCTTATCACTTCTGAGGAGGAATCTATTTTGACTGCTCTTGTTACTATCAATGAGCTTCAACAGGTAGATTTTAAAATGCAAAAAGGGAAAACCCCAGGTCCTGATGGTTTTCCCATTGAGTTCTACCAAGAGTTCTGGGATATCCTTCATGCTGATTTAGTAGAGATGGTGGAAGAAGCTAGGAAAGCCAAAATTTTTTTGAAGGTTATCAATAAAAATTATATTACTCTTGTTCCAAAATCTCAAGAGGTTGGTCATATCTCAAATTTTAGACTTATTGCTTTATGTAATGTTCTTCTCAAAATCATTACTAAGATCATGGCAGAATGGTTGAAGCCTCTTTTGCATAAGATTATTTCCCCCGAGCAAGGGGGTTATGTGGAAGGGCATCAAATAGTAGATGAGATAGTTATTGCTCAGGAAGCCATCCATTCAATGGATATGCAAAAATCTCCTTCCATGTTCATTCGGTTAGACTTAATCCAAAGCTTATGACAGAGTGGATTGGCACTTCCTTATCAAATTTTTGAGGCAATTTGGTTTCTCTAAGGATTGGATGGATTGGATTATGGGATGTATCTCTCCAGTTTCCTACTTAGTTCTTATCAATGGCAGACCTTCTTAGTCATTCCCAACTTCTAGAGGTATTAGGCAAGGTGACTCGCTATCCCCTTATTTATTCATCATTCTTGTTGAATGCTTGGGTAGGACTATAACCAAAAAGAGGGAAAACAAAACCCTTGAGGGAGTTACCATTTCTCATGGAGCTAGACCTATCTCTCATCTTCAATTTGTTGATGACTCTACTCTTTTAGGTAAAGCTACAGTTAAGGAAGTTTCTAATATTAAGCAAATCATTAGTCGTTTTTCTAAGGCTACTGGGCAGTTGATCAATGATGATAAATCTAAAGTTATTTTATTTCACTACTCTACCAGATAGGAATCCATGGTCTTGGATAATTAAGATATAAGAAGACCTCCCTTTCGATCATTTATTTAGGTATTCCCATCATATTCAAAGGCATAAAAATAAATATTGGAATTGGTTGTTGGACAAAGTCAAGAAGAAAATTGAAAAGTGGACCAACAAGTGGCTTTCTTCTGGGGGTAGAATCACCTTGGTAAAATCAGTCCTTCAAGCTATTCCTATTTATGTTTCTTCCGTGTTGAATATCCCAAAGGTCGTTCTTCGAGAACTGGATCAAATCAATCATCGATTCCTTTGGAGTGGTACTAAGGAGAAAAGAAAATGGGCCTTGGTGAAATGGGACACTTTATGTCTTCCTAAGAATGAAGGAGGGTTAGGATTTCGATCTTCTTTTAATAACAACAAAGATTTAGCTGTTAAATTATATTGGAGGATGTTGCATAACCCCAATGCTCTTTGGGCCAATAAACTCCGTGCTATATATGCTGAGAACAAAAGTCCTAAAGACCTTGTTCGCTATCAACTTCCTACCAAAGGTTCTCCCATTTTAGCAGTTCTTAAGATTGGTGAGGATTTGATAATTTTTTATTTATTTATTTTGGATCATTCATAATGGTCAACAGGTAAATTTTTGGACAGATTCTTGGGATGGTCACAAGCCTTTGATAACTCAGTTTCTCGATTGGAGGCCTTGGATGGAGGAGCTTCATCGAGCTAATTGGATAAAGGTGGCTAATTACTATCGGTACCATACTGGTAATTCAAATGTTGGTAGATATTGGATCCCTATTGAGGACTGGCCTATTCAAATCCTAGAAAGGCAAAGACAAGATATCCAAGGCATCCTTCATATGAGATATCTCTCTTGGTCCCATGAAAAAGATTGTTTTGGATGGAACATCACTACTAAGGGTGAGTATTCAATTGCTCAAGGTTATTTGACCTTATGCCATAATAATCCCAACCAATATTTTGACATATTTTCTCAATTGTGGGCTCAAAAGCTCTGGCCTAATGTGAGGTTATTTACTTGTCTTTTATTGCATCGTAGGGTGCATACTGGTGAGCAACTTATGAAGTGTGGTTTTCATAGCCCTTTTAGATGTGAAATGTGTGAAGAGAATGTAGAAACTCTTAGCCATATTTTTATTGAGTGTACTTTATCCTCTGAGTTGTGGAGGAGAATGGCCACTTTACTTGGCTTACAATGGTCCAATTTTTTTACTTTTGAATAGCTTTGGAGGGATTGACCTAAACAAGAGGGTTTTGATCATTTTATTAGGCAGTTAGTTTGGATGGATTCTACCATTCTTATTTGGAATATATAGAATGAAAGGAACAACCAAATTTTTAATCAAGATAGGAAGTGTATTCACTATATTTGGCAAAAGACCATAGCCAACTTAGTTGAATCAGTCCATCAACTCCTTAATCACCCCCAAAAATCCCACCAAAGTTGGGATCAAGTGATGCAAATATTGAAGATTAAATATTCTAAGGGAAACCAACTTAAAGGGAATGTGAGTATTTGTAAGATGGATAGGACAAGAAATTGGCAACCTCCTCCTAAGAATTTTGGAAAAGTCAATACTGATGGAGCCTCTAGAGGGAACCCTAGAAAATCTAGTGCGGGAGGAATTGGTAGACTTTTAGATGGCTTATTGGTTTTTACTTTTGCTGAGAATTTGGGTATTCTTTTCAATAACCTTGTTGAGGGGTATGGTATCCTCAGAGGCCTTCAAGAGGCTACTAAGGTTGGATGGGAAAATGTGTTAGTTGAGTTTGACTCTCAACTCATGATTAATATTTTGAAGACTCCTTCTAAGAATCATAAGGTTGATTGGAGAATAAAAATAATTATTGAGAAGATTCAATTAATCCAGATGGGATTTTTGAAATTTGATTACAATCATGTGGTCAGAGATCAAAACAAGAGTGTTGATGCTTTAGCTAATTGGGCTTTGGACAAAGGTGATCTTACTTGTTATGGCCACCCTCCTAGATGGTGGGCTTCGCAAATAAGGGAAGCTCTTATTTCTATCATTTCTTTGGATGGCTCCAGTTCTAAAGGTACCTAGTTTCTTCTTGCTTTATTTTTGCTTCTCTTTGGTTGGCTCAGGTTATTTCAGTTCCCTTGCTCAAACTATTATTTCTTTTGTTTCCTTTGTTTATTCTTGCCTTAAAATTCTTCTGGTCTAGAAAGGTCATTGTTATGTTCATTTTTTTTTCTTTTTTTCTTTTTGTTTTTTTTGTTTAGTTTTTTAAGGTGTGTTCTTTTGTTTTGTTTTGTTTTTGTGTTCTTTGTGTTGTTTTTTGTTGTTCTTGTGTTTTTGTTGTTTTGTGTTTTTTTTTATGTTTTTTTTATTGTTCTTGTGTTTTTGTCGTTCTTGTGTTTTTGTTGTTCTTGTGTTTTTGTATGTTTGTGTTAGTTCGTGTTTTTTTTGGTAAATTGAGTTTTATATACAAATTGGGTTTTTTAAAAGGATCCCAAAACCTTATAACAAAAAGGGTCGTAGCATCGAGAATTTAGGCAATGAATTAGTACATGGAAATAAACATTAAACGAAAGGGAAAGATCCAGAAAAACCCTTGATCCAGTAGAAATACCAGATTCTAGTACCAACTAGTGAGACCCACTTCGCTAAAACACCATCCTTCCGAGGCAGTCAGTTTGGGATCCTCCTGAAGGTGGATACAGTGCACCTGCCTAGACTTGAGTAGGGAGAGCAGGAAGGTCAAGAATATCTTGAAACCAGATATCCTGCCCAAAAACCAGAAGTAGAAATTTTTGGAAAACTGGAGAGGATCCTTGCCTAGGGATGACCTGGGATGCACCCTAGGGTGTAGTAGAGCAGCAAGCAACCGCGCGAGCAAAGCAACAAGTAGAACCGAGATACAGTCTAAGGTCCAACATCGAGATAGCCTAGGAAATGATATCAAGATCCTCAAATAAAAACAATGGGAAGCGTCCGCTTGATCCTATAAATTGAAACAATACTATTGGGGATGTATACAGGCCAAGATATCCCCGTGTACATCAAGGTGAAATACGAGGAAGTCGAAAGGATCCAAGGACAATAACAACATGCACAAAGAGAGGATCCCTAGAAGCCAAAACTGAAGGAGGAAGGAGAGACCACAACTGCAAATGCATTGATCTCTAGCCCCAGACTAGATAAAACAAAAGACAACCCCCACTATTCTAGCAGAAAGGCCCAGGAACCACCGTTCTTGCTCATGAACAGATCCAAGGAATTGGAACTGGTACTGGAAACCACTCAGGAACAGGAGGAGACCCATCCCTAAGGCCATGAACATGCTCTGAGAATCCACTAAGTAGGACCATAAGGTAGAAGCCCCCGAATAGGAACTGAAACGGAAAACCTGAGGATCCCAGGCAAAAAGTGGTAACAAACACAAATATGGGATCCTTGGAAGCCTAACTTGGGGGAACCAAGGTCTGCATGCACTGATCATGGGTCCCCTCCCCAAGATCGAGACATGTAGTAGAAACCCTAAGAACCCTAGAAGAAGGGACCAAGACCCCCCATCCTTGCTCATGAACAACTTTAGGGAACTGGGACTAGGACTGGGAACAACCCAGGTAGAGGAAGAGGCCCACCCCCAAGGCCAACCAATGCCCTGGGTGTCCACAAAAATGTAGATCTAGCAAGAAGAAGCCTTTGAATGGGAAATCGAAAAGGGACCTACCCAAAGGGACGGGACCAACAGCAACCAAAGGCATCCCAGAGAGGAGTCACTAGAAAAAGAGGAAATTGCCCCCTAGACCAACCCCAAAGCAGTGAGGACCTCATAGGATGCACCAAGAAGCAGTAAAAAACCCAACCTACCACCACCACCGACCGAGGAGGCCCTGGGAACCAGATCCAAGCAAAAAACTTACAAAAAACCCTAGGGGAAAGCCTGAGGGAGAATGGGGAAGGGATCTCGAAAACATGTAGGAAACCCTAGAAGAACCCTAGGATGCACCAGACCATGGGCTCAAGCAAGGAAACCCTGAAACTACTGGGAAAGGAGCAGAAAGTGGAGAAGGATCTCCCCCCAAGGAGATCATCTGCTACAAAGCATTCCCAAAGTGGGATGACCCGAGATGAGCAAGAACCAGGGGAGGGGAGCAAGGAGAGAGAGCATTACCCTCCCCCTCTCCCCTCTCTCATTAATTTGTATTTTTATGTGTGAGTGTTTTCTATGTTTTTTATTTTTGTTTATTGTATCTTGATTGGTTATTTTTTATTTTTATTTTTATGTTATTTTGAAAAAAATTTAGGTTTTGGTTGTGTTTATTTTTCATGTTTTTTTTTGTTGTCTTTGTAGTGTTATGTTGTTTTTGTCATGTTTGTGTTTTGTTATGTTGTTCTTGTGTTTTTTCTATGTGGTTCGTGTTGTGTTTTTTTTTTTAATCTTATTGTGTGTGTGTTTGGTTGTGCTTTTATTTTTGACACACTCAAGGAGCATGGTTTTTATTTTATTTTATTATTTTTATTGTTATTTATTTATTTATTTTTTAAAATATTTTTGTGTTTGTTTGCTCCTTGAGTATGTCAAAGGTGGTAGGCCAGGTTCGAGTCCTGGGTGATTTTGGCGGAATGGATACCCCTGCCTCCTTAGGTCTTACCCGAAAGTGGCATCCCTTATGGGATGTTTTTCACAAATAAAAAACAAAAATTAAGTTGTTTCCTCATGAGCTCAAGTTACTTAAGTTTAATTATAAACTTATTATGGGAAAATTAAAATATGCATATGTTTTTTCTCTAGTAAAAAATATGTATAAATTATGAAATTTATGTTCATCTTACAAAATGAATATATACTTTTTATAATTAAATATATTCATTAATGTAACATGATATTATGTATTACAAGTTGGTGAGGCAAGCCTAAATATTGGGCTTATTAACTTGTTTGAGTCCTATGGGGTAGGGTGGGCGTTCTTCATAGTCCAAACATAGAGTGTCGGGTAAGGCATGTTACATAAAAAACTTTACCTTTTTTATAATTAATATCATATATGAGATGAGGGAGAAATGATGGCGGAAGCAGCAGCAGGAGCAGGAGCGACAGCAGTAGGAGCGGCAACTGGAGCGCAGTTTGGAGTAGAAGCGGAGGCAGGGCCGGGATCGGATCCAAAACAGAGCGCTGGATCTTGGGCGGGCCCGGATCCAGGAGGTTCAGGTACGTCCGGGCCTTGGCTGGGCCCAGGCGGATCCGCGGCGGGGTCGGACGGGGGTCTCGAGCAGTGCGTTGGGTTTGGTGGGGTCGAGATTCTGGGCCCGCGCCCCCTGCCTGGCCCTGTCGCGTCGGATGGCCTTGGGAAGGCAACCCCCGATCCGGGGCTAGGGCGGGCCCCGGGAGGCCCTAAACCCTCCTACCAACAGGTTTTGGCGGGCTCCAGGACCCCTGCACGGGCCCTGGGTGTCGGGCTTTCCCTCCAAGGCACCCACATTTCCATCCAGGAGGAGGTTTACTCTTCCCTGGTTTCTGATTCTTCATCCTCCTTGGTTGGGAAGTTCCTGGGCGGGCGCCCAGACATGGAGACGATCCGCAAATGGGCGGCCACCAAATGGAAGGTCTCCGGCCATATCCAGCTGGTTGCCCCGTCCAGAGGCTTTTTCATTATCAAACTCAACAACAACGAGGATGCTGAGAAGATCCTGTCGGGCGGGCCCTGGTTCTTGGGTCGCAAGAGCCTTTTTCTCAGACGCTATGGTGCAGATTTTCATCCCAGCACCCAAAGCATCAACTTTGCCCCGATCTGGGTTCGCCTCCCGGACCTCCCCTTTCATCTGTGGCGCGAAGACGTTCTTAAGCTCATCGCCCAGTCGGTTGGAGACCTGGTGGCCTTTGATCCTATGACCAAGGCTGGCTCTCGCATGGTGCATGCAAGGTTCTGTGCCAACGCCAACCTCGAATCTAAGCTCCCCTCCTCGGTGACCATCTCTTCTGGGTCCTTCTTCTGGCGCCAAACCCTTATTTACGAAAATAAACCTGCCTTTTGCACCTCCTGCAGCTCTCAAGGCCACCTCCCTCACCAATGCCCGGCTTCCAGGAAGGCGGAAGGCCCTAATCCCAAACCCCCGCCCAGCTCTGGTCGGGCCCCCTCCCAGGATCCATCTCGTCCCAACCCTAGCACTCCCCTCAAGGAGGTTTCCCCTTCGGGCCCCCAGGCCCTCGAGGCTTGTTCGGAGGGCGTCCCCCCAGCGACCCCTCCGGGGACCCGATCCCAGATCCCCCCCGCACCCCATTCTGGCTCCTTCGCAAGCCCCGGCTGCTACCGGGACCCAACCCTCCCCCCACCCCCTTCTGACCCCGGCCCCCCAGGCATCCTTCCCGGAACCTACCCCCTTGGTGTGTGGGTCCGAGCGATCTAATGATGAGACCGAAGGCAGCTCTCCTTCCGAGTCCGACGAAGTCAGCCCCAAAATGACCCGGAGCAGATCCTTTACCACAGATTTTGGCAACAAAGGTAAACGAGGGCGGCCCACCCGGTGCGAACAACGGTCTAGGATCACCGAGGACGACATTGCTAGCGGTTCCCAAACTACGCTACCTGACGTTGGCACGAGCTTTCGCAAGGCGGACGACGCCCGATCCAAACCTCCCGCCCAGGCTGGAAAGGGGGGCAGGCGACCCCAAAAGGGTGCCAAATGAAGTTAATCTCCTGGAACATCAGGGGACTCAATGGGGTCCCCAAGAAAAGGATCCTCGGTCAACTCCGCAGGGACCACCGCCCGTCCTTCATCCTCCTACAGGAGACCAAGATAGATGACGCCGCCGCCCGAAGAATTGCCCATGCTACCTGGCGCAACTGTGAACTTCTCTCCACCCCCGCGGCTGGCTCAGCCGGGGGCCTCATGTGCATGTGGGACCCTCGATCCTACGAGGGAAGGCTCATTTCCTCGTCGCCCAGGATCATGAACATTCTGGTCCACCGCCTCAACTCTAAGCGATCATGGATCCTATCCAACGTCTACGCCCCCAACAGTCCCGTTGAGAAAGCAAGGCTCGGCAGAAATCGCCTCGATGAGAGAAGCCTTCGCTCCCCTCGCCCTGGATCCTGTTCGGGGATTTCAACAGCCCCCTATTTTCCTCTGACAAATGCGGGGGTTCGGAGGTCAGAACCAAAAGCATGGACGACTTTGGGGCCTTTACCGCCCACAATGAGCTCATGGATGTCAGCCTGAAGGGTGCCCGGTTCACGTGGTCCAACAAGCGAGCGGGACCCAACCACATTCAGGTAAGGTTAGATAGAGTGTTCTTGTCTAAGGAAGCCCTCCCCATTTTTGCCGACGCCTCCCTATTGGCCCTCCCCAAAATCGGGTCCGATCACAGCCCCCTCCTCCTCGAGACTGATCATCGCCCCCTAGGAGACCCTTCCGGTTTGAGTCCATGTGGCTTCACCACCCCGACCTCCGAGCCCAGTGTCGGCCACCGGTGGGCTCCCCCGTCCCTGGCCGCCCCGCCGAACAGGTCTTCCACAAGTTGAGACGCCTCAAGGAACACCTCAAGACTTGGAACAAAGAAGTGTTCGGTAATATCTTTGAAAGCAAGGAGGCTATCAAAAATAAACTCGATGAGATTGAGTCCAGATTCCAAGCTGGCTCTCAAGAGCCCGGCCTCATGGAAGAGGAACGCACTGCCATCAGCGAGTACCACAATATCCTAGCCAAGGAAGAAACCTTTTGGAGGCAGAAGTCGCGTGCTCTGTGGATCCAAGATGGCGATGCAAACACCAAGTTCTTTCATGCATCGACCCTCCGAAACAGGGGTTCCAACAGAATTGCCGAGCTGGTTGATAGCAATGGTAGTATCATCAACAAGGAAGAGGACATCCAAGCCGAGGCAGTCCACTTCTTCCAAGAGCTCCTGGGCGATGGACCTCCTATGTCCTCGGAGGCGGCCGACTCTCTTCTGGAGCACATCCCGACGTCCATCCCGGCCATGGCTAATGCAAAGCTGGTTCAAGCCTTGTCGGACTCAGAAATCCATGCTGCCACCTTTTCCATGAAGGCTGAGGCAGCCCCGGGCCCGGACGGGTTTCCTCCCCGCTTCTTCCAGGATTTCTGGGACATTGTGGGCCTTGATGTGTGCGCTGCCATCCGGGACCTGCAGTTTGCCAGATCCATTCCCAGAGGCATCAACACCACCTTCATAGCCCTGATCCCGAAGACCCAGGCTGCAAGGTCCCTGTCAGACTTCCGCCCCATCAGCTTGTGCAACGTCCTCTATAAAATTTTGACTAAAGCCATGACAAACCGCCTCAAAGACATTCTTCCCCTGATCATTTCCCCCTGCCAGGGAAGCTCCGTCAAAGGCAGGCTGATTACTGACGGGGTCATAATCATGCATGAGGCCATTCACTCAGCTGTCCTTTCCAGAAAGGCCCATTTCCTGCTCAAGCTCGATATGAACAAGGCTTTTGACAGGGTCGATTGGAGCTTCCTGTCCAAGGTCCTCCTCAAATTTGGGTTTCACCCCTCCTGGGTCCATCTCATCAACAAGTGCGTGTCCTCCCCCCGGTTCTCTATCCTGGTCAATGGTTCCCCGACCGGGTTCTTCCCCAGCTCTAGAGGTCTCCGCCAAGGTGACCCCCTATCCCCCGATTCTCTTTATTATCCTGGCCGAGGCCCTGGGACGAACCATTTCGAACGCTGTTACTCGCGGTCTTATCTCGGCATCAGACCGGCGCAGGACCTCCCCCCCGTGTCCCATCAACAGCTTGTGGACGACACCATTCTTGCCTCCTCGGCCTCAGTCCCTCAGGCTAAGGCCCTCAAGAGCATCCTTACCCCGTACGAGGAGGCGGCCGGGCAAAAAATTAACCTCGCAAAAAGCAAGATTTACTTCATCAACACCCCCGTGGCTAGACAAATCAAAATCGGGCGGATCCTGGGCTGCTCCCCCGGCTCCCTCCCTTCCTCCTACCTCGGGCTTCCTCTGTTCACAGGGGCGTCTTCCAAGGTGTTGTGGAATGGGGTGATTGAGCGGATTCAAAGAAAACTCGCCCCCTGGAAAGGCCACCTTCTCTCTCAAGCCGGCAGAGCCACTCTCTTGGCGTCCGTTCTCCAAAGCATTCCGATATACTTCATGTCGGTCTTCAGAATTTTGGCCTCCATTGCTACTCTCATTGAGCAAATTCAGAAACGTTTTCTCTGGTCGGGAGGCGAAGACAAGAAAAGGATTCCCCTGGTCTCCTGGCCCCTGGTCTGCCGCCCCAAAGATGAGGGAGGGATCGGGCTCAGACGGGTGGTTCCCATGAATAAGGCCCTTCTGTCCAAACATGCCTGGAAGGTTCATACCAATACCCCTGACGAATGGGTTTGCATTGTGCGTAGGAAGTACTGCCACAATCACCCCTTCCTTGGGGATACCCAGCCCCGCGATGGATCTGCCTTCTGGAAGGCCCTGCTTTCCACCAGAGATATTGTTCAGCAAGGGACCAGATGGATCCTTGGAGACGGTGCCAAGATTGACTTCTAGGAGGACAGATGGATCCTCGACGAGGCCCTGAGCTCAGACAGAGAACTCCTTCTTCTCAAACCTGGGCTTGCGGACCGTGGACCCAGAGTGTCTGACTACATGACCCAATTTTAGGGGCGGACCACCTGGAAACCCATCCTGAACCCCAGGTTCCCGCTTCAAGCTGCCAAACTTCAGCGCATCCTCAGTGCGACAGTCATCCCTTCTTTCGGTGACAGTGATAGATGCGTGTGGCATGGCTCTCCCAACGGCATTTTTTTAGTCAAGTCTGCTTACCATATTCAGAGAACCCCAGGGGCAACCACCTTCCCGACTCAGCTGGTCTGGGCCAAGAAATTGATCCCCAAAATTAGCCATTTCGTTTGGGCGGCCGTCCAAAACAAAATCCTCACGATCAAAAATCTGATCAAGCGAGGTTTCCAAATCCCCAACAGATGTTTCCTCTCGCCGTGCCGCTTGGGAGTCTACCAACCACCTTTTCTTAAACCGCGCCTTCTCTTCCGAAGCTCCGGGCCTCATCCTCTCCCATTTTTTCGTTCAATGGGCGGCCCCCAATTCCATTTCTCGACCTCCCGTCTCGGTGGCCCACCCCCTTTGCCCATCCCTTTCTCCGCTTCCTCCGGAAGGCCTCGCCTTCCTCACTTGCTCTGGCAAATTTGGCTCAAGCGTAACCGGCGAGCCTTTTCCTCCCCGGCCTCGCTCCCCCGCAGGTTGGTATCCAAAGCGCCTCCTTTGCCACTGAGAATTCCCGCCTCATTCCCCTTTCTACGGAACCCAGGCGGTCGAGCGAAGCTTCCCTTCTCTCCTCCCTCGGCTTCCAGATCACCCCCCGCTTCCCCTCCCGCCCCTTCCCGCCGCTCCCTGATCGATGGACTCCCCCCGGGTGGCTCAAGCTCAATTTCGACGGCGCTTCCAAAGGCAACCCCGGGCCCTCTCGGGCTGGCGGGGTTATCAGAGACGGTTCCGAGAATCTGGTCACTGCCTTCGCGGTCCCGTCAGGCGTGCAAACTAACAACTTTGCCGAAGCCGCCGGCTCGCTCGTGGCCTCGTCGGCTCTCGTGGGCTCCTCCCCAAAAATTATTATCGAAGGCGACTCCCAAGTCATTATCGAGGCGCCAAGCAAGCCCGAGTCCTGTTCCCGGCGATTCCGTAACTCCATCCGGGAGGCCCTCTTCCTCGCTCCAGGGCTTCCCCGATCACACTTTCCAAAGATGTTCTCGGAGAAGGCAACAGGGCTGCCGACTTCATGGCTAATCTAGGCATCACCGTTGGAGAATTCACCACCCGGACCTCGCACTTCCCTCGCAGGCCTAATCCAAATTGCGATGCAAGACCATCCCGACCATGATGTTTTCTCGGTGTCTAGTCTTCCCCGTGGCAGGGCGACGAAGTCCCCCCGACGTGTGCATCCGCTGTCCAGTGCTTCTCGGCCCCGTGTCGACCCGTCGGCTCGCCACCCTGTCCGCGTGAGGACCGCCCAGGTCCTCCCCGCAGCGGCCCACGCCCCCTGCCTTGTCACCGCCCACGCTGGCCAGTTGGCAGCCCTGGCAGCCCCATTTTTTTGTGCATGGTGGACCTCCCCGTCATTCCCGCTTTGATCTCTGCGTCGCCTGATTCCCGTGCCATGCCAACCCGTTCGAGGTCAACTCCGACGCGGCTCACTCCCGACGCTCCTCCGCTCAGCGTCCGCCAACTGGCGCTTTGGCAGTGGGCCTTTCCCATCCTCGCGTGTCAGCAGCCTGGTGCGCCCCCTCAGCCCCCTCCCCGTCGTGTCGATCCCAGCCGCGTGTGCTACTTTCCAAAGCTGGCGGCGCTCCCCTTCTCAAGCCCTCGCACGGCCTTTATATTCCCCCTCCCTGTCCCATCCCGCCGTCGCATTCCCCCTCCCCCGCTCTTTCTTCCCCGGTCCGGCATTCTCTGCCCCCTTTGTCCCCACCTTGCCAGCTCATCCCCCATGGCGTCCAAAGCTATTTTTCTGGAGCCCCTGTCCTCGAGTTGAGCGGTCCTGCTCGCTTATTCTCCGATGCCAAGAAATTTATGCCATTTTTTAGCAAATTCGTCGGCCATGACGACGAGATCACCCAGGGGTTCTTGGAGTCGTGGAACGACGGGGAAGTTACAGTCAAGGGTTTGCACTTCAAAATCTCCAAGGACTTCCTCACAGAGGTCACCGGCCTCCACCACGAGGAGAAAGGCCGTGTCGTCAGACGGGATAAACACAACTGGGAAGAGGAGCTCTCCCGCTTCCCAGACCACCAGTGGGACAAAGCCAACTTACTCCGCTCTCACCTCCCGACGCCGTTCGACGAAGCCATTGTCCCGGTAATGCAATATATTACCTGTGACGATCCCGAGCAACGGCTGTTTAGCTTCCATCTCAGTTATTTTAACCACCTCCGCGGAGCTACCCTCATCAGCACCCCCCGCTTCCTCCTCTACTCTTTGGGTCTGACCATTGAGCGTGCCCGCAAGAACCATTCCCGGCCCTTACACCAGGGGCTCATGGCTGTTCTCTACAGACATGCCCTGGCCAACCAGCCCCAGCTGCACAGCATTCCCCCCCTCTCTTCTGTCCCGCCCCCGAAACTGGCGTTTCTCCCCCTGGTTCCCCCGCCGCCAAAGGCTCCCCCGCTCCTGCCGATTCTGCTTCCCTGAAGCGTCGTAGGCCTACACGCAAGTGCAGGGCGTCGAGCACAGGCCCTGACAGGGCCCTTCCTCCCAGTTTAGGGCGCAAAAGGGCCTCCCCGGACCCACTGGACTACAGAAAGCCCCAAGAATGCCAAACCAGAGAACCCGGAGCCCACTGTGATCAGCTCCGAGTCGATGATGCGTTGCGTAGCCGGCACTCCATGGCCTCCCGGATACCGCGGTCGCTTCTCTCAACACAGCTGCCCAAGCCGCGTCTCATGCCGCCAAGGCGTTGTCCGAGCTCCGTCGCATGCTGGAGGAAAGCGCTGCCAAGGGCCAGCGGCAGACTAAGCGGGCCGAGGACGGGTCAGGGCCCAGTTAGCTTGGCCCCCTGGCATTCGCCGTTTTCAATGTGTCTTGTTTTTGGGTTTGTTTTTTTGGAGATTCTCGGCTGCGAAGTTTTTTTCGGGCATTTTGTTTTCTGTAGTTTCCAGGGCCCCAAGACGGGGACGTTATTTCTGTTTTATGTTTCCAGGGCCCCGGGATGGGGACGTTATTTTTGGTTTTAAAGTTTCACTGCTTCGGCCACTACTGTAATTAAGGTTTTGGGATCCTATTTAAAAAACCCGCTGTAAATATACTGTTACCTATCAAAAAAAATATCATTTATGAGATGAAATAAATGAGTTTAAAGTGATATTATAGAACTATTATAATTGTGTAAGGGTGGCATAAGACAAAGGTGAATTTTTAACTCATTACCAATCCCATAAGACTCTTGTCCATATGCTTTTATCTTATTATGTGACCTAACCATATTTCAAGCATGATAATAGTCCAAATTTTTTTATAATAATTTGAATGGATGACACAAAATTCTTTATTCCTTTGAATTATAGCCAAAGTTTAGTCCAAGTTCAAGTCCCGAGATACAGAGCCAGAGACAGGTTTTTGGTTTCTTATGAAGAATTTTTGATAAATAATTGAATTCGTGTTACAGAGTCCCATGTAAATTTGCTGGATTTGGAAGAAATCATTGTTACAGTATTGTTGTGTTTGAATCTTGAGGGCAGTGAAAGCGGAGCCGAAGAGTTCGACGACACGAAAATTTATCCGAGAACAGTTTTCATCAGTCTGCATTACAAAGTCTCTTGTCGATTTGATTTTGTAGTTTTATTGCTGCTCTCAGGGTTACGAGAATGATGTTATAATTGATCATGTATCCTTCCATGAATCACTTCATTCTTTGTGGCCTTCTAAATACCAGGGTCCCGCTTTCAGATATCCAGTATTGAACTTTCAAGGATTCCGCGAGGGTTTCAAATAATTTCATGATTTGGTGAGGGTTTCTACGATTTTGTGAGGGTTTCAAATAATTTTGGTAAATTTGACGAGGGTTCCAAATAATTGACAAATTTGGTGAGGATTTCAAATAATTTTGGCAAATTTTGTGAGAGTTTCGACAAATTTTGGGTTGAGTGCAAGCAGATCTAGAGGTTGGTTTTTAGGGCATTCGGGCCCTAGTGACCAATAATTTTATGGTCAATACTCAATATTTTAGCAGGATATGTTACAAGGGATCCAATATGGATAAGAAATCTATCTTCCAACATATCATACTGTGAACTTGAGTGACAATGGCTTCCAATTTGCTGCACAAAATAAAAGTGAAAACCATACCTTTCCACGATGTCTAGGGCAAGGATTAAAGAGATCACGAAACAAGTTTCAAGCAACTGATAAAAAAATGACTCATATCTCAAGTAAATCTGGTGCTAAGGTGCACCCACAAAATAAATCTACTGTGCAAACCCCTATCAAGGGTAAAATTTTTGAAGACTCAGCCCCAAAAATAAATTTTAGGGATGCTCTCCGTGGTGGACAACCTCAGCCCAATGCTAATATTAATATTAGGGCTTCCCATAAACCTATTGATCCCAGGAAAATGGAGTTAGGATGTCTTAAAGCATCTGATGGAACTCCTATTGTTAATCTTGATATGGGTAACATTCAAACTGACATTGAAGATCTGGAAAAAAGAGGACTAATTTGTTCATTCGTGGGTTTTCATCTGAGCCTACCTTCTTTTAAAGTCTAGGCTTCAAAACTTTGGAAATATAAAGGTGAGTTACAAATATCTATCTATCCAAATGGTTATTTTCTTATTTTATTTGTAAATAATGAAGATAGAGAGAAAATTTTTCAAGGGGGTCCCTGGATTATTGGAAGGTCAGGGCTTTTGACATACTAAATTTAAAGCTGAAGAAGAGATGCCTTCTATAGCTCCCGTGTGGGTTAGACTCTTTGGCCTCCCTATTGAATTTTGAAATCCTACTATTTTTTCTTCAGTTGGGAACTCTTTAGGAACTTTATGATGACTGCTGATTGTACTTAAAAATTTGAACATATTATTTATGCTTGAATTCGTGTTTTAATGGATTTTGACAAACCCCTACCTAAAAAGATCACATTACAATTTGGGGAAGACACTTGGAAGCAAGTAGTGGACTATGATAACATTCCTTTTCGTTGTAGAATTTACCATGAATATGGTCATTTGGCTAGTTCTTGCCCAAATAAAATTCCTGACCAAAATAAGATATAAACTCAACAAGTTTCAAACTACCTAAGAAGAACACTAAAAAAAAACAAGTTATGAAAGATCAATCAAAGTCATCTGCTAATATGTTTGAAATCCTTTCCACAAATGATGTCCCAAGTGAGGAAGGGGAAATAGTAGAAACATAAATATTAGAAACAAAATTTAAATATGAAGGGAAGAACTCAGAGATAAACCAACAAATCAAAGGTTTTCAACAGAAAAAAGGGAGAAAATTTACATAAGAAAAACAATATTTTAAATGTCAAAAATTCAAATAATACAGGTCCCAATATAGACTCTATTGAACCCTCTAGTAAAATTTTGGCTATGTACGAGCATTCTTCAAGGTTAGAAGCCATATCAGATTCAATTGGAGTAAGTCAGGAAATAGGGAAAAAAAACTGAAGATGGATTCTAATCAAAAGGCAGTCGCAAGACCAATCAAAATCATATGGTAAAAGGTGAAAAGCTTGTAGAGGAAGGTAAGATTGATGCCCTTCCCAAAATTTTTAGCACTGGTATTAATGAAGATCATCGCTTGGAATAGTAGAGGACTCAAAGGGAGTCTTTCAAAACAAAATGAAATTAGAAGAATGATTCAAAAAAATCATCCACATCTTGTTTTCCTTCAAGAAACGAAGATGTCAATGGAGGATATGGACTCAATTGCTAGTAAAATTTGGCCAGATGGAAAAGTGGTTTTCCTCAGTTCCTAGGAGACTTCTAGTGGCATTGCTTGTCTTTGAGACCCAAAAGAGATATTTATTCACCATATGGTTGGCAGTTGGGGTATTTTGGCTAATGCTATTCAAAGTAGACATTCCAACCAAATTATGCTCTACATTACTGTTTATGCTCCGACTACTTTGGAGGAAAAAAGAAGTCAGTGGAAGAATATTACTCATATTATCTCTCATTTCCCTGAAGCTTGGATCTTTATTGGAGGAGATTTCAATACCATCCTCTCTTTGGATGAGAAAATGGGAGGAAACAAAAATTTGGACAAAAGCATTTACCTCATGAGTGAATATATTTCAAACCTTTGGACATCCAACCAGATAATGGCCTTATGAATTGGTCTAACAGAAGGTAAGGCTTAGCATGTATAATGGAGATTGGATAGGTTTTTTCTCTCTAAAAATTTCTTAATACAAGGTCATATTCCTAAATTGAAGACTCTTAACAATATTGGTTCGGATCACTAGCCAGTCATGGTGGAAATTTGGAAAACCAAAGTGAGTTTCTCTCCTTTTCATTTTCAATTAATGTGGCTAAGAGACATTTCCTTTAGACCTCGTGTGCAACAATGGTGGAAGGAAGGTAAGCCTAGGTATGGGACTAAGATGTTATGTTTTACCAAAATATTGTAATACATTAAATCCAAAATCAAGACTTGGAAATGGAAGGAGTTTGGGGATGTTCATAAAAGAAAACATGAAGTTATTGCTCAACTTGAAAACTTGAATAAGAAAATCCGTTTATATGGCCTCACAAAGAATAGAAGTGCAGATGAAATTAAGCTCACAACTCAGTTAGAGGAATGGAAAAAAAGAGAAGAAATCTTATGGAAGCAGAAATCTAGAATTCAATGGCTTAAAGAAGGAGATCAAAACACAAATTTCTTCCACAAATATCTTCTAGCTCGCAGATCTCACAACTTTATTTTTCCCTGAAATTAGATTCTGGAGAGGTCTTCTATACTTGGGATGGCATGAGCTCTATTGTTGTCGATTAGTTTTCCAATATTTTTGTTGCTACTCCTCTTGACTCAGCTTCTCACTAAAATGTTTTTCAAGCTATCACTTCTCTTATCACTTCTGAGAAGAAATCTATTTTAACTACTCCTATTACTATCAATGAGCTTCAACATGTAGTTTTTAAAATGCAAAAATGAAAAACCATCTTGATGGTTTTCCCATTGAGTTCTACCAAGAGTTCTAGGATATCCTTCATGCTGATTTATTAGAGGTGGTGGAAGAAGCCAAGAAAGCCAAAGATATTTTGAAGGTTATCAATAAAACTTATATTACTCTTGTTCCAAAAGCTCAAGAGGTTGATCACATCTCAACTTTTAGACCGCTTTATGTAATGTTCTCCTCAAAATCATTACTAAGATCATGGCAGAAAGGTTGAAGCCTCTTTTGCATTGTTAGAATATATTTCAATATTTCTTTCATTAGTTAATTCAATCCTAACGATCTTATATTGTTAGAATTGATTAATTTAGGCTAGTTGTTATTTTGTTACAACTGCGCCTATATTAGTCTCGGGTGGTTCCACAACCTCCGGACTAATCCTGGCCCTAATGTATTATTTATTCTTCATCAAATAATTGAATTGTCGTTTCGCTTCTCACATGGTATCAGAGCTTACCATGCCACTCTCATTTTTTAAATGATATTATAGTAGCGTGAGAAAGAAGCAGCTGAGGAAGAGTTTTTTTTATTGGAGGTGATTTTTTGAGGCTGAGCTTTTTGGTAGCGAAGCTGAGAAAACTTGGTTTTATTTTATGAGGCAATTATTTCAATTTTTGGAATTCAAAGAAGCACGGTCGACGGATCAAAGAAGCACGGTCGAAGGTCAAACGAGGCAAAGAAGGGTCAAAGATCGAAGCGAAGTTCGAAGGTTCGCGACGAAGCTCGGTGACCAACACCAAGGCCAATTAGCCAAGCGCAAGAGGAGAGCTCGTGACCTCTCGGGTGGGAATCCCTGAGAGGAGATACTCCTCTACGGAGGAGAAACCCTCTTAAACTCCTAATAGAGTCACTGTGCCCTCGATGTGGGACATTGAGTCCTAAAATACAAATGCTTGGATCTGTGAATACGCCATCACCTGCATCACCTGCATAAACCAAGACATATTTTTCCTTACTTTTGAGGCTGGTAGATCAAACATCTGCAAATTTTCTTGGAGAATGAGGTAAAATCCGAGTCATTTCGCTGGATTGAAATTTCATTTTAGCTCCCGGATCTTTCCTCAAAACATTTTTTTCCTCCTGGATGACATCAATGGAAAAATTAGACAGATGTTTTTGAGCAGTTTTTCAACTTGGTTTGGTCGCAAACTGTTCTATTCTTCCTCTGTGATCTCTCTGCATCATTTTGATACATCTGTGGCAGGTTTTTGGTTGAAAAAATTATTTTGTTTGCCTGCCACCCAAGCGCCACCCTACTGCCATCAGTGCTCCGCTCCTGAGCTACACCGGATGCCGCTCCTCTTCACCGCCCGAGCTCCACCCGAGGTGGCAGAGCAACTGCACGTTCTTCAAAAGGTGCGTCAAAGCTGTTTAAGGAGCAAGGCACCGAGAATAGTTCTCGGATCAGCCCACTGGCTCATCGGTTGTGAGCCGAGTGGTAAGGGCTCCGGGAGCCCTCAGGTTGCGGGTTCGAGTCCCGTCGCCCCCCCCCCCCGCTCAAAGGTATAATTTTTTTTATTTATTAATTTTTTTTTTTTAATTCTTTAATAAAAGTTAAATTAAATATAATTTTAAATTATTTTATCATATTTTAAAGGTTATTTTTTTTAAAATATATTTTTTTACTATGCAAAATAAAGTTATTTTTTTGAACTTTGATTATAAAAGAATGTTTTAAAATGCTTTATAAAGGAAAATTTTAAAGGGGGGAGTGATTTTTTTTTTCAAAAAATCAAGGGGTATTGAGAGTAATTTTTTGAAAAAGCGAAGTTTGGCATTATTGTAAAGGTGCATTTTTTGCTGCGCCCGACACCTAGTGGGTTATTTCTATGGGAAATTTTATGTTGTATGTTGCATTTTTTCCTTCTTTTGCACTACATCATTTAAGTTAAAATCAAACACTCCCTAAGTCCCCGAAATAATTAAAACCCATTTGTGTAATTTATTGCACTGCATCGTTTAGTATTTGTGATACCTCTGGCCAACACTTACAGGTAAAGTTGTCATGATTGTGCTATTGTATCCGCCACCTAATATAGTTGCCACAACGACATCTGAGCTTGTTCTCTATTAATCATTGGGGAGAGATAAGTTTGCCATTTTGCTATTTTTTACTCCATCCACTACCCCAATCACTATCGTGTTTAGGCTTAAATCCAGACGAAAGTTTGGATATCCAAAGTGTTTAGGGGAAGTTACGCCCCATGCATGAGGGTTGAAGGCTTTCTAAGGTCGGTGCCATCAATGAGGTGATTCCCTTTCAATACCGCCTAAGTACCAGGTATCGTATAATCATTAAAATTACCTACAGTATCCCTCACGTAAGGGCAAGTACTTTTTTTGGTTTTTCAAAATACCTATAGTCTCCCTCACGTAAGGGTAGGTATTTTATATGGTATAATGACATGTCATTAAGGTATATCGAAGGGGTGACCATTTGGTGTTATAAGGAACCTTCACAATGTCTACAAAACTAATGACTGATGCTCATCAGTTATTGAAAGGTCCAAATTATACACCATGGAAAAAAAAATGAAGGCAATCCTAGAGATGGATGATCTTTGAGAAATTGTGTCTGGAACAACAATAAGACCTTCATCTTTAGCTGGAGCCACAACTCCATCTGCTGATCATAAAGACTTTGACAAGAAAGATAGCAAAGAAAAGGTGCTCATTTTGCTTGTTGTTTCTGATGAAGTTCAACCTCATAGTGCTGACTGTCCAAATAGTAAAGCGACATGGGATGCCATTAAAAATATATATGAAGGGAAGAATGAATCCACCATTCTATTTATTCAATTTCAATTACACAGTCTAAGCATGAAACAAGGAGAGACGGTTGAAAACTTTCTTTGCAAAGTGTCTGAGTTGAAAGGAAAATTGAATTCCTTAGCAGCACCAGTTGATGATAAGCTCCTTACCTTAGTGGTAATGAGAGCTCTTCCGGATTCTTTTAGAGTGTTGATTACCTCACTTCATGTATCACAGAGACAAGTTCCCTATGTTGAGTTGGTAAATATGCTTAAAGAAGAGGAGGCACACCAACTATAGTGAGATGATTCTTCTAACACTGCCCTATACACCAACAGGAAGGGGCAAAACAAGAAGGGTGATTTTTAGAAGGGAGGTAGTTATAAAAAGGATTCAAAAGGGAAACAAACTCAACCTCAATAGAAAAATATATATTGCAAGATAGGTGACAAAGAAGGTCATGATACAAATAGATGTTGGAATAAGAATAAACAATCAAAACAGAAAGGCCAGAACAAACCACAAAAGAACAAACAACAAGTGAATGTTGTTGTTGAGGAATCTGACACAGATTATGAAAGAGCACACAAAGTGCTCATGACTCCCAGAGTATCCAAGCAGACGAATCCTATTTTATATGTCGATTCTGGACCCAATAAACTCATGACTAGTGACAAATCATGGTTTGAGTCTTTTGAGGCCAAAGAGGGAAAACCTGTCACTATTACCAATGATAAAACCTACAAGGTTCGGGGAGAAGGAACTATTTATGTTACTCTTCCTGATGGCAAGTGCCAGATTGAGAAGGTTCTCTATGTTCCAAGATTGGCGAACAACTTGTTGTTAGTCACACAAATTCTAGACAAAACTATGGTTGTAAAATTTAGTGTTAAGGGGTGCAAGAAGTGTTGTTCTATCACCAGGAGGGGTAATAACATTGCAATCGCTTCATATAAGCATGGCTTATTTTCCCTAGATACTATCTCTTATTCATATGTAGCCATGATTGTCTCTACAAAGGATGCAACTTCCCTATGGCACAAGAGATATGGACATATGAGTTATGGTTACTTGAGTTAAGTAAGTATGAAATGATAAAGGGTCTTCCTTCCCTTTCTACCACATTGCCAGTTTGCTCGACTGCTTGGCAAGAAAGCAGCATAGAGTGCCTTTTGAAAGGAGCTCTACAAGAGTAAAGAAACCTCTGGAGTTGGTTCACACCGATCTGTGCGGTCCTTTAACTCCCAAAAATTTTAGGGGTAAGAGGTATTTTTAGTTATTCATGGATGATACTCACGAATATGTGGGTATTATTTCTTCAACTGAAATCTAAAGCATTTGGCTTCTTTCAACAATTCAAGAAATTTGTTGAAAAGGAGTCAATGACTTCTATAAAGACCCTTCCATTCAGATCGATGGGGGAGTTCACCTCTAAATAATTTTTTGAGTTCTTAACTAAAAATGGGATCACACGACAGTTGACTACTGCTTATACTCCTCAGCAAAATGGAGTTGCTGAAAGGAGAAACTATTCCATCATGGAAATGGTTTGTTGCATGCTCACAGGAGCTAGAATTGGGTAACAATATTAGGCAAAAGTTGTCACCACAATAGTATATCTGTTGAATAGGGCACCCACTAAGGCCCTACAAGGAATGACTCCATAATAAGCATGGAGTGGCAGGAAACCCTCCATCTCTCATCTACGCATTTTTGGTTGTAAAACATTCATGCACATACCAAAAGAAAAGAGGAAGAAGCTAGATGAGAAAACATTGAAGTGCATTCTTCTTGGGTATGATGAGCACTCCAAGGGTTATCGATTTATTGATCCTTTAACTAAGAAGATACACATCATTAGAGATGTAGTTTTTTGATGAGGCTTTCATATCAGAAAACACATCACATGCATACCTAGACCTTGTGGAAACTAAGGTTGAGAAGTCTCCTTCATCCAAGATTAGAGGTCCTTCTTCATCTTCTTCATCACCACAAAAGAAGAATCCAAAGTGGTATACAAGTACAATTAGAGACTCTAATCTATCCACTCCACTAGACTTGAAATTGGATAGGCCTCGTACTCGCAGCATGACTCGACAGGAGAAAGCTGCAACAGAGATTACTGGGGTTGATGATCAGTGTCAATATTTTGAGGAACTTTCTGTAGATCCAGAGAGAGATACAAAAGATATGGATATTGATGATGACAGGGTTTTTATGTCCTCAATAGACAAACTTGAACCTGCATCAGTGCAATATGCTCTTGGCGAGCCTCAGTGGAAGGCTGCTATGGATGAAGAGTATAAGTCTGATGAAAAACAAAACTTGGAAGCTTGTTGATCTGCCATACGAAAAGAAGCCCACAGGCTGCAATTGGGTGTATAAATTCAAGTACAAGGAAAATGGGACAATAGATAAGCATAAGGCCACACTTGTGGCAAAGGGCTATGCTCAAAGAGAAGGCATTGACTACGAGGAAACTTTTGCACCTACTGCTCGGATGACAACCATTTGAGTTCTTTATGCTATGGCAACACAGTATGGGTGGAAAGTGCATCAAATGGATGTCAAGAGTGCCTTTCTAAATGGTGATATCCAAGAGGAAGTCTACATGACTCAACCAAAAGGATTTGAAGTGGAAGGCCAACAACAGAAAGTTTGCAAATTGGTCAAATCCTTATATGGTTTGAAACAGGCCCCTCAAGCTTGGTACATAAAAATGGATAATCACCTACTGCAGCATGGATTTAAGAGATGTATGTCGGATGCAAACCTCTATTTCAAGAAGCAAGGCTCTAAAATATTGTTGCTTGTACTCTATGTTGATGATCTAATCATAATAGGGAGTTCAGAAACAATGTTCTCTTCTGTCAAATAGGATTTGAGTGAATATTTTGAAATGACAGATCTCGAACTTCTCCATTACTATCTTGGTCTGGAAGTGAACCAGAAGGAGCACTACATCAAAGTATCCCAGAAAAATATGCCAAGACACTACTAGAAAAATATCGCATGACTGACTGCAAGCCGATGGCAACACCAATGAAAATAAGACTTCAATTATCGCGATATGACAAATCACCTCATGTAGATGCTACTCTCTATCGTCAGCTAATTGGGAGTCTCATATATTTGACCAACACTAGGCCAGATATCGTATTTGATGTCAACTATCTTTCGAGGTTCATGTAGGAACCTAAGACTACACACTGGAAAACAGCAAAGCGAGTTCTTCACTATGTCTGTGGTGCAATGGAATATGGCCTAGAATACAAGAAGAACAAAAAATTCTTCTTACAGGGATACATAGACTCTGACTATGCCAGATCATATGATGATCGTAAGTCAACTTCATGATATTTGTTTCATCTTGGATCTAGTCCTGTCTCTTGGCACAACAAGAAGCAACAGGTGGTTGCTATCTCATCAACAAAGGTAGAATATCGTGTTGCACGTGAATTTGTGTGTGAAGTGATATGGTTTCATCACATCCTAACAAGTATGGGTCTTCCATCTGTTGTGGCTGCTCCACAATGTACCCCAAAATTGGGGACCCACCTTTTTTGCATATTTTCCAAGAAGACCGAAGTGGCCCATATGCTAAAGATCAAAGAAAAAGCAAAACATTGCAAGGAGAAAAAAGTGTCACGATATTGTGACATGTTGCATTTTCGCGGCCAAAAGAGAAGAGAAAGAACAAGAAAGAAAAAGTGTCGCGATATCGCGACATGTTGCATTTTTGCGGTCCAAAGCAAAGAGAAAAAACAAGGAGGAAAAGTGTCGCGATATCGCGACATGTTGCATTTTTGCGGTCCAAAGCAAAGAGAAAGAACAAGAAACAAAAGTGTCACGATATCGTGACATGTTGCATTTTCGTGACTCAAAAAGGGTAGGTAGGCAGAGAAACAAAAGTGTCACGATATCGAAGATTGAATAAGGTAATTTGTCACATAAGGACAAAATATAATGAATAAGACAAAACGTTACATAAGGAATCTTTAATGATTTGAAATCATTTAAGATGGTCGTTACACATGGAAGGAAGCGGACGCATGCCCATGTGGAGAAAAGGAAGCATTTTTTTGAAATCAAACGAAAAGTGAAGAAAACCAAACAGAGGAAGCCAAACCATGGGAATGAAACGAAGGGCCACAAAATAGAAACGAAAAGCTTTTTTGGAAACCAAAACACATGCATGCACAAGGGAAGGTGAAACGAACAGCCATTGGAAAATGAAATGAAAAGCTTCCTGAAAATTTTAAATACGCCAGGCAAGGATGTTTTGAGGGGTTGGAAACTGCTGCAAGTAGAGTTGCAGATTTGAAGGCAAGAGGGCCATTCTGGACCTGTTTGAGTCATTTTCTTCCATGGACTGGTTTGGGAAAACCAAAAATTTATGTTATTGTAAAATGACAAATTTTTAATACAGAAAGTTTCAGAAAGTTGCATCTTATGGACAAGAAAGGAGTCATTTTCTGCATGCAAGATTAAATGTCTATTTTTCCCCTTTTCAGATTTTAGGCTTGTAAATGGAGTTTATGCAAGTTTTCTTGGTTGCTTCATGCGAATGTTTAAATCTGAAAACCTCATTTAAAACCCTAGGAGCCAACACTTAGCTTATCCGGATTGTGCTTGTTTTGCAAGTCCAATAGGTTAGGTTGCATGCATGAAAACCTCACATCTTCGGTTTTGTCGAAATAGGATAGCATCAAACTGAATGTATCTTGTGTTCCATTTTCTGCATTTCATTTTCATTTTTCTGCATTTTATTTTTCCAAAATTTTAATTTTTTGTTTAATTTTCAAGCATTAAAATAAACATTTAAAAAATTTCAAAATCCAAAAATAATTTCACCATTGCGTAGGTTATACTTCATACTTCCAATACGCACTTTGAAATTTCATTTTTGGAGTTGTTTAGTATTTTTAAAAATTCATCGAAGTTGTTGTTTTATTACAGATTTTGAAAAATCCGAAAATAGAAAATTTCCATTTTTGGGCCGAATTTCATTTTTTCAGTTTCATGTTTCATTCATGAGCCTATGATGACATTCCCTTCATGAAAATTCTAATTTCAATGAAGGAGTCATGTTTTATGGCACTTTGCAAATTACCATTTTGGGAGCAATCAAAGCACTAAATTATTCGTCTTGATGAAAATCTGATTTCATTTAAGAAGGATAATTAAAGTGACATTTTGAAGCTACATTTGAAGACCCTATTCATCATTGAGGATTTAATGCAAGATAAAATCTATTTTAAAACCCTCAAGATAAAAGGAATTAAGGCACTACATCGTGGTCATATGAGGGCCAACTCACATTTGCTTTATTTTGGTTCAATGAACAATCACTGAAGTTTCATGGTAAAATAAACCAACATTGCCCCTTGTTTACAGTTTACTTGCAATCACTAAGGTGTTCCAAGCATTTAAATTGAATATCTTTATTTGAGATTACTAATACACATATGCAAATGCTAATATAGCGGAGACCTTGGAGAAGTTGTTTGTTTAACTTCTTTGCAAGAGGGGATTTGGAACCCAAATCCTAAGGGAGAGTGTACTTTCACAATTGGGTGAAAATACCACTCAACATTTTGGCGCTAGAAGGAGGGCCTCGAATTGGTTTATTTCAGTGTGATTTAAATGCTATAGGGATTTAAATTTTGAATATTTCATGCCCTATTGATTATTATCTTTAGCCCTCTTTTAACAATACAACCTTGTAGTGTTAAAAGGAGGACATGAATTGCTATGCATTGTTCTAACGCTTTTGATTGTTCATACAGGAATAATGTGTTTTGATTTGATTTTGAAAAATTTTGGTCTTGACTAACGAGGTTGTCTCCATGCAATTACTTTCATTTGATTTTAATGGATACATCTCTTGGTTGATGCTAACATGATTATTCATACGTTACATGTTTGATATTTGCTAGTCATTTCATGCTTATTTGTAAGGAATTATTTTGTCTAAAATGTATTTGTTGTCGGTATTATGCTCTTCACTTGCGTGTAATGCGATCTTGTGAATCAGAAAGCCTACAACACTAGGAGTATGCTCTTCACTTGCGCATATGCGATCTGGTGAATCGGAAACTAATTTACATTTTTAGAATATTGCTTTGTCATGGTTCCTTCTTTTATTCATGACTAACAAATTGGTTTTGAAGTTATTCTTTGAGTTTCATTAATGGCTACAACTGCAGGAACGTGGTATGGGATACATGTTAATCCTTTGAACATTAGTGGAGATTCTCATGATTTACCCAAGAACGTAGAAAAACGTTTGCCCAAATTTAAACACAATGGTCCAACATTAGCCGAGGAACATATTCAAGCCTATGTGGATATCCTAGTTAGATGGAATGTCGAACATGAGGATGTGGCATGTAGAATGTTTCCTGGAACCCTAGATGAGGTGGCATATGATTGGTACATCAATTTACCCACTGGTTCTATTACATCTTGGACTCAATTGAAAGATGAGTTTATCAATCAATTTAGGTTGCTCATTGATCCTCTCACGATATATCAACAATTTACTTCTTGCAAAAGAGAACCTAATGAGCCAGTGAGAAGTTTCAACTTGAGGTTTCGAAAGCTTTATGCGAGATTAATTTCTCCCTATACTATTGAGGAAAGTGGTGCTCTTCAAATATACTTTCGAGCATTGGATCCATTGTTTGCCATATTTGTTAGGATGAATCCCTTGGTTACTGATCTTGCATCGGCCTACACAGAAGCTATGATTGTAGATCAACAATTGAGGCCACAAGGTTATGGAATGGAGCAATCAACTATGGTAGGACAACTAGGGGCTTGCAATCAAACCTCGATGGTAAATCAAGCGTGGGCACAACAAAATTTGATATCAAATGTTTTTCCCTACAATCAACTTTATCCTACCATACCAACTTATGCTCCCACATGTGCTTATACAAGTACTTCCATCCATCCAACTATGCCTCAATTAGAGAATCATGTGGTCACCCATGGAACCATTGCAACAAATGTTCAAGCTTTGTCCGTGGATATCAATCCAACTAATCCTACTACTTCTACCACTCAACCCAAAGAGTTCGCATCGAAAGTAAAAGAGCAAAAGAAAGTGGTTAAGAAGGTATGTAGGCATGTTCCACCACAAAAATGAGCACGTCAATGTATGCATCCAAATCATCCTAGGAAGAAAATTCATAATGCCGATCTTAATGATGTTTCATGTTATGCTTCTTCAAGCGATACAAGAGATTTTGAGGTGACTCACGTTGAAGTAAATACCTATTCGAAAAGTCTTGAAGAGCATGAAGTTTTTGGAGAAGAAATTCTATGGATGGGTAACAAGAAGTTGGAATCAAATGATCACCATCTTGTTTTGGAAAAGAAATATCTAGAATCATTACCCAAAAAGGAGGATTTGGATGAACAAACTTATGTGGATATGATTTGGTCAGATGTACTTGCAAAGGATTGGAGCAACTATATGACACGGAATTCAAAAATCGATCCCATTATAGAAGCTCCTAAGCCATCACAAGTGGCTGAAAATGAATTTGAAAGAAAATCAACAAATGAAGTTGAAGACATAATCGAATTTCACCACTTGTTCTCGAAAGACACTTTGGATGATGTTCTCGAAAGTGATGACCAAGAGGATCCACACCTTCCAAATTGTGATAAAATTGAATCATGGGTTACAAATTTGGATTATGATAGCTTTACCAATTTGAATTCAAGAGATAACCCACTTTTGGAAATAACTGAACCATCTAAGGAAGGTGAAGATGAATTGGATGAGAAACATGTTGATGAATCAGAAGATGAAGAAGAAGTACTTGAGCATCACAACTTGAAATTGGAAGATGATTACTATGATTCGTGGAAGAAATGGGAAGAATATTATCAATCTAAATCTTCTAACAAACTTGTTGTGTCAATTAATATGCAGGATAACTCAATTGCTTCCTCACATGAGGATACTATAAATCCAGTACAATTTGAGAAAGTTTTGGAAGAGGAATTCGAATCTCATCAAATTTTGGAACATGATAAGGATTCTACAACCATGAATCAAGAAAGAGAGTCATTTGCTTTAGATTCCTTTGAAGGAAAAGAAATTGAAAATCTTGATCCACTTACTTGTGCTACAATGATTATGCCATTTCAAAATGAGAAAATTACAAAACCTAAATCATTTGGGTTTGATATCATTGATGATCCAATTGAAAATCTCACGTTACCCAAAACAACCCAAGTGATTGATCATGGAAATGTGTTAGTTAACCCACCCCTAGATAGACAAGACTTATGGTTTGAAAGGGATGGACATGTTTTCAATTGGGTACCTAAGTTTGGTGCCTTTGATAAACAAGTCATGGAGAAAGAACAAGTGCTACATGATGATGAATGTCATGAGAGAAAAGAGGAATTTTCAAATCCTCTTCAAGTAAGGTCAAATGAAAACATGCCAAAGGTAAAATCTCACCTTTTTGGTTTCACCATGCAAAATTCGAATGAAGGTTTGCCTAATGAATGGTTTGATTCAAATATTATTAATGTTATGGCTTTATTGAATGAAAATGAAAGCTTATTTCTACACCATGAATCAAAGTGCGGAATGGACATCTTAAAGAATAGACATAAAGGAATTGAATATCAATCATTGTCTAATCAATTTGAAAACTTGAAACTCCACCATAGGATTATTAATGAAACTAAATCAAATTGGTATGGTGAGAGGGGCAAGTGGAAGTTTGTTTCTTTGTTTGGTTTGATCTTGTTTTTGTTGGATTCCTACAAAACTTGGTATGCGTATCACGTCATATGTCTTTTAAAGAATTCTAATCAGGTTTGGGATCCGAGAAAATGATAATCCAAACTTTTGCACCATCTTGTATTATATTGTACATTTGTATATACTTTTGGTTTTCGTGTTTTGGTTTTGGATTGGATCTCATTTTGGTTTTAAGTTTTGTGTGTTGGTCCTTTGGACACTTTTGGTTTGTCTTGAAAAAAAAGAAAAAGAAAAGTGAGATGTCAACTTATGTCCTTATGAATGTTGACTAAGACTAAGAGAATATGAAACATCGGAATTGTATTGCAGAAAGCTCCACGAGTATCGCAAACACATTAAAGAATATCGTTTGGAACTTGTGATGCATGAAGTTGTCAGTTTTACAAATTATGGCAAAGTAGGTGGTATACTCCATCCGCATTTCAAAAAGAGCAATGCATTCATCCATATCTCATGTTACATTCGACATTGCATATACATTTCATCTCAGTTGCATCTACATTTCAAATACAATCATTGAAAAGGTGTCGAATCCTCTTAGGGTTATTACATAACATATATTAAAAGGATCCTAAGGTTGGGAACTGATGCCCGAACTATCTTGAACCAAGCACGTTCTACACATATTAAAGAGGATCTTGAGCAAAATGGTCAAAACCATACTTGGAAGAAAAGGTGAGGCGAAAGGAGTATTTCGTGTCTGTCCTATCATGCAACATAATCCTTAAAACAATGGTTTTTACCACTCCTATAGTGCTTAAAGCCTAAAATCAGAGTAGTAAGGATAGGGTTAAATCCCCATCGAACTTAGGTTGAGGATCCAATTCCCCAAAGCTCTGATTTGATCTTCATGGAGTAGTAAGGATAGGGTCTAATTCTCATCTCGCTTAGGTTGAGAATCCGATTCCCCAAAGCTTCTATTTTGCCTCCATCATGCTTTAAGAAATTAAAAGCGTGATCTACACTCAAGAACTTGAAGTTCCAAAGCAAATATTTTTCATTCTACTTTTATTGCATCATTGATATTGGATTGGAAGGATCGTACTACATGTCCCTTGCAAGGATGGGTAGTCATCCCCAAGGTTCAAGAAATCAAAAGTAAAGTCAAATCCTGGATTATGGGGTTGATCTCCACCGGGGCTATAGACGCCTGACTGGCAGTGGAGTATGCTCATGCGTGGCAACATGTCTTGTCTAAAAGCAAGACCACTGACTGCTCAAACGGATAGGCTAGCCTGACAGTTTCATCCATAACAAGTTAAATCATTTTGTTCAAGATGAGGTAATGAACTCCAGATCGGAGTAGTAAGGATAGGGTTAAATTCCCATCTCGCTTAGGTTGGGAATCCTATTCCCCAAAGCTCTGATTTCACTTACACTTGCACATGGGTTCAAAATGGTAGTGACACATAACCAACTTTGGGATCTAGTAAATTAATTCAAGTATACTCATATTTGGTCCTAAGAGGATTTGATAGTTTTAATATGTTTGTTCATGGTACTAGAAAGTTTGAGCCTTTGCAAAGCTTGTTATATCTCTAGCATCTTCACCATACATTAAATCCTACATGAATCATCCATAACTTCTCATACGCACGAATCATAAGTGAAAATGATAATGGAAAGTTGAACGAGTTTCAAATGATAGGGAATGAAGCACATTGCACACACCGAGATGATGCTTAATAATTCTAATGCTTCATGTATTTCTCGTCTAGTTTCATTCTTGGGATATTTGTTGATGCTTGTGCTTGAGTTTTGAAGGTGTTTAGGTTGAGTTCTCACCGAAATGCTCAGGAGCATTTCCCAGCAGAGTCGCCATTTGTTGTGGTTGCTCCACAATGTACCCCAAAATTGGGGACCCACCTTTTTGCATATTTTCCAAGAAGACCGAAGTGGCCCATATGCTAAAGATCAAAGAAAAAGCAAAACATCGCAAGGAGAAAAAAGTGTCGTGATATCGCGACATGTTGCATTTTCACGGCCAAAAGAGAAGAGAAAGAACAAGAAGGAAAAAGTGTCACGATATCGCAACATGTTGCATTTTCGCGGTCCAAAGCAAAGAGAAAAACAAGGAGGAAAAAGTGTAGCGATATCGCGACATTTTGCATTTTCGCGACCAAAAGAGAAGAGAAAGAACAAGAAACAAAAGTGTCATGATATCGCGACATGTTGCATTTTCGCGACTCAAAAAGGGCAGGTAGGCAGAGAAACAAAAGTGTCGCGATATCGCGACATGTTGCATTTTCGGGACTCAAAAGGGGAGAGAAGGCGAGAGAAAGAAAAGTGTCGCGATATCGCGACATGTTGCATTTTCGGGACTCAAAAGGGGCAGGCAAGCAGAGAAACAAAAGTATCATGATATCACGACATGTTGCATTTTTGCAAAGGGAACAGAGTAGTGGACAATGCGTCTGATATTAGTGATGAACACTAGGATAGTGAAACTAAAGACTGCATAATGACGTGGACCTATATGTTAGAGTTAAAGTGCACTATGCATCTGTTTTGACACTTGTCAGTTTATCATATAGGCCTTCTGCCTATATATGTAACTCATTTTATGATAGTGCACTTTAAGGGGGAATGTTAGAGTTAAAGTGCACTATGCCTCTGTTTTGACACTTGTCAGTTTATACTGACACTTGTCAGTTTATAATATAGGCCTTCTACCTATATATGTAACACATTTTTATCAATAATTAATCCCATAAGTTTCCCTCCTAACATTTGGTATCAGAGCAGGCTTTCCCTGCCCTATGAAACCCTTGAGGGGGGATTTCCCTCATGGAAATCCTCCCTCCCCCCGATTTTTTTTTTTCTTCCCTTTTGTTTTAGTTTCTTTTACCGAGGGAGTATGCTCTCCATCATTTGATGGATCAGAAACCAGATAGTAAAAATATTAAAAAATTGGGAGGTCATTTTAATTTTTTTTTAGTTTTTCGAGATTTTTTTTCAGATCTGTTTCATTTGGAGGTCACCTTATTTGGAGCCCTGAGGGCAAATCAGTGCTGGAGTAGCACCAAATCGACTGCTTGCAAAGGAATGGATGGGGTGGACAAAGAAAAGAAGGTTGCAGATGAAAAAGTTTTGGAGCTTGAAGCTGCCAGGGATCTATCAAGAACCTGGATAAATGATCTGTTTTAGGTGGACACATCAATCCGACTGTGACATTTGGGCTGTTCCTAGCCAGGAAGCTTTCACTTCCCCGAGCTCTGCTCTACATGATCTGCCAATGCTTGGGAGCCATCTGTGGAGCCGGCGTTGTGAAGGGGTTTTTTCAGAAACATGAATATGAATTGCATGGAGGCAGAGCAGAGCTTCGAAGGTCTGCTGCACCAGTACTCTGCCATTGAATCCAACCCTAAAATCTCAGTAGGCGTCGTGGCTACATTCGGGACTGTGCTGATTTGCTCCGTGGCGGTGGAGAACATCTGGCTGTATTTTTTTTCAACGGTTGATTTTTTATGGCTTCATTAATTCATGATGGGCATGTTTTGTGGCTGAGAGGAGCGACGATTTGCTTTCGATGGTGGCGGGATATTTTTTTTCGTATCAACAAAACTCGAAGATCGACCACGATGGAGGGAAATCTAATAATTATTTGGCAAAATTTGTCTCGGCGGAAGTCGAGTTCCCGTCCTTGTCGGTCGGTCCTATAAATTTGGCCCGTGATTTTGAATTTGTTAGTCATGGGCGGCGTTATGGGGTCTCTGCGAGTGATCGAACTGCAGTTGGTGGCGTTCATTTTAGTTTTTTTCGACAAGTGGGCTAGATTGTCAAATCATTGGGAATTTGGATACAAAATGTTTGATTTTTCTGCAGACATAGTTGTCAGGGACCACAGCTGGCATTGCCTGAGCTATGACGCTGCAACCGAGCGTTACCATCGCCTCCAGAGAAATGCGGCTCCGCCTCGAGGGTGCACCGGCTAGTTATGGTGGGGTTATTATAATTTGAAGATGGGACGTGATGCAGCCATGACATCTGCCAGAACATGACTTTGGATGCGCCAAACCTGGGGAACTGTCGAAACGGGCTGTGGAAAAGCGCTGTGTTGCTGCCGCCAAATTTGGCATTCATTTTCTGCCCCAGATTGGCCAGACACTACGACGCCTGATGTTGTATGTCAATACATAGTGAAAAAGATTCCTATTCCAGAGCGTAATTTTATTGACCCACCAAATATGATTGTAATCAGATCTTTTGATGTGAATAAGCCTGGTGCTGAAGTAGATGACATAAAATCTATTTTTTGCGGGAGGAGATTTTTAATCAAGACGAAAATTTTAATAGGCGGCGACAACAGAGGAAACCATGGATTTATGTTGCAAGTGCATGTGAACGCGGGTGTCGGCGTGTTCAATCGTTCGTCTTCGTATGTGGGCTGGAAAGCAGACTGGTGTAGCTGCTGCTATAGTAAGGAGGTCTCAAATGAAATTTTTTTAGCATGCATTGATCCTCGTAGATGTGGAGACTACGGACAACAGTGGAGATTGCAGACGGGTTACCTGTTTGTTTTTACAAATTTCATGGGCACAAGGAATTCTTTTTGCAATTTGGTGGCACGATTCTTTTGTGTGAGAATCTCTTTCTTGCACCAGTGAAAGATGACAGTTTCAATTGTGAAATAACTAGAAATGTGTGTCACCAGTTTAAGATGCAGCAGAGCACGATCGACGGCACCGCTGGAAGGTCTCGGTCTCCTGGGGCTACTGCGTGCAGGTGTTCATCTATTTTTTGACTGTGCCTGCTGGAACTATTACAGGGCTTTGCTGGTATGTACAGAGGCTTCGGAACATCACTCATGGGAACTATTCCAGCTCGAGCTCTCTATATGGTGATGTAGTGTTTTGCAGGTTGTTAATACGAAGCCTCTTTTGTTCCGAGGGCTTCTGATCTAATGGACCATTGCAGCCGGAAATATGAAAATATTGCTATGATGCTCGGCGGACATGGGAGAGAATTCCTCACATTGCAATGAGAGGAGTGCAACCAGTGCGGGTTTGATTCTATAGGGAGGTTCATTTGGAGAACAGATTGCTATTTCAGAAGACAGTTGGGAGTTCGTAATAAGGCGCACTGTTTAAGGCGACGCATCGAAAAGCATTTCAACGCTCGAATCCCACCAACGATAGCATTGCAGACAGTGGATCTGCTTGTTTCAAATGTAGAACGAAGTGGAGGTGTTGCGCACTGATTATTCTCCCAGTTGATAATGCTACACAGTGATGGATATTTCTCTAGCAAGATTTGTCATCCCACCTCGCTTCCGCTGCAGTCCACATTGGCGGCTGCCGTGGTTGAGCCAGGCGAGTCCAAGTCGGCATGGAGGTGAGCCAGGGCACGGGCGACGTCGGCCACGATGGCGCAGCGGTGCCGCCAGTCAAGGGCAGAGCCGTCGGAGCCATCGACAGAGTAAATATTGTAAGGAAGGCGTCGAGATCTTCGTAACAAAGTGAAGGAGCCACAACATCAAGGCGGGCCCCACGTGGAGAGTGGGATCGAGGTGGCTCGGCGAAGCTATCACACATTGGATGGATTCCTCAACGGCATTGCAGGAATATAGGGGATACGTCGACCACTACAACAGCCACTCCGACGGAATCCCGACGGAGCTCAAAAATATCATTGGTCATTTTTTTTTAATTTTCTACATTGATAGTGGACTGCCCATGACTATTTGACCGATAGTATGACCATCTTTAAAATATTTTTTTTCCCACGTGGAAATAGTTTTCCCTGCAGTCCAAGTTACATTTTACATTTTTCGTAATTTATTTCATAAGAAGTGAAATGGGAGGCCTTTTTATTTCTTGAAAAGTAAGGGGCATTTTTTAAAAGTGGGGGTACCTCTTTATTGGAAACAAGAATTGTAATGCTGGTTAGTATTGGCCGACCAGGCCTTATTGGTATTTTTTTTAATCTCTTTCCACATGGAGAGTGGAAGTGGGAGCTGAAGGCCTACATGGCCTACTTTATTGTAATTTCAAAAGTGGAATGCCCACATGGCCCTATTTGTTTTGTAATTCCCCTGCAAGGGAAATTTTAAGACTGGTTTTATTCCGCCTGAGAGCGATGCCGCTATTGAGCGATGTTGTCTATTTACTGCCTAGATAGGCATGGTATTGGTTTCCACATGTTGAAGGCCCCTTTGATGGTGGAATATAGGGGTATTTATAGTCGTTGGAAACGTTTTTCCATGACGGACACAATGGTGGTGTCCATTTGTCATTCTGAGGTTGTTTCATTTGCATTTTTTAAGCCTCAAAATTTTTCTACCTTGGAGTGCACTCTCGGTTGTACCCAACACTCCCAAGGTAATTTTATTTGTGATCCTTGTACCTAGTGATCTTCTCTATACACTTGGCGAATGCAGCGGCTGGTTACCCATGCATTTCGGTGGGATGACATGGTCACCATAAGGACACTTATACTAGGGACTACAGACAAAGACACCCTAGACTCTATCCGAGGTTTTTTCGGATCTACTTCTGAAGACTACAGACGAAGACACTTCAGAAGATTCTTTTCTTTTCTTCTTCTCTCCTCCTATTTTGATCTATGGCTCATTTTATTGTATTGAGTGCATTTTCGGTAGAGACCGACACTCTTATATGGCTCGTTTTTCTTTGTATTAGGTGCATTTTTGACATAGACCGACACCTTCTAGATTGAGTTCACCATGAGGAAGGATTTCATACTCATGGTGAATCTAGTCAGTGACCTACGAGAGGCAACATCCTCTGAGGATGACCTGCAGAGGCAACAGACCTAGAAGTGGCTGACCCTGAGGCACCCATGATGACCCTGAGGCACTTAGACGGCTGACCCAGTGGCAACAAACCCGTGGAAGTGGCTGACCCTGAGGCAACAGACCGAGATGTATACACAGTGAATCTAGCATTATTCATAGTTGGAGAGCCAAGCGCAAAGAGCATGAGCCTAGACCAAATCAACAATAAGCGAGGATGATAGGTTGTTTTAGAGAAGTCAACATTAAGGGGGAATGTTACCTAATGTTGAATTGTTTTTTTCTTTAGTTAGGATAGTGCACTTTAAGGGGGAATGTTAGAGTTAAAGTGCACTATGTCTCTGTTTTGACACTTGTCAGTTTATAAATGTTAGGAGGGAAACTTATGGGATTAATTATTGATAAAAATGTGTTACATATATAGGCAGAAGGCCTATATTATAAACTGACAAGTGTCAAAACAGAGGCATAGTGCACTTTAACTCTAACACTATAAGGAATGAATCGAAGATTGAATAAGGTAATTTGTCACATAAGGACAAAATCTAATGAATAAGACAAAACGTTACATAAGGAATCTTTAATGATTTGAAATCATTTAAGATGGTCGTTACACATGGAAGGAAATGGACGCATGCCCATGTGGAGAAAAGGAAGCGTTTTTTTGAAATCAAACGAAAAGTGAAGAAAACCAAACAAAGGAAGCCAAACCATGGGAATGAAACGAAGGGCCACAAAATAGAAACAAAAAGTTTTTTTGGAAACCAAAACACATGCATGCACAAGGGAAGGTGAAACGAACAACCATTGGAAAATGAAACGAAAAGCTTCCTGAAAATTTTAAATACGCCAGGCAAGGATGTTTTGAGGGGTTGGAAACTGCTATGAGCAGAGTTGCAGATTTGAAAGCAAGAGGGCCATTTTGGACCTGTTCGAGTCGTTTTCTTCCATGGATTGGTTTGGAAAAACCAAATTTTTTTGTTATTGTAAAATGACAAATTTTTAATACAGAAAGTTGCATCTTATGGACAAGAAAGGAGTCATTTTCTGCATGCAAGATTAAATGTCTATTTTTCCCCTTTTCAGATTTTAGGCTTGTAAATGGAGTTTATGCAAGTTTTCTTGGTTACTTCATGCGAATGTTTAAATCTGAAAACCTCATTTAAAACCCTAGGATCTAGCACTTAGCTTATCCGGATTGTGCTTGTTTTGCAAGTCCAATAGGTTAGGTTGCATGCATGAAAACCTCACATCTTCGGTTTTGTCGGAATAGGATAGCATCAAACTGAATGTATCTTGTGTTCCATTTTCTGCATTTCATTTTCATTTTCTGCATTTTATTTTCCAGAAATTTTAATTTTTTGTTTAATTTTCAGGCATTAAAATAAACATTTAAAAATTTTCAAAATCCAAAAACAATTTCACCATTGCGTAGGCTATACTTCATACTTCCAATACACACTTTGAAATTTCATTTTCGGAGTTGTTTAGTATTTTTAAAAATTCATCGAAGTTGCTATTTTATTACAGATTTTGAAAAATCCGAAAATAGAAAATTTCCATTTTTGGGCTGAATTTCATTTTTCAGTTTCATGTTTCATTCATGAGCCTATGATGACATTCCCTTCATGAAAATTCTAATTTCAACGAAGGAGTCATGTTTTATGGCACTTTGCAAATTACCATTTTGGGAGCAATCAAAGCACTAAATTATTCGTCTTGATGAAAATCCGATTTCATTTAAGAAGGATAATTAAAGTGAAATTTTAAAGCTACATTTGAAGATCCTATTCATCATTGAGGATTTAATGCAAGATAAAATCTATTTTAAAACCCTCAAGATAAAAGGAATTAAGGCACTACATCATGGTCATATGAGGGCCAACTCACATTTGCTTTATTTTGGTTCAATGAACAATCACTGAAGTTTCATGGTAAAATAAACCAACATTGCCCCTTGTTTACAGTGGCAATCACTAAGGTGTTCCAAGCATTTAAATTTAATATCTTTATTTGAGATTACTAATACACATATGCAAATGCTAATATAGCGAAGACCCTGGAGAAGTTGGTTGTTTAACTTCTTTGCAAGAGGGGATTTGGAACCCAAATCCTAAGGGAGAGTGTACTTTCACAATTGGGTGAAAATACCACTCAACACCATCAAAATCTCCAATACACTTGTTCTGCGACAACATGGGTGTTTTGAATCTTGTTAAGAATCTAGTGCATCATGAGAAAACGAAGCACATTGATACACAATGCCACTTCATTCGAGACAAAGTACCGAAGCACCGAATCTAGCTTCAGTACATCTCCACCAATGCTCAAGTTGCAGACATATTAACTAAGGCACTTGCACGTGTCAAATTTGAATTGTTTCGCAACTCTCTATGTATTTCAAAATAATGGGGGGATGATAGTATAACTAGTAGTTATATGTTTCCTAAAATATTGTAATATGGGGGGATGTTAGAATATATTTCAATATTTCTTTCATTAGTTAATTCAATCCTAACGATCTTATATTGTTAGAATTGATTAATTTAGGCTAGTTGTTATTTTGTTACAACTGCGCCTATATTGGTCTCGGGTGGTTTCGCAACCTCCAGACTAATCTTGACCTTATGTATTATTTATACTTCATAAAATAATTGAATTGTCGTTCCTCTTCTCACATGCATAAGATTATTTTACCTGAACAAGGGGGATATGTGGAAGGGCGTCAAATAGTATATGAGATAGTTCTGGCTCAGGAAGCTATCCATTCCATGGATATGCAAAAATCTCCTTCCATGTTCATTCGATTAGACTTATCCAAAGCTTATGACAGAGTGGATTGGCACTTCCTTGTCAAAGTTTTTAGGCAATTTGGTTTCTCTAAGGATTGGATAGATTGGATTGTGGGATGTATCTCTTCAGTTTTATACTTAGTTCTTATCAATGGTAGGCCTTCTTAGTAATTTCCTGCTTCTAGAGGTATTAGGCAAGGTGACCCGTTTTCCCCTTATTTATTCATCATTCTTGCTGAATGCTTGGGTAGGACTATAACCAAGAAGAGCGATAACAAAACCCTTGAGGGAGTTATTTTTGCTCATGGAGCTAAACCTGTCTCTTATCTTCAATTTGTTGATGACTCTACTCTTTTAGGTAAAGCTACTGTTAAGGAAGCTTCTAACATTAAGCAAATCATTAGTTGTTTTTTTAAGGCTACTAGGCAGTTGATCAATGAAGACGAATCTAAAGTTAGTTTCTTTCACTGCTCTACCAGACAAGTTTCCATGGTCTTGGATAAATTAATATATAAGAAGTCCTCCCTTCCCATCACTTATTTAGGTATTCCCATAAATATTTAAAGGTAGAAAAAAATATTGGAATTGGTTGTTGGACAAAGTCAAGAAGAAAATTGGAAAGTGGACCAATAGGTGGCTTTCTTCGGGGGGTAGAATCACCTTGGTAAAATTAGTCCTTCAAGCTATTCCTATTTATGTTTCTTTCATGTTGAATATCCAGAAGGCCGTTCTTCGAGATCTAGATCAAATCAGTCATCGATTCCTCTGGAGTAGTACTAAGGAAAAAAGAAAATTGGCCTTGGTGAAATGAGACACTTTATGTCTTCCTAAGAATGGAGGGTTAGAATCCTAGTCTTCTATTAATAATAACAAAGCTTTATCTGCTAAATTATATTGGAGAATGTTGCATAACCCCAATGCTATTTGGGCCAATAATATCCGTGCTAAATATGCTGAGAAAAAAATTCTTGAAGACCTTGTTCGCTATCATCTTCCTGCCAAAGGTTCTCTCATTTTAGAAGTTCTTAAGACTCGTGAGGATTTGATAAAGATAAATTTATTCTGGATCATTCATAATGGTCAACAGGAAAATTTTTGGACAGATTCTTAGGATGGTCACAAGCCTTTGATAACCCAGTTTCCCAATTGGAGGCCTTGGATAGAGGAGCTTCACCGAGCTAACTGGATAAAGGTGGCTAATTACTATTGGTACCATACTAGTAATTCAAATGTTGGTAGATATTGGATCCCTATTGAGGACTGGCCTATTCAAATCATAGAAAGGTAAAGACAAGATATCCATGGCATCCTTCATATGAGGTCTCTCTCTTGGTCCCATGAAAAAGATTGTTTTGGATGGAACATCACTACTAAGGGTCAGTATTCAGTTGCTCAAGGTTATTTGACCTTATGCCATAATAATACCAACCAATCTTCTGACATCTTTTCCTCAGTTGTGGGCTTAAAAGGTTTGGCCTAAGGTGAGGTTCTTTATTTGGCTTTTATTGCATAGTAGGATGCTTATCGGGGAGCAACTTATAAAGCATGATTTTCATGGCCCTTTTAGATGTGAAATGTGTGGAGAGAATGTAGAAACTCTCAACCATATTTTTATTGAGTGTACTTTAGCCTCTGAGATATGGAGGAGGATGGCCAATTTACTTGGCTTACAGTGGTCAAATTTTTTAACCTTTGAATAACTTTGGAGGGATTGATCTAAACAAGAGGATGTTGATCATTTTATTAGGCAGTTAGTTTGGATGGGTTCTACCATTATTCTTTGGAATTTATAGAATTAAAGGAACAATCAATATTTTAATCAAGATAGGAAGGATATTCACTATATTTGGTAGAAGACCATAGCCAACTTAGTTGAATCAGTCCATCAACTCCTTAATCACCCCCAAAACTTCCACCAAAAATGGGATCAAGTGATGCAAATATTGAAGATTAAATCTGCTAAGGGCAACCATATTAAAGGGAATATGAGTATTTGTAAGATGGATAGGACAAGAAATTGACAACCTCCTCCTAAGGATTTTGGTAAAGTCAATATTGATGGAGCCTCTAGAGGGAACCCTCGAAAAGCTAGTGCGGGATGAATTGATAGACTTTCAGATGGCTCCCTAGTTTTTACTTTTGCTGAGAATTTGGGTATTCTTTCCAATAACCTTGCTGAGGTGCATGGTATCCTCAAAGACCTTCAAGAGGCTACTAAGGTTGGATGGGAAAATGTGTTAGTGGAGTTTGACTCTCAACTCATGATTAATATTTTGAAGAATTCTACTAAGAATCATAATGTTGATTGGAGAATAAAAAGAATTATTGAGAAGATTCAATTAATCTAGAGGGGATTTTTGAAATTTGATTACAATCATGTGTTCATAAATCGAAACAAGAGTGCTAATGCTTTACCTAATTGGGCTTTGGATAAATCTGATCTTATTTGTTATGGCCACCCTCCTAAATGGTGGGCTTCACAAATAAGGGAAGCTTTTCTTTCTATCATTTCTTTGGATGGCTCAAGTTCTGAAGGTACCTAGTTTCTTCTTGCTTTATTTTTGCTTCTCTTTGGTTCGGTCAGGGTATTTTAGTTCCCTAGTTCAAACTATTCTTTCTTTTGTTTCCTCTGTTGATTCTTGCCTTAAAAGTCTTTTGGTCTAGAAAGGTCATTGTTATGTTCAATTTTTTTTTTTGAGGTGTGTATGTTTTTTTGTTTTGTTTTATTTTTTTTTGTTCTTGTGTTTTTGTTATTTTGTGTTTTCTTTTTGTTCTTGTGTTTTTGTTGTTCTTATTCTTATGTTTATGTATGTTTGTGTTATTTCGTGTTTTTTGTGTGTGAGTGTTTTCTATGTTTTTTGTTTTTTTTTACTGACTGTCGTTTTTGTTTTTTATTTTTATTTTTATTTGTTAATTTTGTAGTTTTTGGTTGTTTGTGTTTTTCATGTTTCTGTTGGTTATGTCTTTGTAGTGTTTTGTTGTTTTTTTCATGTTTGTGTTTTGTTATGTTGTTCTTGTTTTTTTTCTATGTGGTTCGTATTTTTTTAATCTTATTTTCTGTGTGCTTGGTTGTGCTTTATCTTTTTGACACACTCAAGGAGCATGTTTTTTTTTTTATTTTATTTATTTATTTTATATCTTATTATATGTTTGTTAGCTCCTTGAGTATGTCAAAGGTGGTAGGCTAGGATCATGCCCTAGGCGATTTTGGCAGAATGGATACCCCTGCCTGCTTGGATTTTACATGAAAGTGGCATCCCTTTTGGGATTTTCCATAAATAAAAAAAATAAATTGAATGGATTTTTGTACAAACATTTAATGTGTAAATTGAGTTTTGAGTATTTTATTCTATGATGCAAATATAAGTGATACGGTCACACGACCTACAAAAAATACTAACGAAGCCATTTTTTAGGGTTATTTAGGAGGTTGATAATCACTTTAGTGGAATTTGACATAATTTTGTAAGAGTAGGTCAATAACAAGTCCAACACCATTCAAATGAATTTAAATTATTCCTTTTAGTTGGTAATCATTGAGAATCCTACTCCTCAAATAACTTTTGGTTGTTTTTCTCATAGTCGATACTTGTAAAGAATTATGCTTTTGAGTTGAAATTCATTTACTCCTTTTGGTTAGTAATTATGGAGAATCCTGATGGATTTAAGTTATTTCTTTCATGGTTAGTAATCATAGAGAATCCTACTATTCAAAGGGGTTTTAGTTGTTTCTCATAGTTGGAAACTTAGTTATCAAGTTCGAGTTTGTGTTCGAGTTCGACACTCTTGAAGTTCAAAAGAAATTCGACATGTTTAAAAATTCGAAATAAAATTCAACATAAAATTTGATATATTATAAATGTGCATATATGAACTTGGATGTATACACATAATATTTTTTTGTGGATTGAATATAAAACCAATATTTTTCAGTACAGTACCCCGCACACTAATTGAAAATAATAATAATAATAATAAAATCTAAAAATTGGGTACTCGTCCACTCAAATCATTTGGTTTACTAAATCAAAATAATAAAATTGGATGTCTTCTCCAAGCACTTGGTGCCATTTCACACCGTGTAAATTGCATAACTTACATTATTTTGAATGGTCATAAATTTATAAAATTAAAATTATTATTTTATATATAATTCATGTTCCCCATGTCTCCCAAACTCCAGTACGTGATCTGCAATACGAAAACCTGTAGGTCGGCATATAATAAATGCTTCATAGAAAACTAAAACCAGACATTAATATACCAAGTTGCATGCCTGTTTTTTGAGGACCAAAAATGATTCTTGCGGGGGTGTTTTTTGAGGACCAAAAAAGAATCCTACGGGGGCGTTTTTCCCTTATACATGCATTTCCACTCAATTTTTTCCCATGCTTGCTGTTTTCCCCTTCTGCATGGATTTCCACTCAATTTTTTCCCATGCCGAATTTAGGGTTTGTTCGTCGAATTTATTCATGAAAATTTTAAATTCGACGAATTTTGAATTTCATCCTAAAAATTTGATGAATTTGATAACTAAGGCTAGAAATCATAGAGAGTACCACTCTTCAAATTATTTTTAATTGTTCTTTATCATGATGAACCATTAGTACATTAATATTTTGATGATCCATGTGGATGGGGATTAGGATGGTAGCATATAGGACCAATTTAGTTATTGGCATTAGACAATTTATAATTCAAGGTTGTACAATAGAGGAAGGAAAAACCAAGTATTTTTTCAAGCATCCACAAATTAGAGAGAAAAAGAAAATTACTAGAGGGGATGATGATCAAGAAATGTGCAAAGATTAAATGTATGCAAATAAATATAAAGCTTTATTTATAGATGATGCAAATACAAATACAAAGCACTTATGTGGAACATATAGCAACAATAAGAAATAAACAACTATTGGTTGTAAGTACTAGTAATGAGGTGCTAACTCATGCTTTAAGAAGAATCTAATAGGAAATAGATAAAAGATGCAAAATAAAGCAAACTATCTTGAAATTTTGTTTATTTACAATAATGTACATTATAGGTATAACAACTAATGCAAAATTAACATAATTATGTAGGATAAATTCTTGTGTAATGTGTTCTTCTTCTTTGTTTTTCCTTTGATTTTGTACTTACTGCTTTTCTAGATTTCATTTATCAGGGTGTCATTTCTTTTCATTTGGTATTAGAGCTAGGTTTTAGCTTTGTTCGAGGAGTAAGAGTTTTAACCTTGGGATAAATCAATTCTTGTGTGGGAGTAGTGCATGAAAGAATATGGGCAAAGAAAAAATGACAGGAAGCACACGAGTAGAGATAAAAAATTTAATGGATAGAATTTTGAGTTATGGAAACTCAAGATGGAGGATTTTTTGGTGGATAAATATCAATGGGTTGAGGTCTCGGGAGTAAAACCAATTGAAATGATATATGAGGATTGGCTAAAGATTGATAGGAAGGCAAGGAGCTCTATCAGATTCTACTTATCTGATTTGGTATTGCTGAATGTATCGACAAAGACCACAACAAAGTTGTTATAGAAAAAGTTGAGTGTTGTATCAAATAAAGTCATTGTTAAAATAAATCTTTCTCCAAAAAGAGTTGTATTCTCTTCGGATGAATGATGGTGACTTTGTGGCTGAACATCTAAATGCTTTTAACATTATGGTAAGTCAATTAAACTTTGTAGATGTAAAAATGGATGAAGAGGAAAAGTGTATTACTTTACTTTGTTCATTTCGTGATTCTTGGGATAATCTAGTTATCGCTATCACCAATACTACTTCTATATTAAAAGTAGAAGATATAGTAGAAACATTGCTATCTCAAGAAATAAAATGAAAATATTTTAAGGATTATCATCAGAAGGATGCCTTTGTTGTGAGAGGTCATTCTCATGAAAGAAGCAAACATAAAACAAGAGAAAGAAAAACAAAATCTAAGGAAAAAATTTGTTCTTCTAGACAAAAGGAAATGCTAGAGTATGGTAATATACGGCATTATAAAAGAGATTACAAAAATGAAGACCACAAATAAAGATTCAAGGGACCTATTTGCAGTTGCATCATGCTCAAGTGAATACCATGACTCATGGTTGATTGACTTAAGTGCTTCTTTTCATATGACTCCTCATAGGGATGGGTTATGTGAATATGAAAAGATAAATGGAGGTGAATCCTTCCTATGATATAATTCAACACATAAAATAATAGGTCGAGGAAGAGTCAAGTTGAGGTTAAAATATGGAAGAATTAAAAACCTTCCTGGTGTATTGCATATTATAGGTTTGGCAAGGAATATGAAATTTGTAAGTAAGATGAATGACGTGGGTGTGACTATGGTATTCAATAAGAATAGTTGAAAAATGGTTCGTGGATGCTTAATGTTGGCAAGGGAAGTTCATATAGGAACTCTATGAAAAATTGAGGCTAGCAGTATAAGTATTGATTGCAATAACTCTTCAGTTGTAGAGGAAATTAATACAGTATAAGAAGCTCCAATTATTCTTGTAGTGAAGATAATGTTATGGCATCAACGCATGGGGCACATTGATGAGAAAGACCTTCGAACATTAAAAGTGAAAGGTATGGTTGAAGGAATTTTTGATTGCCCATTAAATTTTGATTTTTGTGAGCATTGTGTTTCTGGAAAGCAAAATCGAGTCAAGTTTCCAAGTAGTGCTATAAGATTTTAAGGAATTTTACATGTAGTTCACAGTGATGTGTTTGGACCTACAAAAGTACCATCATTAAGTAGATCTATCTAATGTTCGTGGGTCTAGGTGGATTGGTAAGTTGGGGCGCTTATCGAGAGGAGACCTAGGTTCCAATCCCGCGGGCGTGCCCATGCATAGCCAGTAGCCCGATCCAACTCCTCTGTGTGTTGTCCGTGTCTGAAGACGACAATCTATTTCCTGCTTGTTCGACGATCCATCTACCCTCATGCCACATGTTTGAACCAGACTGATGAAGACGGTGCAAACCCTGTGCATCTGATGGTCCCCATATCATGCCGAGTTACCATTAAATTGAGATGGCGGTTGTGTTGGAAGCCTTCACTGATAGTTTGAACCCTGTTAGCTGCGCTGACAGTTACTAAAAATTGTGATTGTAACCAATTCATCTGTAGACACCAAAAAAGTAAATCTATCTATTTTTTTACATTTATGGATGACTTCTCAAGAAAGACCTGGGTATATTTTTTTTGTATAAATATGATCTTTTCAATAAATTTAAAGAATGTAAGGCTCTTGTAGAAAATTAGATAGAGAGAAAAATAAAGGTTTTGAGAACTAACAATGGTGGTGAGTATTGCTCAAATACATTTGAGTAGTTTTGCAAGGACCATGGAATATAAATGCAAAGAACAACTTCGTATACTCCACAACAAAATGGATTTGTAGAACGAATGAAAAAAATATTGATGGATAAGGCCAAAATTATGCTAAGTGGTGCAGGGTTAGAAAAGAAATTCTAGGCAAAAGTCATGTTAACTACTTGTTATCTCATCAATAGATCTCTTACCTCAACTTTGATGGATAAAACTCCATAGAAAATATGGATTGGTAAGAAACCCTCTCTTAGTCATATAAGGGTTTTTGGTTGTGAAGCTTATATGTATGTCCCAAAAGAGAAAAGGACTAAGATAGACTATAAATCTAAAAATACATATTTTTGGGTTATAGTATTGGTGTGAAAGGATATAAGTTGTGAAACCTAGAAACACAGAAGATTGCTTATATTTGTAATGTGATATTTAGAGAAACAAAAGGGGTTCCAAAATAGAAAATGCAACCAAGCAAATAATCTAAAATAGTTAAGGTAAAATCAGAACAAGAGGAAGAACATGTGGTAGAACTTGATGCTATAGAAGAATATGAATTACAAAGAGAGTTTGAAGAGGAATATTTAGAGGAAGAAGGTGAGGAGGAAGCTGAAGATGCAAAACTTGGAACTCCAATTTTGAGGAGATCATATTGAGTGAGAAGACTCCCAGAAAGGTATAGCCCTTCAAATTTTTATTTTGCATTTAATTTATTAGTTATTGATGAATAACCCAAGACTGTAAAGGAGACACTATAGTCAAGTGAGAATAAGTCTTGGAAAAGGGCTATGGAAGAAGAAATGGAGTCCCTGGATAAAATTAAGACATGGCACTTGGGGAAATTACCCCTTGGAAGAAAACCTATTGGTTGTAAGTAGTTATTCAAGAAAAATTACAATGTAGAAGGAAAGTTGAAGAAGTACAAAGCTTGTCTAGTAGCAAAAGAATTTTCTCAAATTGAAGAAATTGACTTTGGTGAGATTTTTTCTCTTGTGGCTAAACTAACATCAATTAGAGTTCTATTGGCTATTTCTACTAATTTTGGTTTTAAAATAGAATAGATGGATGTAAAAACAACATTCTACATGGTGAACTTGATGAAAACATATATATGTCACAACCATAATGCTTCAGGGTAAAAGGTAAGGAGGACTTGGTATGCAAGTTGAAGAAGTCTCTTTATGGGTTGAAGCAATCTCCAAGAATATGAAACCAAAAATTTGACAAGTTTCTTTTGACACTTGATCTTTAAAAAGGTAAAGTAGATCCATGTGTTTACTTAAAAAAGGAAGGTGAAAATTTTGTTATCATTATTTTGTATGTGGATGACATGTTGTTAATTGGTAAAAATAAGGAGATGATAAAGTTACTAAAATAAAGTTATCTTCTAAATTTGATATGAAGGATTTAGATGCTGCAAAATTTATGTTGGGTATGGAAATAATAAGGGATCATGCAAATAGAAATTTGTGGTTAAATCAAAGAAAATATGTTGATTTGATACTACAAAGGTTTATGATGCATGGTTGTAAACTAGTTTTTAATCCATGTCCTATTGGTCAAAAGTTATCTACTAAATAGTTTCCTAAAACATATGAGAAAATTGAAGAAATGCATCATGTTCTTTATGCTAGCATTGTTGGTAGTCTGATGTATACAATGGTTTGTACTAGACCTGATATTGCACATGTAGTGGGAGTAGTTAGCAAATATATGTCCAATATAGGAAAGGAACATGAGAATACTATGAAGAGGATCTTCAGATACTTGCATGGAACTACATATTATATTATTTGTTAGGAAGGAAAATTTGAAGATAATAATTTATAAATCTACAAGGGTTTTGATTGGGTTGGAGATCTTGACAAGAGAAGATCCACGAGTGTTAAATTGTTCAGGATGTTTGGAGGGGTAGTAGGTTGGATGATTAAATGCTTTGTCCACTATAGAAGCAAAGTACATTACAATTACTCATACCTGTAAAGAAGCAGCATGGCTATAGAGGTTGTGTTCAATAGTTGGTCTTAAGTAGAAGGTTGTGATAATTGAAAATGACAATTAGAGTGCAATATTTTTGGAAAACAATCCTAGTTTTAATGAACATATTGATATTAAGTGTCATTTTGTGATATAGATGGTTGAAGATAACTAGGTGATGTTGGAGAAAGTTGATATAGAGAAGAATATTTTTGATTTGTTAACAAAGGTTGTACCTACTTAAATATTTTCTTAGTACAGAAGGTCTATGGGTATGGTTTCCCTTGATAGTTGACAATGGTAATTATTAGCCCCTATGAAAAGTATTCAACAAATAGGAGAATATTGGAATTGTGTTGAATATTTTCCATGTTATTCAGGTGGGGTTAACTCTGAAAATATTAGACACTATATATACACCTATTCTCATTAGGGTTTGAGGTTTAAGATTTTTTTAGACCCATATGGGTGGTTTTGGGTTAATGTATAGTCGGCCCATGATTTTGCACCCATGGTATTGTAAAAACCCTTCTTGTGTTGGTATATAAAACAAAACTTGCATGAGGGTCTTGCAATGTAATATGTAAGAAATGTAATTGCAAGCGAAATGATTTTATTGTATTAGAGATGGTCAAGTTTATACAATAAGGAGATATTCTTGTTGGGTTTTTTCCAAAAGGATTTCCTAGGATAATTTATTGTGTAATGTGTTCTTATTCTTTATTTTGCCTTTGATTCTACACTTACTATTTTTCTATATTTTGTTTATCGAGGTATTATTTCTCTTCACTTTTGTATATGCATGGAATGAAGCAAATCTTAAGCCAATACAATTTCATCAGTTACTTGTCGTCCTTCTACAAAGCCCCTTGTTTTGGAGAGATTATATTATGGAGTAAGGGTTTCAATATTTTTGCCATTATTTTCATGATGATCTTATAAAGTACATTGCATAAGGCTATTGGTCTAAAGTCAGATATTATCTCCACATTTTGAGATTTTGGTATTAGTGCTATATAATTTTTATTAACTTTCTTTTACACCACCTTTGCAATTTTGAATTATTCCACTACCTCCAATAAGTCTTCTTAGATGGTATCCCAAACTTTATGGTAGAACTCAATTGGAAATCCATATGTCCTGAGGTCTTCCATTTTTCATTTTAAACATCACTTGTTTCAATTAATCACTTGCTACTAGTGTAGTAAGGACTTGATTATCTGATTATGTTATAGTGTTGAGGATATTCTTGAGTATCCTCTCCTAGGCGTCTAAATCTAGCTCTATGGCCTGGAATAGTGTAGAGAAGTAATCCACTACAAGTTCCTACACTGGTTCCCCATTCTGGTCCCTCAATGATGTTATGAAGTTTTGGATTTTCCTTGATAAAAGAAATTTGTGGAAGAATTGCATATTTCGATCCCCTTCCTAGAACCGTTGGACTCTTGATTTCTATTTCTAGAGGAGCTCTTGTATTTTATCTCATTCTTCCACAAGTGTTGTAAGTCTAACCTCCTCCCTACTCCACTCCTTTGTTAGGTCTTGAGTCCTAATATTTGCATTTAGTTGATCTAGTTGTATAGTGATTTGATTTTATTTTGTTGGACATCACCAAATCCTACCAATTCTACTTCTTCAACTGAGTTTTAATATATTGTAATATTTTGGAAAATATGAACATGTGGGTACCATATCTAGGATTTCCTTCTTGCCACCAGTAAAGGATGTTATCTCATAGCCTGCTATCTCCTAACCATATAAGCTAGAATCTAAAGAGCATATGACATCTTGTCGACCTCCACATTTCCAATAGCATTCGCCAATGATTCAATCCTGAATTATCTAGAGTTATAATTATTGGTATATGTTATTTGATGATAAAGTCTTTTGATAATAAGAACTTATTCAATCTCTCTAGAATACAACCTTTCCCTTTCCTTCTATTGGACCAAGTCATCAATTCATTCTCTAGAATAATGTCCACTAGGAAGATATGAGAGATGTGCTATAGCATAATGTTTGAACTACCATCCAAGATTTGATTCCCACCTATCTTCTCTGCCAAAGAGGTAATAGTGTTGAAGTCCCCCCTACTATGGGTGTTGCATCAGGGTGATGCTTTAAGAATCATTTTTTTCCATTGGTACCTCTTTTCCTCTAGGATCATGGGTGAGTAGACATTTCCCATAGCATATTGTGATATGATTGTTTGCTCTATACTACCAACCCTATGATCCTCCAAATTATTATTGAGGAATGTATTAAGATTTCTAAGGGGTCCCAAAAGCAGACCATAGCTCTTGACACTCCTATGGATCCTAATGCTTCCATCCTTCCATTGGGATAAATATTTTGGGCTAGGTACTCCATATTTTCCACTACAAGTTTCATCTCTTGAAGGAACACAAAATATGGATGATTCACCTGTATTATATGTTTAACCTTATTCTTTTTATATAGATTGCATTTTATCCCTCTCACATTCCACGTGATGGTCTTCATTGAATTACATGGGGGTGGACATTTGGATGAGGTGTTTGACCTTCCCCTTTGCTAACAACTTTGATCCATCTTTGGCTAATTTGTATTGTTTAGTTTTTCTACATAGTATCCATTTTCAGTTTCTTGGCAGTTTCTTGGTGCACCCCAGTTGGCTCAAGGATCCCTTCTAGATTTGAGACTTGAGAATAGGGAATCATCACCCTTTTTACTAATTCTTAAGATGTTTCTCCCTTTAGTATGGATTTGTTTTGTGTTTTGATTCATATTTATGGTTGTACCTCTCCTTTTAGAACTTTTAGGTTGTTGAGTCTGATATTTTAGGTTGGATATAGTTAAAGCTAGGTCCTGCTATTCTACTGCATTTACTTCTTTGGCTTGATCTAGAAATTGAGGTTTTGCCACATCTGTATTCATTATCTCCATTTATTCATCTATTAAATCATCCTTTTGTAGATGTGAGAACCTATTAGTTGATATGAGATCATCGTTTTTACTCACATGTTTCCTCTATGTATTATTTTCCTTAGGTATTGCAAAATCCTCTAGGATTGTGTTTTTGTTATTTTGTTTTGGGATCCTATGACTACAATCTCTCACTATATGTCCTATTGGTATTTTTGCCACATTAAAATTTTGTTAAAATTTTACCCACATATGTAAATAATTTTTCTAGTGAAATCGATTTTGAGATTTTTTGCCACATTCAAAAAGTTTGTTGATGTTTGATGGGTGTCATTTCAGGTAAAATCCGAGAGAAATACCTTTTCGCCTCAAGGTGCAGCAAAATGCCTTTTCGTCCCTAGGTGCAGTGAAAATTCTTTTCAAGCAAGATCACAACAAAATTAATTTCTAGATAAGTTCACCAACGAAATCATTTGTTGGCAGTTTTGCCCAGTTTCTAGTGAAATTCCCTTTTCACCCAGTTTCTGGCAAAACTCCCATTTCGGCCAGTTTCTGGAAAAACTTCATTTTCACCCCTAACTTGGCGAAATACCCTTTTCACCCACACTTAGTGAGATCAATTTTGGGTAAACTTATTGGCGTAGTTTCAAGTGAAACTCCCTTTTCACGCAAGATTGGAGCGAAAGTCCCTTTTGAATTTTGAAACTCCCTTTTCATGCAAGATTGGAGCGAAAGTCCCTTTTGAATTTCATCAAAGCGAAATATATTTTTGGCATTTTGTCGTAGCGAAAGCTACTTGCTCGCATGGTCGTGGCTAAAAGACTTTATCATACAATGCATTGGCGAAATCAAGTTTTACGTGGTGCTTTGGCAAAAACATATTTCGAAGATATTCCTTGGCAAAAAAAATTTCGAGCTTCCCTTTGGCGAATGTAATATTTACCATTTTATTCGAGCAAAGATCATGGTCAAAGGTGCTTTAAATGAAGGATCAATTTGGAGGGAGTGTAGTTCCAAAAATTACTGCTAATCAAAATCAATTTTGACAGATAACCAGAAGAGTGGTTGAAATTAAATGATGCACCTTTGACATTAATGTGATATTAATTGATTTCAAGGTACGGTTAACTGATATGAATATCCATTTCCAAGGCACCATCACAGAGATTGAAATATAGGCAATGATTCCTACTAAAGTCACAATATTCCATGTGATAAAATTTCTTGTCATTTCCCAATGCATTTGTTGATTTGTTCATTGTTGCTATCAAGGAAGAAATTGTTGATGCCCAATATTTGATTGGCCAACATTTTTTTTAATAAGCATTTAATTTTGGAGGTGAAATCCTCTATAAAAACTAAGAAACTTGATGTAAAAATGGATGGACATTCTGCTGAAGAAAACTCTTTGAGTTTAATTTTTTGCTTTAATCGAAAGACTGTTGGCTCTGGTTCCTGGATCAGTGGTGTATGTTATTACTTTCTGCCTATCATTTTTGCTATATTCATTGACTTTGTTAGATGAATTAAAATTCTGCATTTGAATTTAATTGTTGATAAAGAAATGAATGTTGAGATGCTAATTGGAAGTTATATTTGCGAGCTGTGAATGGTCCCTATGTTATTATTTTTGATTAAATGTTGGTTATAACTTGATCTGGTTATTTAGCTATTAGTTCATCCCTACACTCTATTTCTAGCTCACAGCCATATTTCCCATTTCTTTCAGTCATTTCCCATTTCTTTCTGTCAATTTCTCTCCCTAAGCTTAACACCAATTTTTAGATTAGTAAGGGAACCAACCCTCTTCTAGAGATTGGTCCGAAGGACATCTCTTTCCTTTGGCATTTCAATGTTGGTCGGGTCTAGGGTGTATGTTTTTACACTTAGGCAGATTTGTGACCAACATATTTTGGCATACTTGGTGGGACACTAAAAGTTCCACTTTAAGTAGTAATAAGGTTTGATGTTCATCTTTTACTATCTGATTAGAACATCTGGTGACTCAGTTTTACCCAGAAGCCTCCGAACGTGAAGTTGGTGAAAGCTTTACTTCATGATCACAAGATCGAAGGCCAAAAATTTTGAAAATCCCATTGAGTTCTTTGAGCTTGACACCCAAGTTTTAGGAGAGCATCCTAGATTAGTCACTTCGACTGTTCCATTAGTTGCAACATCTTCATAGGTAGCTGGTGTGTTTTTCGTTCCTTCAAGTCCCTCTAGTACTGCCACTAGCTTTCCTCCCCAAGCAAACACTCTGGTTCAAATGGCCCAAAATCCACCACCACCACCAAGATAATTTCTAGCCTGGAACCACTCCAGAGCTTTGAATATGCAAGCTTAGAACCCGATCCCGCAATAGCATTGAAGGCTTTGCCTACTTATGATGGTACAGGAAAAATAACTTATGAGCATGTCCAAGATGTGGCTTCTTTGGCGACTATCCATAGCATCACGGATGAAGATGTCATGGTCATATTGCTCGTGCTCTCTCTTAGAGGGAAGTTGCTTTACTGGTACCGATCCTTACCACCTACCACTATCACCACATGGGACTAGTTGGTTGAGTTAATGATAAAAGGCTTCAATGAACAAGCGAATCCTTTTTCTCTATTGCATCAATTTACTAACATTCAGAGGCATCCACAGGAGGAAATTGTTGACTTCAATGTTAGGTTCACTCGAACTTGGTAGAGAGTCCCTGATGGTCTCCGATCGACTCCCGAAAAAGCCACATTTTATTACCTCTAAGCCTTCAATTCTGACATTAGCATGGCCATCCATCAGTCCAATGTTGATACATTCCCGACCTTGTACTCTACTGCGCAAAAGGCTGAGGCTGATCTGATTGCTATTGGTAAGCTTCCATCAAAGATGATGATGTCTATCTTTCCTGATCTCCCACAATATTTATATTCCAATACATCTTCTCAGTCCTTACCAATGTCCCCCATGTATCTAATCCCTTCATGGAATCCGAGTTCATCTCAAACCACGATGATAGTTTCTATCCCACAACTACCTGCTCCCTCCATTCCATAGTTGCCCACTCCGGTTCCATTCCCAACACTGCCATCTCTACCTGTACCACTTCCATTACCAGCTCCTCCAACACCCTCAAATCCTGATCCCCAAGAGAAGTTATTGAAAGAGATGCAATCAATGAACTCAACAATAAGAGCGATGAGCAATGAGATCACAGTGATTAAGAAGAAGCAGGCTGAGAGAGATTTCTAGCCTAGGAGATTTCAACCTCCGCCAATCACCAGAGAGCAAGCAGCTTCAACCAACAAGGTGCCTGAAAGGAATCCGATCGTATTGACAAATGAAGAAGTTGGCCCATCGGATAAGATGTATTGGTGCTCTACTTGCAATGATCCACATGGCGAAGAAACTTGCATGGTTCACCTAAACTATGTACAAACATTGGTAGACAGCTCTCTCGATGGTCAGATCAACATGATTATAGAAGTCGATCATAATTTCATGGTCCCTTTCAAAGAACAAGTTTTAGTTCTCACAAGAGCTGGAAGAAAGCCAGTCACAGTAGATCTAGCTAAAATGGAGCCATTGAAGGTACCCGCTGACCCAAAGGTGCAGAATGAGAGAAAACAAGCACAAGCAAAAGCACCTATTCCAGCACCCAATCTAGATGCACCTGTCTTGTTAAAATATCTCTTTCCTCCATGAGCGAAAGAAAGATTGCAAGAAAAGGCTTCAACTTCACAAGCAAAAGCTGAAACGGAGGAACAGGCCAGAGAAAGGCTCAAATACCCATCCTTGACCAAGCATCAGAGGGTGGAAGCCACGCAATAGTATCGAAGCAAGTATGAGGCTACCAATGAAGGAAGGGAGTCCAACGCATCTACGTACAACATTGTTGAGGAGCTAAAGAAGATTCCTGCCAAGGTTAGTCTCTATGATGCATTGCAATTGCCTGGACAAGTCGACTTGTTGCAAGAATCGTTGAAGTTTGTTAAATATAAGGGAAAGAATCCTACTCAGACTATTTTTGCTCAAACGCTAACCACTTCAGCTATTGGAAAGAATAGGCCACCCCCTTTCTACTTGTCTCTCAGGATGGAGGGTTGGATTGTGCATAATTGCATGATCGACTCTAGCGCTGCGACAACTATCATGTCGAAGGTGGTTTGTGACATTATGGGCATGGAATATACCAAGAGTAGCCCAGGAGTTTTGCAATTGGATGGTACTCCTTTAAGAATAGTAGGAGTCATCAAAGACATCCTGATTGTGTTGCATAAAATACCTTAGATCACTATGATCCAAGAGGTGGTTGTGGTTGATCTAGAGTCATATTTCAGTATGTGCCTCTCAAGAGAGTTCACTGCCAAGTTGGGAGGCTATCTTTCTCTAGACTACTCCCATATGGAGATTCCTTTCAAAGGGAAAAGAATTTGAATCTATAATGAGAAGCCTTCTACTTTTCATATAGAGAAGATTGAGGAAGAAGAAAAGTCCATGAATTCTGTCAACATGATGATTGAAGAATTAGAAGAATTGGATTTAATGGAAGAAGTTATGGATGAGCTTCATACAGAAGATGAGTTTTCAATGAATGATTTTAATGCCATGATGGAAACTAAGATTGGTTGTTACTCCATTACTAAGCCTAAAAAGGTTGAAGTGAAGGTGTCTGATGATCAAGGTCCTATTCCAGATCAATTGTGGAAGCTCTACTTTGATGGTGCAAGATGCAAAAATGGTGTAGGAGCTAGAATTGTTCTCATTTCTCCTTTTGGCATACAGAAGACTTATTCATACCGATTGACCTAGAGTTGTACAAACAACACTATCGAGTATGAAGCACTATGCTTAGGCTTGAAGAAAGCAAAGAAGCTTGGGATCAAACAACTACAGATTTTTGGAGATTCAGAACTGATTGTGAATCAAGTAACTAACAAGTGTGTCTCCAAGTAGCACTATTTGAAGGCGTACCACAACAAAGTTTGGGATTTGTTTGAAGCTTACATAGCATTGAACATCCAAGCGATCTCATAGGAACAAAATAAGCATGTTGATCTTTTGGCATCCCTTAGCACCAACTTTTCTCTAGTTGAGCACGTGGTGAAGAAACCAAAGATCGTAAGGTTGGTTTACAGGCCTTCAGTTCCTGATAAGAATATCTACTAGCAAGTGTTCGAAAGTGATGAGTAGATCATGAACTTCCTGATAAAAGAGGCTAGTAATGTGGAAGGAAGAACACTTGATGAAGAGGAACCTGAGGGACTGATCCAATTGAGAAATAATCATATCCCGAAAGGATTGATTACGCTCGAAAGTCTCTTTGATCAAAATGACAGAGCTGAAAAACATAAGATCAAAGTAGATGAGAAGGAGTACACTAAGATGCAATTGGGACCCAAAAAGTCAATCAAAGTTGGCACTGATTGCACTCTAGAAGAGCTTGAGCAGATCAAGGAGCTATGCCATGAATTTCTAGACATTGTCACCTGGAGTTACCAGGATTTAAAAGGTTACAACAAGGATGTGATCCAACATACCATTGAACTACAAGGAGTGAAACCCTTCAGGAAGAAATAGAGACCAGTCAATCCCAAAATTGAAGTTTTGATGAAAGCTAAACTGCTGAAGATTTTGGAAGCTAAAATTATTTACCCAATCAAGCATTCTACCTGGGTAGCGAATTTGGTCCCTATGAGAAAAAAGAACGGAGATATTCGCCTGTGTGTTGATTTCCAAAATCTAAATCAAGCATCTCTAAAGGATCATTATCCCTTGATCGTAGATTGATCAGATTCTTCACATAGTTGTAGGAGCTCAAATATTTTCTCTGTTAGATGGATTCTCTGGCTACAATCAGATTTGGGTCAAGGATGAAGACTAGTACAAAACGGCATTCACCACAAAATGGGGTACATTTGCTTATCAAAGAATACCTTTTGGTCTCTCGAACGCTGGAGCAACCTTTTAGAGAGCGATGGATGTAGCTTTCGATGAGTTACTAAATCGCATCATTGTTATTTATTTGGATGATATGACTGTCTTCTCTCATAATAGGGAGGAGCATAGCTTGCATTTAAGACAAGTGTTTGAGAAATATCGAGAGTTCGGGATATCCATCAACCCGAAGAAGTCTATCTTCGTGATGAAGGAGGGAAAGCTCCTAGGCCATGTAATCTCAAAAAAAGGTTTATCTGTTGATCCATCTAGAGCTGAGGCTCTTTTGAAGCTTCCACTACCAACCAACAAGAAAGGGTTGCAATAATTTTTTAGGTAGATTAATTTCGTTCAAAATTTTATTGCAGATTTTGCCCAAGTTGTGAAACCAATGACTGAACTCTTGAAGAAAGATGTCGAGTTCAAATGGACTGAGCAAAGGAAGCAAGCATTCCAAGAAATCAAGGAAATAATTGCTCAAGCCCCTATTTTGGTGAACCTTGACTATTCGAAGGATTTTATCCTTTATGTTGTTGGTGAACAAGAGAGTTACGCAGCTATGCTCACACAGAAGGGAGAAGATGGAAATGAGTGACCTATTGCATTCTTGAGTCAAGTCATCCAACCGCATGAGGAAAAGTACAATTTCATTGAGAAGCAAGTGTATGCAGTGATGAAGTCCTTGAAGAAGTTTTGCCATTTTATTTCCCAGAGAAAAATAATTGTGTATGTTGTTCATCCGGATGTCCCAAAGTTTCATTATCCAGGGTGAGCTTGGAGATAAGAGAGTTGGTTGGGTTTCCAAAATCTAGGAATATGATGTTGAAATCCGACCAACCAAGTTGGTTTAAGGTCGAGCACTATGTCAAGAGCTTGCAAGGAGCGCTACTTCCGAATCAATGGTTTGCCAATATGAAGAGTTAATAAGAGAGAGAAATATTGCTAATCATTCCTCAAGTGACCGTGATTGGACAAAGGACCTTGTTGAATATTTCAATTCAGGAAGGTGTCCTTCACATCTCAATGCTTCACAGAGAAGGAGATTCAGACTATAGGCCCTCAGGTATGTTATGTTACCAAATGGATTGTTTCATAAGAACATTGATGGAGTTCTTCTTAGGTGTGTTAGAGAATCAAAAAAGCAGAAAATCTTGGAAGAGTTTCATTTTGGATTGTTAGGAGGCCACTATGCAGGGAGACCCATGGCATTAAAAATCATCAAAGTAGGTTATTTTTGGCCCACTCTCTTTGCAGATGCATTCAAATTCAATCAAAGTTGTGACAAATGCTAGAGGTATGTCGGTAGAAGTAGAAATGCATCTTTTCCCCTTCATCCGATTCAAGTAGAAGCACCATTTCAACAATGGGGTTTAGATTTTATTGGGGTCATTGATCCTAATTCATCTACCGAACATAAATACATTCTGACTGCAATTGATTATTTCACCCGATGGGCCAAAGCAATCCCAACCAAGAAGGCAAACCAAGAGGTAGTAATCACATTCCTTGAAGGATTGATCACTCACTTCGACATCCCAGATGCAATTATAACAGACAATGGAACTCCATTCATCGGTGCCAAAATCAGTGAGTTCGTGGGTAAGTATGGTATTTATTTAAAAACCTCATCAAATTACTATCCGTAAGGAAATGGTCTGGCCGAATCTACGAACAAGAATCTGCTTAGGATTTTGAAGAGAACTCTTGGTGATAACAAGCGAAGTTGGCATTTGCTCCTAAACCAAGATTTATGGGTCGATCGCATCTCGGTTAAAAATTCTATCAAGACGTCCCCCTATTCTTTGGTGTACGGTAAAGAAGTAGTCTTGCCCATTCACATTGAGTTACCAACACTTCAATCTTTGCAAATGCTTGATGGTGAAGATGATGAATTTGACCCCATGAGCGCAAGTTTGGCTCAACTATTACAATTGGAGGAAGAAAGGGAGAAATATTACAATGACTTCATGGAACATGCCCAAATGATGAAGAAGTGGTTTGGCAAGAAGACTTATGAGAAGGCATTTAAGGTGGGTGATCTGGTGTTAAAATGGAACGAGAACAAGGTGAAGCCGGGCAAGCATCACAAGTTTGAGGTGATTTGGGAAGGCCCATTCTATATTTTGTTTAAGAAAAAACCGGGGCCGAGCCCCCCCACGCCCCCCCCCCCCCCCCCCCCCCCACCTCCTTTTAGAGGGGGATATTGAACTGGGACCCCTGGAGGATTCTCTCCCCCCAACAGCCCATTCCATATTTTTAGTATGAATCAAGTTAACTCATTTTATTTGTAGGATATGGATGGCCATGTGTTGCCAATTCCAATCAATGGTCTTCATTTGAAGGCCTACTACCAGTGAAAAATCGAGATTGAGAATGTAAATATGTACATATTTTTTTTTAATGTCTTTTTATTTGAAAAATGACTAAGGATGGAGAAAAATTCCTTTTTGCTGAGCAGAAGTGTTTCGCCACCAAAAAACCTTCTCTGCCCCTCCCAAATAAAAAAAATCATCAAGGAGTGAAATTCCTTTTTGCTGAGTGAAGGCAATTTTGCTAGAAAAAATCATTTTCACTAGCGAAATCCATCCTCATTATCTTTTTTGGCACTTCACCTAAGAGTGCTTCATCAACACCAAATACAACAAAAGCATGCATTAAAATATTTTTTTCTTTCTAGACAAGTGGGATAAAATCATGCCAATTTTAAAAGGATGAGAGCAAAAGTTAGGAAAAACACTCAAGAAAAAAAAAAAGTGAAAATGGGGGAAAAGAAAAAGTAAAAATAAAGGAAGAAGGTGATTTCACCCAAGACGGTAATTTTGCCCATGCATCTTTGGATTTTCGAAGAAAAACTCAAGTTGGCATAAAAAAACTTCACTCCAATGCTTTTTCGAGTGAAAAAGGCGACGAAAAATATTTTTGGATCGAAAGGGAGCGAAATGCCTTTTCACCCTGCTTTTTTAGTGAACTCCTAGAATGCATGACGTTTTGCTCGTAAAAGCAGTGAAATTATTTTTTGGTGCTTCAAATCAGTGAAATAAGGCACCCATCACACGGTTCAAGATGAAAATGCAATAAGGTACATTTTTTGAAATTAACCATTAACAAAAAGTTGCACCTCCCAAAAAGAAAAAAATAGTTAAAAAATTAAAGCAACCAATCAGAGCACTTGGAGAAGAGGTGGGTGAAACTAATAAATCATTGGAAAGTGTGATGTATCCCCAAAATTAGCACGTATACTGCAGACATTTAATTTGGTGGGTGTGGTTTGAAAGTTATAAAAGGGTGAATGGTTCAGTTAAAAAATCAAAAGAATTACAGAGTTCTTGTGAGGAGTTGTGAATTGTTTTCTAGCTCCAAGCTTCAAAGTTGTTTGTTAGCTCAAAGAAAGCTAAATATGGGGAAGAAAATCTTAGACACCAAGAAGGAGAAAGCTCAAAAAAATACTGACTCAGAAAAGAGGTGGTGAAAGATGAGGGAGGAAGAGGAAGAAATCGAATTAGCATATTACTATGATCGCCTAACACAAATCGATGACTGTGTAATTACAAACAAGAGCATGGAGAAATTGCACCAGGATGTTGAGTTCGCTCTGCAAAAGGTATCCGTTGAGAGTTCCTACACTACGATGTTCTATTCTCATATTTTTTGGTACCTATGTACGCCCGTGCACTCATATCTTGAGCTGGTATGGAAGATTGTGCAATATTATAATCCTCCTACGAGAGCTATTCAAAACGCACAATAAGATAAGTTGTTCATAATTTTGGATAGCTCAGTTAGGGACACCTTCACTTATGGTGCAAGACTTCCACCTAACATCATGTTTAAAAAGCTCAATCTTTCAGAGCAGGAGGAAAGGTACTAGTCTACAGTTCATATGTGATAGTTCATGGAGAACCAATTGTTGAAGACACCATGTTTTGAGGAATTACCAAAATTATCGATGCCACTGAGGGATTTCAAGAGCCTAGATTTATATTCAATTCTGGTATGGATGGTAGGATTGCATTTGGATTCCAAAGTGCATAAGTGGCAAGCATCGTTGGAGCGGTGTATTTCACAGGTGACATTTTATGCCTTGATTACCATGACAACCACCACGAACCTGATTTTATTTGATTGGATAGATTTTGTAGAACAGATAATGCACACATAATTGTAGAAGGTGCAGAGCGGAGAGAATTTCACCTTCAGGCATTGTTCTTTCCTAGTATGGTACTATTTCTATCACAAGCATTCCCATTTTGCTTTCATAATAGTAAGGCAAACAGATAAAACAGGGAGAACATTTCCAGTTTATTCATGGACTCAAAGTTCATCAAGAAAGGAGTCATATTATAATTTTAACATAATATTTTTAGGGATTGCCTTTGAGTTGATTTATAGGGTATGCGATAGAGTGCCTAGATCCTTGAAATAAGAGGTGGTAGACAAAGAAAAAGGTGATGTATTTTTGCTGACATAAGGAGTGGTTGTCAAAAATTTTGATTTTACTGGTAAAACCTTTATGTTTCTTTATTTTACCATCGAACATCTTTTCACCCTAGAGGTAGCTCGATAGAGTGATTTCACAAATAATACATATAGGACATACAGGGAAAAGAGAGCTACATGTACTTTACCTTTCCAGTTTGGCAATATTAAAGTAACTCAATGCAAGTAAAATGAATTAATTACCAAAATATTGTACGATCATGGGTTTATTGAGCTTCCCCAATGATGGCAGTGCAATCCTTTGGGTTCTTTTCAAAAGATTCATCAAGGCCAAGAATTTTCATTGTTGCCCCCAAGAAGACATCTTGTGACAAAGGAATAATTCCAAGGGATGCGACCTTGAATGGCATGTCGAGAAGATGATGTTGCTCCTTCCATGGCATGATTTTTAAGATATGGAGGTTGAGTATGATCTTGGGAATCATCCACAGTAGGTTCCTCCTCCTGGTTTGTTCAATCAAATGAAAATGAAGTTGCCTGATTGGTCCGATGACAATATCACCAATTGGTGGGTCATGAGGATCCATTGAGGGAAGCTCGGGTCAAGTTATCCATTGGATATGGATGAGATATTTTTGCTTATTTATGATGACCATTGTGAAAATTACTAGCCCCTCTCTTTTGCTAACCTATGAAGAACACAAGCTTATACTGAGAGGGGGGTGAACAGTATAAGACCACTTTTTACTTTTCTTTCCCAATCAATATTATGCAATGTATAGATAGCAATATCAACAATAGTAATCAAAGCAATGCACAAATCACCACACATAATAGAGACACCAATTTTACGTGGTTCACCCAATGTGGGCTACTCCACGGAGAAAATATTTCACTAAAATTTTCTCAATCAATATCTTGGGAATCCTTTCCCTATTACAATGTTTATGGATCTCTATCCAAAGGAGACACCAATCCCCTAATCAAGTTCATGGATCTCTATCCATAGGAGAACTCCTTTCTCCTTAGCTTTGACTGGTGATCTTCTAGAAGAACTATTGCCCCCACTACTCTGGCTAATGGATCTCTATCCACTAAAGACTCCTGTCCTCACTGCCCTGGCTAATGGATCTCTATCCACTGGAGACTATCGTCCTCTATACTCTATCACCTCCAAAGCTCTATCTCAAATCTGTACTAAACATAGTCCTTCGGTCTAGCACAAATCTGCTCAATCTTTGTCTCTGGTCTGGCACAAACCTATCCTCAAATCTGCACCAAACTTTGTCCTCGAATCTATACTAAACACACAGTCTAGCAAAATATATCCTCAATATCTATCCTCTAATCTGCACTAAACATAGTCCTTTGATCTAGCACAAATCTATCCTCAATCTCTGTCCTCAAGCCTTAACACAAAGCTTGACTCAATCACAAATCAACTCTGCTAGATCTACCCCAAACCTTAACTCAAGGTTTGAAAAAATCAATCAATCAAATCTGCTCATAAGTCTACTCAAAGACTTATCTCAAATCTGCCTTGTAAGCTTCCACAAAAGCTCACACTAATATGTCCACAAGTCCTCTCTAGAACTTGTCCAAATCTGCTCAACAAGTCCTCACTAGAACTTGTCCAAATATTCTCAATAAGTCCTCACTAGAACTTATCCAAATCTACTCTCAATATCTGTTCTCAAACTGTATTGTAAGCTTCCACAAAAGCTCACACAAATCTGTCCACAAGTCTTCTCAAAGACTTACCTCTAATCTGCTCAACAAGTCCACACTAGAACTTGTCCAATCTCATAGAAACATAAAGAGAATTGTTAGAGACTCAATATGCTTCTCATTCACTTCAATACTAAATCACTTTCAATCACTCTTCTATCACATAAACATATAGAGAATTGTTAGAGACTCAATATATTTCACACTCAACCTCTTTCTCAAATCAATTCAGAATATAGAACAATTTGTTTCATAGAACTTGAGCTATCATTTCACACACCCACTTGACTAGGCTCAACCAAATCTACTCAACCAATCACTTCAATGAAATATTCCTTGCTCACAAACCCTAGTCCAAGCATATGAACACTCACTCAAAATATTTCCAACAATGCTTATCAACCAATCTCACATAACAATGATACTCATGTTCTTTGCAAACCCTAATTCAAGTTCTTCACTTAACCAATGGCTTCAACAACAATGCTTATAAAACAATCTTCACATAACAATGATACTCATGATCTTTACAAACCCTAATTCAAGTTCCTCACTTAACCAATGGCTTCAACAACAATGCTTATCAAACAAGGTTTTATCAACAACTCTTTATTCTAGAAAACCTTGAAGCATTAATTCAAAACACACTCAACAAGGAAACCTAATTAAGTCCTTTTCACTCCAAAGTTGTTTTCTAGAAAACCAACCAATCAACTCAATCAAGGAAGAATATGCCCATACATTTTTCTTTGATGTAGAATGATCTTCAAAAGCCTAGATCAATTATCACAACTTTCTTTGCCAAGTACAAAGGGTTAGATGACAAGAATTATCACCCAAACACTTTTCACAAAACACAATGATAAATCAAATCCCAAATACACCTTATTGCTCCATATCAAAAATAAATTTCAACATCATAATTTTCATCAAAAATCCTCTTATAAAATATAACACAACTTCTACTTATAACTCCTTTCTTAAATTGCACTTATCAAATAAATCAATTTCTCTTTCCTAAGGTAAAAATAATGTTACCCTAGCAACATTCACTATTTACCACTTAGGTAAATAAAATAATTTATTTACACCTTATCCCTCCACACAACTTTGGCAAAAGCAATAATTAAAAAATAAAATTATAAAAACCTTTTTCTGCCCTCTCCACGAATTGCAGGATTCGAACTTGCACCACTTGCCCTGCAACAGCGCCTTGGCCATGGCTTCCATGCTGTGTGAGCCAAGCGCTCACCTTGCACACCTAAAGTGCAATAAGTGCTTTGTTATCTCCACCTTGCCTTAGAGCCTATTGGCTCCCTCTTCGCCTTCTCCCACGTAGCGCTTCGAAGGTGCTTCCCTCATAAAATATTGCACGAGCCTTTGCACGATGTTCACGGAAATTATGGTGCTTCTTTTCATAAAATATTGCATGAGCCTTTTTCATGGAGTTCTCGGAGATTATTCGAATGCCAATATTTAGGATTTGGCTAAGGTATAAATACCTTTACCCTTCCATTCCATGCACGTCGACGGAGGTGAGTTTATGGAGGTCGGCGCTAAGGTTTTTGCATTTAAATATTTTAATTTATAAATCATTTAAATTCTTTAGAATTTAAATTTTATAAATTAATATTTAAATCTCTTAGCCTTCTTAGGTTTTAATAAAAACCTTTTATTTTTGCCCATTATGGTTTTTAATAAAACCTTTATTTTGTCCACTATGGTTTTAATAAAAACCTTTATTTTTTCCACCATGGTTTTAATAAAAAATCTTTTATTTTGACCACCATGGTTTTAATAAAAACCTTTGTTTTGCTTCACATAATATTAAAAAGAATATTATGAAGCCCTTTTTCATCAACCTCTGACATTGCTTATTTTGACCTTTTGACATCACCGATGGTTCACTTCTTGGCATCAATGACAACTTCATGCCTTGACATCAATGACAACTTTATGGACTCAAAATGTCCAACAATCTCCCCCTTTGTCATTGATGGCAACCCAATAAATTTTTACCATTTCCTTGACCTTTTTATTCTGCTCCCCTGACTCAATGCTCTCTTCTTAAATCAAATCTCTCCCCCTTACTCAAATACCAAATCTCTCCCCCTTACTCAAATCTCTCCCCCTTTGACATCAATGGCAAAGGGTCACCTTTGGGGCTCGGGGCTAAGAATGAGTCTCTTAGCTTAGCCCCTCCCCCACCTCCTCTTGAGGTGGTTAATTCTAGGGTGGGAGTATTTCTACTCCCAGAAAGCACTAGTCTTTACCTTTATCCTCTTTCCTTCTCATCTGATCCTTCTGATTTCTTTGACTTGTTCCTTTTTCCATGTCCATATTCTTGTTCCTATTTATATCCATATTCATGTTCTTGTTCCTGTTCATGCTTGATTCTAGAATGTCTACTCTACACCACTTTGTTGTGTGTCCATCATTATTGCACTTATAACACTTAATGTTATTATTCCTTGGAGGTCCAAATGTCTTAGGATTTCTCCTGGTGAAGCCATATCCCTTTCTATCATGAACTCTGCAATTCATTGCCTTGTGACCAAACTAATTACATGAGTAGCAATACCCATGGAAAAGTTGTTTATTTCCATATTCCTGTCTTTCATGTGTCCTGCACTATGAAGCCATGTGCCCAAATCTGTGACATGAGAAACATCTTCCATTGAAGTTTCCTTGTCTTGACCTCATTGGTCTCTTAGTCTCTCTTAACCTATTCTGATTGTTGTTCCATCTGTTTCTCCTTTGTGCATTGTTCCTTTCCTTGTTGAACTTTTTGTTGTCCAACTCATCCTCAGAAGTCTCACTTTCTCTTACACTATCTTCTTCTAAAGTTTCTTCTTCTAAAGTTTCTTCTTCTTTATAACTTGAGGTTGACTCTTTTTCTTGTTTCTTTTGAGCTTGTTCAAAACCAAGACCTATTTTATTTGTTGACCTTCTTTGTACCTTGATCATTTTATCCACTATATTTGAACTCTTTCCAAACTTGTGTAGCTTATTCTTGGACTTTTCTAAATATTCCCTTAGTAGAGCTACTTCTTGTTCTAACTTTTCACATTCTAAGACCTTTGCTTCTAGCTTATCCTTGAACTTCTTTGTCTTAGCCTTTGATTTGTCTAGATCCTCTATAAGCATTCTTCTTTCTTCATCACATTCTTGAAATTGAAATTCTAGTTTAGAGTTTTGCTTTCTTACCCTTTTTACTGTGTCGAGAGCATAAATAAGTTATGCCTTAAGATCATATCCTTCTTTATCTGATTCCTCCTCTATTTGTTTACCTTTGTCTACATCTTCATTTTATTTTGACTTGTCTTCTATAGGATCACCTTCTTCTTCTTCTAGTGCCATTAGAATATTTTCTTCTGGTCCTTCTAGTGCATCCTCATATTCATCATCACTGAAACTATAACCATTCCTTGTACAACTATCTTCAAGATGTCCAAAGTTACCACATCTAAAACACTTGAGAATTATTGGTGACCTTTTCTTGACTTCTTTTTCTTCAATCATAAATAGGACTTCATATCTATCATTATCTGAAAAACTAGTATCACTATCACTTGAGTACTTACTTGCCTTGTCTGCATAGTAGCTCCTCTTTTGTCTTTGAAAGAACTTCTTTCCTTGTCTACCTTGTCCATCCTTGCCTTTCTTTTGGTGCTTGTATCTTTCTGATTCCCTGTTCCTGTGATCCTGTTTTTCTTCATCATTGTTATTTTTAGCTTCTTGACAATCAGTTGCATAGTGACCATACTTTCCATAATTGAAACATCTAACAGATTTTGTATCTTTAAATCTTCTTGAATCCTTATTCCTTCTACCATAATTAGCTTCTTCATCACTTGGATGACTCATTGCTTGATTCTGACTTCTTACCCTTTGTCTTCTTAGTAGCTTTGAATGTTGCTTCCTTCTGGGGATTAGGTTCTTTTGTTCTTAACTCAAAAGTTGTAAGAATACCAAGCAACATATCTCTTGTCAAAGAATCACCATCCTTTGATTCTTCTATAGTAAAAATATTTTTTGAAGAGATATTAAGACCTTATCACAAACATCCGACTCTTCAACATTAAGTCCAAGTCCTTGCATAGCATTAACAACCTCATCAGCTCGAAGTAGATAAGTACTAATGTTTTCCTCATCCTTCATTCTTAACTCTTCAAATTGTCCTTTGAGATTTTGTATCTTTGCTTTCTTGACACCTTTATCTCCTTCATATATACTTTGCAACTTATCCCAAATTCCTTTTGCATCTTTACAATGCATAACTTTTATGGACTCTATTCTATGCAAACCTCTCAAAATTGCATTCATTGCTTTTGAATTGTAATGTTGTAGAAGCTTACCTTCCTTATCCGTAGGTGGATCAACTGGGGGTATGTATCCATTTTCCACTACTTCCCAAATTTCATTGCCAAGTGCCATCAAGTGAATCTTCATTCTCATACTCCAATATATATAATCACTTCCATCAAATATTGGTGTTGGATTATCTAAGGACCCATTCTTAGAATCCATTGTGTTCTTGAAAGCTTTTCCTTCAAGCTATTAAACTCTTCCGAAGGAACCCGCTATGATACCAATTGAAGAACACAAGCTTATACTGAGAGGGGGAGTGAACAATATAAGACCACTTTTTACTTTTCTTTCCCAATCAATATTATGCAATGTATAGATAGAAATATCAATAATAGTAATCAAAGCAATGCACAAATCACCACACACAATAGAGACACCAATTTTACATGGTTCACCCAATGTGGGCTACTCCACGGAGAAAATCTTTCACTAAAATTTTCTCAATCAATCTCTTGGGAATCCTTTCCCTATTACAATGTTTATGGATCTCTATCCAAAGGAGACACCAATCCCCTAATCAAGTTCGTGGATCTCTATCCATAGGAGAACTCCTTTCTCCTTAGCTCTGGTTGGTGATCTTCTAGAAGAACTGCTACCCCCACTACTCTGGCTAATGGATCTCTATCCACTGAAGACTCCTATCCTCACTACCCTGGCTAATGGATCTCTATCCACTAGAGACTATCATCCTCTATACTCTATCACCTCCAAAGCTCTATCTCAAATCTATACTAAACATAGTCCTTTGGTCTAGCACAAATCTGCTCAATCTCTATCTATCTCTAGCACAAACCTATCCTAAAATCTACACCAAACTCTATCCTCAAATCTGTACTAAACATAGTCCTTTGGTCTAGCACAAATATATCCTAAATATTTATCCTCTGATCTACACTAAACATAGTCCTTCGATCTAGCACAAATCTATCCTCAATCTCTGTCCTCAAGCCTTAACACAAAGCTTGACTCAATCACAAATCAACTCTGCTAGATCTGCCCCAAACCTTAACTCAAGGTTTGAACAAATCAATCAATCAACTCTGCTCATAAGTCTACTCAAAGACTTGTCTCAAATATACCTTGTAAGCTTCCACAAAAGCTCACACTAATCTATCCACAAGTCCTCTCTAGAACTTGTCCAAATATGCTCAACAAGTCCTCACTAGAACTTGTCCAAATCTGCTCAATAAGTCCTCACTAGAACTTATCCAAATCTGCTCTCAATCTCTATTCTCAAACTATATTGTAAGCTTCCACAAAAGCTCACACAAATCTGTCCACAAGTCTTCTCAAAGACTTACCTTTAATCTGCTCAACAAGTCCACACTAGAACTTGTCCAATCTCATAGAAACATAAAGAGAATTGTTAGAGACTCAATATGCTTCTCATTCACTTCAATACTAAATCACTTTCAATCACTCTTCTATCACAAAAACATATAGAGAATTGTTAGAGACTCAATATGTTTCACACTCAACCTCTTTCTCAAATCAATTCAGAATATAGAACAATTTTTTTCATAGAACTTGAGCTATCATTTCACACACCCACTTGACTAGGCTCAACCAAATCTACTCAACCAATCACTTCAATGAAATAGTCCTTGCTCACAAACCCTAGTCCAAGCATATGAACACTCACTCAAAATATTTCCAACAATGCTTATCAACCAATCTCACATAACAATGATACTCATGTTCTTTTCAAACCCTAGTTCAAGTTCTTCACTCAATCAATGGCTTCAACAACAATGCTTATAAAAAAATTTCACATAACAATGATACTCATGATCTTTGCAAACCCTAATTCAAGTTCCTCACTTAACCAATGGCTTCAACAACAATGCTTATCAAACAAGGTTTTATCAACAACTCTTTATTCCAGAAAACCTTGAAGCATTAATTCAAAACACACTCAACAAGAAAACCTAATTAAGTCCTTTTCACTCCAAATTTGTTTTCCAGAAAACCAACCAATCAACTCAATCAAGGAAGAATATGCCCATACCTTTTTCTTTGATGTAGAATGATCTTCAAAAGCCTAGATCAATTATCACAACTTTCTTTGCCAAGTACAAAGGGTTAGATGACAAGAATTATCACCCAAACACTTTTCACAAAACACAATGATAAATTAAATCCCAAATACACCTTATTGCTCCATCTCAAAAATAAATTTCAACATCATAATTTTCATCAAAAATCCTCTTATAAAATATAACACAACTTCTACTTATAACTCCTTTCTTAAATTGCACTTATCAAATAAATCAATTTCTCTTTCCTAAGGTAAAAATAATGTTACCCTAGCAACATTCACTATTTACCACTTAGGTAAATAAAACAATTTATTTACACCTTATCCCTCCACACAACTTTGGAAAAAGCAATAATTAAAAATAAAATTATAAAAACCTTTTTCTGCCCTCTCCGCGAATTGTGGGATTCGAACTTGCACCACTTGCCCTGCAGCAACGCCTTGGCCGTGGCTTCCACGCCATGTGAGCCAAGCGCTCACCTTGCACACCTAAAGCGCAATAAGTGCTTTGTTATCTCCACCTTGCCTTAGAGCCTATTGGCTCCCTCTTCGCCTTCTCCCACGTAGCACTTTGAAGGTGCTTCCCTCATGAAATATTGCACGAGCCTTTGCACGATGTTCACAAAAATTATGGCGCTTCTTTTCACGAAATATTGCATGAGCCTTTTTCATGGAGTTCTCAGAGATTATTCGAATGCCAATATTTGGGATTTGGCTAAGGTATAAATACCTTTACCCTTCCATTCCATGCACGTCGGTGGAGGTGAGTTTATGGAGGTCGGCGCTAAGGTTTTTGCATTTAAATATTTTAATTTATAAATCATTTAAATTCTTTAGAATTTAAATTTTATAAATTAATATTTAAATCTCTTAGCCTTCTTAGGTTTTAATCAAAACCTTTTATTTTTGCCCATTATGGTTTTTAATAAAACCTTTATTTTTCCACTATGTTTTAATAAAACCTTTATGCCACCATGGTTTTAATAAAAAACCTTTTATTTTGACCACCATGGTTTTAATAAAAACCTTTGTTTTTCTTCACATAATATTAAAAAGAATATTATGAAGCCCTTTTTCATCAACCTCCGACATTGCTTATTTTGACCTTTTGACATCACCGGTGGTTCACTTCTTGGCATCAATGACAACTTCATGCCTTGACATCAATGACAACTTTATGGACTCAAAATGTCCAACAACCTGGTACCTTGAAGTATCTGAAGTCCTAATAAGGAAGAAGACGTGGTAAGAGAAAAAGAGGTGTTGGTTGAATAGAGGGCAATTATCAAATAAGAAGAAGAGGAGCAACCACCACTCGAGGAGTCAATTTTACTCAGAAAGAGGAGCGCAGGTATAAGGTTGCCATTCCCTAATATGGTAAAGGCGCCTAGAAGTGGTGTAGTTTTTGCTCTTGGCACAAAATCGATTTATTCATAGACGATTGGGTAGACTAGTTTTCAGGAGATACCATCTTCAACTCAACAGAACAATCAAACCCAATGGTGACAATAGTAGATCTAGAAGCAGAGGATAAAAAAGTAGAGGAAGAGAAAGATACATCAGTGTAGCAGACTTTGTCATCAGCTCAAACGATGTCAAATCCTGCAGGTATGCATTTTATTTCTTCTTCTCTCTTTGACAAGCACTTTGTGACCATTTTCTCCCTGTCTATAGTTATCATATCCACTTCATCTCCAGTTGTTGTACCCCTCTATTTAGTTCCTATTTCCACTTCAGAGTTGCAGGTCACCAGTTCTCCCCCAGTTTCATCCATTCCCTCCATTTCTCTTTCTTTTAGTTCATTCACATCTACCCCGAATCCATTTTCCCTTCCATTATCCTTCATTCCATCTTCCATACCTGCCAACCCTATTACCACTATAATTACGCAAGCTTATCTCAGGGTAAGTGTAACTATAGTGCCTTCCACATATATTCTTATTGTTGAGTCAAATCCTTAGTAGGCAATTTTTCTATTTTCCTTAATTTTTGTAGTACAGGAGCCACTAGCTTTCAATATGGAGTTGTTGTCAAAGCACCCTATGGTAGAGAAGATTAGTAGAGAACAACAAAGTTTCTCGTGTTGTATAAAGAATCACAAGTGAAAGGATGTGTAAGCCCTGACAAAACCAGTGAAGAAGGTGAATTTTGATCTAGAGGCTATGGAGGTGCACACTGTGAGGATGGTCCCTCAGGTCCAAAAACCTCAAGGAGAGATGGTGCCCAGTAATTATTCATATCAGGTTACCACTGAGGATCTCATAAGGATTGATACAGTTGAAAAAATGGGAAATATACAAGTGGAGATGAGTTCGATCTACTTATAGGCTGTGCATTATAAGGATCACTTCTTCTAGGCTAAGGCAAAGATAACAGATCTAGAAGAGGCTTTAGCTGCATAGAAAGCCCAACTGGACATTGCACAATTGAAATCTCAGTAATGGTAGCAGAGAGCGAAGAGTCTAGAGATAAATATTGAAGGATATAAGTAAGAAGCCAAACAACATTAAGTGGTACAATAGGAAGCACAACAACACATCTAGGCCTTACAAGACCATCTCCAAAATTTGTAGAATAAATTGGAAGCCAAGGAGATGTAGTCGATGACCCTCATGAAGGATAAAATTAAGGAGGCTCGCACTAAACTACCGATTTATTGCTCTACAATGGTGATTAAGGTGATGTTGGTTCTCATGTTCCTTCAAGAAGTATAGACGATCATTTCATATGACAAACATGTAGTGGAGTATTTAGAAGAAAACCTGGAGCCAAAATTGGAAATGGCAATGAAGATACAGGAAATAGCTCAAATGGATCTCAACTTCTACCCACTGAGTGAAATGCCCCATGCTTGGGCAAATGCCAAAATCACACTGCACAATTATTTCTCCAGGTTGGACCTAGTTAAAGAATCTCACAAGTTGCTAGAGGCATTTGAGCATGAGAGGTGTATTTCGTTGGTTTACTTTGATACAATGGTAGCTAATAGTTTCCCCAGTTTTGTTGATGATTAGGGGAATATTCTAGGAAAGGACCTGGATACAGTATGGGCTATTTTTGCTTATGATGTTTAAGGAATTAATGACTTGGAGGATCCCATAACTGAAGAGCATGTTCTCCCATTAATGAGGAAATTCACCCACATCGAGTCAGGATCACTAGAGCTCAGCCAGAGGCCAACTATATCAACCTGGAGAAGATTGAGACTTTTTGGTACATTGTGGATATGCTCAATGCTCATGAGGTGATTAGTATGGATGCTTGTACCAAAGTAGTTGATGTGTATGAAGCCACAACTTTGCATCTCAAAAGTAAGAAGACATTGGTGCAAGCAGCAGGTAATCAGATGTAGCTGGTGGTGGAGAATCTGAGCCCAATGAATAAATTCCTGGGATTGATTACATTCAGGTGAGCTGAATACCCTACGAGCTGCCAAAAATATTGGTATTTTTACCACATTAAAATTTTACCCACATATGTAAACAATTTTTCCAGTGAAATCTATTTTTAGTATTTTTACCACATTCAAAAAGTTTGTTGAAATTTTTTCTAAGTCTTCGATGGGTGTCATTTTGGGAAAAATCCAAGCGAAATGCTTTTTCATCCCCAAGTGCAACAAAATGCTTTTTCGCACCCAAGCACATTGAAAATCCTTTTCAAGTAAGATCACATCAAAATTAATTTCCAAATAAGTTCGCCAACGAAATCATTTGTTGGTAGTTTCGTCCAATTTTTGGTGAAATTCCCTTTTCGCCTAGTTTATGGCAAAATTCCCTTTTTGCCCAGTTTCTGGTGAAATTCTCTTTTCGCCCAGTTTATGGCGAAACTCCCATTTTTCCCAACTTCTAGTGAAACTAACTTTTCACCCCTAACTTGGCAAAATACCCCTTTAGCCCACACTTTAGCAAGATCAATTTCAGTAAAATATCTTGGCGCAGTTTCGGGCAATCTATTTTTGGCTATGTCATGGTGAAGTCCCATTTTTGCTTATACTTTGGCAAAATTAAATTCTCCATTTTTGCACTATATTGGAGTGAAACTCTCTTTTTGTGCAGATTGGAGCGAAACTCCTTTTTTGCATTAGATTGGAGCAAAACTCCCTTTTTGTGCAAGATTGGAGCGAAAGTCCCTTTTTGCTTTTTGCCAGAGTGAAATATCTTTTTGGTATTTTATCGTAGCAAAAGCTACTTGCTCACATGGCCATGGATAAAAGCATTTATCGTACGATGCCTTGGAAAAAGCAATTTTGCATGGTGCTTTGGCAAAAACGTATTTCAAAGATACGCCTTGGCAAAATCTCTTTTTGGGCTTCACCTTGGTGAAGGTGATCGTTGCCATTTTATTTGGGTGAAAATCATGGTCAAAGGCGCTCTGAACGAAGGATCAATGTGGAGGGAATTTCAATGCCAATGAATTTAATTTTTGAGGTGAAAATGGGTGCAGTTCCTAGAATTATTGCTGATCAAAGTCAAGTTTGATAGATAACCAGAGTGGTCAAAATTAAATGCTACATCTTTGACGTCGGTGTGATCCTAATTGATTGCAAGGTGCGGTTCACTAAGATGAATACCCATTTCTAAGGCACCATCATGGATATTGAAATCTAGCCAATGGTTCCTACTAAAGTCCCGATATGCCATGTGATGAAATTGCTTGTCATTTCCCAATGCATTTGCTAATTCGTTTGTTGTTGCTATCGAGGAAGAAATTGTTGATGCCCAATATTTGACTGACCAATATTTTTTTTAATAAGCATTTAATTTTGGAGGTGAAATCCTCTATAAAAAATAATAAACTTGATGTAAAAATGGATGGACATTCTACTGAAGAAAAATATTTAAGTTTAATTTTTGCTTTAATAAAAAGACTGTTGGCTCTGGTTCTTGGATGAGTGGTGTATGTTATTACTTTTTGCCTGTTATTTCTACTAAATTCATTGATTTTATTAGATGAATTAAAATTCTGCATTTGAATTTAATTACTGATAAAGAAGTCAATGTTGATATGCTAATTGGAAGTTATATTTGTGAGTTTTCAATGGCCCCTGTGTTATTCTTTCTGATTAAATGATGGTTATAACTTGATCTGGTTATTTAGCTATTAGTTCATCCTTGCACTTTGTTTCTGGCTCACAGCCATATTTCCCATTTCTTTATGTCAATTTCTCTCCCCAATCTTAACACCAAATTTTAGATTAGTAAGGGAACCAATCGTCTTTGGAGATTGGACCGAAGGACATCTCTTTCCTTCGTCCTTTCAATGTTGGTCGTATCTAGGGCATGTATTGTTATACTGAGGTAGATTCATGACCAACATGTCCATACTAATGGAAAATATAACATCTAAATGGGACATGCTCATAGTAAACTTCTTGATACCATTGGTCCTATCCAAACTATAGTGTAACATTTTTGGGCAAGGACTTATCAAATTCTATCAAGACATAGATTTGGGCATTAACTATTTGTTTGAGTTTTAGAGAACTATTTGTTATCATCTTGTACGTCCCTAGGGTGTTTCCTATTGTTGTAAAGACTATTTAGTTCCAAAATTGTGTTTGGAGTTCAAACAATCTAACCCATACTGGTCCAATAGATGACATCTCCTCCTCCATCTAGAACCTAGGATGTCATGGTTTCATGAAAAGTCTCAGCCTTCCATAGAACCAATGGCCACCCTAGAAAATTTGTTCATTGTCCTCTTCATTTGCAAATAGAACAAAAAAATAACCATTAAGATAAGTTGAAATAGTGAACTGACCTCTAGGTTTCTAGGTGTGTGATGCCTAGGCTTTGAATGAGATAAGGGTGGGGTAGAATCCCATAAATATAGATAAACTCCCTTCATTCCATGGTATCAATGCCATCCTTAATATATTACATTTGGAGTTGTAATTATTGGGGAATCATCGGTTGCTTTGATGCACCCTGTTTTTGTTTTCTTAGCAATTGATCTCAACATTCTTAAGAGTTTATTAGAGGTTTTGATATTATTATTCATACTGAATCCCCCTTGCACTTCTCATAGAACCTCTTTAAAACTCATCATCTTAGTTGGCCTCACAAATTCAATCTTGAAGTTGTTTCCTCTAAAAGTGATGCCCTATAGGCCATCCTTTGTAGCCTTGACATGCTTGACATGCTTGAAGTACATAAACACAAAGTTTTATTGGGGATAAGATGCTATGCTATAAATTTCTCTAAATTTAGCAAATGTTTCCATCAACATGGTCTTTGTAATGTTTATGGGCATATTGCCCACCCACATATTCTATGAAAATGACATTAGGTCTTCATCTTCCTCCTTTGTGGCTTGTGCATTAGTCCTCCGTGTCATTTGGTGAGGGTTGTGATTCACAAATGCTCCACTCATCATCATAACTCTTAGGTGAAGGATTTTGAAATGCAGTGGTGCTGCTTTGAAATTGGCCATCATTTCTTATTCAAGATTCATGCAACTCAATAGTATGGAGGTCACTCAAACCCTAATTTGGTCTCCTCCATGGTTACGACTAGATGAAAGAGCATGTTAATGAAAACTCTAGATGCCCCCTACTACTTCCTTGGGTGGATTTGTGTTGCTACTCTTCCCTTCATGAATTTGATGTCATGACCATTGAAAAATGACAACAATAAAACTAAATAGCCTTTATTCATTTTCCAATCTATCTTATGAATTTTTTATTAAACATATTTTTATTTGTGGATTTCCTCTCGATGCTCCATTTGTATTGATTTGTTAGAATTAATGTGCACTATACCTTCTGTTTTGACACTTGTCAGTTTCACTTGACACTTGTCATACTTTCATATAGGCCTCCTGCCTATATATTGTACTTCTTTGTATCAATATAATATCTCATATCATTTTATTCCTAACATTTGGTATCAGACCTCTAGGCGTTCTCTACCCTTGTGAGCTTAGGGGGGATTTCCCTCATGGAAATCCCCTCCTCGTTTCCCCCCCTCTCATAATTTTTTTCCTCATTTTTTTGGATACTGAGGGAGTATGTTCTCCATCCCTTATTGGATGGATCAGAAACCAGAAGTTGGAGAAAAATCCATGAAGCCTTTTTTGTGTGATGGAAAAAGTTTTATTGTGTATCCGTCCATAGAAGTAGTTCCTCCACAAAGGAACGAAAAATGGGATACATTGATTTGTTGTTATTTTTTTGTAGGTCCATCTGAGTCACAGATCTGCACTAGAGAGGAAAGTGAAGCATGGTTAGAGGAGATTCCATGGCCCTCCCAAGGCAACGATGGAGAAAGCGCTCTGTAGATATGGTTCATTCATGAAGGGAGGCTCTAAGAAAATAGCAGGTATGATGTATTTTATCAAATGATGCCGCTGCGATGGGCAAGTGCAGCTAGTGCAAACTATATGGACTTCATTATGTGTTCACTTGGTTTAAGAATGCAGTTTTTTTATGGAGCAAAGATTTGTTCTTGCGGATAGCATATCCAAACTGCAACAAAATCAATATTATTTGTCGTTGCCTGTTGATTTCTTCGTCGAATCCTTCAATGCAGCTAATTCTGCATTCGTCGCGATGGAATCGAGCCTATAATAACTTTTTTTAGCATCCACGAGGTTGTTGGCAAGAGAATTTTTTTATATGACCTGTAGTTATCAAAATTTTAAAAAGATCGATCCAAATTGATGACAACATTGTATTTTTTTTGGTGTTTGCGTAACGGGTGGTGAATGTCTATACAAGTGGCCTTGTGATTCTAATTCATCTCATATTGTAGTGCTCCCACCGATTGGTCATGCATGCATGGCAATGTCCTCACGGTATTCAACCACTGCAATAGAATCTCCATTATCAGTTTCAGAACCCCTATGAGGTGAAATTTTTTTGGAGATACTAAGAACCTGGATCATTGTTGACTTACTGGTGCTGAAGAAGCTTCAATCAAAGACCTTCAAAAGCAAATTTCTCATGGTCGATGAAGCAGTGGATAGTGATACCATTGTTAATATCTAAGAGGTAAGGCTCGAGTGCGACGATGTGATTGAAGGTACTGAAGCGATGGAAGATCGACAAGAAATTTTCTTGATCACGTGGTATGTTTTTTGAAATTTTGGCCAGTCATAGAAGAAAGTTATTTTTTGCGGTGACAATCGTCATGGGAATGAATTATGACGCATTGAAGGAAATATGGATTTTTTTTTTCTCCACGCGGCCAGCCATGCAGTGTCATGTGGATCTCTAAATGAATGATGATGGTCTTGGTAAAACTAAAAGGGCTGGTTCATTGATGAGATTATCTATAGTTGCAAGATCGGGTTGATATCATTGTTGGAGGACACTTTACAACAACATAGCTTGTATCACCGCCACTCCTGTGGTTGTTTCCAATCTTTGAAGGATGTAGTTGATTAGGAGAAACTACGCCCAAAGATTGTACGCCCCTACAAAATTGCAGTGATGCTATTTTTTGATGATAAATATATGCGCAACTATAGCGTAAGAACCAATTTGCTTGTTTTTTGGTGATCGTTGGAAAATATCTATTAGCAATATCACAGTAAATTGACGGTCTTTCTGGTGGAACAAGACCATTTCTTGTGGGAGTGGATACAATGGGTCTATGGCTTTTATCCAATTTTGGAGGTGCAAGACCAGATGGTTCACTTGTCTCATTTGCTTATACGAAGCCATTTTTTGGATTCCTGTGCTTCACTCCCTCTACGAATACACAGATCCTCCTTGTCTCTATGGGGTTCATAGATAAATAAAATGGGTAACAATGACTGTGGATGAAGCGAATATGTGGTCAACTTGAGTGTAGTTGATAGTTTACAGTGGAAGAATCCGAAACAGATAGACAAGGAGGATATGCGGAGGTAACACATTGAGTAGTTGGTGCAGTTGGAGTGACACCATAGAGTCATGTCCCTATCATATTGTTCTTGTTGGTCAGGGGACCCATGATCGAGCGAAGATCTAGCAATGTGTACTATGCGATAAAATATTCAAATGTGCCTACACATATTTTTGTTGTTTGTGTCTCAACTTTTGTGCGCATGTTAACTACAAGAAGTGGAGGTGGTAATGATAACTCAAGTCCAAGTCCCTTCGGTGGTTCATGATAACTCAGCGTATCACAGGGCCTCGCTACTGATGGGAGAAATGGCACGGGAGATCACAGACTGTTCTTCCTCCATAAATTTTTTTGAAACTGGCAGCTCTTAGACAAATTTCGTGCGGGAGCCGATGGACATCAAGAAAGTTTGGACGATCACATGCAAGAATTTTTTGGCTTTGTATGTTATAGGCATTTAGATTTGAAGGAGTTCAGGCATGCACAGGGACGTTGAAATCGTTGCTGAATATTTTTTATAATCTGATGCAAATGATTACGTATTTTTTTATGCCCATGATTGGTTTGATGCCCATGTTATTTTTTATTTACCTGTGTTGTTACCTTTGATGAAAAGGGCAAATGACCCATATTATTAAGTGTGTAGATTTTGGTAACAGTTAGCAGTGCATGTGCCAGTAAATCTATTCTTTACAGTCGGTTAAGTTTAATGATAGTTGAGTCAAACAGTCAGAATTTGGGATTTGACGTCGTGTTGAGAAATATGATGGTTTCGAGTGATATTTGGAGGTCTGTAAACGATTGGCGAGCCAAGTGTTGAGAACAGTACAGTGGGAAAAATAGTAATTTTAATTCCATGTGTGCTGATGGAACAACACCTACCGCAACAACACTCGTCACATAAGTTTCTTACTGTCGTTGGTGATATATTTTTTTCCCATGTAAAATAAGAATGTGGGTAATATTAAAATGAGAGTATAGACAATATTAAAATGAGAATGTGGGCAATGAAAGGGATTTTTTATGAAGGGAAATAGCCTTTATTATCTTTCAAAGTGGAAGGCCCATACGATATATGTACTTTTTTTTAGAGGGAAAATTTGAAATGATATTTTTTTGTCTTGTATTCCGCTAAAGTGCGATGCCAGGAATCTTTTCTACCTAGAGAGGCATTTTGTTTTTCCAAAAAATGAAGGCCCCATTTAAGCCTAAATATAGGGGTGTTTATAGTCGTCGAAAAGGTTTTTCACGACGGACACAATGGTGGTGTCCTATTTTCATTTGAGACCTTAAAATATTTTGTACCTTGGATTGCACTCTCGGTTGAACCCGACAGTCCACAGGAATTTGCAAGTGATCCTAATATCTTGTCACCTTCTCTATAGCACCTGGAAGATGCAAGAATTGTTACCCATGCATTCTGATCAAATGATATGGTCACAATAAGGACACCTACTCTAGGGACTACAGACATAGACACCCTAGATTCTATCCGAGGACTTTTTTGGATCAACTTTTGAAGACTATAGACAAAGACATTTTAGAAGATTATATTCTCTTATTTCTTCTTCTCCTCCACATTTTGGATCTATGGCTCATTTTATTGTATTTCATGGCTCGTATTTCTTTTGTATTAAGGTGCATTTTCGGTAGAGACCGACACCTTCTATATTGAGTTCACCATGAGGGAGGATGATATTCATGGTGAATCTAGTTAGTGACCTACGAGAGGCAACATACCTAGAGGATGACCTGTAGAGGCAACAGACCCAAGGAAGTGGCTGACCCTAAGGTACTTAGATGGCTGACCCAGTGGCAATATATCGAAGGTAGTGGCCGATCTTGAGGTAACATACTGAGATGTATACACCATTGATCTAGCATTATTCACAGTTGGAGATCCAAGCGCAAAGAGCAAGAGCCAAGACCAAATTGGTGAGCAGAAATTATGTTCGGTAAAACATTCATTTCTCTTTCATAAATTATCAATTTAGTAATTTCATAAACTTTTGAGTGTCATGCACAGTATATGCTTGCAGTGTTGGGAAATAAATTTGATTGTACCTTATTTATTTTGGTGGGGAATGTATGTGCATTTTGATTTCATCCAAACTAAATAAACTAAGTGTGAAAAATAAATTACAAACTAAAATACTAAAAATGAAGTACAAAAAATAAATGTACAGGAAAATAAATGTACTAAAAGGAAACACACAAATAAATAAATAAAGTAATAAATCTAATCTAATGAAAACAAATAACAAAAATGAAACAATGGAGGACTACTTCAAGGAGTGGGCCCAAGCTCCCGTAAATAGTCCGCCCAACTAGTTGCGTAGAGCTTGCTCAAATAAGAGGAATTGCACTCTTAATAAATTTGACAAGAAATAAAATAAATCAGCTCTTCTATAAAATTAATCATCGTCTTCATCATGGAAGACCTATGCATTTATACAATACACAACCTTCCTCTATTACAAATTTAGGCAAGTCTATTTCAAACTTGCAGTTACAGTGGATACGCAATAGACATGACAACCAATCAATTATAACAGTCACACACTAATTTTACCCCCTCTAGGATAAATCAGGCATGTTTTATTTTATCAGAACATAATATGTTTGGAAATAACAAATCCATTTGGGTGGTTGTCCTCCTTAGTCACTAATGGATCTGGTTTATCCATTGTCTATTGCACATATCATTTTATTGGTAAATCGTTGCTTCAAGTAGTTCGTGAGCATGAGAAGAAATGCTCACATTACAAAGTTATCCAACAAATCAACTAATAATAGAGGTAATTTATTTATTTTAATAACAATGCACAAAATATCTCCCCCTTTTTCTTCACGTGCTTTGGTAGCTATCCCAACTTGGTGCATATGACGTGGAGTCAACGATCAACATGGTCCCACTTGCCTGCTTGGTCAATATTTGCAAAGTATGGAGGCATGGAGGTGCCTTCTTCATGAGGAAGGCACCTTCCTCAAGTGGGCACCTTCTCCATAAGGAAGGTGCCTACTTTTGTTGGGCACCTTTCGCATCCGAAAGGTGCCTACTTCTATTGGGCACCTTCTCCATCAGGAAGGTGCCTACTTCTGATGGGCGCCTTCTCCATCAAGAAGGTGCCTACTTCTGTTGGGTGCCTTCTCCATAAGGAAGACACCTACTCTCATCCTTAGTCTCTAAAAGCAAAAGTAAGCCAAGTCCAAGTGGATGTAGACTGGCAAACACCACATTAGTAATAAAACCTACATTTATACATAATCTCCACTAAAAACACCAGATAAGCATAATACCAGATTTTCTATCAATTACATGTATAAGTTATATAAAAATACATCTCACATGCTAATTAAACTAGTAACGATGACCCTTAACAGTGTATATAAAATGAGCATTTCTGGTGCTCATCATCCCCCCATGCATAACATGTGCCACACCCTCGTGGCACCAAAAGCTGAAGTTATCCCTCTCGCAGGATGACCATACCTAAATATTGTCATGTCCTCGTGACAACAACCCCTAGGATAATATATATATATATATATATATATATATATATATATATATATATATATATATATATATATATATATATTTTTTTTTTTTTCCAATGGCCTTCAACATCTTTGTTTCTCTGTCGTTGAGCGCTGCTATTTTTTCCTTCAGTACTGCTGTGTTTTTTACTCAGCGATGTTTTTTTTTATTTAGCACTGCGTTTTCTTTTTTCATTCAGCACTATTGTTTTTCTTTCATCGTGCACTGCTACTTTTTCTCCATTGAGCGCTATATTGCACTGATTTGGGTACATGTTACCAGCAGATTGCAAACCCGCTGGAGTCCAAGTGTTTGAAATCAGTCGTTTAAAATATTTTCTTTGGTGCTCCACCTTACAAATTTCTCATGATGCAGTAAATAAAATAGTGCCAAATCTATTCACGTGAATGCCATAGCTTAATTTTTTTTTCTTTTTTTTTTTTCAATTGCTCCTAGGGTAAATAATAATTTTTTTCTCTGATTCGAGACATCATGTGGCTTGGAGATTTCGACAAAAATATTTTACAGAGGCATCTACTGATATTAGCATGAACATAATTTTTAAAATAACTATACACATAATTAACAAAAAATAATAGTATATACCTGGGTGAATTTTGTAGATTTCGATGTGGATGATGTTGGTGGTGCGAAACGTTTCCATGTTGCCCGTATGTTGGTGCTCCTAGAGATTTTATTTATATATTTATTTTTTTTTTCTTTTGGCTGTCATCTTCCCCACACCACTAATTATCATTGTTCTTCTTTCTTCTATAGGTATGGATTTAACAAATCCAGCATCGTAGCCATAATTTACCATTTTTTTATTCTTCCCCATTAAATTGGTGATGTCCTCGTTGCCAGCAATAGGTTCCTTTGTGCAACAAGTCTGCAGCCTTCTGAACATCAGGTCCCATACTGAACAACATGCACCCCCATCAAGGGAGAATAACATCACTTATTGGTGCCTTCCTCCAGGTGGAAAAATGTACAACTATACAAGACTGATTGTAGGCACTCTCTTCTTGGTGGGAAGTAAGTGCCTTTTCTGCTTTACCACACTCCTAATTGTAGGGCATGAGATGTCACATATGTTAGGCCTAGTTTAAGCCAGCTCTGCCTATAGATTGTGTTCACGACCATGTCCTACGAAACTATACACACAAAAATTGGAAAACAAGAATCATGCCTGTGCCTGAGGCCCTAGCTCTTAGGATGCCTTTAGATTGCATTTAGAGGGCACAATAGTCTATAAAAACACACGAAAGCAGGAAAACAGGAGTCATGAATCCGTGCCTGTTAGGCCTTGGCTCTTAGGATGCCTGCAGGTTGCATTCGATTCATGATTTCTTGCAAAGCAATAAGAAAGCAGTTTTTATGCTAAGCAGGACATGTTCTATGCATTTTGTTTTTTCATTGGGAGGATTCGCATAACTTTTTTTTTTTATCAACGCACCTCTACTATATGCCATCAAGGCGCCTCGTCACTTATTCCTTTTTTTTTTTGTTCTCTTGTGCCATAGAACCACCCAGATACGGAAAATGTATCAAGGCACCCTAGATGTCAAGGTGCCTATTTGCTATGGAAGACATCTACTTGTTGTGGAAGGTGCCTTTAATGTATGGGCCTTCTTGATACGAAAGGTGCCTCCAATGTATGGCATCTTCTTGATGTGGAAGGCGCCTCCCATGTATGGCATCTTCCTGATGCAGAAGGCACCTCCAATGTATGGCGCCTTCTTGATGTGGAAGATGCCTCCAATGTATGACACCTTATTCATGCAGAAGGCGCCCCCATTGTATGACACCTTATTCTTGCGGAATGCGTCTCCATTGTATGTCGCCTTCTTCATGCGGAAGACACCTTCTTGATGATCGAGGCGTATTTCACTTCATTTTTTTTTCACGTATCATCCCCCCATTTTTTTCTTTTTATTTTTATTTTTTATTTATTTATTTATTTGTTTTCTTTCTCTTTTTTTTCTTTTCTTTCTCTCTTTTTTTTTTTCTTTTCTTTCTCTTTTTTTTTAACGAATGATTGAACATTCATCCAAGCTACTGGTATGGTATGGGGTCTCCCCCATGCCGATGTATGATCCACTCTCACAAATGTGAGGTGATTGTTAATGGAGCTCGTTGACCGTTACTCGAATATTGTATTGGCACTCTACTTTGTACCTGGTGTAGCATATTTGACTCCGCTCATCATTTACTCGGGTTGTAATAGTCACACACCTTGCAGCAAAAATTTCCCAAAGTTTCACAGGAAAAATTTTGCTTGATCAAGGTTACTTAGCCTGCCTTCAAATGCTAATGTTACCAAGGTAAAACTCTGCTAGCTTTCACCTGCTAGATTGGATGCTACATGATCAGGTACACGAGATAGTTCGTATAGTGTTATTACGAACTCCGCATTTAATTCTCAATTCATGAAATCTTCACAGACACATCCTTATTTGTCTACTTCACACTTCACATTGTCCTGCAAAACATAAAAGAAAAATCTAAACTAAAGACATTAAAATAAAATTCTAACAATTTTTTTTTTCATTTTTTTTATTATATATATATAATTTTTTTTTTTATCTTTCGATTACTTCCAGGCTCCCTTGCTTTATTTAGCGACCGGTTGGAGATTTCTCATTTCCTTTCTAGACCAACCTGGTCCTAGGGAAAGAGGATACTTTCTTCCAACAAGTAACAAAAATAAAGCTTCTATTTTTTTATCTACATTTTAACTTGGAGCATTTTTCAATAGAAGACATTTTTTCTCTTTTTCATGAACACTGTAAGCAGTGTTCATTGTGATTTTGGTGGCAGTAATGAAGTTCGGGTCTCCCCCATGCCTACATTTGAACTAGTCTTCTAAAAAATCATCAATTTCGTTATCAACTAGTTTTATGTGTTGTAGCATGAGAAGAGCAATTTCTCCCTTTAACCTCAAAACCAATTTTTTTTCAACATAATGGTAAAATGTGCAGGCTGGAAAATGACTATCTGTGGGTTGGCAACTTGGAGAAAACATGGCATAGCAGTATTTAAAAAATATATGCTAGTTTCTGATTCACCAGGTCGCCTTAAGCGCAAGTGAAGAGCATACTTCATAACAAAATGTTCTTTAAAAATTTAGCTCTGTCAATTTTCCTGCTATTAATTTCATCATTAAAAAACATTTACCAATACGTTGCAAGAAGTTCAAGCCTGTATTTTTTTTTTCATTTAAAACCAAGCTTCTAAAGATACAATTTTTTCAATGGTTTCGTATAAAAACACATCCCTAAAAATTTTCAATCAGACCTGGGTTGTGCTATTTCTTTGCTTTCTTGAAACCATTGAAAACATGATAGAAATCCTTCATTGCCAGATTTTTCTAAATTTTTCAACAACACATTTTATTCCTACTTCTACACTTAATTTGGTACATCAGGTTTATTCCCACGTTTACCTGAGAAGTTAGAAAATGCTAACAATTGCATATGGGATTTGGCTTTGATTGTTCCGACAACTATTTTTACCCTTATAAAAAGGCCCTTGGTGGACTCACAGTTCTCAGGTAAAAGATCTATAGGTAATTTTAAATAGGCTTTTTATCTAACCTATAAATCAGAACACTACAATTTAGACACTCCCTGACAACGACACCAAAATGGTAAAACATTCATTTCTCTTCCATAAATTATCAATCCGATAAGTCCATAAACTTTCGAGTATCATGCACAATATATGTCTGCAGTTTTAGGGAATAAATCTGATTGTACCTTATTTAGTTTGGTGGGGGATGTATGTTCATTTTGATTTCATCCAAACTAAATAAACTAAGTGCGGAAAATAAATTACAAACTAAAATACTGGAAATGAAATACAAAAAATAAATGTATAGGAAAATAAATGTGTTGAAAAGAAAACACACAACTAAATAAATAAAGCAATAAATCTAATCTAATGAAAACAAATAACAAAAATGAAACAGGGGAGGACTACTGCAGGGAGTGGGCCCAAGCTCCCGTAGATAGTCTCACCTGACTAGTTGTGTAGAGCTTGCTCAAATAAGAGGAATTGTACTCTTAATAAATTTGACAAGAAATAAAATAAATCAGCTCCTCTATAAAATTAATCGTCGTCTTCATCATGGAAGACCTATGCATTTATACAATGCACAACCTTCCTCTATTACATTTTTAGGCAAGTCTATTTCAGACTTGCAGTTACAGTGGATACACAATAGACATGACAACCAATCAATTATAATAGCCATTCTAATAATAACAGCCACGCACTAATTTTACCCCCTCATAGGATAAATCATGCATGTTCTATTTTATCAGAATAGAATATGTTTGGAAATAACAAATCCATTCGGGTGGTTGTCCTCCTTAGTCGCTAATGGATCTGGTTTATCCATTGTCTATTGCACATATCATTTTTTTGATAAATCATTGCTTTAAGTAGTTCGTGAGCATGAGAAGAAATTCTCACGTTACAAAGTTATCTGAAAAATCAACTAATAATAGAGGTACTTTATTTATTTTAATAATAATGCACAAAATATCTCTCCCTTTATCTTCACGTGCTTTGGTAGCTATCCCAACTTGGTGCATATGACGTGGAGTCAACGGTCAACATGGTCCCACTTGCCTGCTTGGTCAATATTTGCAAAGTATGGAGGCGTGGAGGTGCCTTCTTCATGAGGAAGGCACCTTCCTCAAGTGGGTGCCTTCTCCATAAGGAAGGTGCCTACTTCTGTTGGACACCTTTCGCATCCGAAAGGCGCCTACTTCTACTGGGCGCCTTCTCCATTAGGAAGGTGCCTACTTCTGCTGGGCACCTTCTCCAATAGGAAGTGACCTACTTCTAATGGGTGCCTTCTCCATCAGGAAGGCACCTACTTCTTTTGGGTGCCTTCTCCATAAGGAAGGCACCTACTCTCATGCCTTAGTCTCTAAAAGCAAAAGTATGCCAGGTCCAAGTGGATGTAGACTGGAAAACACCACATTAGTAATAAAACCTACATTTATACACAATCTCCACTAAAAACACCAGTCAAGCATAATACCGGATTTTCTATCAATTACATGCATAAGTTATATAAAAATACATCTCACATGCTAATTAAACCAGTAATTATGCCCCTTAACAGTGTATATAAAATGAGCATTTATGGTGCTCATCACAAATCAACAATAAAGGAGGATGATAGCGATATTTTAGAGAAGTCAACATTAAGGGGGAATGTTACCTAATGTTGACTTGTTTTTTTCTATAGTTAGGATAGTGCACATTAAGGGGTAATGTTAGAATTAATGTGCATTATGCCTTCTATTTTGACACTTATCAATTTCACTTGGCACTTTTCATACTTTCATATAGGCCTCTTGCCTATATGTTGTACTTCTTTGTATCAATATCATATCTCATCTCCTTTTGTTTCTAATATGATTTTCATGAATTCTTGTGGGGGAGACTACCATTTTTTAGTTCTATCCATCATTTGGTTGATCCCTTTGTTCCTTCTATGATGGACTAATCCATTTCTTATCTTTAATCGAGTTAATAAATACTCGACAGTCTCTCTCACATTTTCTATGGTCTTTAACCAAACATAGTGGATGTCCCTATTTTCTTGTTGAAATATTCGCTTGTTGTTCTCCTTCTAGATGTTCCAAGGAAGAATAGTCATTCCTATACAAACTATTTGGTTCACATACCAATATTTTCCTTCTTGTTTGCTCCAATCTCTCCATAGTTGTTCTATGGATTTTTCATTGGACCATCTTAATTTTAGAAGAGAAGCCATCATCTTCTATAATGCTATAGCTATGGGATATTCTATGAACAAATGGTTAATAGTTTTATTTTTATCCCAACACATTACACACTAAAAGGGCCCATTAAAACCTGTCTTCATAAGCTACTCCTCCATGAGAACCCTTTTATGGAGTAGTAACCAACTAAAAAATCTGAAATTTGACCATAATTTCTTGAAAATATCTTGATCCTGATGGGAATTAATAGGGATTAAGGCTAAGTAGCCTTGAGCAATAGTGTACTCACTATACCCTAAACTATTCCAACCAATGCAGTCCTCAACTTATGACCATGAAGGCGATCTCATTTGAAGGATTCTGTGAATATCCTTTTTTTGAGCTTTAGAAATTTGGATTGACCATTCTTCTATTGGGATCCAATACCTTCCCACCTCAGCATTTCTTGTCTGATCTATATAGTATTTGGAAAATTTTATCCAATTCATCCTATGCATTTTCTCCATTATAGGCCTCAATTCCTGATGTTGGATTGACAACAAAAGGTGTCCATCCCAAGAGTCTATCCAAAAATTTATCTTTTGACCATTTTGTGTAATCCAAAAGTGTTTTTTCTTTATCAAATCCTCTCCAATTTTTAAGATCTTTAAAATTGGGGATTCTCTAGAAACTAGTTGATAATGAGTTAAGTCAAACGTATCTTTATTTTTTGCATACTTGGCTCTTATATTTTTGGCCCATAAGGCATTGGGGTGGCTAATTAATATCCAATATAATTTTCCTACCAAAGCCTTATTATTCTTGACTGTCGATCTAAGACCTAAACCCCCTTCATGAGTAGGAAGACATAAAGTCTCCCACCTTACTAGGGCCCATTTATTCTCCATTTTTGAACCTCTCCACATAACCCTTGTATGAAAGCAAGAACCTATCTAGTCTTTCAAGAATGCATGCTGAGCCTTGTCTTCTATTGGACTAAGTCATCAAACCATTGGTTGGATTGATATCCACTAGATGAAGGTTGGCCATGTATTCTTTCATGAGTTCAAAACTCCCATCCAAATTCCTACTCCCTCCCATTTTTTCTTCTAAAGAAAGGATAGAGTTGAAATCTCCTCCTATCAAAGCCCAAGATTTTGGGAATCGAGAGGTGATATAAGCTATATTTCTTCATATTGTGCATTTCTCTTCTATAGTACATGGAGCATAGACATTTGTATAAAGTATAACCTGATCTGAATATCTATTTTGGGCAACCATTGCTAGCATTCCCTTACTTCCAATCATGCATTGTACTATAATTTTCTTTGGATCCCAAAGACTTGCCACTCCTTCCAAGGCCCCTTTGGTGCTAAGGAACATTACTTTACTAGATGGCCAAATATTTTTTGCTATAATTTCCATTTCATCAATAGAAACCTTTGTCTCCTGAAGAAAGAGAATTTGAGGCTAATTTTTTTAATCATTCTTCTAATTTCTAATTGTTTAAAAGGACTTCCTTTAATTACCCTAATATTCCAAGTGATAATCTTCATAATTAACCCAATTTGAAGTATTGGGTAAGCTCTGCTACCTTACCTTCCTCAATTAACTTTTGACCTTCCTTTGCCATATGATTATGGTTGGATTTACGTCCTGCCTTTTGGTTGGTATCCATTCTCATATTTGTATTTGTATCTTGCTTCATTCCTATAAGGGCTATATAATGATTACTTGGAACCAAGGCACTATTGTTGGGATCCATATGATCTTTTTGAGGAACTAATTTGTTTTTTGTTTGAATTTAGCTTTTAGTTTTGCACTTATTTAAATTTTCTATGTTTGTCCTTTTCTTGAAGGTCCATTGCTGGATGAGATGGCTCTCCTTGGTTGTTTCTCCAAATTAGGACAGTTTCTTTTATTCCAATTTCATCACCCATTCCTTCTTGTTCATTCTCTTTATCATGTTGTGTTTCCTTAATCATTACTTCTATTTTGTGATCCTCCTCATTTTTTTGTTCATCAAAATATAGAACTTCAAAGATGTTAGGTGAAATTTTTGTTTTATCTTTCGGTGTTATATATATATATATATATATTTTATTTAATTCTTCTGTTTGAGGATTTGAAATCCTTCTAAATTCTCATCCTCTTTCTCTTTATTGGGGAGCTTTTGAGGACAATCCTTGGCTAGATGGCCATATTTGTGACAAATTATACATTTAAAAGGGATATTTTCATAGTCTACTTGTTGCTCCCATATTTCTTCCCTATACTATAAAGTGATCCTCTCTAGAAGAGGTTTGCCAAAATCAATTAGAACACAAATCCTAGCATAGATCATGTGATCCAACTATTGAGTGCTATCAACTATCATCATGAAGACTCCAAAAAAAATCCAATTGCTGCTAAAATATTAGGATTCCATTATTCTGCTAGGAGGTTGAATAAACGGACCTAGACATTAGCAGTTAATGGTATATCTTCCTTAGCTTTGAACTTGGTATGCTAGGGCTTCATGAAAAGCCCTACCCTACCTAAGAACCATGGCCCCCCTTGGAAAAATATCCTCCCTATGTTTTTTAGTGGTAAACATAGCAAGAAAGTAACCATTTGGATAAATAGAGATTTCGAACTCACCTTTAGTTCTCCAATTTTTGACAGCCCATTGCTTGACGGTAGCAATATTCGATCGAAACCCCATGAAAATGTAAATTAGTCCTCTCCTATCCATCGTGTATATTCACTCTTGGATATCCTCCAATGCCAACTCCACTAATGGGGATCCATTAGCTGCTTTCATACAACCCATCTCTGTTTTCCTTGGATCTATTTTCAGCATCCTCAATGGTTTCCTTGGCAGTCATTGGTTATTTTTCCCTCTTATTTGGAATGGTCTTGCACTGATTGCTTCCTTAAAATTAGTTTTGGAGGGAGGTCCTTAGGCTCCATCCCTTCGGATTTTTTTTTTTATGACTGGTTCTTTTTTATTATATGCCCTAGCTGCAGTTGTAGCTTTGTCGAGGTCTGAATCTACCATCAACATGTTATCTCCCTTTGCTTGATTCAACTCTTGAATCTTGTTTCTATTTTGTTAAATATATTTTATTATTTAAAAGAAATAAACATATTCTTTATGAAATTAAATTTAATGTTATAATATTTCATTCAAAATGACTCCAATACAAAGTTGTACATATCAAATTAAATAAACAAAACTTTCATTTAAAGTACGTATTCATAATTGCCAAGTTAGATTTAATTAAATCTAACCCAACTAGAATCTCCCTTCATATTTATTATTGCCATTATTTTTTAGAATACCATTAAAATATTAATTTTTTTAATAAGTTATATGTGGCTTCTATTGGGGGCCACTCCCATCAAAATATCAAAATAGTACATTTACTGCAACATACCTTTTTATCATATAACTTTCATTTTTTCTCTTAAATATATTCTTCAACTTACTCAAAGTGTTATGTTTCCACAATCAGATCCTTGACATCAATTTGATTAAGAGATAAAATCTCACTTGGCCAGTTGCTTTCTAAAATTTAAATTTCATCGGGATGAAGATCAACACCGCAATTCACTAATTTATCTGCTACTTGATTTCATTCTCTATAAATATGCTCACACTTCCAAGAGATTGCCTCTAGTAATCAATGATGAACATAAACAATAATATTATTCTTTATCCAATATCCACATCCATTTTTGTTAATAGCATTGATGATAATTTGTGAGTCCCCCTCAATTGAAATATATTTCCATCCTTTTTCTATTGTAATTTTAATCCCTATAAGAAGTGCCCTAGCCTATGCATAGTTGTGTGTTGAAGTTCCATATGATTCTAAATAAGCGAGGATAATTTTTCCTTTACCATTTATAAAAACACCACCTCCACCAGTTTTTCCTAGATTTCCTTTTAGAAGCACCATCAAAATTAATTTTGATAAGCCCAATTTCTAGATATTTTTATTTTACCATAAATCAAAGTAGATCTTTTGTTTTAATTCCATTGTCACAAATGACTCTTCCATGTATGTTCAAATCCTATAGCCAAGTTATAAGCATATCTTATTTTACAATTAAGGCTTCTCATGATGAGTACCATATTTGTAGATATTCTACAAGAGAGGCAATACTATGGTTCCAAACTTGGACATAATTTTGAGATTTATATTTAAAAACTACTTGTTGAAGCTCATTGATAGTAACAAGAGCAGTAAAAATAGAGTTCTCCTCAAAAGTGATAAGAGAATGGATTGCTTGAAGAACATTATATTGTGAAGCTCGGTCAAGGGGAGTAGCAGCAAAAATATTGGAAAAGTAATCAACAACAATAGAGTTCATGCCATCCCAAGTATAAACAACATCTCCAGAATCCGATTTTAAGGAAGAAATAAAGTTGTGAGATCTTCGAGCTAGAAGAGATTTGTGGAAGAAATTTGTGTTTCGATATCCTTCTTTGAGCCATTGAATTCTAGATTTTTGCTTCCATAAGATTTCTTCTCTTTTTTCCCATTCCTCTAACTGAGTTGTGAGTTTAATTTCATCTGCACTTCTCTTCTCTGTGAGGCCATCTAAATGGATTTTCTTATTTAAATTTTCAAGATGAGCAATAACTTCATGTTTTTTTTATGAACATCCCCAAACTCTTTCCATTTCCAAGTCTTGATTTTGGATTTAATGTATTGCAGTCTTTTGGAAAAATAGAACATCTTAGTCCCATGCCTAGGTTTACCTTCCTTCCACCATTTTTGCACATGAGGTCTGAAGGAAATGTCTCTAAGCCACATTAATTGAAAACGAAAAGGAGAGAAACTCACATTGGTTTTCCACATTTCCACCATGATCGGCTAATGATCCGAACCAACATTATTAAGAGTCTTCACTTTAGGAATGTGACCATGGATTAAGAAATTTTTAGAGAGCAAAAACCTATCCAATCTCTCCATTATACAAGCTAATCCTTGCCTTATGTTAGACCAAGTCATGAGGCCATTATCTGGTTGGATATACACAAGATGGAGGTTTGCAATATATTCTCTCATGAGGTCAGTGCTTTTATCCAAATTTCTATTTCCCCCATTTTCTCATCCAGAGAGAGGATGGTATTGAAATCTCCTCCGATCAAGATCCAATCTTTAGGAAAATGAGAGATAATATGAGTAATATCCTTCCACTGTCTTCTTTTTTCCTCCAAAGAAGTCAGAGCATAAACAATAATGTAGAGCATAATCTGGTTGGAATGTCTACTTTGAATAGCTATATCCAATAAACCCCAACTGCCAACCATATGGTGAATAACTACCTCTTTTGGATCCCAAAGACAAGCAATGCCACCCGAAGTCCCTTGGGAACTAAGGGAAACCACTTTTCTAGTTGGCCAAATTTTACTGGCAATTTAGTCCATATCCTCCATTGACATCTTTGTTTCTTGAAGGAAAACAAGATGTGGATGATTTACCTAAATCATTATTCTAATTTCATTTTGTTTTGAAAGACTCCCTTTGAGTCCTCTAATATTCCAAGTGATGATCTTCATTAATACCAGGGCTTAAAAATTTGGGAAGGGCATTAATCTTACCTTCCTCTACAAGATTTTCACCTTCTTTTACCATATGATATTGATTGGTCTTGCGACCTACTTTTTTATTAGAATCCATCTTCAAATTTGTTTTCCCTGTTTCTTGACTTATTCCAATTGAATATGAGATGGCTTCTAACCTTGAAGAATGCTCGTACACAGCCAAAATTTTACTAGATGGTTCAACGGAGTCTATATTGGGACCTGCATTATTTGAAGTTTTAACATTTGAAATATTGTTTTTCTTGTGTAAATTTTCTCTTCTTTTTTTTTCTGTTGAAAACCTTTGATTTGTTGGGTTGTCTTTGAGTTCTTCCTTTCATATTTAAATTGTGTTTCTAATATTTCAGTTTCCATTATTTCCTCTTCCTCACTTGGGACATCATTTGTGGAAATTATTTCAAACATATTAGCAGATGACTTTGATTGATCCTTCATAACTAGTTTTTTCTAAGTGTTCTTCTTCTTAGGTATTTGGAAACCTGCTAAGTTTTTATCTTCTTTATTTTGATCAGGAATTTTATTAGGGAAAGCATTGGCCAAATGACCATATTCATGGCAAATTCTACAACGAAAAGGAATGTTCTCATAGTCCACTACTTGCTCCCAAGTGTCTTCCCCAAATTGTAATGTGATATTTTTAGGTAGGGGTTTGTCAAAATCCATTAAAACATAAATTCGAGCATAAATAATATGTTCAAAATTTTGAGTACAATCAATAGTCATCATAAAAGTTCCTAAAGAGTTTCCAATTGAAGAAAAAATAGTAGGATTCCAAAATTCAATAGGGAGGCCAAAGAGTCTAACCCACACGGGAGCTATAGAAGGCATCTCTTCTTCGGCTTTAAATATAGTATGCCAGGGCTTCATGAAAAGCCCTGCCCTTCCAAAAAACCAAGGACCCCTTGAAAATTTTTCTCTCTATCTTCATTATTAGCAAATAAAACAAGAAAATAACCATTTGGATAAATAGAGATTTGTAACTCACCTTTAGTTTTCCAGCTTTTTTCAGCCCAGAATTTGAAAGCAGATAGACTCGAACGAAAACCCACGAACCAAAAAATTAGTCCTTTTTTTCCAAATCTTCAATGCCAGTCTAAATGTTACCCATATCAATATTAACAATAGGAGTTCCATCAACTGCTTTAAGACATCCTGACTCCATTTTCCTGGGATCAATCTTAGGCATTCTTAGAGGTTTATGGGAAGCCCTAATATTGATATTAGCATTAGGCTAATGCTGTTCACCATGAAGGGCATTCCTAAAATTCATTTTTGGGACTGAGTCTTGGAAATTCTTACCCTTGATAGGGGTTTTCATAGTAGAATTATTTTATGGGTGCACCTTAGCACCAGATTCACTTGAGATATGAGCCATTTTTTATCAACTACTTGAAACTTGTTTCGTGATCTCTTTAATCCTTGCCCTAGATGTCGTGGAAAGGTATGGTTTTCACTTTTCTTTTATGCATCAAATTGGAAGCCGTTGTCACTCAAGTTCACAGTATGATCTGTTGAAAGATAAATTTCTAACCCATCTTGTATCCCCTACAACATTTCCTGCTAAAATATTGAGCATAAACCACAAAAATATTGGCCGCTAGGGCCCGAAGGCCCTAAAAACCAACATCTAGAGCTGCTTGCACTCAACCCAGATGAAACCCTCGCATAACCGCTTGCCAAATATGTCGTTCACACATAGGGATGCACTAGGATCTATGTTGCTCCCACCCAATATAATTTCATATTTAAACAAAAATAACCCCAAATGGTGTGAGAAAATGGGCAATAAAAAAGTAATTGATCTGATGTTTCTAAATACTTCTCACACAAGGTACATCTGAAGGGTCCATAATATCCTCTTCTTTGTAGACTCTCTCTTATAAGAATATTACTTTGAACAAATAACCAAAGAAATGTTGAGGCCTTAGGGAGAGCCTCTAATGACCAAACATTCTTCCAAGGAAAATATTTGGGAGAAGGAAATTTTGATTGTTCTAAATCCTCATATCCCAACTTGACCAAGTATCCACCATATTTTGATAAATTCTAAACCAACTCATACTTTTGTGTAAAAATTGGAAAATAAAACTCTTGAAGCATCTTTTGAAGTTCATCTACAATTTGTTTGAGTTCCTCTCCTTCAACTAGGTTACTAACAGAAATCCATGATCTAGAGTTGTTGCTCATAATAATACATTCTTTGAACTTTGGACCTTTACATGCTAGTCATGCTTGACCCAATGGTTGTCATTTTGAGTCAAAGATAAGAGGATAAAGATTCAACCAAGCATCAAACCAAAAATTTGTATAACTCCTCTCATTGATTGACCATATAATATATTTTTTTATCAATTATAGACTCTTTGATATGAGGTTCCATATTGATGATACCTTGGATAGAATTTTTTTCCTAAATTATTTCATTGCATCAAGAGAACTTATATATTTTTACCCAATTCTTTTCTTGATCTCTAAATAATTTCCACCCAAGTTTTGCTTCTAATGCCAAATTTATAAGTTTGTAATTTTTCAAGCTTTCTCCTTCAATATTCTTTCCTTTGCAAACCCTATCCCACTTACAAAGAGAAAACCTAAATTTTTCGTCATAACCTTTCCATAAAAAGTCTCTTTGAATTTTAACAATTTTTTATGCAATGTCTATGGGCAATCTTGAAAGTGGCATCATATAAATAGGAATGAATTGTAATTTAGTATTTATGAGTTGTAGCCTTCCCGCCATGGTTAAGAACTTACCTTTCTAACCGACTAAGCAAAATTTCATTCTATCCAAAAAAAAATCCAAAGATCGTTTTTAATTCTTTTATTAGACAAAGGAATACCCAAGTAGGTTGAGGGAAATTTTTCAGTTTTAAACCCTAAAATATTCATAATAAGTTGTAAATCTTTGGTTGTATTAATGAAAAAAATCCTAGATTTTCTAGTATTTACCAACTATCTAGTAGCCTTATCATAGCATGATAATATTGATTTAAAATCCATGGCCTCATTGATTGAGAGATGACCCAAAAGAAAAGTATCATCAACAAATTGGAGATGAGATTCAAAGGGATCATTTTTTGCAACTTGAATACCCTTGATTTTTCCTTTCATTTTTTATTTGAAAAGGCTCTCCTTAATGCTTCTAGAATAATAAATAAATAAGGAGAAAGTGGATCACCTTGATGAAGTCCACAAGATAACTTGAAGTAACCAGTAGGAGAACCATTGATCAAAATATAAAATTTTGTAGTGCTGTAACAACATTTAATCCACTCACACCAACTATAATAAAATCCAAACTTTCTAAGAATAGCATGTGGAAAATTCTAGGAAACCCTATCATATGCTTTTTTTATATTTAATTTCAAAAGCATACCTACTTTTTTTATGGAATGAAGAGAATGTATGGTCTCTTGTGCAATAATTATACCATCAAGAATTTGTTTACCATGAACAAATCCACCTTGTTCCTCTAAGATAAGACACCCTAGAATGGCCTTCAACCTTGTTTGCCATAATTTTTTAAATGATATTATAAATCATATTACAAAGGCTTATTGGACAAAAATTATAAAAATATTTTGTGTTGCCTTTCATGGGAACCAAGGTAATAAAAGCAACATTGATCTCACTTATTATAGTATTTCTTTTTCGGGCCTCTTCAACTACAATGAAAATATCACTCTTCAATAAATTCCAAAAATTTTGAATGAAAATTGTAGGAAATCCATCAGGGCTAGGTGCCTTGTTAGGATGGAATGAGAAAAATGCTTGATTGATCTCTTCCATAGATATCTTCTTCATCAAGCTTTCATTTTGTCCATGAGTGATAATTGATGGAATATTTTCCAAAAAATATTCTTGTACCTCCTTATCTTGCCTAGAATTTAACAAAATATTTTTGAAATAATTATTTTCTTCCTTTATTATATCTTCTTTGTCCTCAATATTTCTTCCATTTGGAGTTAAAATATTTTTGATATTCTGAACAGGAAAATATATTTTTGTTGTAGCATGATTTTTTATTTTTTATTTTTATCTCCTTGAGCCATCTCTCTATAGATTTTTAGAACCGATATGACTCCTCTTTTTTCCATGCATTATGATAAGCATAAATATATTGTATTTCTTTCACATAAGAATCCTGATCCACCCCATTAATTTATGCTATACTTTTAAATTTTTGAACTTGGATTCAATTTCTTTATTTTCTTTAAAAATGTTACCAAAAGATTTGGCATTCCAAATTTTCATTTTCTCCTGTAAATATTTCATTTTTTGGAAAAACCTATACATACATGATCCTTCAAATTTTGATTCATCCCACCATAACATAACCATCTAGAAAAAAATTAGGGTCTTGGAGCCACATAGATTGGAAGCAAAATAGCTTTAGATGATTATTTATTAGGTAACTCACAATTCAAAAGAATGGGTTTGTGATATGATAATGCTCACAATAAACTATCTAAAGAGATTGTATACTCTGTTTGTAACCAATTATTGGATAACAAGAATCTATCTAGTCTTTTTCCTATATGATTTTTCCCAATGCATCTATTATCCCATGTATAAGCTTGAGGGACTAACACCCCAAAGGTCAATTGAATTGACAAATAAAGAAAAACCTTGCATTGGTTTAGACCATCATTGAGTACCATAATTTTCTTCCAAAGGAAATAGAACAATATTAAAAACACCCCCAAGAATCCATAGATCATAATGAGTTATCATTGTATTTGACAAAAGTATGCTAAGATCCTTCCAACCTATTTCATGAGGAGTAACTATAGTTGCAACATATACATTTATAACCCTGACTTTGATGTTTTTTTTATTTCATACAAAATAATCTAGCAACCCAATTACTTTTTTCTTCTAATAATTGCGCATCCCATATTATTGCAATACTACTTGAAGCTACTGTAGAAGAAATTACTAAATAATCATCTATCTTTCAAATCTTCTTAAAAGCATCCTCACATTCCTCACTATTTAATTTTATTTCTTTTATTAAAATAAACTTAGGAATATAACCACATATTAATTCCTTAATAACTCTTTTTTAAGGGGTTTTATTCATACCCCTAATATTCCATTATATGGAAGTTAGAAAACGATTGAATGTGAAGCAAGCTTTTTTGGAGGGACATTTTTCGCAGGACTGCCCAAACTGTCGAACTTGTTTCGGCTATATTTCACTCATCCGGACTTGGATTGAGCTAAAATTTTGAGGGTAGATGCCTAAAAAACCCTAGAAAGTCTCAAAAAAAATTTAGATTATTTGGAGCAACACAGATCCTAGCGCATCCTTGTGTGAACGAGATTTTTGGCAAGCAGTTGTGCAAGGGTTTCATCTGGGTTGAGTGCAAGCAGATCTAGAGGTTGGTTTTTAGGGCCTTCGGGCCCTAGTTGCCAATATTTCTGTGGTTTATACTCAATATTTTAGCAGGATATATTGCAAGGGATCCAATATGGGTTAGAAATATGTATTTCAATAGATCATGTTGTGAAATTGAGTGACGACTTCCAATTTGCTGCACAAAATAAAAGTGAAAACCATACCTTTCCACTGTGTCTAGGGCAAGGATTAAAGAGATCACGAAACAAGTTTCAAGTAGCTGATCAAAAAATGGCTTAGATCTCAAGTGAAATAGGTGCTAAGGTGCACCCAAAAAATAAATCTACTTTGCAAACCCGTGTCAAGTGTAAGAATTTTTAAGACTCAGTCCCAAAAATGAATTTTAGGGATGCTCTCCATGGTGGACAGCCTCAACCCAAAGCTAATATTAATCTTAGGGCTTCCCATAAACCTCTAAGAATGCCCAATATTGATCCCAAAAAAACAGATTCAGGATATCTTAAATCAGCTGATGGAACTCCTATTGTTAAGCTTGATATGAGTAACATTCAGACTGGCATTGAAGATCTGGAAAAAAGAGGACTAATTTGTCGGTTCATGGGTTTTCGTCCAAGCCTATCTTATTTCAAAGTTTGGGCTGCAAAAAGCTGGAAAACTAAAGGTGAGTTACAAATATTTATTTATCCAAATGGTTATTTTCTTGTTTCATTTACAAATAATGAAGATAGAGAGAAAATGTTTCAAGGGGGTCCCTAGTTTTTTGGAAGGGCAAGGCTTTTCATGAAGCCCTAACATACTAAATTTAAATCCGAATAAGAGATGACTTCTATAGCTCCCATGTGGGTTAAACTCTTTGGCCTCCCTATTTAATTTTGAAATCCTACTATTTTTTCTTCAATTGGAAACTCTTTAGAAACATTTATGATGATTGTTGATTGTACTCAAAATTTTGAACATATTATTTATGCTCGAATTTGTGTTTTAATGGATTTTGACAAACCCCTACCTAAAAATATTACATTACAATTTGGGTAAAACACTTGGAAGCAAGTAGTGGACTATGAGAACATTCCTTTTCGTTGTAGAATTTGCCATGAATATGATCATTCGGCTAGTGCTTGCCCAAATAAAATTCCTGATCAAAAGAAAGAAGATATAAAATCAGTAGGTTTCCAACTGCCTAAGAAGAAAAACACTAAAAAAAAAATAGTTATGAAGGATCAATCAAAGTCATGTGCTAATATATTTGAAGTCCTTTCCACAAATTATGTCCCAAGTGAGGAAGAGGAAATAGTGGAAACATAAATCTTAGAAACACAATATGAAGATGAAGGGAAGAACTCAAAGATAAACCAAAAAATAAAAGTTTTTCAACAAAAATAAGGGAGAAAATTTAAACAAGAAAAATAATTTAAAAATGTCAAAACTTCAAATAATACAGGTCCCAATATAGACACTGTTGAACCCTCTAGTAAAATTTTGGCTGTGTACGAGCATTCTTCAAGGTTAGAAGCCATCTCAAATTCAATTGGATTAAGTTAAGAAATAATAAAAATAAAAATGAATATGGATTCTAATCAAAAAGCAGGTCGCAATACCAATCAATATCATATGGTCAAAGAAGGTGAAAATCTTGTAGAGGAAGGTAAGATTAATTCCCTTCCCAAATTTTTTAGCCCTCGTATTAATGAATATCATCACTTGGAATATTAGAGGACTCAAAGGGAGTCTTTCAAAACAAAATGAAATTAGAAGAATGATTTAGATAAATCATCCACATCTTGTTTTCCTTCAAGAAACAAAGATGTCAATGGAGGATATGGACTCAATTGCCAGTAAAATTTGGCCAGCTAGAAAAGTGGTTTCCCTTAGTTCCCAAGGGACTTCTGGTGGTATTGCTTGTATTTGGGACCCAAAAGAGGTAGTTATTCACCATATTGTTGGTAGTTGGGGTTTGTTGGCTATAGCTATTCAAATTAGACATTCCAACCAAATTATACTCTGCATTACTATTTATGCTCCAACTTCTTTGAAGGAAAAGAGAAGACAATGGAAGGATATTATTCATATTATCTCTCGTTTTCCTGAAGCTTGGATCTTGATTAGAGGGGATTTCAATACCATCCTCTCTCTATATGAGAAAATAGGAGGAAATAGAAATTTAGATAAACGCACTGACCTCATGAGCGAATATATTTCAAACCTCCATCTTCTGGACATCCAACTAGATAATAGCCTTATGAATTGGTCTAACAGAAGGCAAGTTTTAGCGTGTATAATGGAGATATTGGATAGGTTTTTTCTCTCTAAAATTTTCTTAATCCATGATCACATTCCTAAAGTGAAGACTCTTAACAATGTTGGTTCGGATCACTGGCCAATCATGGTGGAAATGTGGAAAACTAATGTGAGTTTCTCTCCTTTTATCTTTCAATTAATATGGTTTAGAGACAGTTCCTGTATGCCTCGTGTGCAACAATGGTGAAAGGAAGGTAAGCCTAGGTATGGTACTAAGATGCTCGTTTTTTCCAAAATATTGTAATACATTAAATCCAAAATCAAGACTTGGAACTAGAAGTTGTTTGGGGATGTTCATAAAAAAACATGAAGTTATTGCTCAACTTAAAAATTTGAATAATAAAATCCGTTTAGATGGCCTCACAGAGAATAGAAGTGCATATGAAATTAAAGTCACAACTCAGTTAGAGCAATGGGAAAAAAAAGAACTCTTATGGAAGCAAAAATCTAGAATTCAATGGCTCAAAGAAGGAGATCGAAACAAAAATTTCTTCCACAAATCTCTTCTTGCTCGTATATCTCACAACTTTATTTCTTCCCTAAAATTATATTCTGGAGATGTTTTCTATACTTGGGATGGCATGAGCTCTATTGTTGTCGATTACTTTTCCAATATTTTTGTTTCTACTCCTCTTGACTCAACTTCTCAACAAAATGTTCTTCAAGCAATCCCTTCTCTTATAACTTTTGAGGAGAACTCTATTTTGACTGCTCCTGTTACTATCAATGAGCTTCAACATGTAGTTTTTAAAATGCAAAAGAGAAAACCCCAGGTCTAGATGGTTTGCCCATTGAGTTCTACCAAGAGTTTTGGAATATCCTTCATGCTGATTTATTAGAGGTGGTGGAAGAAGCCAGGAAAGCCAAAGAAATTTTGAAGGTTATCAATAAAACTTATATTAATCTTGTTCCAAAATCTCAAGAGGTTGATCACATATCAACTTTTAGACATATTGCTTTATGTAATGTTCTCCTCAAAATCATTACTAAGTTCATGGCAGAAAGGTTGAAGCCTCTTTTGCATAAGATTATTTCCCCTAATCAAGGGGTTTATGTGGAAGGTCATAAAATAGTATATGAGATAGTTCTTGCTCAAGAAGCCATCCTTCTTCTTTTAATTCACCATTAAGAAAGGCGCTTTTTACATCCATTTGATGTAATTTCCATCCTAACTGTGCTGCCATAGCACAAAGTACTCGAATGGTGGTCATCCTTGCTGTAGGAGCAAACGTTTCCTCATAGTCAAGTCCTTCATTTTGAGCATAGCCCTTTGCCACAATATGGGCTTTATGCTTATCTATAGTGCCATTTGCCTTATATTTTATTTTGTAAACCCATTTGCAACCTATGGGTTTCTTTCCTTTAGGCAAATTCACTAGCTTCCATGTTTTATTCTTTATGAGGGAGTTATATTCTGCATTCATAGCTGCCTTCCATCGAGGCGATCTAAGTGCTTCATCAAGCGTAGAAGGTTCATTCTCATCACATGCTGATAAGTAAACCCTCTCTTCTTCTATTTCTATCTCATCTTCCCTTGGTAACTCTCTATCAACTGAAAGATCTTGAAAATCTGCACAAAGATCATCAACTGAAGTGGATGCTTCATTCTTTTATTTTTGTGTCATGCTTCTTGTATTTGGATGATTGAGAGTAATATCAGGTGGGGAAGTGAGTTTAGAGTCAGTAATTTTGCTTGTATACCATTTGGGTGGCTTTTTATATTGTGTAGAAAGAAGTTGATGTTCCTCCTCATCATCAAGGTATACTGATGTAGTGTTGGATGTGAAAGCTTCATCAAGTACTATTTTGCATTGCATTTTGCATCCTTAGATTTAGTGTTGTATTGTAAATAAGCATCCAAATCATAAAAAAATAAAAAAAAACTTAGCAAAACATTGCACACACATTTTGCACATTATATTTTGCAATTCATTTTTTTTGCAAGGATAACCAATCGGTGAGTTGGATTTCATCATCAAAAACTGGTTGCCCTTAGCCACCATAGTTTGGTATGCATAATTTCCAGGACTTTGAAATTTTTGGCTTTAGATAGATAGTGATTTTGTTTTGGAAAATTTTGCCAAACCTCACCATTTTGCCAACATTTCAAAAACCCATGGCTCATTTCACCCAATATCAACAACCAACTCCGACATACCATCAACCTTATCCACCACCTCCCACTTATCAATCACCACCAACCCTGTAGTGCCACCAATCTCCTATCCATCATCAACCTCCATATTAATATCCCCAACCATCAACCTTACCATCTCATCACTCACCCCCCACATATTATCACTCCCAACCCACCTCTCATCAACCACCAATTCAACAATATCATCAACCCCTGTACATAGGTGAACACCTTGTACATAGTGTAAATATTAAAAACCTACCGCATGTAGAGTCTATCATCAATTTTGATAGACCACGAGATGAGCCCTTTGCCATAGGCACTATTGTACCCTTAGGCTTACCCCCTAACCACACCAATTTTGTTTATGGGGGACTCAATACACCTACATTGTCATCCTCCTCCATTTCCTTCCAAGGTAATTTTTGTGCTGATATTAATTACCTCTCCAAGCCATATTTTGTCATGTGCTATTTTCAAAAATACCATTGGCATGGTTTTGGCTTAGGATGCGATGAGCAAGGCATCCACACCCCTATAAAACTTCCATATCAATTACCCAACACCCAAGTAGGCTTGGGTAGATCAAGCTGGTCTCTTGCTTTATTGACCTCACCCAACACTCTATCCAACCACCCTTCCTCTCATGCTTTAACTCAATGCACCATGCTACCTTGCAGACTTGGCTACCACCCCACATTGCACTATTTTACACTTTCATTGCCTCCTAGGACTTTTACTTTTAACATTTACCTCCTTAGGCACCCTTTTTCACATCACCTCCTTAGGCATTTTCTTTTTTTGCATTACCTCCTTGGGCACCCCTTTTACACTTGCCCCCTTGGGCTATACACTTTTCACAAGCCTCCTTAGGCTACATACCTTTTGTTTACCTTTTTTCCTTTTTTATATAGTGCACATGTGGTCCCTTCCTATTTGGGTTTGCTCTTTTCTCATGGTTGCATTATATCTCTTTTCCCCCACCACATCCTTATACTTGCACCTTCCCTTGTCTCTTTAACAAAATATATTTCCATCTATGAAGAGAGTGAGGAGGATATAGACCCCTCTAATACTTCACCTTCACCACTACTTCACATTACAAACCATCCCATGTTAACACACCCCTCTAATCCTATTGGCGCTTTATCACCATCTCCCTAATTCGAATTAGCCGATGATTTAATGATTGATGCCATTGTTCCCTTAAGTCCTATATCTACCCATACCAATTTTGTGTCTGGGGGACTTGAAACTTCTATTTATTTTGCATCCCTTAGTTTAGACCTTGAGGAGGATGATGAAGCAAAATTAAAATAAATTTCCATCTCTTCTAACCTCGTCTGCATCCACGTTGTCCTTCACCTAATTTGAAACAAATTTTCATCACTCCTGATCCTCCATCCCCTGAACCTTCGATAACTATTTCTTTTCAAGTCACTCTCATCCATTCCCTTTCCTCTAACATCCTCGATGATAAAAAATTACGTCACTCACTTAAAATACCTCCAACTTATCTTAAGGAGATATCTACTTCACATTGAAGCCCATCCACACCTCTCCATTCTCTTTCTCCTCATGAGATGGACCGTTCTTCGGCGTACTCACCTAGACGAACCCATCAAACCCCTCCAACTAGGTCATATGTACATGGTCACAAAAATACCATGTGCAAATCCTCACACCAATCCTCCTCATCTCTTCCTACACTTATTCCAAAATCCTCTCTACCACCTCTTCTTCCAACACCCTCTTTACCACCACTTCTTCCAACATCCTCTCTACCACCTCTTCTTTCAACACCTTCTTTTCCACCTCTCCTTCCAACACCTTCTTTGCCACCTCTCCTTCCAACACCTCCTTTGCCTCTCCTTCTTCCAACACCCTATTCACTATCCCATGCTTGATGCTCACAACTCTACCATTTATCCTCTCTCTTTCCTCCATATCATCCATATTCTCGTCCTTATCCTTATATCTCCTTCCATGTTCATTCGGTTAGAGTTATCCAAAGTTTATGAAAGAGTGGATTGGCACTTCCTTATCAAAGTTTTGAGGAAATTTGGTTTCTCTAAGGATTGTATGGATTATATTATGGGATGTATCTCTTTAGTTTCCTATTTAGTTATTATCAATGGTAGACCTTCTCAGTCATTCCCAGCTTCCAGAGGTATTAGGCAAGGTGACCCACTTTTCCCTTATTTATTCATCATTCTTGCTGAATGTTTGGGTAGGACTATAACCAAAAAGAGGTAAAAAAAAACCCTTGAGGGAGTTACCATTGCTCATGGAGCTAGACCTATATCTCATCTTCAATTTTTTGATGAATTTACTCTTTTAGGTAAAGGTACAGTTAAGGAAGCTTCTAATATTAAGCAAATCATTACCTATTTTTCTAAGGCTACTAGGCAGTTGATCAATGAAGATAAATCTAAAGTTATTTTCTTTCACTACTCTACCAGACAAGAATCCATGATATTGAATAAATTAAGATATAATAATCCCTCCCTTTCAATCACTTATTTAGGTATTCCCATCAATATTCAAAGGCAAAAAAAAATATTGGAATTGGTTGTTGGACAAATTTAAGAAGAAAATTGGAAAGTGGACCAACAGGTGGCTTTCTTCTGGGGGTAGAATCACCCTGGTAAATTCAGTCCTTCAAGCTCTTCCTATTTATGTTTCTTTTGTGTTGAATATCCCAAAGGTTGTTCTTCGATAACTAGATCAAATTAGTCATTGATTCCTCTATAGTGGTACTAAGGAGAAAAGAAAATAGACCTTGGTGAAATGGGACACTTTATGTCTTCCTAAGAATGAAGGGGGGTTAGGATTACAGTCTTCTATTAATAACAACAAATATTTAGTTGCTAAATTATATTGTGTTGGGAAACAAGGTAATATTCTATTCAATTGCATCAAATAAATAGATTACATTAGGCTTGGAATAGCCCATGAGTTTAGGATCTGGAAAACCAAATAATACCTAAAATGTACTCACACTATGTTAAGCCTAACCACTAACCAAAATAATGGAATAATAACGTAACAATATGCCTAAACTATTGAGCATTTGAGGTTTTGTCATTGTTGTCAACACTTCTACTTTTTCTCCTAGTTGGCATCCTATTCATCGTGGTGATTATGCTGCAGTTTGGGCAATGTTGCAAAATGTTGTGTATTTGAACACACCTTTTATGGAGACTTTGGAGCTATAATTTGTGGTTATTGCATATCTTATTTCTCTTGGTTCTATATTTATGACATATTTATTTATGTAAACGTGATATAAGGTTGCACTTGTATTTTCTATGTGCCTTGGTGCTATATTGTAACATTCAACATTTATTTATTTCCACTATGTCATCTCCAAGTTCCTTGGAATGTGTTCCAAGACTTAGGAATGGAGGGAAAATTGATTTTAATTATTTTATAATGCATCATAAGGGTTAGGAACTATTTCCAATATTTACTGAAATTTATTTTATGGTGCAAAAATGGAAATATGCTAATTGGGGTGTTCAACTTGTTGTGGGACCCACTTTATGACATCTGTCATAGTGGTGTAAGGAAAGAATATTTTGTTGCCCTATTTTTGTGGGATTTTGGAGATATGGGATGTGATAATTTCAAAATTAGTGTTTAGACACTTTGGAATATTCTTTTGGTTGTGTAAGAGCATCTCCACTTTGATTGGCAGCTGGTGAGTGTGTGTAGTGGTGCTGGCAACAATTTCTTTTTTGGCAAATTAGAAATTTCCTCAACTTGGGCATGATTTTTTGAGTGATTTTCTACTCATGGTTTTGGAAACCATTTATGGTTTCTCTCCATATCATTTCTCTATAAATTCAGTGTTTGAGATGGTGGTATTATGGAGTTTTTATTGAGAGTAACAGGGTGCTATCGGAATGCTGCCAAAATTTTTGTAGAAGACATAAGTGTATAGATTTTAGCATGTACGTTTGGGAACCTATTTTGGATGGATAGAGAATAATTTTGATATTTTTATTGTAGGTTTTGGATCATATTTGACAGAAAAATCATTTTGCAGTGGTTGGGTGCACAGTTGGTTTGCAGCAGTGTTGTTGGTTTTTAGCTTGCAGGCTTGTTAGAACTTGCTTTTACTGGAAGCATTTTTATGCTTTATTTTTCATCATCTTATTATTATTTTGATCTGATATAGGTGGGTTACAGCCCTCCTTCTGTTTTGGTAGAGAAATTTTAGTGTATTTCATTTTGAGGCTTGTTCTATGCGGTATTCATAGCAAGCATTTCTCTTTGGGAGGTTTTTTACCCTTGTGGTTTTCCTTCGGAATATCATGTGTTGTGGGTTGTTTCTCTTGCATATATGTTTCTACTATACATGAGTTTATTTATGTTTTAAATCAGATTTCAAATTGGAAATTAAAGTTTTAAATTGCACAGATTAACCCCCCCTCTTTGTGCCATTGTTATACTAACAATTGGTATCAGAGTCTGGTTGTCCTTTTAGCAACTTAATCAGCTCGGATTGATTCTTGGTTCACAATGGCTAATAGAGATTTCAACACTAGCAAGGTGCCATACTTTGATGGGAGTGATTATACATTTTGGAGTTACAAGATGATGGACTATATGGGTTCTCTTGGTATTGGTGTGTATCTTTCAGTTAAGAATGGTTAAGCTTTTCCTGCTACAATTCCTACAGAACCTGATGCAATCAAAGAATATGAAAATAATATGAAGGCCAAATATACTATCACAAATGCTCTTGCATCAAGTGAATTGGTGAAGGTTATGGGTTTGCAAACAGAAAAATAAGTATGGGATAAGTTGCAAGCTATTCATGAAGGTAATGACAAAGTTAAGTAAGCTAAACTTCAAATTTTTAGAGCACAATTTGAGAGTCTTCGAATGGATGAGAATGAAGATATTTCTGCCTACATGCTTCATGTGAGTGAGGTAATTACTTCCATTAGAGGTTTAGGAGAGACTATCATAGATACTATTGTTGTGAAGAAGGTTCTTCGTTCTTTGACTTCAAAGTTTGATTCAAAGGTTTCTGCAATTAAAGAAGCAAAGGACTTAAACAATCTCTCACTAGATGAACTACATGGCTCTCTTATTGCATATGATATGAGAGTTGGTTGCAGCAATTCTACTGAAAAGGAGAGTGCTTTCAAAGCATTCAAAAACATGAAATTGAATCCACAATCTGATGAAGAGAGATTCTCCTATGAAGAGCAAGCAAACTTTGTTCGAAAATTGAAAAGAGGAAAAGGGAAATACAATGGAAAGTTGCCATTGAAATGTTTTGAGTGTGGGCGCATTGGGCATTTTGCTTCAAAATTTCCTTACAAGGAGCACTTAGATGATGATGGTGAGAGTCACAAGAACAAGGAGTACAAAAAGAAAGCTTCAATATTTAGCAAGAGATTCTCAAGGAGAAAGGTTTTGATGACACATGAAGATAGTGATTCTTCAGATGAGAGCATAGATGATTCAGATGAAGAGGCTACTGAAGTCCTCTTAATGGCTATTGAATACAAATCCAATTTAAATGCAAACAAAGAAGATGATGAATCTTAAATTGATTTTGAGGAAGAGCTTGCAATAGCATTGGAACAATATGAAATTGAGAGAAAGAGAAACAAAAGGATGAATGAAAAGATCAAGGAGCTAAACAAACTCAATGAAGACTTGTTGATGCAACATGAAGAGTCAAAAATATTTGCTGACCAAAATATTTCAGTTTAGAGGAGTCCAATAATGTGGCTACAAAAATGATATAAGAATTAAAAGTTCAAGTTGAATATTCCAAGAAAATAATAGATGATCTTAAGAATCGGGTATGTGAAAAATATGATTTGTGTTGCAAACTAAAAGAGGAGATTGTTACTTTGAGAAAGCAACTTGAAAAGGCTAATTTGGATTTGAGCACTAATTTTAAATTTCAGAAAAGTTCTAATCAGCTTGATGAGCTTATTGGTAGTCAAATATACACCAAAATCAAGTTTGGTTTGGGGTTTGATGAAGGTGAAAGTTCATATGTTGCCAAAGATGCAAAATCAGTTGGTGAAAGCTTGAAGAATGAGAAACCCATTGTAGAGCAACCCCAAGGAGATAAAAAGAAAGAAGAAAATGTCTCAAATCAGACCAACAATAGAAATATGCCTTATCATACCATAAATACCAGCAATGATGAGTTTCAAAAGGTAAAACATCAAATGGGAAGAGCACCTAGAAGGAGTTTCAATTCATGGCATCAAGTTCAATACAAGTATACTCCTTCCTTTTTTGGTTATTGTTTTAAGTGCAATACTTATGGTCACAAGATGATGGATTGTAGGTTTAATGTTAGTCCTAAGAGCTTTGTTAGTCACAACTCATTTGCTCCTCTCATTGATTTTCATGTTGAGTGTTACGAGTGTAATAACTTTGGTCACATTGCTAGAGATTGCAAAACTATTTTTGTGACTAATCAAATGCAGGATAGAAGTAGCAACAAGCCTTCAAAGGTGCAAAACAATAAATCCATGATGCATAAATACCATTTTCCCAAGAAGTCCGTGAGGTATGAGGAAGATAAGAAATCAGAAAACAAGCCCAAGATGACATGGGTTGAGAAGGGAAAGTCAAAATAGGAAGACATTACTAAGCATGATTCATTGATTGTTCAAACCGCTTTCAAGGCACAAAGAAAGGCTACATCTTGGATCATTGATAGTGGATACTCTAGTCACATGAATGGAGATAGAAGGCAACTTACAAGATTGCAAGATTATGATGGTGGTTCAATAAAGTTTGGCAACAATAACAAAGCAAAGATTGTGGGTAAAGGTATGGTAAACATCAACAATGGTAAAATCACTTCTCATGATGTTCTTTTTGTTGATGACCTCAAGAATAATATTTTAAGTGTTAGCCAAATGTGTGATAGTGGCAAAGATGTGATTTTTAAATCAGATGGTTGTGATATTAGATGTGCTATGAGTGGTAAAATATTGGCAAAGGCTACAAGAACTTCAGGAAAATTGTACAATATTTGCAGTGCAAATGGGAAAACATGCTTGGTTGGACAAGTTGATGATAGTTTGTTATGGCATAAGAGGCTTGGCCATATTAACTTGGATAGCTTGGTTAATATCAGCTCCAATAATTCAATAAGACATCTTCTAAAGTTGACTAAGCCAAACAATAGCATATGCGCATCATGTCAACAAGGCAAGCAAACCAAATCACACTTCAAAACTAAGGAATATTCTACAACAAGGCCTTTGGAGCTTGTGTATACCGATGTGTGTGGTCCTATGAGGACTAAAGGAACTAATGGTGAGAGGTATTTCATTTTGGTTATTGATGATTATTCTAGACTAACATGGGTATCTTTCATGAAGGAGAAATCATAGGCTTTTATTTGTTTCAAAGTGTTTAAGGCTACGATTGAGAATGATACAGGAAAGAGGATCAAATGCTTGAGATCCGATAGAGGTGGTGAGTTCAATTCTAGTGAGTTTGATAATTTTTGTCATGAGCATGGTATTAGAAGATAACTTTCAGTAGCAATAACACCTCAACAAAATGGGGTTGTTGAGAGAAAGAACAGAAAAGTACAAGAAATGGCTAGAACAATGATTAATGATTCACAGGTTGCAATTAGATTTTGGAAGGAAGCAGTGCATACAACAGTATACATACAAAATAGGTGCATTCTTAGAGTTCATAGCCATATGACACCCTATGAACTATTGACAGGAAAGAAAGCTTCAGTTAAGCATTTTAGAGTATTTGGGTCCAAGTGCTACATAAGGAGAGATGAGTACAATCTTGGCAAGTTTGAAGATAGAGCAGATGAGGGGATTTTCCTTGGCTACTCCACCAAAAGCAAGGCTTATAGATGCTTCAACAAGAAGCTTTGAAAAGTGGTAGAAAGTGCAAATGTGAGGGTTGATGAAGGACATGTTCCCAAAGTTGATCTTGAGGAGTCTTCACCATCACATTTTGAACCATATGAGGAAGAAGTGCAAGATGAAAACAAGCAAGTTTCAGAAGGAGAAGAACAAAGTGAAGCTACCAATTCACCTCCAAAATACACCAAGAAGAATCATCCAATGGATCAAATCATAGGTGATCCAACACAAGGTGTGCAAACAAGGAGAAAATTGGTAAGACCAAATGAGCAAAGTCACTTTTCATTGTTATCACAAGTTGAGCCTAAATATTTTATTGAAGCTTCTAAGGATAATAGTTGGACTCATGCTATGGAAGAGGAGATTAATCAAATTGAAAAGAACAACACTGGGAATTGGTTCCAAGACCAATGAACAAAAATGTAATAGGATCCAAGTGGGTGTTTAGAAACAAGGTCAATGAGGATGGCAAAGTTGTTCGAAATAAGGCAAGATTAGTGTGCAAGGGGTATGCTCAAGTTGAAGGTATTGATTTTGATAAAATTTTTGCTCATGTTGCTATATTAGAAGCCATACGAATGTTTATTTCTTTTGTTGTTCATAAGAACTTTAAGGTTTATCAAATGGATGTGAAATCTACTTTTCTTAATGGCAATTTGGAAGAGGAAGTTTATATGGAGCAACCTGAAGGATTTCAGCTTGGGGATGATAACTATATTTGTAGGTTAAAGAAGGCTTTGTATGGGCTAAAGCAAGTCCCAAGAGCATGGTATGCAAGGTTGGATAAGTATCTTTTGCAGCAAGGCTTCCAAAATGGTAATGTTGATAGCAAATTGTACTTCAAAGTTGTTGATTCCCATCAGCTAGTGATTGTTGTTTATGTTGATGATATTATTTTTGGTGGAAGCAAAGATAGTATGTGTCATAATTTTGCTTCTGCTATGCAAAGTGAGTTTGATATGTCTATGATTGGAGAGTTGTCTTATTTTCTTGGTCTAAAAATTGCTCAACTTGATAGAGGCATTTTCATTTCACAATCAAAATATGTCAAGGAAATATTGAAAAAGTTTAACATGTAGGATTCTCAACCTGTGAGTACACCTATGGTAACTGGATGTAAGCTAAGAAAGGATGATGAGTCTCCTCTTGTTGATAAAACACTCTATAGGTATATTATTGGAATTTTATTATATCTAACTGCTTCTAGGCCTGATATTTTGCAAGCTGTTTGTATGGTTGCTATATTTCAGAGTGCACCCAAAGAAACACATGTGAAATCTGTTAAGAGGATTTTCAGATATCTCAAGGGGACTATGGAATTTGTATTATGGTATCCAAGAGGAAAATACTTCACACTTAGATCCTACACAGATGCAGATTGGGCAGGATGTGTTGATGATCAGAAAAGCACTAGTGGTGGTCCTTTCTATCTTGGTGACATGCTTGTTTCTTGGAATAGCAAGAAGCAAGACTTAGTATCACTCTATACTGATGAAGCTGAGTATATTTATGCTACCTCATGTTGTACTCAAGTGTTTTGGATGAAACAAATGCTTGTAGACTTGGGTATTCAGATTGGTGAGCCTATCTCTCTTCTTTGTGACAATACTAGTGCTATTAATATTTCCAAGAACCCAGTTTTGCATTCAAGGACTAAGCACATAGATATAAGGTATTATTTCTTGAAGGAGAAGTTTTCTAATGGTTTGGTTTCTTTGGATTTTGTGCCTACAAAGCAACAAGTTGCTGATATATTCACTAAGCCATTGCCTATGGAGACATTTGAGCATTTGAGACAACTCTTGGGAATTGTTTCTTCTCCATCTCACCAGATCTTTTGTTGGTTCACATCCTCAGTGGGAGCTTCTTATGGTCTGATTTTATGCTCCTATTTCTGATATTTCATGTTCATATTTTCTGATGTATGCTTGAGGATGATGGTTGCAGAGTTTGGTGTTGTTCGGGTTGATCGGTTGTTGCCTAGTTGCTTGGCAACTTCTTGTAGTTTGGTGAGATTTTGTTGGGTATCTCTTTGTTGTTGTAGCTACTATATTTTCATGTTGAATATCAGTTCATATCTATATATATATATATATATATATATATATATATATATATATATATATATATATATAATTTCTTTTCACAACAACAAGTTTTAGTATTGTTTGATGCATTCTATGGTACCTGGTTGTAGTGTTGTAAGAGCTAGTGGCACTGTATCTTTTGTAGAACTTCTTTGGGGTATCTTGTAATATTTCCCATTGATTTTTTCATCACTACACTTTGTTATTTCATATTCACATAAGTTTCAAGTGTCTTGGTGCTTTGTTTCAGGGAGATTTGTAATGTTTATCATGTTTTCAGATGCACTGGTTGCCCTTTGTCATTGATTTTCAAAGGGGGAGAGAGTTGGATAATCTGCTTCTTTTGATATTTGCTTTCAAATCTGTATGGTTGGTGTTAGGGGGATACATTTGATGTTGTTTTAGGTGTGAGATATGTTGAAGAATGTTGCACTTCTTAGTTTGTGCTTTACAGGCTTTACAAGACCTTCTTGTTGTCTATTTCATGGTCTTGGTTGTTGTAGTTTATCTGCAGATTATTTGGTGTTGCCAACAATGCCAAAGGGGGAGATTGTTGAGAATTTGAAGTGTTTTCATTGTTGTCAACACTTCTACTTTTTCTCGTAGTTGGAATCCTATTCATCATGGTGATTATGTTGCATTTTTGACAATGTTGCAAAATGTTATGTATTTGAACACACCTTTTACAAAGACTTTGGAGGTATAATTTGTGTTTATTGCATATATTATTTCTCTTGGTTCTATGTTTATGGCACATTTATTTATGTAAAGGTGATATAAAGTTGAATTTGTATTTTCTATGTGCCTTGGTGCTATATTGTAACATTCAACATTTATTTATTTCCATTATGTCATCTCCAAGTTCCTTGGAATGTGTTCCAAGACTTAGGAATGGAGGGAAAATTGATTTTAATTATTTTATAATGCATCATAAGGGTTAGTAATTATTTCCAATATTTATTGGAATTTATTTTGTGGTGCAAAAATTGAAATATGCTAATTGGGGTGTTCAACTTGTTGTGGGACCCACTTTATGACATCCGTCATAGTGGTGTAAGGAAAGAATATTTTTCTGCCCTATTTTTATGGGATTTTGGAGATATGGGACATGATAATTTCCAAATTAGTGTTTAGAAACTTTGGAATATTCTTTTGGTTGTGTAAGAGCATCTCCACTTTGATTGGCAGCTGGTGAGTGTGTGTAGTGGTGCTGGCAACAATTTCTTTTTTGGCAAATTAGAAATTTCCTCAACTTGGGCGTGATTTTTTGAGTGATTTTATACTCATGGTTTTGGAAACCATTTATGGTTTCTCTCCATATCATTTCTCTATAAATTCAGTGTTTGAGATGGTGGTATTATGGAGTTTTTGTTGAGAGTAACAAGGTGCTATCGGAATGCTGCCAAAATTTATGTAGAAGACATAAGTGTATAGATTTTAGCATGCAGGTTTGGGAACCTATTATGGATGGAGAGAGAATAATTTTGATATGTTTATTGCAGGTGTTGGATCATATTTGACAAAAAAATCATTTTGCAGTGGTTGGGTGCACAGTTGGTTTGCAGCAGTGTTGTTGGTTTTGAGCTTGCAGGCTTGTTAGAGCTTGCTTTTACTGGAAGCATTTTTATGCTTTATTTTTTATCATATTATTATTATTGATATGATATAGGTGGGTTGCAGCCCTCCTTATGTTGTGGTAGATAAACTTTAGTGTATTTCATTTTGAGGCTTGTTCTATGCAGTAGTCATAGCAAGCATTTCTCTTTGGGAGGTTTTTTACCCTTGTGGTTTTCCTATGGCATATCATGTGTTGTGGGTTGTTTCTCTTGCATATATGTTGCTGCTATACATGAGTTTATTTCTATTTTAAATCAGATTTCAAATTGGAAATTAAAGTTTTAAATTGCACAGATTCACCCCCCTCTCTGTGCCATTGTTATACTAACATAAACAATAACATACGCTAACATCCCCCCTTATTACATTATTCGGGTAATAATACAATTACTAGTTATACTATCATCCCCCCATACAACAATATTTGGGTAAAGTATATAACTACCCCAATACAGTGAAGAAGAAGAAAAAGAGAAATGAAATAATGGTGGCTCATGCTTTTTCTTCGACTCTAGCTCTAGCTCATGGCTTTGGCTATGGCTCTAAGTGTACCTCTAGATTTGTACCTATGGGTCTATATTTGGATCTGCTAGTGAATCTACCTCTAGATCAGTGCCTCTAGATCTGCTTGTATATCTACCTCTAGAACTTTGTCTCTGGGTCTGTCTTTAGGTCTATCTCTAGGTCATTATCTCTGGGACTGCCACTCGGTCTGTCACTAGATTTGCCTCGGGGTCTACCATAGGTTTTATCTTTTTGGTAGAAGCCATACAACATCTCTTTCATCATGGTCCATTGTGTGAAATCTATCCATACACAATCAATATGAACCTTGTTGGCCATTTTCACTTTGTACCAACATCGTGAAGAAGAGTGATTTGTACATCCACATGAATCACAAGGATGTAATTTCCAACACTTAACTGCAACATGTCATGTTTTTTCACAATGATTGCAATAATGCTTTTTAGGAGATGTAGGATATTTAGATTTTACAAACATGGAATCACTGGTACTTGCTTGTCCAGAATAGCCAAGGCCTTCATGCTTTGCCCTACCATTTAGCATAGGATTTTTAATGCCTTGTTCTTGTTTACCTAATCTCTCACCATTGAATCCCATTTTCTTCATCATTTTCGAACCAAATCCTTTGATGTGTGTTTCAAAACACCCAATTCCATCATCTTCATCAATGTTTTTAACAATATGGTATTTGTCATTATCAATGAGATTATGGAGTTATTTTTTAGGAGGTTTAGTTTTTAAGTCACTAGTGTCACAAGAAAAATCTACTATTTTGATGAGATCACCTGTGCTATAACTGATATCTGTCATCATAGGCATGAGGTCGCCTATATCACAACAAGAATTTGCCATCATGGGCTCAAGGTTGCATGTGTCACAACAAGCATTCACCACCATGGATTGAAGGTCACTTGTGTCACTACAAGCATCAACCATTAGGGGTTTGACCTTTGTTTCCTCACTAATGTCCCTTTTCACTTTATGATGTGCAATTTCAAGAACATAAAATGACATGTATATTCCAATTATAGCACCAATAGGAATTAGAACACCATTTTTCTGCATGTCTTCACAATACGTAGAATCATTGATTATGGCATCTACACCATTCCGTAGTGTGAGAAATGTGCCATCTTCATAAAAATCCATCCCATCCATGTGTGGGAAAAATTATGGGCCTTTAACTAATTTAGCAACATTAGTTGGTTTTGGGATAGTTTTCTTCTTTGATCTGTCCATTCTTAAGGTGTCGGTCTCTGTCGAAAATGCACCTTTTACAATGAAATTTTGTAAAAATAATCTGACTAAGGTGTCGGTCACTACCGAAAATGCACCCTTATAAGTCTTCCTCCTTTGTTTTTGCAAAATTATATCTCCCCTATGTGCAATATGGAGGTAGTGGAGAGAAAAAAATTATCCCCCTTTAGTGCAAAAAAAATGCAAGTATGAAGCCTCAAAAAGGCTCTTACAAAGCTTGCCTCATAGGCATATTAGCACAATATGTCACCAAAAAAAATCCTCCCTGTGTGAAGTACTTCAAACAAAATATGTTTGCTATTTATGAAGCCTAAAAAAAATAGGTTTTGATGTTTGATGATTTTATGCCTTATTTGATAGCTTTTGAAGAATTGCTCAATGAGGAAGAAAAATCCTCCTTCACTTATGCAGTAACAAAAATGCCCCCCTTTTATGTTTGAAATTTTTTTCCCTCCAATGTTTATAAAAAATAATTTAAAGTTTCATATATTTTTGTTTTAAAATAATTATTTTTAAAAAAAAATTAATTAAAAAATATATAATTTTTGAAAAAACATTAGAAAAAAACAAACAAAACTAGTCCACGTGTAGGTCGACTATGTCACCACATCTTATTACAGTCCCCACTAGCAGTTTGAGTCAGCTTGTCTGGTCCATGCAGTCGGCCAGGTCACGCGGGATCCTTGTCACACAGTTAGGTTACAACTGCGAGGGGTGCAAGGTTCAGTCGATAATCACAACCAGATCACAAGTGAGTGAGATCCACGTCCATCGGCTCATAGTCCACAAAAATCATAGTGGATTTTGCTGCTCCAATCTAAGAAATTCAGAAAATCTAACTCTCGTCTTTATCCAACTAAATTCGTCCAGAGATGCCCAGGGTCTAGTCGTAGCTACTAGAGCTCTGACTAATATTGCTCTGATACCATGTTGGGAAATGAGGTAATATTCTATTCAATTGCATCAACTAAATAAATTTTAGGCTTGGAATAGCCTGTGAGTTTAACATCTAGAAAACCAAATAATATCTAAAATGTACTCACGCTATGTTAAGCCTAACCACTAACCAAAATAATGGAATAATAACGTAAAAATATGGCTAAACAATAACATATGCTAATATATTGGAGGATGTTGCATAACCCCAATGCTCTTTGGGCCAATAATATCCATGCTAAATATGCTGAGAACAAAAGTCCTGAAGACCTTATTCGCTATCATTTTCCTACCAAAGGTTCTTTCATTTTAGCAGTTCTTAAGACTGGTGAGGATTTGATAAAGAAAAATTTATTTTGGACCATTCATAATGGTCAGCAGGCAAATTTTTGGATAGATTCTTGGGATGGTCACAAGCATTTGATAAATTAGTTTCCCGATTGGAGGCCTTGGATGGAGGAGCTTCACCGAGCTAACTGGATAAAGGTGGCTAAACACTGTTGGTACCATGATGGTAATTAAAATGTTGGTAGATATTGGATCCCTATTGAGGACTAGCCTATTCAAATCTCAAAAAGGCAAATACAAGATATCCAAGGCATCCTTCATATGAGGTCTCTCTCTTGGTCCCATGGAAAAGATTGTTTTGGATGGAACAACACTACTAAGGGTGAGTATTAAGTTGCTCAAGCTTATTTGACCTTATGCCATAATAATCCCAACCAATATTTTGATATCTTTTTTCACTTGTGGGCTCAAAAGCTCTGGCCTAAGGTGAGGTTCTTTATTTAGCTTTTATTGCATCGTAGGGAGCTTACTGGTGAGCAACTTATGAAGCGTGGTTTTCATGGCCCTTTTAGATATGAAATGTGTGGAGAGAATGTAGAAAATTTTAGCCATATTTTTATTGAGTGTACTTTAGCCTCTGAGCTATGGAGGAGAATGGCCACTTTACTTGGCTTACAATGGTCCAATTTTTTAATGTTTGAACAACTTTGGAGGGATTGGCCTAAACAAGAGGTTGTTGATAATTTTATTAGGCAGTTAGTTTGGATGGGTTCTACCATTCTTCTTTGGAATATCTGGAATGAAAGGAACAGTCAAATTTTTAATAAATATAGGAAGGATATTCATTATATTTGGCAAAATACCATAGCCAACATAGTTGAATCAGTCCATCATCTCCTTAATCACCCCCAAAACTTCCACCAAAGATGGGATCAAGTGATGCAGAGATTGAAGATTAAATATTCTAAGGGCAACAAACTTAAAGTGAATGTAAGTATTTGTAATATGGATAGGACTAGAAATTGGCAACCTCCTCCTACGGATTTTGGTAAAGTCAATACTGATGGAGCCTCTAGAGGGAACCCTAGAAAAGCTAGTGTGAGAGAAATTGGTAGACTTTCAGATGGCTCCCTGGTTTTTACTTTTGCTGAGAATTTGGGTATTCTTTCCAATAACCTTATTGATGGGTATGGTATCCTCAGAGGCCTTCAAGAGGCTACTAAGGCTGGGTGGGAAAAGGTGTTAGTTGAGTCTGACTCTCATCTCATGATTAATATTTTGAAGACTCCTAAGAATCATAAGGTTTATTGGAGAATAAAAAGAATTATTGAGAAGATTCAATTAATCCATATGGGATTTTTGAAAGTTGATTACAATCATGTGGTCAAAAATCAAAATAAGAGTGTTGATGCTTTAGCTAATTGGGCTTTGGACAAATGTGATCTTACTTTTTATGGCCATCCTCCTAGATGGTGGGCTTCACAAATAAGGGAAGCTCTTCTTTCTATCATTTCTTTGGATGGCTCTAGTTATGAAGGTTCCTAGTTTATTCTTGATTTTTTTTTGCTTCTCTTTGATTCGGTTAGGGTATTTTAGTTCCCTAGCTCAAACTATTCTTTCTTTTGTTTCCTCTGTTGATTCTTGCCTTAAAAGTATTTTGGTCTAGAAAGGTCATTGTTATGTTCAATTTTTTTTTTTTTTTTTTTTTTGTGGTGTGTATCTTTTTTGTTTTGTTTTGTTTTTGTGTTCTTTGTGTTTTTTTTGTTGTTCTTATGTTTTTGTTGTTTTGTGTTTTTTGTTATTGTTATTGTGTTTTTGTTGTTCTTATTCTTGTGTTTATGTATGTTTGTGTTAATTCATGTTTTTGTGTGTGAGTGTTTTCTATGTTTTTTGTTTTTTTACTGTTTATTGTTGGTTGTTTTTTTATATTTATTTGTTAATTTTTAGGTTTTGATTGTTTGTGTTTTTCATATTTTTGTTGGTTATGTCTTTGTAGTGTTCTATTGTTTTTGTCATGTTTGTGTTTTGTTATGTTGTTCTTGTGTTTTTCTATGTGGTTCGTGTTGTGGTTTTTTTATCTTATTGTGTGTGTGCTTGGTTGTGCTTTTTCTTTTTGACACACTCAAGGAGCATGTTTTTTATTTTATTTTATTATTTTTTTTTTTTTTATTATTATTTTTTTTTAATCTTATTGTGTGTTTGTTTGCTTCTTGAGTATGTCAAATGTGGTAGGCCAGGATCATACCCTGGGCAATTTTTACGGGTTGGACACCCCTTCCTCCTTTGGTCTTACCTGAAAGTGGCACCCCTTTTGGGATGTTTTCCACAAATTAAAAATATATATATTCCATGATATCATTTTCACCATCAACACTTTTTATTTTTATTAGTGGTCTTAGCCCCACTTCTTGTTAACACCTATGATATTTTTATATGGCTTACCAAGTCAATATCCTTTTGAGTTTCTTTTTCTCTTTGTTCATGCTTTGACGATCTTCCTCTCTTTCTCTTCCATTCCCACCAACACTCTCATCTTCATCAATATCTTCTATTTTTTCATATTTCTCATCATGAGACTTATCTTCTAGAGATTTATGTTGTCCTAAAGAGTCGAAAGTTCAAGGAATAGCCTCATTAGCATTTTATTATTTATGTTGTCATGAAAACTCTAAAATGCATAGATGATCCTCTGTATTCATTACTTTATTATGTTGTCCTGGAAACTCTAAATTTCCTTGGATATCCTCCATAAGATAATTTTTACTGAACTGCTCTTGAAATTATAAAGTGCAAAGAATACACTCCATACTACTTTTATTTTTTTTTCAGGAAAATATTTTATGGTAGTTAAGGAGAATAAAGATGATTTACCTAGATTAAGCTTGACCTCCTTCACCTCATTTGCTTTAAAATTTACCTCTTCATATTAATTTGCTTTAAGGTTTTTCTTCCCCTCTTCCTTTGTACCTTTAGCTTCTTCTATATTTAAACTTATGATTTGTACTTCCTCATCCCTCATATCATTTTTTTTCTTCTAATGGTTGATTCGAGTGAACTATAATAGACTTTGCCATCTGATGATGTAGAGGGGTTTTTCTAGCCACTTTTTTAGGAGTGGAAAATCCTTGATTTGATGTAGCTTCTCCTATGATATGATCTCCTTGTTTCAAATTGAAGCCACCCTCATGCCCAAAAAATTTCATCCCTTCCTCCATGGTTTTCACTTTGCAATCTCTTTCCATGTTCTCGGGTTCATGATATTTACGACATCAAAATGCAATATTTTCATAATCCTCTTGTTGATCCATTCTTTTGATTTAGATTTGATCCTAATTGAATGCAATAAAGGTTTTGAAATATCCAAGGCAACAAATATTCGAGTGTATACAACATGCCTTCTCTCCTTAGTAATTGGTCCCTCCTAGATGAATTCACCTAAAGTATTACCAATATTCTTCAAAACCTCTTGATTGATGAATTGATAAGGAAGTCCAAAAAGCCTAATATGTACTGGAAATATTTAATAGTTTCTATATACACAAATAAATTCTCACTCCAATGTCTTAAATATAACGTATCTTTACCTCTAAACCACGAGCATCCATCCATTACTTTATCCCTTATTTTTGAACTAGAAAAAATAATGAGGAAAATTTCTTTCGAAAGAAAAGTCATGGAGTAATTTGAATTCAATCCCCACTTCCACTTTATCAGATTTAGAATCTTAGAAAATTTTGGCCAGTATCCATGAAACTTGTGTATTAACCCTTTTTTTTTAAGAACCATTATATCATGCTTAATCATCTCATCCTTGATAATCACTTATGGTGTGGAATCTACTACCTAGATAGGGTTTGCCATATATTTGCTCTTCCTCTTGTTGTTAGCTAGGACATCCATACTTCCAACTTGGTCATTGATACTTTCAGTAAGGACTTTCACAAATGACTTTTTTTCCATGTTACCTAGTTTTTCTTCAAATGAATCCTTTAAATTCTCCTAACCAAGAAGTGACAATTATTCTTTGATCGCACTTTACTTTCTACTTCCTGCTTCCTTGTTCATACTTGCTCCTCGCTCCCAACTCTATTAAATAATTTTATAATAATTACTATTAAAATATTAATTGCTTTCTTTAATTTGTAAGTTTTTCTTCTTATGCGATTTTTTTTTTTAAAGGGTTTAATAATGGAGACTTTGAAACTTTCAATAAAAATATAAGGTTTGAATCCAATGAGATAGATTTGTGCCATTACTTTTTAGAATACCATTAAAATATTAATTGTTTTCTTTTTCTTTTACTTAGTAAGAATTTTCTTATATTTTTTCTTATGTTAATGTAACCACCAAAAAGGCTCGCACCTAGTCTAACTATTGCAATTGATGAAAGATACACAAATAGGCATGCATAAATTGACAACAAGAAATAAAATGAATACAAGGAATCCTTTATTAATTTCAATGGAGTCAAATTACAGATTCATCCCTCTTAGGGATACCCATTTGATACATCAATTACAATAGATGTTAAATCCCTCTCAAGGGTAGGTGCGATCAAAATGCCTTTCAAGATGACACGAACTGCTCCAAGGTGTCGATGACCTTCTTCTCCATGATTAGAGGTATTTGTTGCATTGAATGGCACGAACCTGTTGATCCTGCATTCAAGAAACAACAAGAAGCAATTAGTAACAAAGGAGGCCTCTCTTGATGAGGCTTTTAGGAGACATAATATCAAAAGATGACATAAAGAGTATGAAATCAAGAAAGTGAATAAAAGCATGCTAATCTAGTTGAAACATGATAATCTGCCATTAGAAACATGTAAGGAACATATATGAATCTATCTAATGTCCTAATTAATCAAATGAAAGCATTATAACATGAAAAAGATCCATTATGCCCTACTTGCAAACATGAAGGAAAGATGCATAAAACTCCTAAATCCTACGGTCAAAAATCTCTAAGAAAGTAAATGAACCAATAAAATGCCTAATCTAACATACTAAAGCAGATTGCTAAACTAAAAATCAAGGAAATGAGGGATTATACCCTGACCGTGGCTTTATGGCGTGGTGAGCACTATTAGCCATGGTTGATAGCCATGGTGAGGCTTGAAGTGTGTTTGCCCTCCAATTCAAGGGTCAAATCCTCAAATCTCCTTGACAAATTGATGGTCAAGGGTCGCCTCTGTGTCCTCTGATAGATTTGGTGGTTGAATTGCTTCGATGATGCATAGATGGTGGGAATTCATGTTTCTTGACTCTCCTAGCCTCCTAGGACCTCCATGGCTTGAATTGTCCATTTCAATCTCTCAATTGGGGGCAAGAAAGCAATATCTCTCAAGGAACACAGGTGAGTGTCATATCTCAGATAGGGCTTCACTGCGTTCAAATGAAAGCTTCTCTATATTTTTCCCCAATTTGGAGGGGGATCTTATAGCACTTGCCAAGGGCTAGGGGTAGCTTCATGAGGAAGCCAAGATCAAGAATGGGCAGTTGAGTTTGTTGGATGGAAAGATCTAGAACCTTCCTCGCTCAAACCGCTCCAATCCGCAACCAAATGGTCATTTGGAACCAACTTTGAATCGGTCAGATGAAGGCCAACTGACTTTGAGGCTTGACCATGGCTGACAAGCGTGGTCAGCTCTGCTAACCATGGGTGTCAGCAGTGACTAGCACTGACTAGGCAAAGGTGCCCAAATGAGTGGTTAAAACCACTGCTATACCTTGGTATCTGTCCAAGGTCTTCCATATGGTCTTCTAGCATGTCCCATATGAGTAGTCACCTCGACATGACGCATTTTAGGTGTCTACAGATGCCCCTTTTGAGATGCATTGTGAGATCGAACAACGTTGAGCAAAAATAGACCTCCTAAAATGATGTCGTAGGTTGCATGATGATCATTAGTCTGATCAACATTAGATGCCCTAGGTCCTGCAAAAGGATGTGCATCCTAGAATCATTGCTTCCAACTAGATGGAAGGCTTAAATTTGAAAGAGCTTGCACTCGTCATCAGACATTCGGGTAGCTTTGGTGCTACAATAGGAGTTCGAGCCTATATAACCGAAAGGAAGAGAGCTACAAACTAACTGTCATATTTGCTATTTGCCCCAGCAGAAGGGTAAGCTTATGATAGTCTTTGGCAATGATTCGTAAGATGAACGCAATTTTGACAAGATCAAGGGATCTTCTGTTGACTTTGATTATGATTATGATATTATGACTACCCCCTCAAGCGACGAGTCGATGAGGGTAATGAAAATTAAATGAAGTGACGAGTCGCTTGACCACTATGAATGACTTTTGAACAAATTAAGATTTAGCATTTGAATACTTGATTAGGCCTAATCAACTATGATTGCAACTATTAATAGTAATTACATATTTCTATCCCATGGAGCGGTCCAACCACGAAGGCCTTCTTAGGGAATCAAAATGATAACAATTCCAATTAGGCTTATGTTGAATCATATTATCGATGATCTACTGAAAGTATCATAGGAGAATTGACATGAATATCTCATTCCCATGGAGCAGTCCAACCATCTAGGCCTTCTTAGGGATTGAAATGAAGCATGGTAATTCAATGATGATGAATTTGCCCCAAATGTCCTTATGGTAATTTACTCATCTTGTCGGATTGCATGGAGCGCAAGTCGCTACAACCACCAAGTGTATAGGGTAAATAACTAGATACGAGGTGCATTTGGCTTTTGATTTATTTGATTTTTTTGTTATTTTGTGAATTTTTTTACAATTTTGGTCAGGTGGGTATTTTTAATTTAGCATTTTACAACTCTCCATGGTGGGATTTTTGATCATTTATTGCAGTTTTCTAACCGTGTTTGACAACAATAGCTAAAAATTTCAAATTTCTTAGCCGTGGGTGATACCCACGGTCGAAAAACCCTAATTCTATGCCTGCTAGTGTCAGCCGTGATCGGGAACAAAATAGGAAATATTTAAAAAATTTCCTATCATTTTCGATGTCATTTTCAACTAACAGCTTTGCAAAATTGAGTGCTCTAAGAGGCGAGTCAACAATTATGACGTAAAATGCTGCTAAAAACTTGACCTCACTACCACCAGACCGATGGCAGACCAACCTGGAGGAGCCGGTGCGACTAAGGTAGAAGCACACAATCCCTTGATCATTTTATTTTACCGATTTTAAAATTAACCTCATTAAGTAATGGGCTAAATTAACCTCATTAAACTATCGATAATGAACCTCACCCTAGTTAGGATTAGCTTAGGTTAGCTTAGAGGGGAGGGATTTTTAATTTTTGGGGTGTCTCGGGATGGAAAGTGACCCTAAAAAGGTCATTTTTCCTAGCCATGGCTGGCAGGCATGGTTCCCAATTGTCAATTTGGGGACCGTGGCTATCAACCGCGGTGGGATTCAAATTCAAACGGTCAAAAATTTGACCGCCATCCCGACCGTGGGTCTGAACCACGGTTCGACAACCTTAGAAAAAATAATAATTTTTTCAATTTTTCAATTTTTTTATTTTTTAGTAGAATTAATTGATCTTTTTGATTTTTTGAAGTGCATTATTCCATTGTTTTTGATGTTTTCGAGATTTTTACTTTTGTTTGTCATTTTTAAATTGTTTTTTATTGTTTTGGTTTGATTTTTAATTATTTTTGCCTTATTATTCTTTATGCTAGACTTTGACTGCTAGGGCGAGGGAGTCTGAGATCCTTCGCAACCTATGCGACACCCTCTCTCAGGTGGACCAAGAGTGGTTTAAGGTTGTAGGATTTAGCTATGTCTTATGCCTCCCCACTATCAGGGCCGACTAGGCCTATATGACTGCATTGGCCCGATGTTAGGATGCATGGACCAATACCTTTCACCTACCGATAGGTGAGATGACAATTACCTTGGAGGATGTCTACCACATCTTCCGTATCCCTCTAGATGGTGAGGCCATCACATCTTCATCGACTGAGGTGAAGAGGATTGTATTTGCTCAGATATTTGGTCATCACAGTGAGGAGGCAGAGCGAGACTCGGACCATGGAGGGGTCCACATTGAGGATTGGTATACACAGTGGGTCTTCAGTGAGCGAGTAGTCATCTTCATGCACCTGATTATGTAAGTCATCCTGCTTGACTCTTCTGGAATGAGGTTCCCTTGGAACCTCCTATCTAGGACTATGGAGGTCCTCATGAGTCCCACTGATCATCCATTGATCCTATCCTAGGGGAGTGCATTACTAGCATAGCTCTATAATGAGTTGTACCAGATTACATAGAGGAGTAGAGTTGGCATTAGGTGCAACTTATTACTACATATATAGGGGTGGTAGCATATCAAGATCGAGCATCCCATTGACCTACCATTAGAGATTGGCACCATTGAGGAGAGGTGTCAGTGTTACGCTGCATGCTAGCCTCATGAGCAAGAGGGCTTTAGAAGCAGATCACATGTAGGGGACCCGATGCACTACATTGGATGGTTTGCAAAACTACAAGGTAATCAGATTGAGTGGCACCCATACCTAGACTACCCTCCATGGATGGAGGTTGATGATCAACTACATCGGGCACATAGAGACAGATGGCTCCTCGGATGTAAGTCTGAGGTATGGGAGTTTTTCTACTTCTCTCACATCCTTAGATAGTTTAGCATTAGGTAGGATATACCAGAGCTATCGACTATCTACCATCACCTCCACCTAGAGAGGGACTTGACCTAGCCCAGGATTACTCCACTAGGTGAGGAGGATGATGAATTCTAGGATTTAGGGCTGACAAATGTAGGGACCACTCTTGACTATGACACATGGTGGACACTTCGAGTATGGTAGGGTTTTGAGGGCCCCTTGGGTAGGGTCCTAGATGATGCAGCAGAGGGCGATGAGGATGTAGAGGTAGATCCTCATGGTCATCGAGTCCATCAGAGGACTAGAGGGTGGATGGGGTGAGGGGAGCTGTAGAGGAGGCACCACCGACTGAGGAGGAGGGTGATGCTCTAGAGGAGGGTGAGGCACCACCTAGACAGTGAGATTGGGTAGCTCAAGGCCTAGATTGCTAGCCTACAGACTTAGGTAGGCTCTCTACAGATGCAACTACTACATCGAGATACCACCATTGCCACTCTTGAGGCAAAGGTGGGGGATCTCCAGTCTAGACTAACAGTAGGGTAGACTTGGTGGTACAGCTATGAGGATGAGAAGACCACCTTTGATATGAAGGTTGTGTCTATAGATATAGAGATACAGCAGCTTACAAGGCAACGCACTTTTCTCTAGTCTTAGTTTGACATGATGACGGTGTATATTATTGCACTCAAGTCTGGGAGTGGATCTCCCTTGTCATCACAAGTGGCTCTAGTGCCTCCAACTACTCTAGCAGTACCAACAACTCCAGTCGTATAGGTATCAACAGGGTTGGACCTGACATCAGAGAATAGGATATTGATGGCTCTTGTTCAGTAGTAGATCCAAGACAATGCTTCAGATGTTGCATACATATCTACTCTGAGAGGAGCGATTGGGCTACTCAAGGGTGAGATTCTTGAGAGACCCATGGCTTCAGGGTCTCAGAGGACTCACACTCGAGAGACAGGATAGTCCTCAGCTAGCTCTAGTCATAGATCACATAGGTCAGAGAGGACTTTTGGTGCTAGCTCGAGGAGGACTCACAGGGATGGTGGAGGTGATGGTAGAGCCTCTCAGGCTGGGAGTGCAGGCCCTGGCTAGTATAGATATATGATATGATATTGTACCATTTTTTTGTGTAAGGTCGAGGACCTACACAGATGTAGCCTACGGGTATTTTTGACATATGTCGATGTATTGTTGATTATTTATTTTGATACAATATATATATATATATATATATATATATATATGATCTGACATTGAGACTCATTATATGTGCAATTTATTATTTTTATGTTTTATGTTTTATATTTTATGAGATGCATATGGATGCAATGTTTAGATGTGATGTTTATTTTATGCTATATGATGTGATGTATGGATGACATGCATTAGATAGATGATGGATGTATGATTTTAAATGCAATGATATACATGTGTAGATGGACTACTTATGATGAATGTATATGAATGTGATATATGATGTTTAAATGCATGTTTGATTTACTGTACTTGTATGCATTTAATTTATATTGCTATGACATAATCTATGCCATGTATGTATTGCATATTTTTCTTTGTTTCTTTGATAATATTTTTCTGAAATGGACATGTATGCTTTAATCACTTAAAACATAATGTATGAATGCAATATGAGTTTTAACAATCTAATGGATGACACCATCGAATGTATAACAATCATGGATTGTAATTGCTTTATCTTTTTATGAAAATTGATAAATGGTACACCCATATGTGAGATGCAATTATATATGGTTTCTATTCATAAGATTTTGTAAATTAAAATAATATGGATAACATAGTCAGTGGTCATTTAAATATCATTTCTGACATCCATCCGGTATCTAACCTATATTACAAATAATTCTAATAAACAAACTCTCATAAAAGAAATTGATTTTTGATGATTGCATTGAAAATTGGTTGTTGCTATTTGGGAATTTTTGAGGTTTTCCATGAGACTCAAACACCTTAGTTGACTTATCAAAAGTTGTATACTAACCATACTAGACTTCTGAAACATAAGGCTTTTGCTAGGATAGGCCCTAACTGTTCATTATCCCTGTGTGTGCAAATGAGTATATTAGATAAGGCATAAGCATACCCCGATGTCAGGCGGGATTCTTTCAGCCCATTGCTAAGATTGGGGATCCTCAAATGTCTATCCAATCCTAGGTTTAGATTTCAGTTGGACTAGACCACTAGGCGATACAGGACACCTGAAGCTAGCTCTTCCACATTCAAACATTGGTCTGCACACAAGCAAAATGCTAATGTATCAGACATATCATCATGCGTAAGGTACAGTAGTGCTGACAATTCCAAGGATTCAAGTTCACTCCCTTATTTTCTTCAATTTTTTGGGATACTTGCTCATATATAGTGATAAAAATCACTATTTATTTTGTATATACTCTCTTTTCTCTTTTTCTTTTTCTCTTTTTTTATTCTTTTTTTTTCTTCTCTTTTTCTTGAGCAAGGGATTTGATACTGATTTGATTTTACTTTGAAAACTTGATCTTGATTTGACTTGACTTTTGGGATTTACATTTTGTAATTTGATTCAAGAATTTCCTTTTGGGATTTTGCTTTAGGGATTTTTTTCTAGGATATTGCTTATTTTTATGTAAGCAAGGGATTCATATGGGTAGGGGAAACTTGTCCTTTTTCCAATTATCAACATTTCCCGAACCATCCGCACAGGGGGATAAGCAAGAATAAAATTTTCACCTCAGGATACCTGGTCCCACTTCATAGCTTTCATATTCCCCTAGTCCTTATTAGGATTATTTAATTTGTTGATTAGTGATAGGATTTTGATATGCTAAGGGCTATACAAACTAGACCTCATCTACAAAAGCAAAGCAAGCTTTCTATCAACTCTTGAGAAGACCTCTAGGTATGGTTGAATGACTAGAAAACCCTAGTATATTCTTCATAGCAACAAAAAGGGTTGTGTTGAAAAACATAATTACTCACAAGGGTGATAAATGGATGAAAAATATAGTGCATAGATGCATGATTGAAACACAAACGTGGTGTCATTTGTAAGATTGTAAACACAATTTATTCTAATGCAAGTGCGGTGGATGGATATGCCTAATGCAATGCAAAAATGAAATGCATGTGGAAAATGAAATGCATGATGCAAATGAAATGCAATGATGCAAATATTTTTGGATTTTGATATTTTTCCAATTTTTTTTGGATTTTATTGCTTTTTAATTTTTATGGATTTTAAAATTTTGGTTTGACCAAAGGGCTTACAGATGCCTTTGGAGCCTTTTACTGGGATGACCAAAGGGCTTACAGATGCCTTTGGAGCCTTTTACTAGGATGACCAAAGGGCTTGATGCCTTTGGAGCTTTTTACTAGGATGACCAAAGGGCTTACAGATGCCTTTGGAGCATTTTGATGGTTTTAGGCATAGAACGCTTTAAGATGAAGGATATTGAGAGGTTCAGGCTCTTCAAATCCTTCCAACGATGTCAAGTGATATGTCCCAGGTCCAATATTCTCAGAGATGATATAAGGACCTAACCAATTAGCTATAAATTTGTCTCACATTTTTGGTGGTATATTTGAGTTCTGTTGGTTCTCTTTCAACATAAGATCACCAACCTCAAAGTCTCTCAGATGGACTTTGTCATTGTAAGCTCATTTTAAGTGCTCCTGATAAATGTGGAGATGCTCAAGGGCATTCATGCGATGTTCATCAAGTAGCATCAATTGATCTAGGTGAGCTTGCCACGTAGTGTCATCATCGATGAACTCTTTCAATGCGATGCACAGCATTGGAATCTCCAACTCTAGGGGCATAATGGCCTCAATGCCATATACTAGTGAAAATGGAGTTGCCCCAATGGGTGTCCGAATGCTAGTCCTATAAGCCCATAATGCAAGGGGCAACTGGATGTGCCAATATTTGTGGTGTTCTTGTACCATATTTTTCAATATGGAAACCACTATCTTATTTGAAGCCTCAGCTTACCCATTTGCTTGTGGATAATATGGAGTCACAAAACTATGTTTGATTCTATACTTAGATGTCAAAGCTCTCATAATTTTATTTTTGAATGATGTTCCATTATCTAAAATTATCTTGGATGGTATCCCAAAATGACTTATGATATTGGTGAGTATGAACTCAACAATACATGCTCCAGTTGTCATTGTTAAGGGAATGGCTTCCACCCACTTTGTAAAATACTTAGTAGTCATAATAATGAATGTATGTCGGCCCGATGATGGAGGAGAGATCTTACCGATTAGATCCAAACCCCACTAAGCAAATGGCCAAGCCGCTTGAATGGGTTGTAAGGCCTGTGATGGTAGGTGTGCAAGATTAGCATGATGCTGGCATTTAATGCATTTCCTGACATACACATTGCAATCCTTCTCCATAGTGGGCCAATAATAACCCATGCGAAGGATGCGCTTGATGATAGCCATGCCGCTAAAATGGCCATCACATGTACCATCGTGAGCTTGCAAAATTGCCCAAGATGATTCTTGGGGCTCAAGACAATGAAGGAGAACTCCATCATAGCTTCGACGATACAAAATATCTCCTAACAAGACATACTTTATCACTTTCTATTTAAATGTGTATTTTATGGCATGTGATAATCCCTAAGGGATTATACCAAGCTTTAGGAAGTCATGTATCTATGACATCCAGTTCTGATAACTCTCAACCTCAACTAACAAGACAACATGTTCCCCCTATGGTTCAACATTTGCAAATGCAGACTAGGAAACAACCTTATGGTGAATGGTAGTACCATTCCCCATAGGACCCTACGAGATCAATGACCCCCAGGACGCTCTCTTGAGAAAGTCTCTAGCTCTATAGAACCACTCATGATTTGGTTCTATATGGATCATGTTGATTGAATCTTTGTTATCCAAAGCTTCATGTTGCACAACAGAGTGTGACAATATTTTTACATGGATGGTAGTAAAATCAGTAGAAGGATTCTGAGGGATTAAGGATCCCAAATATGCCATGGTATCTACAAATCTATTTGATGAATGAGGGATTGCCTCGATGTCATACCACTCCAACCAAGCTAGATAAGTATCAACAAGATCTTTGTAGGCCTTCAGAATAGGACACCTACATTGAAAAAGTCCCTTCACTTGGTTGAAAATGAGAAGGGAATCACCAAAGATATTTAACCTTTTAATCTTCATGGCGATAATTGTTTGGAGGCCCAAGATTAGGGCTTCATATTCAGCATTATTGTTAGTGCAAGGAAAGTCTAACTTGAATGACAAGGGCATAGGAGCACCTTGTGGCAATGTGAACAACACTATTCCTGCACCACCCCCTTGCTCACACTTTGAACCATCGAAGAACAAGGTCATATCAACTTTGTTATCTAGTTCTTCAGGTTTAGGTGCTTCTGATAAGGCAAAGATTACATCATCAAGAAGCTCTATGGTGAGAGGCCTACTATTCTCGAGAGGCGCCTCAACCAGTTGATCAACTATGACTTATCCCTTGATGGAATTTTGGCTAATGAATTCCAAATCAAATTTTATCAATAGCATGATCCACTTTGTAGTACATGTATTATGATACATCTTGCTCATCATATACTACAAAGGATTTTATTTTGATATGACATACGTCGTATGACTTAACATATAGTATCATAATTTCTTGGTAGCGAACACTACTACTAAACATAACTTCTCCACGTATGCATATCCTAGCTCATAACTCACCAAGGTTCGGCTAATGTAATATATGGCTTGCTCTTTATCTTGCACATTATTTTGGGCTAACATGGTTCCCAATGCAAAGTCGATTATCGATATATATAGCAAGAATGGTACATCTGGTCTTGGTGGAGCTAGCACTGATGGCATCGCCAGGTAGTGCTTAATCTCAGCAAAGGTTGCTTGACAGTCCTCATCCCAATTGAATGGGACCCCCTTGTGTAGAAGTCGATTCATGGGTCGACATTTATCTGATAACTATGTGATAAATCACTTTATGGATGCTACTTTGCCCTAAAGGCTTCTTAATTCCTTGATATTCATGGGGGGACGCATTTCTAAAATAGCCTTGACCTTTGTTGGATCAACTTCGATCCCTCACTTTGAAATGATGAATCCTAAGAGCTTTCCTAAAGTTACACCAAATATGCACTTCTTAGGATTCAACCTGACATTATGCTCTATCAGGTGATCGAAGACCTTCCTCAGGACCTCTGCATGCTCTGAACGTAGCAATGACTTTGCCAATAAGTCATCGATATAATATTCTAAGATCTTATGCATGTAGTCATGAAAGATATATGTCATAGCCCATTGATATGTAGCACCAACATTTTTAAGACCGAATGGCATAACCTTATAGCAAAATGTCCCCCATGGCATTATGAATGTGGTTTTATGCTGGTCTTCGAGCTTAATCCGAATTTGGTTGTAACCAAAAAAATCATCCATTAAGGAGAGCATTTCATGACCTGTAGTTGCGTCTACGAGAGCATCTATGTTCGGCAATGGAAATGAATCTTTTGGTGTTGCCTTATTGAGGTCTCTAAAATCTGTACAAATACGGATCCTTCCATCAAGTTTTCCTATAGGCACCATGTTTGATACCCATTCTAGATAGTCGATGGAAATGACAAACTCTACATCCAACAACTTCTACAATTCATCTTTAACCATTAAGGCTACTATTGGATGCATCTTCCTAAGTTTCTGCTTGACTGGTTTCTTTGATAGATCTAGCGAAAGGTTATGAGTAACCAATTTTGGATCTAGACCTAGCATGTCCTTATAAGTCCAAGCAAAGAGATTAGGTCTCTCTCTCAGTAGAGGGATGAGGTTGGCATGCTCATCAGGAGTCAAAGTTTCTCCAAATTTAACCTTCCTTGGATTGATGGGATCATCACTAATATCCACTTCAAAGGTTTCCTCTACTGACATATGGGATCCCTCCTCAAGCTGGTGAGGCGTAGGGATCAAATGGATGTCATCTGTTGGGTTTATGGGTTCCGCATCGGAAGCATCCTTAGCATGATAAACATCATGTGCATAACCTAGCGCAAAATGAAAAGGTTGCAACATTTCTTCATTGGGGAAGAAATCTTCAGGCTCTAGTGGTGAATCAACATGATTCCAATCAATAGCATCTACATTAAGATACAATGGTTTGGAAGGATCGGCTAGATTGTGGAGTGGAGTGGTCAAATCAATGGAGATCATATTGATGGAATGGATCATGTCTCCAGGACCACGTGCATGTGACTCTACATCTATGTAACTTCCATCCTCGAGATGTGGTTCTGGGGGTATGGGGATCTCTGGATCCGGTCTATGGATAGACTCGAAAGTAGGATCATTTGGCTCAAGGAGCTCTCTAAATATTGATGGATCAGGAAAGATCATATGATAAATCCTATCCAAATTAGGTGGTCTTCCTCTGAGGAGAGGATTAATATTGATATCTCTACATAAATCCTCTACAGTGTAAGGTGCATTATGATGATGCAAGTAGGGAGGTCCCAAATAGGCTCTCTCTATTTCATCTTCATCATCACTATCATAATAGAGACCTTCATCACTACCTACTAGAATCGAGAGATTAGGAAGATGGGGTCCCATGTAAGCCCACACCTGATAACTGCTATCGCTCATGAAGGATTGATCATCCTCGATGACTATCTCCTCAGGTAATAGATGATGTAAATTAAGAGGGCCTAGATAGGCCAACTCAATCTCATCCTCATATTGCTCATTATTTGAGGACTCATCATCATCATCACTCTCATGTATGCAACTCGGTCCACCTATCTCAAAGATGGACTCTATTGTATCCTCATCAGAGTGATCCTCTAACTCAGAATCTATCACTAAACTAGCATTCTGAACCTACATGCCTGTGTCATCGGCTACCTCACGGATTTGTTCACCCAAGTTTTCTCTTGGTATATGCTCTGGATCGGTATCCACCAAGATGTCTTCATGATATGTCTCGGGTGGTTCTATAGTGACATAAGACACTAACCGATTATCCCTTCGAAAGGTAGAGGGATTAGGGTGATAAGGATTGAAATTGACTTCACCCCCTAGACTGAGGTACAGGTGGTCTAAAGATACCATGAGGAGTTCATCCTATCCTCCAATATAATATCCTAACCTGAACCTATCAGTAGGCAACTGATATTGCGGTTCATACGACCTCCTACACCCTTGCTCAAATAATCTGAGTCCATAACCATGCCAATGGTAACACTCAAAATATTATAAGGCATACTCCGAGTTAGAAAGATAATGAACATTTATAGTGAATGGTTCATCATCATCTTCATCCATGGGGGTGTGAGATGCAAGTTGGTCGAGCCCTCCATAGATGAAATTAGTTTGGTTAGGAGGTACCCCTAGTGGTACCACCATCCCTACGGGAAGGCGATGGGCATGTGGTCAGCCCATGTCTTGTGTAATCTCGATGATCGATATAAACATCACATTCTACATAATGTATTCCCCCAATCTGGGATTAACCAAATGAATGGTCACCTATGGTGCAGATGACCCTGCTGAAGACGTAGGAGAAGTAGGTTGAGGTGCCTCCTTGACTTCTACTTGAGCATTCTCTACTTCCATGGGAGTAGGAACCTCGATCACAACTGGTTTGGGTGCTTGCTTTATCTCTTTTTCACCCATATTTGCTTTTAGCTTCTCATCATCCCGATGCATCATGGATGCAGGTGGTCTAGTGGAAGCAACTATCGTGTGCTTCGATCATTGAGATGCGAACATTGTAGGTTTTGCACACACTTCTTTCTTTTTGCCTCCTGGCTCCTTGATCGATGATGTAGGCCATATGTCTAGGTGCATTGAGGGGAGCACAAAATCCCCTAGTAAATCTGCTAAATTCACATACTTGAATGGTTCTTCATCTGAAGGCACCATGTGAACCTGTCCCTCATGCACGTATTTAATACATTGATGAAGAATGGAAGGGACACAACGCATTTCTCGTATCCAAGGCCTCCCTAAAAGGATGTTATATTGCATAGCACCTTCAATCACATGACACATCATAGGGATGGTCTTTAGTCCAACCTAAATTGGAAGAACTATGGTACCTACCATTGAGCATAATGCATCATTGAATGCTCTCAAGGTGAAAGTGGAAGGTACAATATGTGACTTCGGAAACTTCAGATATGTCAATGCCTTGGTCATAATAATATTGATTGATGATCCTGTATCAATAAAAACCCGCTTGAAAGGTATGTGATTCACACATGCAATGATATGGAGCAGTGGGTCCACTATGATAGTGGAAACCATCTTGACTTCATGATCATGAAATTGTATGACCGGTTCCTGACACTATTGTACATGTCCCATGAAGTGTGTGAACACTTTTGGATCTTGGGACTGTACTTCTATGGACCTTAGAATATCCATAAGCATCTCCCTATGCTTGGGAGACTACTGAATCAGCTCATAAATTGACAACTTCATTGGAGTCATCTATAGGTTTTGAACTAACCTACTCTTGATTGTCACCACCGGTCTAGTTGGTGGGCCTGGCACATTTTGGGTTGGCCTTGGAGGAGGTACAACTTGGACTCTAATGGGAGCTGGAGGTTGATTTGGTCTCTCATACCTCGCATGTCTTGTGACAACATTGACCATTTCGACGAACCCATGGGTTGGTGGTTCGATGCGTACTTGATTGACCTGGCCAATATTGTTCCTAGGTGCCTCATGGTTAGGCAAAGGATTTTTGTAAATCCCCATATTCTGATTATCTGGTGCCTGAGGGTTATCCATAGTTAGCTCACCTTTTTCTATCATGTTCTGTACTAAATGTTTGAAACTCCAACATACTTCAATGTTGTGTCCCTTTGTTCTATGAAAAATGTAGTACAACTCATCCCTATACCCCTTTGGCTTGGGTTGATTAGGGTCCAATAATTTGATCTCGGGTAAATGTATGGCCTTGGCCTCACACAGTTGATGGAATATCGAGGTCATCGATTCCAAAAAGGTGTGAACTGGTGAGGTGGGCGTTGTTCCTTATTCTTACCCTTTTGATTGTTGTTGCACTGCTCATACTGTGTAGGAGGAGGTTGGGCTTGATAATTTCATTGTTGTTGCCCCTTATCCCCTTTTTGAAGGTTTAACACCACCTGATTAACGTGGGTCAGCTTGGCCTATTGTTTCTTAGTGCTTTTCTTGTTCCATTCCTTCTTGTTTTTGAGCTTCAAGTTACCCTCCTATAACTTGATATCCTCAATCACTTTGGCTTGCGCCAAAGCCTCCTCAAAGGTCTGGTACTACTGCAACTGTAATAATAATGAAATGTGCTTGGCACAAATTTTCGTAAACATTCAAGTTAATTCAGAAGCAGGGATGGAGAATGGTAGCTTGGCCATCATCTTCCTCCATCATTTCCCATAATCCATAACTAGCTCATCATCATGTTGCATTAAAGTAGCCATATCGGATAGGTTTACCTTTTTCTTGATGCCAAAGGAGAAGCGTTCAAGAAATGCATCAGCCAATTGCTCAAAATTGGTGATATTGTGCCTCTTGAGTTGATTGAACCACTCCCGGGCTGGGCCTGAGAGGGTCGTAATGAAGGTCCATAGGAGCAAGGCATCATTGCTTTCGATCTGAAAGCACATGTCTAGAAAACTCATCACATGCTCCTGAGCATCCTCCTCTCCTTTAAACTTATCCAGCCTAGGCATCTCAAAATGCTCAGGATAGGCTGAAATAGGCACATATGGGCATAAAGGTTCATTATGAATCTTGTTCAAGGTAGGCTTTTGATAAGCCATCCCTTGCTTCTCAATAGCTTTGACCTTTTCTGCCAAGGCCTTATAGGCCTACGAAGATAGGAACTCCTCTTCTCTGGATTGCCTTGGAGGCACCTTTGGAGGTAGATTCCTCTTCGATCGAAGTGAAGGATTAGGCTCCTCTGTTGGAAATTACCATCAGTAAAAGTTAAAAATTTGATTTTACTAGGGGTAAAGGTAACTTACCTTTTACCTTACCTGGACGGCAGTGGACGGCAGCAATTTGGGCGGCAAGAGAATTCCCTTCATCCTTCTTTTCCCCCAATTTCTCCTTTCCCCCTTTCTTTCTCGAATAGGTTATTTACCGCCTATTTAAACTATGTAACCTAAGTTTGAAGGTTAATGCAATATTTCCTATTTTACTAAATCACTCACCATTCACATTTGGTATCAGAGCGGCACGATTCCCGAGGCGATGGGGCCCGCAGTCCGAGGCGGCACGGATCCCGAGGCGGCCCGTAGGAGCAGATCGACGTGACTCCCGAGGCACTGGTGGAGCTGGACGAGGCGGCCCGTAGGAGCAACAGATTGGCACGATTCCCGAGGTAGCACTGCTGATGTGGCTGGCGACCTGCACGCGGCCCGAGGCACTTGTGGCGTGACGTGGCATGACGTGGAGTGACTGGCACGCGGCCCGAGGTGCAGCGACGTGGCAACCTGCGCTCGTGAACCGAGGCAAAAGGATCTGCATAGTTGGCGATTGCCCGTAGGCAATCAAAGCACTATACGTGCTTTGCTTCTTTTAAGAAGCTTTAACATCGCCTCACAGGCGATGTGGGACTAAAGTCCCAGAAATAAAATAAGCTTCGCACCGAAGCGCGAAGCCAATTAAAAGCTTCGCGCTCGACGCGCAAGCTAGAAGGCTGGGAGCCGCCAGCTTAGCTTCCGGATCAGCCCGGTAGCATAGCGGCTACCCTAAGCCTTGACTCCCGCGAGGTCGAATGTTCGATCCTCGGCGGGATCAAATTTTTTAGCCTCGCGTGATTTTGCGAAGGCTATAGGGCAGGGAGCGCTAGCTGCTCCCGGATCAGCCCGGGTAGCACAGCGGCTACCCTCAGCCTTGTGACCCGCGAGGTCGCAGGATCGACTCTCGACGGGGTCGATAGAAAATCAAATTTTTTTTATTAAATTTTTTTAATCAAAAGCAAAACTAAAGGAATAAGTTTAAAATTAAAAAAATATATATTTTTTTTAGTTTTTTAACTGTTCCTTTGCTTTTATAAAAAAAAATTTAAATTGCTTGAAATTTCCTAAGAGGAAATATATGTGAAAGCTTTTTATTGCTTGAAATTTCCTAAGAGGAAATATATGTAAAAGTTAAAAAAAAAACTTAGAAAGTTAAATTTTTTTTAACTTAGAAAGTTTAATTTTTTTTACTATTTCCTAAGAGGAAATTCTTGTAAAAGAAAATTTCTGGGAAATTTTCTTAAATGATAAGATCGGAAGGTTGTTATCATGCTCTCTGCAAGGTGTTACTGAGAACAACACCTGAAGACTTTGATAGGCACGTGAAAACACTAAGTCTGAATACAGTTTTTTCACAGTTGCAAAACGCGGTTATTGCACACCAGAGAAATCCTGATCAAGGATACGACGCAGATTCAGAGGATAACTCCTTCGGCAGCAAGTTTGAACAATCTGACACAGTTGCAATTGCTGCACAAGGATCCGAATATACTCATTATAGTAATTCAGTTGAAATCCTACAACCTCCTTCTCCTCGAAATAATATTGATCAATGACGATGATGAACAAGTCGCTGACAATTTTGTAATTTCTGAACAAATTTGAGTTGTTTTTTATTGTAAATCAAGCAGGGCTTGATAGTTTGTAAAGTCTTTTTCCAATAAGACTATAAAAGAGAGGTTTCTTGTTTTAGTAGATTAAAAAATGGGTTCACATAATAATCTACCTATTCCCGAATTCGGAGGGGATAATTATGAGTACTGGTCCATCAAGATGAGGACATTACTCATCGAAAAGGGACTATGGGATATTATTGAAGACGGTTACATTGCTCCAACAGATTGGACTACCTTAAGTGCAAATGATAAGAAGATCTACAAAGATGCACAAAAAAATAATTCATTTGCCTTATACCATCTTCAATCAGCACTAGATCCTAGTATCTTTCCAAGAATTGCATCTTATTTAACTGCTACAGATGCATGGAATGCCTTGAAAGAAGGATTCCAAGGAAGTGATAAAGTAAAGCAAGTCAGGCTTCAGACCTTGAAAAGAGATTTTGAAAATCTCTTAATGAAGGACAATGAAAGAGTTGGAGACTATTGTGTTCGTGTTAAAGCAGTAGTTGATATGATGCAAACTTTAGGTGAAGACACAAAAAATGAAACAATTGTGAAGAAAGTGTTGCGAACTCTTCTTCCTAAGTGGAATCACATTGCAATCATAATTGAAGAATCCAAAGATCTTTCTACTCTTACATTTGATAGTTTGATTGGATCATTAACATCACATGAAGAGCGACTTCAAGGTGCACCTTCAACAAGCTATGGAGGTGATGATAAAGCCTTCACTTCGAATGAAAGTGTAAGACGAGGACAAGGAAGAGGTAGAGGCAAAGGACAACAACAAAGAGGCAAGAGACAAAGCAACTCCTACAGAGGAGGTAATCAAAACAGAGGTGGAAATCAAAACAGAGGAGCCAATCAGAACCAAAGCGGCAATGCAAGCCGTGGAAATCAAGGACGAGGAAGTAATAAGACCAAAACAGCTTGTTTCAATTGTGGGAAACAAGGCCACTTCGCTCGTGACTGCTGGTCAAAATCTTCAAAAGATCAAAGTAGTCAATATGGCTCATTCTACTGAGAAGAAGAAGGTCCACCAAATCTTTTTCTCTCTTATGGACAACCAGATCAAAATCTAAATGATACATGGATTTTGGATACCGGTTGCTCCAACCACATGAGTGGCAAAGAAAATCTCTTTGCTACATTAGATTCAAATTACAAATCTCAAGTTAAGTTAGGGGATAATAAATCCTTGCAAGTTGAAGGCATAGGAGCTATGGAAGTTCCCACAAAAGAAGGCCTTAAAAATGTGAATGACATATACTATACTCCACAGCTACAACACAATTTGTTAAGTGTTGGCCAAATGATGGAGAAGCATTACAAATTAGTTTTTGATGAAAGAAAATGTACAATCTTTGATAAAAACAATTGTAACCGGGTCATCACAGAAGTACCTATGACAAAGAATAGGTTGTTCCCTCTAAAGTTTGGTGAGCCAGGGGGAGCTCAACTTGCAAACATTGCTATTTCAAATCCAAGTGAATTGTGGCACTTGAGATATGGTCACCTCAATTCCGCTAGCTTGAAAATGTTAACATCACAAGCTATGGTGACAGGACTACCAAAAATTCCAGAACATAAAAAGGTATGCGAAGCATGTGCTTTGGGAAAGCACTCCAGAAAGAAGTTTCCAAGAGGCCGAGCGTGGAGAGCAAGTTATCCTCTTCAGCTAGTACATTCGGACATCTGTGGTCCAATGCAAACAAAGAGCCTTGGAAACAATTCTTATTTTCTAACATTCATAGATGATTATTCTAGAATGTGTTGGTTGTATTTTCTGAAACACAAAGATGAAGCATTTGATTGCTTCATAGACTTCAAAAATAATGTAGAAAAGCAAAGTGACTACTATGTCAAATGTCTTCACACTGATAAAGGAGGAGAGTACTCCTCAAATGAATTTCTTCATTATTGTAAGCAAAATGGGATAAAGAGGCAATTCACTACTGCCTACACCCCACAGCAGAACGGTGTGGCTGAGAGAAAGAACCGCACCCTTGTTGAAATGGCACGAACAATGCTTCAGGAAAAACATCTCACAAACAACTATTGGGCAGATGCAGTGAGAACAAGTGCATATATTCTAAATAGAAGTCCGACTTCTAGTTTAGATGGTATCACTCCTTATGAAGGATGGTACGGTAAGAAACCAAATGTCAAACATTTCAGAGTATTTGGTTCTTTAGCTTATGCACACATTCCTGAAGAGAAGCGAAAGAAGCTTGATCCAAAGAGCCAAGCATGTGTTTTTGTAGGGTATTGTGATTCAACCAAAGGATATAGATTGTACAATCCCACGACACATAAAATCATTATCTCCAGGGATGTAATTTTTGATGAAGGGGGAGAATGGGGTCATAAAAAATTTGTTGATTTTGACTCTAATTCGGACAATACCACACCAGGACTCTCCCATAATGGTACAACCCAAGAAAAGCAGCTCCTCCTCCACAAACTCCACATCAGAAACTTCATCAAGTACATCAAGTGGTACACCAAGTCCAAGAAGGAATTTGTCGGCACCCCCAAATTCTCCAAAATGATTTCAAAGATCTCGTAAGAGCTCCAAGTCCGATGGATATTGATTCAGTTTCTCAAAGGAAAGAGACAAATAGAGGAAAGCGCATACTACAGAGTCATCCATCTTCTCAAATGTTGGATAGGAATTTTCAACAAAGATACACTAGGAGTCAAGCTAGTGAGATGGATGACATTTTGTCAAGACTTGAAAATCTTCAAATGTCAGGAGATGATGAGTCTCATGAACCAAGGGGTGATGTAGTCAATTATGCTTTGTTGGTTGCTGCACAGCTAGAACCATCTAGCTATGAAAAAGCATGCACTGAAAATATATGGCAAGATGCCATGGAAGAGGAAATATCCTCAATTAAAAAGAATGATACTTGGGAGCTTGTGAAGCTTCCCAAGGGAAAAAAATGTGTTGGATGTAAATGGGTCTATAAGACCAAATTCAATGCTGATGGAAGCATTGAAAGGCACAAGGCGAGATTAGTAGCCAAAGGTTTTACTCATAAATATGGAATAGATTATGAGGAAACCTTTGCTCCAGTTGCTCGACAAGAAACAATCAGAACCGTTCTTTCCTTGGCAGCCCATAAAGGATGGAAAATACAACACATGGATGTGAAAAGTGCATTTTTAAATGGATACCCGACGTAAGAGGTGTATGTTCAACAACCTCAAGGTTTCCAAGAACCAAGAAAAGAGAACCTTGTTTATAAATTGAAAAAAGCACTATATGGCCTCAAGCAAGCACCAAGAGCATGGTACTCACGAATTGACGGCTATTTCAGCAAATATGGTTTCACAAAAAGCAAGAGTGAACCAACATTATACTACCTAGAAAATGGAGTAGATATCCTCATAGTTTGTTTATATGTGGATGATCTAATATTCATGGGTAGTAATGATAAAATGAATATGGAGTTCAAAAACTCCATGATGAATCAGTTTGAGATGAAGGATCTCTGATTAATGAGATACTTTCTAGGAATGGAAGTACATCAATCAAAGAATGGGATCTTCATATGTCAACGTAAATATGCTCATGACATGATCAAGAAATTTGCTATGCAAGCAGTGGCAAATCAGCTAAAACACCAACTCGGACATGGAATCCAACTAAGCAAAGAAGATGGAGCACCAAATGTTGACTTGACCAATTACGTAAGCATGGTTGGGAGTTTAATGTTTCTCACCAACACTAGGCCAGATATACAATATGATGTTTCTCTTGTATCACGATTTATGGCATGCCCATCCGAGCCGCATCTTCAAGCAACCAAACGAATTTTACGATATGTAAAAGGTACATTGGATTTTGGAATCCATTACCACAAGTCTAACTCTATGAAGTTATTTGGTTATAGTGACAACGATTGGGGCAGTAATATAGATGACAGAAAATCTACATCGTGGAACCTGTTTTAGTCTAGGTTCAGGACTAATAACTTGGAGTTCCAAAAAGCAATCTGTTGTAGCATTATCATCTACAGAAGCTGAGTACATAGCAATCACTCATGCAAGTACTCAGATCCTCTGGTTGAGGAAAATCCTTGAAGAGATTGGCGAAAAACAAATTGGTCCAACCAAACTGAATTGTGATAATATAAGTGCCATACAATTGGCATATAATCCAATCCACCACAAAAGGTCAAAACATTTTGATATGAAGTATCACTTCATAAGAGATATGGTGGAACAAGCAGACAGTTGAGCTTCAATATTGTAGCACTTTGGATAATCTAGCAGACATCTTCACCAAAGGCATGGCTAAAGCTCAATTTATAAAGCTGAGAGACTATATAGTTAGTCCTCTCAACTTTAAGGGGGAGAATGTTGGAAATTACCATCAGTAAAAGTTAAAAATTTGATTTTACTAGGGGTAAAGGTAACTTACCTTTTACCTTACCTGGACGGCAGTGGACGACAGCAATTTGGGCGGCAAGAGAATTCCCTTCATCCTTCTTTTCCCCCAATTTCTCCTTTCCCCCTTTCTTTCTCGAATAGGTTATTTACCGCCTATTTAAACTATGTAACCTAAGTTTGAAGGTTAATGCAATATTTCCTATTTTACTAAATCACTCACCATTCACATCCTCCTCCTCCTCGACTTGGAATATTTTAGGATATTCTTGATCTAATTCCTCTCCCACTTCATCTTCATACTACCTATGCCCACAGTGTTTGAATGCAGGGCACCGATCTCTATGTTGGTTTGTAATACGAGTACAAGTATTTATGTGCTCAGGGTACAAAGTAGGCTACAAAGTAGCTCGTCTATCAACGTGCTCCCTATGCTCACTAAGGGGATGTATACCGACACTAGATAATCGATCCTCCCTCTCAACATGCTCCTGATCAAGGATGCGTTGTTCGTATAAATACTATATTATGAACCTTTGCCTCTGAGTGTTCTTGTTTTCGAGGCATTCCCACTCTACACGAACATCCTCCAATTGGTCTTGGAGGATCTGACATCCCTGCTCAGACACCAACCTATGAGATCTATCTATGTGATCAGTCGTGTGAGGCCTTTGGTGTGTGCGATCTGTTCGAGCAGACTTATGGATGTGTCTCCCAATAGACTAATTTGCCACTCTCTTGCTCTTGTCTATGAATATGACATTTGAGTCTAGCTATCACTCATACTCTATGCCTGCATGAGATGTAGGAGCACACATATCTCGATAATACTTTGAGCACTCTCTAGGTTCTTTGATAGTCCTAATGGTACTACCACTATGCACACTCACAAGATGAGAGGGCATAGGGGTAGGCTTGTAGCCTAACTATCCTAAGAATCTATCTAGACCATCTATTTATCTACTATGCCATGGCTCATGAGGTGGTGTACCATTAACTTCTACTTTAGATATATCTATGGTGATCCTAAAAGGCTCACTTTTGTTTGGAGTCTGCATAGGCCTATGCTCGGAAGTGGCCCTATCTACTTGCCCCTAAATGAGTGGATCCTAAACTCATCTATACTAAAAATGTGGGGGTCTCAATCCTCCCCTAGATAGAAGATGAAGGGGTACCAATCTGGATCCCTTGATGACATATTCTTTAGCAGATCCCATGGATGCACGTGGAGTGTGATCATGGTAAATGCTGACATGTTTGAAACCCCCATGTTGGGAAGCTCCATGCTCTGATCTATGTCTATAGGAGTGTCTAGTAGCTCCTCTAACCGGGGCATTCTCAACAGGATCCCCATGCATAGAATTGTCCCCTCTAATACTCGTCGAATGACGTCCAAGAGGATTTTTTGATTGAGGGATCTGCGCAAATTGTTGTGTGTTGGGTAGAGCTTCAGCCTCAATCTCGGGTCTATGCCCAAATCGGCCTCTTCATGTAACCACCATGATGTGTATCCTATGTCTAGATTTAACTTTTATTAGCATGCAAAGAATACAATGATGATTATCTCTTTTTAAAGTTTTAAAATGAGCCCTAAACTGTTTGGTGTGTTTTGCAATTTGTTGTATTAGTAAGGAACTCTCATCGTATTTTGTAATAAATTGATGATTTTCTCAATTATTAAAGGGATTTCACCTGTATAATCGCAACTCGATAACCTGTCTATGAACTCTAGGTTGCGTAATCTCTTCGAAATGTGGATATGAAAGCCACACCTAGGAAGGGAGCACAGGTCCTCCCAGACCCTCACCCATTTTCACCCAGTCAGTGTTATACCCTTTGAAGAGAAGCACATGCAAATTTTCTAGGCTACGAAAGGTTCTTGGGTCTGGTAATGGTCTAGTAACAAAACGTTCAGAGGATTTGGGCCAACGGATGGAAATCACTGCCACCGTCGTTGAAACCCTACTAGTGGTTGGATGTGACTTCCAACTCACTAGCGTTTACAATGTGTCGTGGTGTGTGTGGTTCCTTTTAATTTGCATGAAATAAATATGCATAATACAACATTCAAATGATTCTTTTCTATATGCAATGTAGAAAAGGAATATTTAAAATTAAGAAAGTATGCATGATTAGTTCTACATGATGTTTTGACAATGCATACTAGCGATGGTATGGCCATTTATCAGGCCTCAAGAAAGAAAACATAATGCAAAATACATTCTAGAATTTTGGATACTAGGGCGGACTGCACTCAAAGATTTGTTGTTTCTAGCAGTGCCTAGTAAAGACCTAAAAAGAGAAAGACTTAAGGACTCATATGTATACTGCTAATTTTGTTGTCTTCCCTAATTAGTCTAAGATTTTTACATTCTAGAAATTTACAAAGTAAAAATAGAAATAACAGGTGACAGTGGGACCTACCTCAAGTCCACATTCTATTAGGATTTACTGCTCTATTGTACGATATGTTAGATGCTGACAAATGCGGTTGAGACTGTTTCTCGCAGGTCTGTGCCATGGTGACAACTTTTAATCGTGTTTTTCAACCACGGTTAGCACCTATCATCAAAAAACCACACAAGTTAGTATTCTATGGCACAAAATGTGTTCCCACCTTGATTGCCTTCTATAACCACCAAAAAGGCTCACACCTAGTCTAACTATTGTAATTGATGAAAGATACACAAATAGGCAATGCATAAATTGACAACAAGAAATAAAACGAATACAAAGAATTATTTATTAATTTTAATGGAGTCAAATTATAGATTTTTCCCTCTTAGGGATACCCATTTGATACATCAATTGCAATAGTGTTTGATCCCTCTCAAGGGTAGATGTGATCAAAATGCCTTTCAGGATAACACGAACTGCTCCAAGATGTCGATGACCTTCTTCTCCACAATTATAGGTATTTGTTGCATTGAATAGCATGACCCTATTAATCCTGCATTCAAGAAACAACAAGAAGCAATTAATTACAAAGGATACCTCTCTTGACGAGGCTTTTAGGAGGCATAATATCATAAGATGGCATAAAGAGCATGAAATCAAGAAAGTGAATAAAAGCATGCTAATCTAGTTGAAACATGATAATCTACCATTAGAAACATAGAAGGAACATATATGAATCTATCTAATGTACTAATTAATAAAATGAAATTATTATAACATGAAAAAGATCCATTATGCCCTACTTGCAAATATGAAAGAAATATGCTTGAAAACTCCTAAATCCTATGGTCAAAAATATCTAAGAAAGTAAATGAACTAGTAAAATGCCTAATATAACATACTAAAGCAGATTGCTAAACTACAAATCAAGAAAATGTGGGATTATACCCTGACCATGGTTCTGTGGCACGGTGATTACTGTTAGCCATGGCTGACAGTCGTGGTAAGGCTTTAAGTATATTTGCCCTCCAATTCAGGGGTCAAATCCTCAAATCTCCTTGACAAATTGATGGTCAAGGATCGCCTTTGTGTCCTCTGACAAGTTTGGCGGTTGAATTGCTCTGATGATGCGTAGATGGTGAGAATTCATGTTTCTTGATTCTCCTAGCCTCCTAGGACCTCCATGGCTGGAATTTCCATTTCAATCTCTCACTTAGGGGCAAGAAAGCAATGTCTTAGTGCAACTAGCTAGCTCTCAAATTCGATAAGGCTTTGCTGCGTTCAAATGAAAGCTTCTCTATATTTTTCCTCAATTTGGAGGGGGATCTTATAGCACTTGCCAAGGGCTAGGGGTAGCTTCATGAGGAAGCCAAGATCAAGATTGGGTAGTTGAGTTTGTTGGATGGAATGATCCGGAACCTTCCTCGCTCAAATCGCTCCAATATGCAACCAATTGGCCGTTGCAATCGATTTTGGGTCGAATGAAGGCCAACTGATTTTGAAGCCTGACCACAGATGACAAGTGCGGTCAGCTCTGCTAACCGTAGGTGTAAGTAGCGACTAGCACTAACTAGACAAATGTGCCCAAATGACTGGTTAAAACCATTGCTATACCTTGGAATCTGTCCAAGGCCTTCCATATGGTTTTCTAGCATGTCCCATATGAGTAGTCACCTCAACATGACGCGCTTTAGGTGTCTATAATTAAACATATTTATTTTTTAAGGTTTTTTTTTTGTAATTAAATTTTCTTAATTATGGGGTTTTAATGGGTCATGAACCCAGATACATAAGCTGATGGCTAATATAGTAGCATGAAGTAGACCAGGCCTGCATAGCGGCCAACAACAAAACATGTAAAAATATCCACACAACGGTAGAGGAGGCTGAGTGGTTACCAACCAACATAATCACAAAGATACAAGTCCAACAATACCCATGCAGGGGTTGCTTAAAAGTATTAACTATTTGAGAACCCTGTAGAGAAACAAGAGCAAAATACCCATGTAGGGGTTGCTTAAAAGTATGAACTATTTGAGAACCCTACATAGAAACCAGAGCAAAATACCCATGCAGGGGAGCTAGCAAAATAAACCTATTGTAGACCTCAAAGCAGTTAATTAGAGTCCCACATAGGGGAGCAAAAGACCAGAAGTGAAAGAGAGACACCGTAAAAAAACAAAGGAGAGCTCAAATGTCCCAAGCCTAAATATCGATGACATCTTCATTGGTAGGAGCATATTTGGCCTGGTTCTTGAGAAGCAACTTGAGAGTCTCATTGATCTTGTCCAAGACATTGATGAAGCTACTGATGATGGTAGTGTGGATTGTGTCATGAGTGGAGATACAAGGGTCATCACTGCCATCATCTAGAATGTGGTAAGGGGAGCTCTAATTGGTATGACCTCTGGGCTTCTTGAGGCGGGTAGACCTCCTAACCTGGGGAAAAGGCTCAACAGGATTGGCTTTGCACTTTGAGGAAAAATGAGTATAGGGTTCATAGTTAGAGGGTAGATTAGCCTTGGAAATAAGGGTCTCTTCATCGCTATCAATCTTAGTGGGGGAACAAGACAAATTGTGAGTAGGCGACTTCAGGGGAGGATTGGAATGGAGCGGTGAAGCAAGGATAGTAGGAGGGGAGGTGGCTTCAACATGGTGGTAAATGATAGTAAAAAGGCCTTGGTGAGTAGGAGGGGCAAAGGATTTCCTCTTTCTAGCATTATGAATTGAATATATGATGGAACGATAAAGGAAATCAAGAATATTAATAGGATTAAACCCCCTAAGATGATTAACTAGAGCAACATGGAAGCTATACAAGGGCTTGGTAGGGTCATCAATAGTGAGGTACTGTAGGATCAGGATAATTACCATGGGCCAGGGGGTAGGCAATGATTCCCAATCAATAGTAGCACCCTTCCACTTGAAAATCTTGGAATGGTTTGGGAAACCCTGAAGCTCAGGTTCCCAATTATGGTGATCTCTTCGCACTGCTCATCCTCTCACTGGTAATTCTGTCACCTCCACCATCAACTTGATAGTAACTTTGAAATGAATATTACGCATGACCACATAGCCATTGTTCCATGAATTGAGGAAGGCCTTGGTGATGTCTTGCTCTGCCCCTCTAAACTTACTAAGAAAGGGAATGAATCCATGAGCTTCCATAAAGGTCTGGGAAAGGGGATCAAGTTGGAGACTAGATGGCTCAAGCAGGGCCATGTTGGCAAGGCTAAGGATAGGGGAGGACCACAGAAAGTAGACACAACACTCCTTACTACCTAGGGCACATAAAGATGAATAAAACCAAATTGTAATGGAATGAAATGACCCAGGGATGTAAATATAGAAATTTTTGAGACCAGAACCGACCTTTTCAAAAGCATAGAAGGTTTGATTGGCATACCAATTGGTAATTCTCCATAGGGAATAGACGTTGATAAAACCAAACCTGGTGCACAAAAGACCACACAAGGGGTAGGATTGGGGAATGGTTGGGTGACCTAAATGCCTAAAAATATGATTCTTAGAATTAGCAAGACACAAAAAGTAGTAGCTCAAGACTTGGCACATATTGACTTTGCTAGACGACAACCAGTTACACAACCCTGACCTACTAGTGGACTTGACATGATTGAAGGGAAACATCACGAGCCAGAACCAATGACATATCCTACCTTGGAAAAAGGAGTACTTCACGAAGGGAGAAAGGGAAGATCAAACCCTGGCACTGATAGCAAGGCAAGGAATCCTTCTGTCCAAGAATATTTTCCATTGGAATAAGAATCAGAGACGAGAAGCATGTTGAAGAAGCTAGAGCTATCATTAGATAAGCCGATCTGCCAGAACCTGAGACCACATCTTTCAAACCACATCATTGTTAGTAACATTTAAAACTTCATGGGGAAATATTTCTTTCCAAATGGTCAAATATTTGTGAATTACTCCCCAATTGGCAAGGATATCTGCAGGCCTGTTGGCTTCACGGTACACATGGCTAATAGAAATATCATTGAAAGTTTGAGAAAGCTTTTGAGATTCCTCGATAATAGTTCTTACATTCCATGAAGATACCCTATTTTTTTTAGAGCAGTTATAATATTCAGTGAGTCACCCTCAATAAAAATATTACCTTTGTAATCCTTGAGAAGATCAAGCCCTCTCCAAAGTGCACGCCCTTTAACAAAATGGTTTGTTTGGCACCCCAGGTACTCAGCGTAAGCCAAAATAACTTGACCATTGTGATCTCTGACTAAGCCACCCGCACCAGCATCCCCTGGGTTTCCTTTGGAGGCACCATCAAATTTAAGCTTCAGCCACCCACTTGGGGGAGGAATCCAGTGAGCGCCCATTCTGGGATGGGGGCTTGAAGGATTAGAACTAAAGTTGCAGGGGATATTAAGAGAGGAAAATAGAATGGACTCCAATCTAGAATCAGGAGGCTTGGGGCAAGGAAAGAGTTGAGAGTTTTCAATGGCAAAGGAAATAGCTTTGTTGGCAATAGAGATAGGGTCCTTGGATGAGGAAGTAAAAGCCTTGCTATTTCTTTCCAGCCATAATTGCCATAAAATGTGATGAAGGCACACTTTCCATAGATAAGATAATCTGATATTTTTAAAGGGAGTTGGCCATTGGATGAAGAAGTGACTCAGGGAGTTAGGAGGGACCCAAGAGATGTGGAAAGTGGATATGAGGTGGTCCATTGTTGTCTTGGAGAAAGGACACTCCAAAAGGAGGTGATTGATAGATTCCTAGGTAGCCATACACAAGTAGCATCTATTGGGTACAACCATACCTCTTTTCAGAAGGTTATCAATCATCAGGATCTTGTTTTGAATGGCCAACCAACTAAAATGAGCGACTTTCAAAATGAGATACTTAATCCAAACTTGATCATAAGGAATTTGAACCACTTGATAATCAATAGTCAAACTATGAGCAGTTTTGATCGTGAACAACCCAGAGTCAGTTTCCTTCCACAGAGGGGAGTCAGGGGAATTGCCGATGGGAATAACTATAGCATTCAAGATGGTTTTGAGAACTTTAGTGGCCTCAAAAATTTACCCATTTGCATTAGGAATGTGAAAATTTTTCTAGCGCTTTGAAACAGACGAAGTATCAATGAAATTTTCAACTTTGGTGCCAACTAAAATGTCCAAAAATGGCTAAAGAATAGCAATTTCATTGTTCTCTAACAATGCCTAATTAGAAATCCACCTGTCAATCCAAAAATTAATTTTGCTTCCTATGCCTAATTGCCATCTAGTCCCCTTCAGGATTAGGGATCTGGTCTGGATAATGGATTTCTAAAAAGTGGAACCATCTCTGGGAGTATCTTCATCTGTGAAGCAGTGATTTCGAAGATATTTATTTTTGACAATTGAGACCCAATCAAGGTTGCTATTGGTGAAAACCTTCCATGCTTGCTTGGCTAACAAAGTTGTGTTCATATTACATATTCTTCGAAGCCCTAGGTCCCCTTGAATTTTGGGAGAGCACACCTTATCCCAATTGACCAGATGAAATATTTTCCTATCCTCAGCACCCTCCCACAAGAATATTTTCTGGATTTGCTCAACTTTTGTGTAGACACCAACTGGAACTTTGAAAACCGACATGAAATAAACAGGAACACTTTGGAGGTAAGCCATTGTTAGGGTGGCTTTGGCTTCTTGAGAGAGGAGGACCCCTTTCCAACCTATAAGTTTTTTTTAATCCTCTCAATGACAATATTCCACATGGATTCCTTCAGAGCACTAGAGAAAAGAGGGAGGCCCAAGTATTGAGTAGGCAATTGAGAAATAACACATTAAAAAATACGAGCAATTTTGAGTTGCCTCTCATGGGGAGTGTGGATGAATTTATTTTTGCTTTTAACATAATTGATTTTCTGCCCTACTGCCTCCTCATAAGTATCAAGGATACTCTTGATAGCCTTTGCTTCCCACACAGAAGCATGAGTAGCAATGATGGTATCATCAACAAACTGCTGGTGGGACAGGGCTCTTGAGTTGGATGCAGCCTTAATACCTAAAATGATGCCATTGGAACAAGCTGCTTTGAGTGCTCTTCCCAAGGATTCAGCAAGGATGATGAAGAGTATGGGGGACAAAGGATCTCCTTGTCTAAGGCCCCTGTTACTTGGAAAAAACCCTACTGCAGAACCATTGACCAAGACTGAAAACCAGGGGTTAGAGATGCAACTGTGAACAAGATCAACCCACTCCCTATGGAACCCAAATTTGAGAAGGACAACAATAAAAAAGTCTTTGTTCACTCTATCAAAGGCCTTGTTCATATCAATTTTGAAAAACATGGCAACTTTTTTATTAAGGCTAGTAGAATGAAGGACTTCATGCAACGTGATGATACCATCAGTAATATTCCTTCCTTTAACAGAGCTTCCTTGACAAGGGTCTATGATCTAAGGAAGAATATCTTTGAGCCTTGTGGCCATGGCTTTGGTCAAAATTTTATATAGGACATTGTAAAGGCTAATAGGTCTAAAATCTGACATAGCTTTACACACAGGCCCTTTGGGAACCAAGGCAATAAAAGTGGAATTTGTACTTTTGGGAATGGATTTAGATTGTTGGAGTTCAATGATGGTATTGTAAATGTTAGGCCCTATGATATACTAGAAGGTCTAATAGAAGTGAGGGAAAAACCCATCAAGGCCTGGGGCTTTATCAGGATGCATAGAGAAGAGAGCCTCTTTAATTTCATCAGGGGTAAGGCATTTGATAAGAGCCAAATTCATATATGAAGTGACCAGACTAGGGATATGATGGAGCAATTGATTACCAGCCTGGGAAGAATTTTGGGGTTTGGCTCCTAGAAGGCTTTCAAAGAAGGACGAAGCTTCATTTCAGATTTCAAAGATATCCCTGATGGTGGAACCATCATTTCTAATTAATTCTTTAATTTTATTCGAACTTTGGTGCCTAAGGGTAGTGGCATGAAAGAATTTTGTGTTTGAGTCCCCCTCCTTGAGCCAAAGGGCCCTTGATTTTTGCCTCCAGAAAGTCTCCTCTTTAGCCAACACATTATGGTAGTCTGCAAGTAGTTGTCTTTATTCACTTCTGAGTTGCTCATTGAGCTGCCCATTCTAAATTTGGAGATCAATACTTTTTAGCTTCTGCAAAATCTGTTCCTTATTTTCAAAAATATTACCAAAAACTTCTCTATTCCACACTCTGATATTTTCTTTAATATACTTAAGTTTTTGGGAAACTCTAAAAATGAAAGACCCATGATAGTCATATTACCACCAATCAACAATTTGAACATGCAAATATGGGTGTTGGGTCCACATAGCTTCAAACCTGAATGGGATTTTGAAACATGGGCCTTTATCAACTTCGAACAACAAGGGGCAATGATCAGACCCAACTCTGGGAAGACATATGAGGGTGCCATCACCCATCACAAGAATAGCTTCCTGAGACAAGAAAACCCTATCAAGTTTGACTTGAATGTGCTGATCCCCCAACCTTCTGTTACTCCAGGTGTAATTTGCCCCTTTGATTTGAACATCCATCAGCTCACATTTCATGACAAAATTGTGAAAATCCTCAATGCTCTTGGTGGGAATCATATTTCCTCCCTGCTTGTTAGAGGGAAATAGGGGAGAGTTGAAATCTCCAACAATGATCCACGACATATTTTTGAATGCACTCCTCATCTGGCTCAATGTATCCCATAGACCTCTTTGGTTGAGAGGGTTGTTAGGGGCATAAATAGTAGACAAAACCCAAGAGAAATTGTTGCTTTTACAAAAAAACATCATGTTAAGGACCCTATCAGAGGAGGAAATAATTCTGCCTTCTAATTTACTTGGGTCCCAAATGCAAAGAAGTCCCCCAGATGAACCTTGGGTAGGGCAAAAAGCATATTCCCCATTCCTCCAAATGGATTTGGTTATTTTCTAGATTTTGTTATGGTCAATCTTCATTTCTTGTAGGACCATAATAGTGGGTCTATGTTCTTTCCTCAGTGTGCAGACAAGCCTTTGCTTGACAACACTATTGAGGCCTCTCACATTCCATGAGAGGATCCTCATTTAGAATTTTTGGAAATTTTTTGGCCTCCCTTAGACTATTGCATGGGAGGTTTGGGCCTTTTTGATTCATCCATATCCTGACTAAGCAGATCTTGGAATAAGGTTTTTTGAATGCCATTAGCAATATCATTTTCTATTTCCTTTTTCTTCTGGTCATTTATAGAGGGTCTTCCCTTTTTTTATTTTCACTACCAATGTCTATAGAGGCTTTTTTGAAGCTTCTAATGTTAATGGGGCTGAACTCATGTTTATCTTCTTTCTCCACCTTATCTGAGATGGGACTACCAATTTCTATATGCCCTTCATAGGAGTGGGCGGCGATTTTGACAAAATATTGGAGGGCCCCGATCTGGTTGGGGATTGGGGTTCTACTTGGCTAGAGACTAGGATTTCAGTTGGATTTGTGATTATATCTTCCTCACCAGATTCAGACTCATGAATAAGGATTCCTTTTAAAGCATCAAAGAAATTTTGGAGGGCAAAAATGGAACTCACCTTTGAATTGTCCTCTTCTGAATCTTGGATTTGTATTTGCTTTCCCTTAGTATCTTCATGGATTTGTCCCTTCTTCTGGTAATAGCTACTCTAGAGTTGCTTGCCCTGTTGGGGTCTGCCTTGCTACCACCCAAACTGTAGCCCCCTCAAGGGGTGTTGGGGATTTTCATCTCCTTTGAATTCCTTAGTAATGGGCATTGGGTTTTGAGATGGCCTTGAGCCTTACATTCAATGTAGAATGCGGGCTTGTTCTCATATTCGATGCCTGACATTTGTGATAAGAGCCATAAACCAGATTTATCCGAGTGCAAAGCTGCGAATCCAGATTGGCATTGATGTATATTCTAGCATGAACCATGCGAGTACACGCTCTGGTCACCGGGTCAATAGTAACCAGCTTGCCTATGTATCTACCAATGCCCTGTAAAATATCCTTATGCCAAAAATGGGTAGACAAATCTGGCAGCCAAACCCATATTGGTGCGAAATTAATGCTCTGCGTATCAGGGTTGAAGTCCTCACCCCACCTCCGTAGAAAGAGACTTTTCCGTCCGAAGAACCAAGGTCCCTTAGTAAGAATTTGGGATGCATCTTCTTCATTGTTGAGTCGAATGAGAAAAAACCCCTTTGAAGGGGCAACCAGTTCCATATCCCCTAGGGTTTTCCACTTGCCATAGGCCCATCGCCGGATAGATTCCATATCAGGCCGACCTCCGACAAATTTCCCCATCAAGGTGTGGGATTCTACGACAATGGAGTCTGCCATTTGGTTTTCAGGGATTATCAGGTCTTCACCCATGGGGAGAAGGGGTTTTCTGCTACCTGAGGAAGTTTTCATAGACCCTTGCACTTTCTCAGCATAAGACCATGGAGGGGAACCAAATTTTTGAGAGCCAACAAGCAAGGGCCCTTTATCTGGAGGATCCTTACCTCCAATGGTCTCCACATTCTCAAAATCATTAGGGTCTGACTCAGCACCTCCAACGTCACCCAAACCATTGTCGTTATGAAGGACCCCACCCGTGGTTGTATTCGCGGTTCTGCCTTGATTCGTATGATTTGCTTTCCTGCCCATCGTCGTTGTCTCACTCGTAGTTGCCATCATAGTTGTTTACTTGTAGCATCCCACTAAATTGTACTTTAAACCTTCATTCAAACAATGATTCACAATGGAGTCTATTTTTTAAGGGTTTAATGATGGAGACTTTGAAACTTTCAATAAAAATCTAAGGTTTGAATCCAATAAGATAGATTTGTGTCATTACTTTTTAGAAAACCATTAAATATTAATTACTTTCTTTTACTTGGTAATATTATTCTTTTTACATTTTTTTTTTTATGTTAAAAATATGTATTTTGTAAGTGTTTAATGGTGGAGACTTTGAAACTTTCAATAAAAATCTAAGGTTTGAATCCAACTGTGCCATTACTTTATAGAAGACCATTAAAATACTAATTGCTTTCTTTTTCTTTTACTTGTAAGATTTTTCTTCTTATGTTTTATTTATGTCAAACATATTTATTTTTTAAGGATTTAATGGTGGAGAATTTGAAATTTTAATAAAAATCTAAGGTTTGAATCCAATGAGATAGATTTGCGCCACTATTTTCTAGAAGACCATTAAATATTAATTACTTTCTTGGTAAGATTTTTCTTTTTATGTTTTTTTTTCTCGTGTAAACATATTTATTTTGTAAGGGTTTAATGGTGGAGACTTTGAAACTTTTAATAAAAAATTTAGGTTTGAATCCAATAAGATAGAGTTGTGCCATTACTTTTTTTAGAAGATCATTAAAATATTAATTGCTTTCTTTTTCTTTTACTTAGTAATATTTTTTTTCTTATGTTTTTTTATATATTAAATATATTTATTTTTTAAGTGTTTAATGGTGTAAACTTTGAAACTTTCAATAAAAAGCTAAGGTTTGAATTCAATGAGATAGATTTGTACTCTTACTTTTTAGAAGATCATTAAAATATTAATTGTTTTCTTTTACTTGGTAAGATTTTCATTTTATGTCTTTTCTTATGTTAAACATATTTATTTTGTAAGGGTTTAATGGTGGAGACTTTGAAAGTTTTAATAAAAAATTTAGGTTTGAATCCAATGAAATAAAGTTGTGTCATTATTTTTTAAGAAATATTATTAAAATATTAATTACTTTCTTTAACTTGGTAAGATTTTTATTCTTATATATATTTTATGTTAAAATATTTAATTTTTAAAAGTTCAATGATAAAACTGTATTTTATTTAATTCAAACATTAAATTTTTATTAAAAATTTCAAAATCCTTATCATTAAACTCTTAAAAACTTATTTTTTTATTATTTATTATTTAAAAAACCATAAAAAAAAATCATAAACTCTAGACATTTCATAAAAACCATCCCAATACATACATGAAGAATCATAAACTCTAAACATGTCTTTTAAAAAAAAAATTGAACCTCATAGGATGAGGTCACAAATACATCAGATCAGGTAAATAAGCCAAAAACTCTAGAGTTAGGTATACGAGCAAGAATCCAATTCTGCCACGAAAATCTCCCTTTTGCCACGAAATCTCGCTTTTCCTCAAATGGCCAAGCAAAGGTTATGTACATCGGTTTTCTTCAACTGTCTTGTTTGTATTTATTTATTATTTTAGTGTTTTTTATTATCAAACAGGTTTAAATATTGGGGTTGGTTTTTATCATCTTATTTAGTGTTTTTTATTATCAAACCGTTTAAATATTGGGGTTGGTTTTTATCATCTTATTTTTTATTTAATGGAGACGACTAAAACTTAAAACTTGTTTGATAAAAACTATTCAATTAAAAAATTTAAATTTAAACCTCCCTAAAAAAGAAACCTAGACCTTTCCTGCCATGGAATACAATACTTGCTGATAGACTACAGGGGCTTTACAATCTTCTAAAGCCCGTTTTTTTGATCCCCTGAATCTTTCATTGAAGTAAGTAGCCCTTTTCGAACAAGAGCCTGCCGGCCTGACAGGGCCCTTTTTGAGGGAACCGGTCACAGGGAATGAGAAAAGAGCTCCTATTCTTTCATTACTGCATTCTTTATTCTTCATTGGTCACTTTCCAGTGGACGAGGCGGAAGACTCTGAGTCCTTGCTCATAGCTCTACCCCTCGCCTGTGATTTTTAATTGGTCCGTCCGAACACAAAGTCGTTAATGAAATCCTCATCCGAACGCAAAGTCGTAAATTCCTGCCTGAAAGGGTTTTTTTTTTTTTAATTTGGAGGGAGAAGGTACCAGGGAATGAAGAGAGGACTCCTATTCTTTCGTTATTGCATTCTTTATTCTTCATTGGCCCAATGGACGAGGCTGAAGATTCTGAGTCCTTGCTCATAGCTCTACCCGTGGCCTGTGATTTTTAATCAGAAGGGAGACCTGGCCTCCCTCTTATTCCGGGTATTTTTAATAAAAAAATATTATCATATATTTTATAATTTAAATCTCCCAAGGTTTACCCAGCAGGGAAACTGTAAGGGTGGAAAAACATCTGATCTGGTGTTCAGCCCCTTTTCTAAGTATCTTCAGACTCAATGAACAAATCAAAACCCTAGTTTTGCAACCCTGAGTCCCTCCCCTTATATATATAGAATCTCTGCAGCTCATCTCAGTGCAAAGCTAGTAGGGTTCTCTCATAAGATTGAAGGTATTCAGTATTTTAGATCTTGATTTTTGATACAAGGAAAGAAAAAAATGGTTGTGAAGGTGCATGGGCCCTCATATGCATCCAGCATCAGAACCGTGCTTGCATGCTTCGTAGAGAAAGGCATCGATTTTGAAATTGTGCCTGTCGATCTGCTCAAAGGAGAGCAGAAAAAGCCAGAGTTCCTGGCCTTACAGGCAATATGTCTTATTTATATTATTGGTTTTTTTTTTTTTAATAAGAAATAGGAGGTTTTTTTTTCTAATAAGAAATAGGAGGTATGTATGTATGCAGTGTCTCAATCTGCTTACTTGGCCTGTGCTTTGTATGTGTATCATGCAGCCCTTTGGGAAAGTCCCTGTAATCCAGGATGGAGATCTCACTCTTTTCGGTATGATATATATATATATTCAGTGTATACTCTTCAATTTCTTTTGTGTTTATTTGAGACTACGAAGGACATTGTTTGGATATTAAAAAAACCCTTGACCTAGTAGAAAGACACTATTGAATGTTAAGAAAACCCTTGACCTAGCAGCCAGCGCCCCTACTCAATGCCTGATTTATGGCTTTATATTTGGGTATGTGCAGAGTCAAGGGCTATCATAAGGTATTATGCAGAGAAATATGAAGGCCAAGGAACTAGCCTGCTGGGGAAGACCTTGGTGGAGAGGGCACTGGTTGAGCAGTGGCTAGAAGTTGAAGGGCAGAACTATAATCTCCTTGCTTTTAATTCGGTGACTCAGCTGGTAGTTGCCCCAAATAAGGGTATACCCCAGGATGAGGCACTGATTGACAGCAGTGCTGAGGAGTTGGGGAAAGTGCTGGATGTGTATGAAGAGAGGCTGTCAAAGAGCAAGTACTTGGCAGGGGATTTTTATAGCCTTGCTGATCTGTCACATCTGCCTTTCACTGAGTATATAGTAAATGCTACAGACAAGGGATACCTGGTAAGGGAGAGGAAGCATGTGAATGCATGGTGGGAGGATATTTCCTCCAGGCCTGCATGGAAGGTGGTCTTGGCTATATGAAACAAGGCTTTGGGCCGATTGACATAGTGGGGTGATTTTGATCCATCAATAAAGTTCTTCTACTCAAATATGTATTCAATAATCTAGGAAGATGTTTTTGGTCCTTAAGTTCTACCTGAACTTTGTCTTAAGGGAAGGTGATCCAGTGATAAAGGGTAATCGTCTGCTTATAAGTGACCAGTAGTCAATCCAGTGAACTGTATTATCTTCCATAGCAAACGATCTTGAATAAATTTTCACTACCATGCTCAAATGTGAGACTCAATTCATTGTTATTTGGTGGATAACATCGTGCATTTGATGCAATATTTTATTAGATGGATATCACTGTACGTTTGATAGAATATTTTATTTGGTAGAATCACTGCATAAAGTTTAAGACGGAGGGATTGACCTCTTTCCCCCTGTTATGCCTTACAGAGCTATCAATTAAAAAACAAACTGCAAAATATGCTTCCAGTGATGAGGGAAATCATCAAGAGTATCAAACGGGCACATTAAATGTTTTAGGCCAACCAAGCAACAATGCGTCGTACCTCCCGATCAAGTATATAAAATAAATTATAAGTGTATTATAAAACTATGGATTAAACTACAAGCATGAAAATTCAATTTAAAATTCAGTTACCATATGCCTCTTTTTTTTAATAATTTTTTTTTTTTTAATCATAATTGTTCTATGAAAAAATATATATCTTCTTCTCACAATTTTTTGGTTTTTTATCTACCTATTTTATCTTAAAAGTATATATTCTCTCCTTCTTCTTCTTTTTTTTTTTTCACTTATTTATTTCATATCTAAGTTGGTGTAAGCTAGTCTAATCATTTTTGCTCTTCAATTGTTCTTTGACCTTATATAGGTCTTTTGGTGGTGATGATATCCAGGGTTAAACTCAACAAGATACTATTTTCTCTTTCTTTTAATATATATTTTTGTTTATGGAAAACATCCCAGAAGGGATACCACTTTCGGGTAAGACCCAAGGAGGTAAGGGTATCTCTTTTGCCAAAAACAATCAGGGCTTACACCTGGCCTGCCACCTTTGACACACTCAAGGAGTATGCCTGAAACAACAAAACATAAGAACACACAAACATACAATAAACTAAAACAAAATAAAACATACCCCTTGAGTGTGTCAACAAGATAATGCACAACCAAACACACACAGAGAGTAAGATATGAAAAAAAACACTACACAAACCACACAAAACAAACACAAAAACATCACAAAACACAAACAAATAAAACACACACACATAAGAACAACATAAATAAATAAATAAATAAAACAAACATAAACAACACCAAAACACGAAACATATAAAAAAAACCACAAACACAGTATAACAAAACACTACCTTAACAAAAACAAAAAAAGGATACAAATACACCACAAACAAAAACCATTGAACACGAAACATACAGATAAAACACAAAAACAACATAACAAAACAGAACGAAAACATAAACAACAAAATGATACAAATACACCACAAACAAAAACATGAAAAGCAAATACAACAAAAACTAAGCCAAAGGAGCTCTTGACAAATCAAACAATATAAGATAACACTGAAAATAAACCAAAGTTTAACAAATTACCAAAAATATCAGAAATTGCTTAGCAAATTAGTCAAAGCTTCCAACATTGCCATCAAGAGATGAGGAATAACACCCATCCTATAAACCCTTAGGATTATGGCATCCTCATCCTTTTATTTGTATCCTGCTTCATTCCAACTGAGACTAAAGGCTGGCTAGTTAGAATCATGTCACTACTATTGGAATTTGTATGGTCTTTTTGAGGATCCATTTTGTTTGTAGTTTGAATCCGCCCTTTGGTTTTGCACTCGGGTTGGTTTTCTACGTTGTACTTTTTTTTTTTGTAGTTTAATGTCGGCTGAGATGGCTCTCCTTTACTATTATTTCTCAGCTTCAAGGCAAGCTCTTTTAGAGATTTCTCATCATGCAATCCTTCCTATTCCCTCTCTTCATAAAACTATGTTTCCATAATAACGGTTTTCATTTGACCATCCTCATCATTTGCTTGCTCATATGTGGAGAGAATTTCAAAGGTATTAGGTGAAATTACTGTTTTCTCTTTTGTTGTTATTTTTTCTTTGTGTTTTTTTTTGTTTAGGGATTTGAAACCCTACCATGTCCCCATCCTCTTTCTCTTTGTTAGGGACCTTATGTGGGCAATCCTTAGCTAGATGGTCATATTCATGGCATATTCTGCATCTAAATGGAACATTTTCATAATCTACTACTTGCTCCCATATTTCTTCCCCATATTGTAAAGTAATCTTCTTTGGAAGTGGTTTGTCAAAATCAATAAAAACATAAATCATATGCTCTAAGTATTGGGTGCTATCAAAAATCATCATGAAAACTCCTAAAGAATTCCCAATTGTTGTGAATATCTTTGGATGTCAATATTTTATTGGAAGACCAAATAAACGAACCCAAACAGGGGCAGTTGATGGCATTTCTTCCTCAGCTTTGAACTTGGTGTGCCAGGGCTTCATGAAGAGCCCTTCCCTACCAAAAAACCATGGCTCCCCTTGAAAAATGTCCTCCCTATCTTCTTCATTAGCAAAAAAATAAGAAAGTACCCAATAGGGTAAGTAAAAATTTATAACTCACCTTTAGTGCTCTTGTTTTTGGCAATCCATTGCTTGAAAGTAGCAAGAGTCAGTCAAAATCCCATGAATCAACAAATTATTCCTCTCCTCTCCATCTCATATATTCCTTCTTGGAGATCCGTTATTTCCAACTTCACTAATGGGGATCCATTAGTTGCTTTCATGCAATCCATATATGTTTTCCTTGAATTGACCTTTGGCATCCTCAATGGTTTCATTGACAATTGTTCATTGTGTTTCCCTCCTATTTGAGGTGGTTCTCCATGGATTGCTTCTTTGAAATTCGTTTTTGGCTCAATGCATGCATCTCTGTTGAAACCCTAAATTTCCACTGTAAACCCTAATGGAACTACGAATATCTCCGACGCAATCGCTTTCACCCTCAAAGGCCGTTCTACTAAACTTAGTTTCCCCAATGTTGTTTACTCCTTCCCTTGCCCATCCACACTCTGCCACACTCACATTCAAGCGGCGACCACTACTGTTGTCGCTGATTTTAGCTTCATCTCCATTGCAAGAAACCTTAAATTTTTCTGCATCTGAACACCCTTGGAAGGAGTATTTGTTATTAGGTACTTTCCAACTCCATTTCTTCATACTCCAATTCTAGATCTTCGTCATCCTCCCTTTCTTTCTAATGTATTGTCTAGCATAGTTTCTTTGAATTTTATTCTTAACAAATGTCTTTGTTTTTCTTATTAATTTCATATTCATCCAAGTTGATATTCTATCTGCTTATCCACTTTTTGTTTTGTTTCATCCATGCTTTCTTTCTTTTGTTCATATCTTCTTCTTGTAACTTTAGGCTATCTATTTGAATTCATCTGTTCTATTTTTTTTTTAATATCTTAGAGGACAAACCATAACAATTGCCTCGATAGGGAAGGTACCTATTTTTGTAGAAGAATATCATATGGAACTAAATCTTTTATTTTGAATTTGTTTGTAGTTAGACGTTTTCAAACCCTTTCTATTTACCTCTATTTTGAGTCTAATGTGGTGTTAACCCATACTTCACACCCATATAGCATCAATGCTACCACTAATAGCCCAAATAAAATTCTTTGTCTTCCAAACCCATATTCAACCTCTTTGTTTTTATTTTGTAATGGAAAAAATGCTCTTCATCCTTCCAATGCTCTATTCATTCCACATGTTTCCCAATTGAGCTTATCACAAGATATTTGTACTTTGTTACTTCTTTTATAAGATCCCCTTCAAAATAAAATTTAAATTGATTCTTTTTCTTTTGATTGAAGAAAATCATGATCTTGGTTTTACAAGTATTTACTTGCATGCCTACCTCCCTCGAAAAAGTGTTCAAAGCTCTTTACATGCTCTCTCAAACCTGTTTTGACCTTGCTATCAAAATGAGGTCATTTGCATATTAAAGAAATCTCACAACATATATTTTCAAATGAACATTGTCCCTTGCAATCAAATTTAGCCTTCTAATTTGTTAATATATAAACCAACTAAGAGAGGGGATAATGGGTATCCTTGTTTAAATTTTATCACTTCTTAAACATTCTAAAGGCTTACTTACATTCTAATTTTAACTTGGACCTTCTCATAGATCTTATACATTGTTGCTTTATACTTTTCTGGTATACTTAAGTCTTTCATTCTACTTCGTAGTTTACTTCTAGCAATGTATGAGAATGTTTCTTGAAGTACATTAAATGACAATAATGTTTTGTTTTGGAGTCTACTTGTCCTTTTGCCCTCTTATTTTTTCTACCACTTGCTAATTCTACTCTCAACCATGCTTCCAAACAAATTTGCGAAGAAGGGATTTACTATAATGGTTTAGTAATTTGAGGTATTGCCTATGTCTTTTCTTGAAGAGGGAGATTATTAGACTTTTATTCAATCCCTTCTAAAGTTGTGCTAAATGATGTTGTTGAATATCCTCTTAATGTGTAGTGCTAAGTCCTCTACTCCCCATTTTAATTATTATGCCTATAGTTCATAGATGTCACAATCCTTCCATGTTTCTTGCTTTTTAATGCTTTCCTTGACTTGCCTAAATAATTTTTTCTTGTGATAATTATGGTAGAGGCCTCTTCTTCTTGCTCTCATTCGTCCAACTATTTTACATATTCTATTTTTAGTTTATGTTCCTTTTAGAATCATTTTGGATTATTCTTCTTAAATTGATATTTTCCTTTTTTTTTTTTTTTTTTTTTGCGTTTATCATATGTTCATACAAATCTTCTAGCTACTTTACGTTCTTCATCATCCTATGTATTTGCCAAAAAGTTTTCATATTTCTTATTTCTAGCCTTAGACTTATTGTAATGTTTTAATGTCTCTAGAATTATATTAGTTATCTCAAGGTTCTTGATTCCTTGCTTTCTTGTGTCCTATTCCTCCTTTTACAAAATGTATTTTACTACTTCCTTGAAAAATTAAACAATTTTCTTGGGTTATAAGAATTCCAATAACCTACGAAAAAATTTCAAAATTCATAGCCAACAAATATAGTTTTCAAGGTTAATAGGAGATTGAATTTTTTATGTCTAAATCAACATAGTGGGTAGGTTTAAGTTGTGTCTTAAAAGAAGCTTGTAAATGCAAGTTGGAAATCTTCAAAACTTTATTTATTTGAATGTGGAAGAATTAGGTTTTTTCCAATTGGTTATATGTGACTGAAACAAGCCCACATTTATTACATCATGACCACATAGTGGTATTACAACGTTTTGGCAATTATGCATGTATCACTTGACAAGATTCAAACCTATGTCTCCTCCTTGAAAGTTGAGGATTATAATTGGTTGACCTAATAACATTTTTTAATGTAAAAGAACAATTTAAGTTAATTAAATTTCATATTTAAAAATTATATCTAAACAAATTAAGTATTTTAATTATGATTTTTAAACAAGTAATTTTTTGTTTATAGTTTTTAGAAAAATATATTTTTTAATAAATTATAATGCTTATTTTATTAAGGTAAGAGTATGTTTACATGTAATCATTATAAGTGAATAAAATTGAGTATATTTGATATCTTATTTGTGAATACATATGAATATCATGTATAATGTGATATACATTTTGTATAACTATTTATATATTTATTATCATTTTATAAGTCAACAAAATAATAGAAATTATTATTATTATCATTATTTTGCAATGCATAGCCATTCATGCTAAATGATATGACCACTTTTATATTGGATTTACTGAAGTATACTAAAAATATTGTACACCTATGCAATAAAATAAAGAACAATCTAGATAGCAAACTATGTAACCATAATGACAAGCAAGATATGAGAAAATGGTGCCCTTTTTATTAATATCAATTATGTCCTTCAAAAGAGGTTACAATGAAATACCGTGGAGGGATTTACCACCAATTTGATACAAATATTTACAATAAGAAAAGTAATCCAAGGCGTATCTCGCATAATCTTTCTTGCATCATCAAAAAATGATTTGGGAAGGGTTTCTTTTAACCTCCACAATATATGGTAATGATGAGTGAATATTTTATACCATTTTCTCCATTGTAAAGACCTGTAATCTATACACAAGAAGATTTAAAGAGCATCAAAAGCATATAAAGAGCCTTTCAAGATAAAACCCATAATGATGATAAATAAAATGATAAACAAAGTTGAAATACGACAAATAAATGCATGAAAATGAAATTAAGCTATGCTAAACAGGAACTGGATGCTGCTAGAATCTAATGATAGAAGGAAAAGGATCTCTGCTCGAGAGGTTGTCTCTATGTAGGATGGTCTAATCTGCTCACCGTCTTCGGGTGAGATAGTCATGACTACAAGTCGTTTCTGAGAGAGACGACCGCTAAGTAGTGAGCGATTTTCTTGTGGCCGATGTTAGGTGATGTCGGATTTGATACGTAGGTGAATTGATATTCTTGATGCTCTCATGAGGAATGACTTAAGGGTGGACTCTACACTAAAGCAAGAGCGTTGGATGATGAAAAGAGTACAAATTTGATCTTCAACCTTTGAGATGGTCCATTGGCATGCTTGGAAGCTTCATGGTTGAATTTTGGTAGCACTTCGTTGCTTTGAGAATATGAACTCTTTGATTCTCCAATTCGACAACACTTCGATGCATAAAACTTGGATATCTTCAATGAAGGCTAGGCACCTTTAATTAGACTTTCCAATGGGATTCCAAATCTTGCTAGAGAAGCCAAGAAGTGGTTGGGATCAAGAAATGTAACTACTTCTTGATAACCATCATGCAACTTGACTTCGTTGTATTGTTGCTCTTAGCTAGCACGCATGATTGTTTGAACCATAACAGGAAAAATTGCTTCTAGCATGGTCATCTCAGGGTGGGACGGTTATGACTGCGGGTCGTCTCAGGGTGAGATGGTCACTACTACAAAGGGAAATTCCTCCCTGTTTGAGTTGTGAGAACCACTATTAAGCCCTAGGGCTACCCGAGGTGGGTCATATAGCCTTAAAGGGTGTCCATATATATATAGTCTCCTCAATATGACACGTTTTAGGTGTCTAAAAATACCTCTTTTTAGGATGCGTTGTGTGAAAGCACAATGCGAAGAAAAAATAGATAACCTAAAGTCAAATTGAGGGTTTATGGTATTCATTTATTTGATCAATATTATATACCCCAACCATGAAAAGAGCATGCATATTTGAATCATTGCTTCCAACAAGTTGAAGAACTTGAGTATGATAAACCTTTCAGTCATCAATAGACAAGGTCAAATCTACAACTTTTGTCTTGGGGAGATAGACTTATCTGACTTATAAACTTTAGATATACCAAGTGTTTGTTTGGTTAACATTTTTTCTTGTTGTCTACCCCAAGCAAGGGCATGATTGTCTTTGGAAATGATTCTTGAACGAACGCAAAATTCATGATTAAGTGTTTGATTATTGACTTTGATTATGAATTATGTGATGTATGATTACCCCCTCAAGCGATGAGTCGATGAGGAGATGGAAAGTAATGAAAGCAATGAGTTGCTTGACCAAGATGACTTATTTTGGATATTGTAGTATTTTAGCAATAGTGAAAGGAGGAACATCCCATCACAACTATGATTTCAACCATTATTGGTAATTGTACATCTTTATCCCTTGGAGCAGTCCAGTCACATTGCTTTCTTAGGTAATTGAGGTGGTAGCAATTTGATTTGCTCTAGAGGTAAATCACTTTATACGTAGATTACTTGAGGCTAAGTGAAAGAAGGGAATTTACATCTCTATCCCATGGAGTGGTCCAACCACATGGCTTTCTTAAGAAATTGAGATGATAGAAATGTGATTCATGTATGAGCTATTTTTTTCATGTGACCTTATGGTAACCTACCCATCCGGTCGGTTTGCATGGATAATTAGTCGTTGCAACCGCCAGGTGTATAGGGTAAGTTACTATATACGAGGTTCACTCGAGAGTTTGTGATTTGATGGTTGTAAGTATGTTTTACTTTTTTAGAATATTTATAGTTTTGTTTAGACCATCTCGTGGTAATACGATTGCACCTTGCAAATTTTAGGGTTGTCTCATGGTAGGATGGTCGCACTGAATGCGGTCGTCTACCACAGAGACAATCACAAAAATTTGAAAATATAAAATTAAATTTTTAAAAAAATTTGACATCATTTTCACTACTGGAAATTAGAGAAAAGAAGAGGTGAGGAGGAGGAGAGCAATTTTTGATGCGAAGCACCACCAGATTATCTACTCATTTCGACCATGGACCCACCCAAGGCTTCGATGAGTAGAGGAGCCAAAGCGAGGAAGGTAGACATCTTGGTCTCTCCTTTTTAATTTCACGATTTAAAAATGCTCACTAATTAATATGGAAAATGAACCACACTAAAATTTAAGGCAATGAATATATGTAGGTATGGTGGAGGTAGATGACTTGACTGGGGATAGCTTAGGGGTTGCAGAGCAGTCAGATACGTAGGACGTCCCAGAGCAGTGGGTTTCGAAGCAGCATGTCGTCCCGGATATGCCCATGCCTCAGGCAGTCCTAGGGGATATGGAGGCGAGGTTTCGTGTTGAGATAGCGCGATTGGAGGACCTACTACGGAGACGGGATGAGGAGCACAGTGCCGAGAGGGAATGCTTGTGGGCTTGACGCAGCAGGATGAAGCATTGCCTGCATATCACCAATAGGATGTGGAGTGGGGTCAGTTTTGGGTGGAGTTGGAGGTCGAGATTATCCGCCTTGGTGGACAGTTACCTGAGCTCACTGGAGGTGGATCTTCACATCGAACGAAAGACAGTGAGACTGAGCAGTCTGCTTCCTCTCGTCGCAGGCGGGTGGGTGAGGGTAGCGCTAGTGGGAATGATGCGAGGGCTGGCAGCAATCGCCTTAAGAGGTCCCATAGGACCCACACCACTGGGGGTAGTTCCAGTCGCACCGATCCTATGTGATCATGGTGGTCGACTCCCTACACTTGGGGTTTTTGAGTTTTTGATTTTTTTGTGAGGTCAGAGGACCAAATTATTGTAGCCTACGAGCATTTTTGGCAATATATATACATGACTTGCTTTTTTATTATACACTTGTCGTGATTTATTTGTTACTTTTATGCACATTTATATACGTAGATGTATGCATATGTTATTATGAATGAGACTGTTTCTAATTATATGATGTATGCATATGGAATGGATGAAATGATTTATTGGTAACTTGGCGGTGGCACTGTAGACTGTATAGGATTTGCTGGCTTTCTGTACTATGTGATTGCTTTGTGGAATGACTTTGTATGTGTGGATTTTTTTGTTTTGTATTTTCTAATGGTGATGCAAGTAATGAAATGTACAACAATTGTTTTAGAATGTAGTTAAGGTTTCTTTGAGACTCAGATGCTTTAATTAACTAATCAAGACTGTACATTATCTTACAAGACTTTCGAACAAGGTACGAATCATACTGGAGTTTGACCAAGTTATTTTGCATCCCTGTGTGTGCGATTGAGTTTGTTTATGTGGTATTTGTCAGGATATCGCTAGTGCCAGGTAGGCTGTCCACCAAACCTGTACTGAGGATCACCTAATTAGCTCCACTAACTCCTTTGTTATATTTAGTAAGATTAATCCATGGGACAATCTAAGGTACCATAAGCTAGCTCATCCACATGCAAACATTGGTCTACTCACACACAAAGCTAATGTGATAGACATATCGTCATGCATTAAGGATACCGCCATTGCCAGGTAGGTTGTCCACCAAACCCGTAATGAGGAGCACCTAAATGGTTTTTTGAATGCTGAGAATTCCAGGGATTCAAGCTTAGGTGTCTTTCGGTTGCTCAACTTGTTGGGATACTTGCTCTCATACATAGTGATGAAAATCACTATTTATTTTTCTCTTTTATTTTGAGCAAGGGGTTTGAGTAGTGGTGATAACCACTGTTATTATTTTTTTATTTTTGATTGTGCATTTGGATTTCAAAGGTGAGCTCGTAGGTTGTTGGCTTGTTGACCCTCCCATCGATACCACTGCTAAGCATAGCTCACCTAGCACCTCGACTGCTTTGGAGAGGGCTTGATATTCTCAAGGATTACACATAATCTAACCTACACCATTATTTGGATTTCAAAGGTGAGCCCTAGTGTTGGCAGTCATGGAGCTCTTATTTGCCACAAAAGTCCACCACATGTACCTTTGTAATCCTTGATAATATCAAGCCCTCTCCAAAGCACACACCCTTAAGCAAAATGGTTTGTTTGGCATCCCATGTACTCAACGTAAGCCAAAATAACTTGACCATTGTGATCTCTGACTAAGTCACCCGCACCAGCATCCCTTGGGTTTCCTTTGGAGTAACCATAAAAGTTAAGCTTCATCCACCCACTTAGGGGGGGAATCCAGTGAGTGCCTGCTCTGGGATGGGGGCCTGAAGGATTATAACTGAAGTTGCAAGGAATATTAAGAGAGGAAAACAAAATGGACTCCAATCTAGAATCAGGAGGCTTAGGGCAAGGAACGAGCTGATATTTTTCAATGGCAAAGGAAATAACTTTGTTGGCAACAAAGATAGGGTCCTTTGATGAGGAAGAAAAAGCCCTATTGTTTCTTTCCAACCATAATTGCCATAAAAAGTGATGAAGGCACACTTTCCACAGATAAGATAATCTAAGATTTTTAAAGGGAGATGGTCATTGGATGAAGAAGTGACTCAGGAAGTTAGGAGGGACCCAAGAGATGTGGGAAGTGGATATGAGGTGGTCCATTGTTGTCTTAGAGAAAGAACACTCCAAAAGGAGGTGATTGATATATTCTCAGGTAGCCATACACAAGTAGCATATGTTGGGTACAACCATACCTCTTTTCAGAAGGTTATCAGTCGTCAGAATCTTGTTTTGAATGGTCAACCAACTAAAATGAGTGACTTTCAAAATGAGATACTTAATCCAAACTTGATCATAAGGAATTTGAACCACTTGATAATTAATAGTCAAACTATGAGCAGTTTTGATCGTGAACAACCCAGAATCAGTTTTCTTCCACAAAGGAGAGTCAGGGGAATTACCTATGGGAATAATTGTAGTATTCAAGATGGTTTTGAGAACTTTAGTGACCTCAGAAATTTGCTCATTTGAATTAGAAATGTGAAATTTTTTCTAAAGCTTTGAATCAGACGAAGTATCAATGAAATTTTCAACTTTGGTGCCAACTAAAGTGTCCAGAAATGGCTTAAGAATAACAATGTCATTGTTCTCTAACAACTCTTGATTAGAAATCCACCTTTTAATCCAAAAATTTATTTTACTTCCTATACCTAATTTCCATCTAATCCCCTTCAAGATTAGGGATTTGGTTTGGATGATGGATTTCCAAAAAGTGGAACCATATCTGGGAGTATCTTCATCTGTGAAGCAGTGATTTTGAAGATATTTATTTTTGACAATTGAGACCCAATCAAGGTTGCTATTGGTGAAAACCTTCCATGCTTTCTTGGCTAACAAGGCTATGTTCATATTACATATTCTTCGAAGTCGTAGGCCCCCTTGAATTTTGGGAGAGCACACCTTATCCCAATTGATCAAATGAAATATTTTCATGTCCTCAACACATTTCCACAAAATTCTTTTCTAGATTTGCTTAAATTTTGTGTAGACACCAACTGGAACTTTGAAAACCGTCATGAAATAAGCAGGAACACTTTGGAGGTAAGCCATTGTTAGGGTGGATTTGGCTTCCTAAGAAATGAGGACCCCTTTATAACCTACAAGTTTTTTTTTAATCCTCTCAATGACAATATACCACATGGATTCCTTCAGAGCACTGGAGAAAAGAGGGAGGCCCAAGTATTGGGTAGGCGATTGAGAAATAATACATTAAAAAATACAAGCAATTTTGAGTTGTCTCTCCGGGGAGTGTGAGTGAATATTTTTTGCTTTTAACATAATTGATTTTCTGCCCTTCTGCCTCCCCATAAGTATCAATAATACTCTTTATAGCCTTTGCTTCCCATACAGAAGCATGGGTAGCAATGATGGTATCATCAACAAACTACTAGTGAGACAGAGATATTGAGTTGGATGTAGCCTTAATACCTAAAATTATGCCATTGGAACAGGCTGCTTTGAGTGTTCTTCCCAAGTATTCAGCAAGGATGATGAAGAGTATGGGGGAAAAAGGATCTCCTTGTCTAAGGCACCTACTACTTGGAAAAAACCCTACTGCATAACCATTGACCAAGACTAAAAACCAGGGATTAGAGATGCAGGTGTGAACAAGATCAGCCCACTCCCTATGGAACCCAAATTTGAGGACAAAAATAAAAAAGTCTTTGTTTACTCTATCAAATGCCTTGTTCATATCAATTTTGAAAAACATGGCAACTTTTTTATTAAGGCTGGAAGAATGAAGGACTTCATGCAACGTGATGATGCCATAAGTAATATTTCTTTCTTTAACAGAGCTTCCTTGACAAGGGTCTATGATCCGAGGAAGAATATCTTATTGAGCCTTGTGGCCATGGCTTTGGTCAAAATTTTATATAGGACATTGCAAAGGCTAATAGGTCTGAAATCATACATAGCTTTACACACAAGATCTTTGGTAACCAAGGCAATAAAAGTGGAATTTGCACTTTTGGGTGTGGATTTAAATTGTTGAAGTTCAATGATGGCATTGCAAATGTCAGGCCCTATTATACCCCAAAAGGTCTGATAGAAGCGGGGGTAAAATCCATCAGGGCATGGGGCTTTATCAAGATGCATAGAGAAGAGAGCCTCTTTAATTTCATCAGGGGTAAGGTGTTTGATAAGAGCCAAATTCATATATGAAGTGACCAGACTAGGGATATGATGGAGCAATTGATTACTAGCCTGGGCAGAATTTTGGGGTTTGGCTCTTAGAAGGCTTTCAAAGAAAGACAAAGCTTCATTTTGGATTTCAAAAATATCCCTCATGTTAGAACCATCATTTTTGATTAATTCTTTAATTTTATTCAAACTTTAGTGCCTAAGGGTAGTGGCATGAAAGAATTTTGTGTTTGAGTCTCCCTCCTTGAGCCAAAGGGTCCTTGATTTTTACCTCCAGAAAGTCTCCTCTTTAGCCAACACACTATGGTAGTTTGCAAGTAGTTGTATTTCTTCACTTCTGAGTTGCTCATTGAGCTACCCATTCTGAATTTGGAAATAAACACTTTTTAGCTTCTGCAAAATTTGTTCCTTATTTTTAAAAATATTACCAAAAACTTCTTTGTTCCACACTCTGATATTTTATTTAATATACTTAAGTTTTTGGGAAAATCTAAAAATGAAAGACTCATGATAGTCATATTGCCACCAATCAGTAATTTGAACATGTAAATCTGGGTGTTGGGTCCACATAGCTTCAAATCTGAATGGAATTTTGAAACATGGGCCTTTATCATCTTCAAACCATAAGGGGCAATGATTAGACCCAACTTTGGAAAGACATGAGGGTGCCATCACCCAACACAAGAATAGCTTCCTGAGACAAGAAAATCGTATCAAGTTTGACTTGAATGTGCTGATCCTACAACCTTTTGTTACTCCAGATGTAATTTGCTCCTTTGGTTTGAACATCCATCAACTCACATTTCGTAACAAAATTATGAAAATCCTCGATGCTCTTGGTGGGGATCAAATTTCCTCCCTGCTTGTCAGAGGGAAATAGGGGAGAGTTGAAGTCTCCAACAATAATCCATGACATGTTTTTGAATGAACTCTTCATCTTACTCAATGTATCCCATAGACCTCTTTGACTGAGAGGGTTGTTAGGGGCGTAAACAGTAGACAAAACCCAAGAGAAATTGTTGCTTTTACAAAAAAAACATCATGTTGAGGACCCTATCAGAGGGGGAAATAATTTTACCTTCTAATTTGCTTGGGTCCCAAATAAAGAGAAGTCCCCAAGATGAACCTTGAGCAGGGCAAAACGCAAATTCCCCATTCCTCCAATTGGATTTAGTGATTTTCTAGATTTTTTTATGGTCAATCTTCATTTCGTGTAGGACCATAATAGTGGGTCGATGTTCTTTCCTTAGTGTGCAGACAAGCCTTTGCTTGAAAATACTATTGAGGCCTCTCACATTCCATGAGAGGATCCTCATTTAGAATTTTTGGAGAGTTTTCAGCCTTCCTTAATCTGTTGCATGGGAGGTTTGGGCCTTTTTGATTCATCCATTTCCTTACTAAGCAGATCTTGGAATAAGGTTTTTTAAATGCCATTAGAAATATTATTTTCTATTTCCTTTTTCTTCTGGTCGTTTATAGAGGATCTTCCCTTTTTTTCTTTTCACTTCCAATATCTACAAAGGCATTTTTTAAGCTTCTAGTGTTAATGGGGTTGAAATCATGTTTATCTTCTTTCTCCACCTTATCTGAGATGGGACTATCAATTTCTATATACCCTTCAGGGATGGACAATGGTTTTGACAAAATATTGGAGGGCCCCGATCTGGTTGGGTATTGGGATTCTTCTTGGCCAAAGACTGGGGCTTCAGTTGGATTTGTAATTATGTCTTCCTCACCAAATTCAAATTCTTGAATAAGGGTTCTTTTTAAAGCATCAAAACGATTTTGGAAGGCAAAAATGGAACTCACCTTTGGATTTTCCTCTTCTGAATCTCGGGTTTGAATTTTCTTTCCCTTAGTATCTTCATGGATTTGTCTCTTCTTTTGGTAATGACTACTCTAGAACTGCTTGCCTTGTTGGGGTCTACCTTGTTGTCGCACAAATTGTAACCCCCCTCGAGGGGTGTTAGGGATTTTCATCTCCTTTGAATTTCTTAGTAACGGGAATTGGGTTTAGAGATGGTCTTGAGCCTTACATTCAATGCAAAATGCGGGCTTGTTATCATATTTGATGGCTTGACATCTACGATAGGAGCTGTAAACCAGATTTATTCGAGTGGGAAGCTAGGAATCCAGAGTGGCACTGACGTAGATTCTAGCATGAACCATACGGGTATGCGCTCGGGTCATCGGGTCGATTGCAACCAGCTCGCCTATGTATCTATTGATGCCCTATAAAATTTCTTCATGCCAAAAATGGGTAGGCAAATTTGGCAATCGAACCTAGATTGGTGTGAAATTAATGCTCTACGTCTCAGGGTTGAAGTCCTCGCCCTACCTCCGTAAAAAGAGACTTTTTTCGTTTGAAGAACCAAGGTCCCCTAGCAAGAATTCGGGATGCATCTTCTTCATTGTTGAGTCGAATGAGAAAAAACCCCTTTGAAATGGCAACCATTTCCATATCACCTAGGGTTTTCCACTTGCCATAGGCCCATCGTCGAATATATTCCATATCAGGTCGACCTCCAACAAATTTCCCCACTAGGTTGTGGGATTCTACGACAATGAAGTATGCCATTAGGTTTTCAAGGATTATCAAGTCTTCACCCGTGGGAAGAAGGTTTCGTAGACCCTTGCACTTTCTCAGCATAAGACCATGGAGGGGAACCAAATTTTTGAGAGCCAACAAGGAAGGACCCTTTATCTAGAGGATCCTTACCTCCAATGATCTTCGCGTTCTCGAAATTATCAAGGTCTGACTTAGCACCTCCAACGTCACCCAAACCATTGTCGTTCTGAAGGACCCCACCCATGGTTGAATTCGGGTTCTGCCTTGATTCGTATGATTTGCTTTCCCATCCATCGTCGTCGTATCACTCGCAGTCGCCATCGCAGTCGCTTACTTGTTGCATCCCACTAAATTGTACTTTAAACCTTCATTCAAACAATGATTCAAAATGGAGTCTATTTTTTAAGGGTTTAATGGTGGCGACTTTGAAACTTTCAATAAAAATCTAAGGTTTGAATCTAATAAAATAGATTTGTGTCGTTAATTTTTAGAAAACCATTAAAATATTAATTACTTTCTTTTACTTGGTAATATTTTTCTTTTTACTTTTTTTCTTATGTTAAAAATATTTATTTTGTGAGGGTTTAATGGTGGAGACTTTAAAACTTTCAATAAAAATCTAAGGTTTGAATCCAACTGTGCCATTACTTTATAGAAGACCATTAAAATACTAATTGCTTTCTTTTTCTTTTACTTGTAAGATTTTTCTTCTTATGTTTTTATTTATGTCAAACATATTTATTTTTTAAGGATTTAATGGTGGAGAATTTGAACTTTTAATAAAAATTTAAGGTTTGAATCCAATGAGATAGGTTTGTGCCACTATTTTCTAGAAGACCATTAAATATTAATTACTTTCTTGGTAAGATTTTTCTTTTTATGTTTTTTTTTTTCTCATGTAAACATATTTATTTTGTAAGGGTTTAATGGTGGAGACTTTGAAACTTTTAATAAAAAATTTAGGTTTGAATCCAATAAGATAGAGTTGTGCCATTACTTTTTTAGAAGATCATTAAAATATTAATTGCTTTTTTTTTCTTTTACTTAATAATATTTTTCTCCTTATGTTTTTTTATATATTAAATATATTTATTTTTTAAGTGTTTAATGGTGTAAACTTTGAAAATTTCAATAAAAAGCTAAGGTTTGAATTCAATGAGATAGATTTGTACTCCTACTTTTTAGAAGATCATTAAAATATTAATTGTTTTCTTTTACTTGGTAAGATTTTCATTTTATGTATTTTCTTATGTTAAAAATATTTATTTTGTAAGGGTTTAATGGTGGAAACTTTAAAATTTTTAATAAAAATTTTAAGTTTGAATCCAATGAAATAAAGTTGTGTCATTATTTTTTAAGAAATATTATTAAAATATTAATTACTTTCTTTAACTTGGTAAGATTTTTCAAAATATTTAATTTTTAAAAGTTTAATAATAAAACTATATTTTATTTAATTCAAACGTTAAATTTTTATTAAAAATTTCAAAATCCTTATCATTAAACTCTTAAAAACTTATTTTTTTATTATTTATTATTTAAAAAACCATTTAAAACCATCCCAATACATACATGAAGAATCATAAACTCTAAACATGTTTTAAAAAAAAAAAATTGAAACCTCAACTCTAAACATGTTTTAAAAAAAAAAAATTGAAACCTCATAGGATGAGGTCACAAATACATCAGATCAGGTAAATAAGCCAAAAACCCTAGAGTTAGGTATACGAGCAAGAATCCAATTCTGCCACGAAAATTTCCCTTTTGACACGAAATCTCGCCTTTCCTCAAATGGCCAAGCAAAGGTTATGTACATTGGTTTTTTTCAACTGTCTTGTTTGTATTTATTTATTATTTTAGTGTTTTTTATTATCAAACATGTTTAAATATTGGGGTTGGTTTTTATTATCTTATTTTTTTATTTAATGGAGACCACTAAAACTTAAAACGTGCTTTGTTTGATAAAAAATATTCAATTAAAAAATTTAAATTTAAACCTCCCATACAAAAGAAACCTAGACCTTTCCTGCCGTGGAATACTTGCTGATAGACTAGAGGGGCTTTACAATCTTCTAAAGCCCGTTTTTTTGATCCCCTGAATCTTTCATTGAAGTAAGTAGCCCTTTTCGAACAAGAGCCTGCCGGCCTGACAGGGCCTTTTTTTTGAGGGAACCGGTCACAGGGAATGAGAAAAGAGCTCCTATTCTTTCATTACTGCATTCTTTATTCTTCATTGGTCACTTTCCAGTGGACGAGGCGGAAGATTCTGAGTCCTTGCTCATAGCTCTACCCCTCGCCTGAGATTTTTTAATTGGTCCGTCCCAACACAAAGTCGTTAATGAAATCCTCATCCGAACGCAAAGTCGTAAATTCCTGCCGGAAAGGGTTTTTTTTTTTTTAATTTGGAGGGAGAAGGTACCAGGGAATGAAGAGAGGACTCCTATTCTTTCGTTATTGTATTCTTTATTCTTCATTGGCCCAATGGACGAGGCCGAAGATTCTGAGTCCTTGGTCATAGCTCTACCCGTCGCCTGTGATTTTTAATCAGAAGGGAGACCTGGCCTCCCTCTTATTCCGGGTATTTTTAATAAAAAAATATTATCATATATTTTATAATTTAAATCTCCCAAGGTTTACCCAGCAGGGAAACTTTAAGGGTGAAAAAGCATCTGTTTTGGTGTTCAGCCCCTTTTCTAAGTATCTTCAGACTCAATGAACAAATCAAAACCCTAGTTTTGCAACCCTGAGTCCCTCCCCTTCTATATATAGAATCTCTGCAGCTCATCTCAGTGCAAAGCTAGTAGGGTTCTCTCATAAGATTGAAGGTATTCAGTATTTTAGATCTTGATTTTTGATACAAGAAAAGAAAAAAATGGTTGTGAAGGTGCATGGGCCCTCATATGCATCCAGCACCAGAACCGTGCTTGCATGCTTCGTAGAGAAAGGCATCGATTTTGAAATTGTGCCTGTCGATCTGCTCAAAGGAGAGCAGAAAAAGCCAGAGTTCCTGGCCTTACAGGCAATATGTCTTATTTATATTATTGGTTTTTTTTTTTTTAATAAGAAATAGGAGGTTTTTTTTTTTTAATAAGAAATAGGAGGTATGTATGTATGCAGTGTCTCAATCTGCTTACTTTGCCTGTGCTTTGTATGTGTATCATGCAGCCCTTTGGGAAAGTCCCTGTAATCCAGGATGGAGATCTCACTCTTTTCGGTATGATATATATATATATATATATATATATATATATATATATATTCAGTGTATACTCTTCAATTTCTTTTGTATTTGAGACTACGAAGGACATTGTTTGGATATTAAAAAAACCCTTAGACCTAGTAGAAAGACACTACTGAATGTTAAGAAAACCCTTGACCTAGCAGCCAGCGCCCCTACTCAATGCCTGATTTATGGCTTTATATTTGGGTATGTGCAGAGTCAAGGGCTATCATAAGGTATTATGCAGAGAAATATGAAGGCCAAGGGACTAGCCTGCTGGGGAAGACCTTGGTGGAGAGGGCACTGGTTGAGCAGTGGCTAGAAGTTGAAGGGCAGAACTATAATCTCCATGCTTTTAATTTGGTGACTCAGCTGGTAGTTGCCCCAAATAAGGGTATGCCCCATGATGAGGCACTGATTGACAAAAGTGCTGAGGAGTTGGGGAAAGTGCTGGATGTGTATGAAGAGAGGCTGTCAAAGAGCAAGTACTTGGCAGGGGAATTTTATAGCCTTGCTGATCTGTCACATCTGCCTTTCACTGAGTATATAGTGAATGCTACAGACAAGGGATACCTGGTAAGGGAGAGAAAGCATGTGAATGCATGGTGGGAGGATATTTCCTCCAGGCCTGCATGGAAGGTGGTCTTGGCTATATGAAACAAGGCTTTGGGCCGATTGACATGGTGGGTGATTTTGATCCATCAATAAAGTTTCTCTACTCAAATATGTATTCAATAATCTAGGAAGATGTGTTTGGTCCTTAAGTTCTACCTGAACTTTGTCCTAAGGGAAGGTGATCCAGTGGTAAGGGTAATCGTCTGCATATAAGTGACCAGTAGTCAATCCAGTGAATTGTATTATCTTCCATAGCAAACGATCTTGAATAAATTTTCACTACCATGCTCAAATGTGAGACTCAATTCATTATTATTTGGTGGATAACATCGTGCATTTGATGCAATATTTTATTAGATGGATATCACTGTACGTTTGATAGAATATTTTATTTGGTAGAATCACTGCATAAAGTTTAAGACGGATGGATTGACCTCTTTCCCCCTGTTATGCCTTACAGAGCTATGAATTAAAAAAAAAACTGCAAAATATGCTTCCAGTGATGAGGGAAATCATCAAGAGTGTCAAACGGGTACATTAAACGTTTTAGGCCAACCAAGCAACAATGCGGCGTACCTCCCGATCAAGTATATAAAATAAATTATATGTATTATTAAAAAAAAAAAACTCATTAGTGTATTATAAAACTATGGATTAAACTACAAGCATGAAAATTCAATTTAAAATTCAGTTACCATATGCCTCTTTTTTTAATAATTTATTTTTATTTTTATCATAATTGTTCTATGAAAAAATATATATCTTCTTCTCACAATTTTTTTTGGTTTTTTATCTACCTATTTTATCTTAAAAGGTATATATTCTCTCCTCATTTTTTTTTTGGGTTTTTTTTCACTTATTTATTTCATATCTAGTGTAAGCTAGTCTAATCGTTTTTGCTCTTCAATTGATCTTTGAACTTATATAGGTCTTTTGGTGGTGATGATATCCAGGGTTAAACTCAACAAGATACTATTCTCTCTTTCTTTTAATATATTTTTTTGTTTGTGGAAAACATCCCAGAAGGGATACCACTTTCGGGTAAGATCCAAGGAGGTAAGGGTATCTCTTCTGCCAAAAACAATCAGGGCTTGCACCTGGCCTACCACCTTTGACACACTAAAGGAGTATGCCTGAAACAACAAAACATAAGAACACACAAACATAAACACAAATATACAATAAGCTAAAACAAAATAAAACATACTCTTTGAATGTGTCAACAAGATAATGCACAACCAAACACACACACAATAAGATATGAAAAAAAAACACTACACAAACCACACAAAACAAACACAAAAACAACACAAAACACAAACAAATAAAACACACACACATAAGAACAACATAAATAAATAAATAAATAAATAAAACAAACAAACAAACATAAACAACACCAAAACACGAAACATATAAAAAAACCACGAACACAGCATAACAAAACACTACCTTAACAAAAACAACAAAAAGATACAAATACACCACAAACAAAAACCACTGAACACGAAACATACAGATAAAACACAAAAACAACATAACAAAACAAAACGAAAACATAAACAACAAAATGATACAAATACACCACAAACAAAAACATGAAAAACAAATACAACAAAAACTAATCCAAAGGAGCTATTGACAAATCAAACAATATAAGGTAACACTGAAAATAAACCAAAGCTTAACAAATTACCAAAAATATCAGAAATTGCTTTGCAAATTAGTCAAAGCTTCCAACATTGCCATCAAGAGATGAGGAATAACACCCACCCTATAAACCCTTAGGATTATGGCATCCTCATCCTTTTATTTGTATTTTGCTTCATTCCAACTAAGACTGAAGGTTCGTTACTTAGAATCGCGTCACTACTATTGGAATTTGTATGGACTTTTTGAAGATCCATTTTGTTTGTAGTTTGAATCTGCCCTTTGGTTTTGCACTCGGGTTGGTTTTCTATATTGTACTTTTTTTTTTATAGTTTAAAGCTGGCTGAGATGGCTCTCCTTTACTGTTGTTTCTCAGCTTCAAGGCAAGCTCTTTTAGAGATTTCTCATCATGCAATCCTTCCTATTCCCTCTCTTCATAAAACTATGTTTCCATAATAACGGTTTTCATTTGACCATCCTCATCATCTGCTTGCTCATCCGTGGAGAGAATTTCAAAGGTATTAGGTGAAATTACTGTTTTCTCTTTTGTTGTTATTTTTTCTTTATGTTTTTTTTGGTTTAGGGATTTGAAACCCTGCCATGTCCCCATCCTCTTTCTCTTTGTTAGGGACCTTATGTGGACAATCCTTAGCTAGATGGTCATATTCATGACATATTCTACATCTAAATGAAACATTTTCATAATCTACTACTTGCTCCCATATTTTTTCCCCATATTGTAAAGTAATCTTCTTTGGAAGTGGTTTGTCAAAATCAATCAAAACATAAATCCTTACATAAATCATATGCTCTAAGTATTGGGTGCTATCAAAAATCATCATGAAAACTCCTAAAGAATTCCCAATTGTTGTGAATATCTTTGGATGCCAATATTTTATTGGAAGACCAAATAAACGGACCCAAACAGGGGCAGTTGATGGCATTTCTTCCTCAGCTTTGAACTTGGTGTGCCAGGGCTTCATGAAGAGCCCTTCCCTACCAAAAAACCATGGCTCCCTTGAAAAATGTCCTCCCTATCTTCTTCATTAGCAAAAAAATAAGAAAGTACCCATTAGGGTAAGTAAAAATTTAGAACTCACCTTTAGTGCTCTTGTTTTTGGCAATCCATTGCTTGAAGGTAGCAAGAGTCGGTCGAAATCCCATGAATCGACAAATTATTCCTCTCCTCTCCATCTCATCTATTCCTTCTTGGAGATCCGTTATTTCCAACTTCACTAATGGAGATCCATTAGTTGCTTTCATGCAATCCATATATGTTTTCCTTGAATTGACCTTTGGCATCCTCAATGGTTTCATTGACAATTGTTGATTGTGTTTCCCTCCTATTTGAGGTGGTTCTCCACGGATTGCTTCTTTAAAATTTATTTTTGGCTCAATGCATGCATCTCTGTTGGAACCCTAAATTTCCACTGTAAACCCTAATGGAGCTACGAATATCTTTGACGCAATTGCTTTCACCCTCAAAGGCCGTTCTACTAAACTTAGTTTCCCCAATGTTGTTTACTCCTTCCCTTGCCCATCCACACTCTGCCACACTCACATTCAAGCGATGACCACTATTGCTGTCGCTGATTTTAGCTTCATCTCCATTGCAAGAAACCCTAATTTTTTTTGCATCTGAACACCCTTGGAAGGAGTATTTGTTATTAGGTACTTTCCAACTCCATTTCTTCATACTCCAATTCTAGATCTTCGTCATCCTCCCTTTCTTTCTAATATATTGTCTAGCATAGTTTCTTTGAATTTTATTCTTAACAAATGTCTTTGTTTTTCTTATTAATTTCATATTCATCCAAGTTGATATTCTATCTGTTTATCCACTTTTTGTTTTGTTTTATCCATGCTTTCTTTGTTTTGTTCATATCTTCTTCTTGTAACTTTAGGCTATCTATTTGAATTCATTTGTTCTATTTTTTTTTAATATCTTAGAGGACAAACCATAACAATTGCCTCTATAGGGAAGGTACCCATTTTTGTAGAAGAATATCATATGGAACTAAATATTTTATTTTGAATTTGTTTGTAGTTAGACGTTTTCAAACCCTTTCTATTTACCTCTATTTTGAGTCTAATGTGGTGTTAACCCATACTTCACACCCATATAGCTTCAATGGTACCACTAATAGCCCAAATAAAATTCTTTGTCTTCCAAACCCATATTCAACCTCTTTGTTTTTATTTTGTAATGGAAAAAATGCTCTTCATCCTTAATGCTCTATTCATTCCACATGTTTCCCAATTGAGCTTATCACAAGATATTTGTACTTTGTTACTTCTTTTATAAGATCCCCTTAAAAGTAAAATTTAAATTTATTCTTTTTCTTTTTATTGAAGAAAATCATGATCTTGGTTTTACAAGTATTTACTTGCATGCCTACCTCCCTCGCAAAAGTGTTCAAAGCTCTTTAAATGCTCTCTCAAACCTGTTTTGACCTTGCTATCAAAATGAGGTCATTTGCATATAAAAGAAATCTCACAACATATATTTTCAAATGAACATTGTCCCCTACAATCAAATTTAGCCTTCTAATTTGTTAATATATAAACCAACTAAGAGAGGGGATAATGGGTATCCTTGTTTAAATTTTATCACTTCTTAAACATTCTAAAGGCTTGCTTACATTCTAATTTTAACTTGGACCTTCTCATAGATCTTATACATTGCTGCTTTATACTTTTCTGGTATACTTAAGTCTTTCATTCTACTTCGTAGTTTACTTCTAGCAATGTATGAGAATGTTTCTTGAAGTACATTAAACGACAATAATGTTTTGGTTTGGAGTCTACTTGTCCTTTTGCCCTCTTATTTTTTCTACCACTTGCTATTCTACTCTCAACCATGCTTCCAAACAACTTTGCAAAGAAGGGATTTACTATAATGGTTTAGTAATTTGAGGTATTGCCTATGTCTTTTCTTGAAGAGGGAGATTATTAGACTTTTATCCAATCCCTCATAAAGTTGTGCTAAATGATGTTGTTGAATATCCTCTTAATGTGTAGTGCTAAGTCCTCTACTTCTCATTTTAAGTATTATGCCTATAGTTCATCCATGTCACAATCCTTCCATGTTTCTTGCTTTTTAATGCTTTCCTTGACTTGCCTAAATAATTTTTTCTTGTGATAATTACGGTAGAGGGCTCTTCTTCTTGCTCTCATTCGTCCAACTATTTTACATATTCCAACCATTGAATTTCTATAATGTTATTTTTAGTTTATGTTCCTTTTAGAATCATTTTGGATTATTCTTCTTAAAATGATTTTTTCCTTTTTTTTTGCGTTTATCATATGTTCATACAAATCTTCTAGCTACTTTACATTCTTCATCATCCTATGTATTTGCCAAAAAGTTTTCATATTTCTTATTTATAGCCTTAGAATTATTGTAATGTTTTAATGTCTCTAGAATTATATTAGTTAGGTTATTGATTCTTTGCTTTCTTGTGTCCTATTCCTCCTTTTACAAAATGTATTTTACTACTTCCTTGAAAATTAAATAATTTTCTTAGGTTATAAGAATTCCAATAACCTAATAAAAAATTTCAAAATTCATAGCCAACAAATATAGTTTTAAAGGTTAATAGGAGATTGAATTTTTTATGTCTAAATCAACATAGTGGGTAGGTTTAAGTTGTGTCTTAAAAGAAGCTTGTAAATGCAAGTTGGAAATCTTCAAAACTTTATTTATTTGAATGTGGAAGAATTAGGTTTTTTCCAATTGGTTATATGTGACTGAAACAAGATCAAAATTATTACATCATGATCACATAGTGGTATTACAACGTTTTAGCAATTATGCATGTATCACTTGACAAGATTCAAACCTATGTCTCCTCCTTGAAAGTTGAGGATTATAATTGGTTGACCTAATAACATTTGTTAATGTAGAAGAACAATTTAAGATTAAATTTCATATTTAAAAATTATATCTAAAACAAATTAAGTATTTTAATTATGATTTTTAAACAAGTAATTTTTTGTTTATAGTTTTTAGAAAAATATATTTTTTAATAAATTATAATGCTTATTTTATTAAGGTAAGAGTATGTTTACATGTAATCATTATAAGTGAATAAAATTGAGTATATTTGATATCTTATTTGTGAATACATATAAATATCATTTATAATGTGATATACATTTTGTATAACTATTTATATATTTATTATCATTTTATAAGTCAACAAAATAATAGAAATTATTATTATTATCATTATTTTGTAATGCATAGCCATTCATGCTAAATGATATGACCACTTTTTTATTGGATTTACTTGAAGTATGCTAAAAAGATCGTACACCTATGCAATAAAATAAAGAACAAACTAGATAGCAAACTATGTAACCATAATGACAAGCAAGATATGAGAAAATGGTGCCCTTTTTATTAATATAAATTATGTCCTTCAAAAGAGGTTACAATGAAATACCGTGGAGGGATTTGCTACCATTTTGATACAAATATTTACAATAAGAAAAGTAATCCAAGGTGTATCTCGTAGAATCTTTCTTGCATCCTCATAAAATGATTTGGGAAGGGTTTCTTGTAACCTCCACAATATATGATAATGATGAGTGAATATTTTATACCATTTTCTCCATTGTAAAGACTTGTAATCTATACACAAGAAGATTTAAAGAGCATCAAAAGCATATAAAGAGCCTTTCAAGATAAAACCCATAATGATGATAAATAAAATGAGAAACAAAGTTGAAATACGACAAATAAATGCATGAAAATGAAATTAAGCTATGCTAAACAGGAACTGGATGCTGCTAGAATCTAATGATAGAAAGAAAACAAGAAAAGGATATCTGCTCGAGAGGTTGTATCTATGTAGGACGGTCTAGCTTGCTCACCGTCTTCGGGTGAGACGGTCATGACTGCAGGTCGTATTTGAGAGAGACGACCGCTAAGTAGTGAGCGATTTTCTTTTGGTCGATGTTAGGTGATATCGGATTTGATCCGTAGGTGAATTGATATTCTTGGTGCGCTCATGAGGAATGAATTAAGGGTGGACTCTACACTAAAGCAAGAGCGTTGGATGATGAAAAGAGTACAAATTCGATCTTCAACCTTTGAGATGGTCCATTGGCATGCTTGGAAGCTTCATGGTTGAATTTTGGTAGCACTTTGTTGCTTTGAGAATATGAACTCTTTGATTCTCCAATTCGACAACATTTTGATGCATAAAACTTGGATATCTTCAATGAAGGCTAGGCACCTTTAAATAGACTTTCCAATGGGATTCCAAATCTTGCTAGAGAAGCTACGAAGTGGTTGGGATCAAGAAATGTAACTACTTCTTGATAACCATCATGCAACTTGACTTCGTTGTATTGTTGCTCTTAGCTAGCACGCATGACTGTTTGAACCATAACAGGAAAAATTGCTTCTAGCATGGTCATCTCGGGGTGGGATGGTTGTGACTGCGGGTCGTCTCAAGGTGAGATGGTCACTACTACAAAGGGAAATTCCTCCCTGTTTGAGTGGTGAGAACCACTATTAAGCCCTAGGGCTACCCAAGGTGGGTCATATAGCCTTAAAAGGTGTCCATATAGATAGTCTCCTCAATATGACGCGTTTTAGGTGTCTAAAAATACCTCTTTTTATGATGCGTTGTGTGAAAGCACAATGCAAAGAAAAAATAGATAACCTAAAGTCAAATTGAGGGTTTATGGTATTCATTTATTTGATCAATATTATATACCCCAATCATGAAAATAGAATGCATATTTGAATCATTGCTTCTAACAAGTTGAAGAACTTGAGTAAGGTAAACCTTTCAGTCATCAGTAGACAAGGTCAAACCTACAACTTTTGTCTTGGGGGGATAGGCTTATATGACTTATAAACTTTAGATCTACAAAGTGTTTGTTTGGTTAACATTTTTTCTTGTTGTCTACCCCAAGCAAGGGCATGATTGTCTTTGGAAATGATTCTTTAACGAACGCAAAATTCATGATTAAGTGTTTGATTATTGACTTTGATTATGAATTATGTGATGTATGATTACCCCCTCAAGCGATGAGTCGATGAGGAGATGGAAAGTAATGAAATCAACGAGTCGCTTGACCAAGATGACTTATTTTGGATATTGTAGTATTTTAGCAATAGTGAAAGGAGGAACATCCCATCACAACTGTGATTTCAACCATTATTGGTAATTGTACATCTCTATCCCTTGGAACAGTCCAGTCACATGGCTTTCTTAGGGAATTGAGATGGTAGCAATTTGATTTGCTCTAGAGGTAAATCACTTTATACATAGATTACTTGAGGCTAAGTGAAAGAAGGGAATTTACATATCTATCCCATGTATGAGCTATTTTTGTTCATGTGAACTTATGGTAACCTACCCATCCAATAAGATTGAATGGATAATTAGTCGTTGCAATCTCCAGGTGTATAGGGTAAGTTACTATATACGAGGTTCACTCGAGAGTTTGTGATTTGATGGTTGTAAGTATGTTTTACTTTTTTAGAATATTTATAGTTTTGTTTAGACCATCTCATGGTAATACGGTTGCACCTTGCAAATTTTAGGGTTGTCTCATGGTAGGATGGTCGCACTGAATGCGGTCTTCTACCAAAGAGACAGTCACAAAAATTTTAAAATATAAAAGTAAATTTTTTAAAAAATTTGACATCATTTTCACTGTTGGCAATTAGAGAAAAGAAGAGGTGAGGAGGAGGAGACCAATTTTTGATGCGAAGCACTACCAGATTATCTACTCATTTCGAACATGGAACCACCCAAGGCTTCGATAAGTAGAGAAGCCAAAGCGAGGAAGGTAGACATCTTGGTCTCTCCTTTTTAATTTCATGATTTAAAAATGAACCTCACTAATTAATATGGAAAATGAACCACACTAAAATTTAAGGCAATGAACTTCATTTTATATGTAGGATGTAGTGTAGATTGTTGTGGTTTGCTTGTGCTTTGTTTTTTTTTGTTTGTTTTTTTGGCATTCATGTGCCCCTCTTCTGGGGCTGTCTCTCAGAGGGGTGGTCCCTCTTGTAGGGTTTGGGGGCCGTCTTGGGGTAGGATAGTGATGTTTGAACGATTTTTGACTGTTGTAGTGACCATCTCACCCCAAGACGACCGTGAGGAGAGACCGTCTCGACTTGACACAATAAAAAACGAGACTGTCTCGGACCAAGACAACCTAAATGAAAATGCATTATACCTTGTTTTTAATATTTTTTTATGTTTATTGATTGATTGGTTTTTTATTTTTATTGTTTGAATGTGTGCTTGGTATACTCAAATTTTGAGGGCTCATCATAGAGTTCCCATGGTTTTTGATATGATGCGAGGATGCCTATTGAGGGATTATTGGAAGTGGCTTAAAGCCATTGGCATTAAGTACTTGATGAGACTAAAGGTAGTGATGGTAAATTAGGCTTATCTAATTGCATTGGTAGATTATTGGGATAGCTGAACCAACACTTTCCACCTCTTGACTAGCGAGATGATAGTCACATTGGATGACGTGTACCAAATTCTCTGTGTTTTGATTGAGGGATGTCCTATCACTTCCACTCTCTTTGTTTAGTAAGACAGAGTGTTGCAGAGGGTATTTGGTGAGTATGCAAAGGTTTAAAGGCAACACATGGACAATGATGGAGTTCTCGTAGAGGTATGGTATACCAAACGAGTTTTTACCAGTAGATATGTAGTGTTGATGTCACTCATGTCTAACATCCTGCTACCTAACTCTTCATGTGTGAGGTTCCTATAGAACCTCCTCTATTTAGTACAATATTTTTTAGAGTGTAGTACTGCAGAGCCGGTGGTCATGGCATGGGGGATAACTCTATTGGCACATCTGTATGATGAGTTGTATGAGATTAGACATCAAGGTCGATGTAGGTTAGGGTGCAGATTCCTACTCCAAATTTGGGGTTAGGAACATATTCAGGTGGATAGGCCAAAGGGATTGCCTTAGTCAAAGTGAGCTATGATGGATGACCAAAAGATAGGATATGCGGCTTGATGGAGACGAGATCAGGAGGTGGATCGAAGCCATTCCCATGTAGGTAGACTTACTCATTACACAAGGTCTTTGGGAGATTAAGGGTAGAGCATATTATATGGTGACCCTATAGGGATTGTCCAACATGTATAGAGGTATCAGAGTAGTTGAGGTGCAAACGATGGCTGATTGTATGACATGGCACAAAGCAGAATTACTTTTAGTATTCTCACGTTACTCGATAGTTCGGGGTTCACCAGGGTGTATCTAAGGAGCTTGTAATTTACTACCATCAAGGGGAAGAGACTCAGCTAGAGTGACCTCAGGTTGTGCCAATGGGGGATGAGACAGATTCATCACTAGTAGATCCTAGTGTGGAGGATCAAGGTACTATAGTAGAGTATGACACATGGTGGGTCACTCGACTATGGCAGGGAGGTGAGCCTATGGGTAGGTTAGTTAGTGTTGTAGTAGAGGAGGGTACAATAGGGGATGCCTCAAGAGATGAGGCAAGCGATGGAGGATAATGGGTACATTGTCAAACAGATGGAGAGTGGGGCTAGTCTGTAGAGCGAGTGGAGTCGTAGGATGAGGGTAGGGATGATGAGGATACCCAAGATGAGGTTGCTCATTTTAGGGCACAAATGTAGGCTCTACAAGTATAGTTGGCCAAGCAGGATACTATAGTGGCAGTGCTTTAGAGCTAGCTAGCCAAGAGGAGGTAGTGGTGGAGAGGATTTTCTAAGTAGAGGGACCTGCTTAAGGCCCATGTGGACAAATCCCAAGTAGCTATTGATAGGGTGATAGTAGATCAGGATTCTCTATAGATACAAATTTTGAGAAGGATAGTAGAACGAGATGATATATAGGATCAACTGATTGTTAGGACAACAAAGCGAGACATTCTACAAGATTAGGTGGTGGCCTTTACCACAACCTAAGTATTTACAAGGACATGTAGCCTGACCACGGGTGATGTGGTGGCATTGTAGATACAAGTAGCTCAAAATTCCTTACTTCAATGGTCAGATCAAGCATACATTCCAAGTTTGGAGGATGAGGTGGAGCGGTGTGGAGGTATGATACCCACATGATCCTCATGAGGTGAATCACATCAAAGTCAATGCACTGAGTTGGGGCAGTCATCAATGAGGTAGTAGATACCCAGATTTAGAGATACTCCTTAAATATCAGAGGCTAGTGGTACTTCTTAACCTCATCAGAGTAGAGTTGAGTGTGGAGGTGAGAGCAATGGTGCAATGCCAATATGACCTATTTGTGTATGCTCTTCTTTTAAGAGTGTGAGGTCTGAGGACCCACTCTATTATAGCCTACGGGTATTTTTGTATCATGATGTACCATACTTATCTTATATATTTATATATGATACTTTGTTATTGTGGTCTCATCATGTGTTTATTGCATGTCTTTAATTTTATGTATGGATGCACTGATGGATGTAATGCCTAGATGATGGATGTGTACCTAGACATTGTAGTATAGATGTATGCCTAGATATGTGTACATATGGATGCAATATCTAATGTTTAAATAATTGTTTTAAATTTATTTATTTGATTATGAATGTGAATTCACATTGTTGTTATGACAAATCTAGTGTGTATGAGATGCATTAAGTTTTATATGGATGTTTTAATGTAAATTATGAATGTATGTTTTAATTGCTTAAAACATAATAAATGAATCTAAATGTGTTTGACAAACTAATGGTAGACACCATAGAATGTATAAAAATCATGAATTAAAATGTTAATCTTATCACAAAAGTTATACATTTCGATGTGGATATGTGAGATGAGATGTGTGTGGGATGTGAGGGTTTCCCAATGCTCTTTTGAAAACTAAAAGGTGTGCATAAAATAGTTAGTGGTCATCTAAATATCATTTTTGATATTCATCTAGTATCTATCCTATCTTATGAGGACCCCTTAATAAGCAAAATATCATAAGGAAAACTACAAATGATGATGAGCTAGGTAAGTTCTATGAGGGAATTTTAAGGTCTTCCATGGGACTCAAACATCCTAGTTGATTGATCAAAAGTTGTATACTGGATACAAAAGACTCTAAAAGCTATAATTCTATTATGAAGACCTACATATTCAATATCCCTATGTGTGCAAAGTGAATGTATTAGATGGTACATAAGACTACCTCATTACCAGGTGAGTTTCATGCAACCCATTGTTGTAATGAGAATAAATCTATGGTCATCTAATCTTGAGTTTGGACATATTTGTACTAGAGTACTAAGCAATACAAGTTGTCAAAAACTGGCTCATCTGTAAGTCGACATTGGTTTGTACAAAAGAAGGTCGCTAATATGATAGACATATTATCACACGTAAGTCTACTCCATTGTCAGGTGAGTTTCATTCAACCCATTATTGTAATGGAAATCGCCCCATGGTTTTTGAATACTAAATATTCTAGAGATTCAAGCTCTTTACTCCCTTATTTTCTTTTGATTGCTTGGGATAATTGCTCATTTATAGTTTTGGAGCAAGGGATTTTGATTAGTGGTGAAAACCACTATTTCTTTATTTTGTTTTGGGAACTTGCTCATTTTTTGGAAGAGTAAGGGAATTACTTGGGTAGGAAGGAGCTTGTCCTTTTATCAATTCTCAGCATACTAGGCCATACACATAATAGGATGAGCAGGGGAAACCTTTCGCTTAAGGTGGCAATGACTACATTGTAGTGTCATCTTTCCTTGTTCAAGTTTGGATTTTAAATGTGTGAATATTTTTGGGATTTTGAGATATAAAAGGTACTATCAAAGCAAGACCTTACCTTCTAAAAGCCAATATAGCTTTCTACAAAATCTAAAAAGAAAACTAGGGATGGTTGAATGATCGAAAACCCTAGTGAACACCCTATAACAACTTATTGGTTGTGTTGAAGAACACAATTACTCACAAAGGAGAATGTGGAAAATGTGTGCATAAAATAGTCAGTGGCTATCTAAATATTATTTTTGATATTCATCCGATATCTAACGTATCTTATGAGGAACCCTTAATAAGCAAAATCTCATAATGAAAATTGCAAGTGATGATGATGGATAAGGTTGATTCAAGACTCATGACTGGCATATAAACATGGTGTCATTTGTAAAAATTCAAACACAACTTATCCTAGTGCACGTGCAATGGATGAATATACCTGATGCAACTAATCAATAGATGCGATGAAATGCATAGTGACGTAATACACATATTTTTGTATTTTGATGTTTTGTATTGTTTTTGTGTTTTTATGATTTATGATTTTTTTTATGCATTATGGGTTATGTATGGAATATCCACAAATGGAGAATGTTAAGAGGTTTAGGTTCCTCAACACCCTCAAGAGAGGAAATATGGTAAGTCCCTAGCCTTATCTTTTGCATGATGATAAAAGGGCCTAACCAATTTACCACGAATTTATCTCACAAGTACAGTGGTAAGTTGGAGTTTTATTAATTTTATTTGAGCATAAGGTATCCATATTTGAAGTCCCTTAGATGGAATCTCATATTGTAAGATTGTTTAAGGTGATCCTAATAAATGCAAAGGTGCTCGAGAGCATTAACTCATCATTCATCAAGAAGGGTCAATTGGTCAAGGTGATTTTATCGCGCGATGTCATCATCAATGAACTCTTGCAATGATATGCACAATGATGAGATTTCCAACTCTAAGGGCATAATGGCCTCAATGCCATAGACTAGCAAAAATAGGGTTACCCCAGTGGGTGGTCAAATGCTAGTATGATAAGCCTATAATGCTAGAGGTAGTTGAAGATACCAATCTTTGTGGTTCTCCTTGATGGTTTTCTTAAGGATGGTAACTATAGTCTTATTGGACACCTCTACTTGTCCATTTGCCTGTGGATAGTAGGGTGTGGAAAAAATGTGCTAAATATTGTGCTTGGAAGTTAAAGAATGTACATATTTATTTTTGAATGGAGTCCCATTATCTGAGATAATATTGGATGGAATACTAAAATGACATGATATTATGGAGTATGAACTTCACAATGCGATATCTAGTCACAGTGGTAAGAGGGATAGCTTCCACCCACTTGGTGAAGTATTCTATGGCCGTTAAGATAAATGTGTGATGGCCCACAGATGGGGGTGAGATTTACCCAATTAAATCAAATCCCCACTAAGAAAAAGGCCATATTGATTAAATCGATTGTAAGTCTCGAGAAGGTAAGTACAAAAGATTAGCATGATGCTAATATTTGATGCACTTACTAATGTAAGCACAATAGTATTTCTCCATAGTGGGCCAATAATAACCCATTTGAAGGATGCACTTAGTGATGGCCATGCCATTGAAATGGCCATTGCAAGTATCATCATGAGCTTGTGATATTTCCCAAGCATATTCTTGGGGCTCTAGACAATGAAGGAGAAGACCATCGTATCTCTGATGATAAAGGATATATCATAACAAGACATATTTGATCGCTTTTTGTTTGAATGTTCATTTTGCAACATGCGACAATCTCGAAGGTATGCTACCGATTTTCATGAAATATTTTAGCTAAGTAAGACAATCTTGGTAAGCTTAGGTCTCGACTAAATGAAAAACTTGCTCTCATTGTGATTCATCACGCATGAATGTGTATTGGGAGATAACCTTAATATGAATGGTCATGCCATTATTATAAGGGACCTAAGGAATTAAATAACCCTAGGATGCTTGTTTTAGAAATATCTGAGAGAACCGATCTTGGTTTGGTTCAATTTGGATCATGTGGATAACTTATTCATAATTTGAAACTTCACACAAAATTGCTGATTGTGAAAGCATTTTGACATTGATGGTTGTGATATCGTCAGAAGGGTTCTATGGAATTAAAGTCCCCAAAGAGGCCATTGTATCTGCAAAATGATTAGATGATCGAGGGATTACCTCCATGTTGTACCATTCCAATTTGGCTAATAACTTACTCATAATATCTTTGTACAATTTCAATATCAAACATCAACATTGATAGGTTCCCTTGACTTTGTTGACTATGAGTAAGAAGTTTCCAAATATATTAAGCTTTTTTATTTTCATAGCGATAGCTGTTTGGAGACCCAAAAGGAGAGCCTCATATTCAACATTATTGTTGGTGCATAAGAAGTTGTTTTTAAATTATAGGGGCATAGAAGCTCCTTGAGATGTGAAAAACATGACTCATGCACCACTCCCTTGATTGCATTTAGAACCATCAAAGAACAAAGTCATGTCAATTTTATTTTTAGGTTCTTCAGGTTCTGGTGAGTTGGATAATGCAAAGATTGCATCATCAAGCAACTCGATAGTGAGAGACTTATCACCCTGGAGTGGAGCCTCTGCCAGCTGATCTGTAATAACTTAATCCTTCATATATTTTTGACTTATAAACTCGAGGTCAAATTCGATCAACAACATAATCTATTTTGTGGTATGAGTATTTTGATACGTGAAACTCATCATGTACCGTAAAGAATTCTCTTTGAAAATGACATACATCACGTGATTCAACATGTAATATTGAAGCTTCTTGGTTGTGAATACCACTACTAGGAAAAGCTTCTCAACGTATAACTTGTTCCTTATTTACCTCATTCTTTTGGGCCAACATGGTCCCTAAGGCAAAGTCGATGGCTAAAATATATAACAAGAATGGAACACCTAGTCGGGGTGGAGCTAAAACTAGCAGTGATGCCAAGTACTACTTTATTTTATTGAAGGTCTTTTGGCACTCCTCGTACTAATGGAATGGGACCCATTTTGTAGCAGTCGATTCATAGGTCAACATTTATCTAAAAGTTATTCTATGAAGCGTCGAATAGATGCTACTTTCCTTTGTAAGCTGCAAAGCTACTTAAAGTTGGTAGGAGAGAGCATTTCAAATATTTATTTGACCTTGGTAGGATCAACTTCAATCCCTCGCTTAGAGACTATGAAACCCAAAATTTTTCCAAATGTAACTCCAAAGACATGCTTTTTGGGATTAAGTATGAGATTAAGCTTAGTAAGGCGATCAAAGACCTTATTTAGAACATCAACATGCTTGTGAGGCAATAGATATTTGGATAGCAAATGATCTGTGTAATCCTTAAGGATTTTATGCATGTAGTCATGAAATATGTATGTCATGGTCCGCTAATATGTAGCACCAACATTTTAAAAGTCAAATGGCATTACCTTGTAGCAAAAAGTTCCCCAAGGAGTGGCAAAGTTTATCTTTTGTTAATCCTCGGGTTTGATCTGGATTTGATTATAGCCTGAAAAACCATCCATAAGGGATAACATTCATGACCTGTGGTTTCATCAACTAGCGCAACAATGTTTGGAAGAAAGAATTCATCCTTTGGAGTCATTTTATTAATATCTTGAAAGTCTGTACATATGTGAATACTCTCATAAGGTATTCCTATAGGTACTATGTTGGAAACCCATTCAGGATAATTGATAGGCTAGATGAATCCTACATCCAACAACTTTTGTAATTCATATTTCACCATCAAGGTTATTGTTGGATGCATTTTGTGGAGCTTTGACTTGACTGATTTTATGTTTGGATCAAGTGTAAGGTTGTGCGTGACCAATTTCGTTTTAAGAACCAACATATCTTTGTATAACCAAGCAAAAGCTTCTACTTTTTCTATCAATATAGATGTATAGATGGCTTGCTCTTCAAGAGAGATATTTTATCCTAAATTTATGTTCTTAGAAGCCTTAGGATCATTACTAATGTTAATAACAATAGTTATCTATTGACATATGATATCCCTCCTCAAGATGATGAGGCATAGGAATCAAGTGGATATCTTCAGCTGGGTTTGGAGAATCGATGTATCTAGTTCGACCTCAAATTGATAAACATCTTTGGATAACCCTTGATAGAAATGAAATGGTTGTAATATTTCCTCACAAGTGAAGAAATTTTCAAATGATGGTGGGGATGCAACATGATTAAAATCGATGGCCTCGTGGTTGAGGTACAAAGGTGTAGACACCAAAATCCAGCCACTTGTAAGTCATCTATACCTTCCTATCAGCCACGTGTCAGTCATCCACCTTCCCGCCATTATTTGGCCCAAATCCACACCTTCCCGCCATTATTTGGCCCAATTTCACCTTTTCCCGCCATTATTTGGCCCAATTTCACCTTTCCCGCCATTTTTCATTCCCAAATTTATTTAAATTAATATTTATATTTATATATATATATTTTAATATATTTTAATATATATATATAAAGATACTTTAAGTGATTTAATATGAGCCGTCCATCCTTCATTTAATCTCATCCGTCCATCCATCTTAATCCGTTTCACAACCTAGATTTATTCTCTACCCTTGGATCCACTTTAATCTTAGCCACACGTTCAAAGTGTCGTTAAAACCCTAAAGTGTGCCCTAAGAGTAGATTATAAATTGAGTCACCTTGATGGCTCAAACCCTATCTCTATCTATCTCTTTTACTATCTCTCTTTTGTTATCTATTGCTATCTATCTCTTCTTCAGCTAAACCTACCCATCCATCGCCGTCCCTTTTCGTCGCATCCATCGCCGCATCCGTTGCCAACTTCGTCGCCATCCCTTCTGCAACATTCTGCAGAATCCCCCATTCTTGTCACAAGTGCCCGCGGGCGTTTACCCGTAGCCACAGACGCAGACCGACGTCTGCAACCCCGATCCAGAAGCACGCGGGCGTTTAGCGATCGCACCAGGGTGCCTTCCGCAGCCGATTTGACAGTTACATCACTTCCAAGTGCCACCTGGTCTCACCGCGTTAACAAAAAAAAAGAGGTATAGATTCTAAAGCAAGTAATATTTTTATGTATTAATCCGCCGTTAGATTTTGCATTCTATTTATTTCATTTCTAGGGTTTTAGACTGTTTTTGAGGGCTCACACAGTGGAGCCCTCTTACTAGTTTCTAACTTTTTTTTGTAGTTTTAATGTGTGCAGGATTTTAATGGCAGATTTGATTGGATGATAGCAGCTGCTTAAGCTGGAGTGGTCCGAGCCAAAGGATACAACGAAGCCCACTCATTCTGTTGAGGTTAAGGATACATTCTTCGGAGACGCCACCATATTGTGCCAGCTAGGGTTTCGGAGAACCCTAGCACAAATTGTAATCTTGTATCATGGAAAGGGTTACAGGCCCTGTTGTACTCAAAAGGAGTTTCTAAACTCCATTGATTAATAAAAATCGTTTGTTTTGTACAACTGTGTTCTACATTACTTTATACACTTGAGGGCATTCTATGCATAGTTTGAATTTTATATGTACATATATACATGGCTTGTAACAAAAAAAAAAAAAAAAAAAAAAAACAAATAAAAAAAAAAAGAATTTGCATTTCATTGTTAGTTGCATACATCTCATTCAAAAACATTGCATTTCATGTGCATACATCTCATTGAAAACCATAACATTTCATTTTCAGCCATAGTTGCATATCATGTTAGAGACCATTCTATCTTTTGGATATAAAATTTGGTCAAGCAAAAGTCATGTTGCCTTAATCAGGGGCACCTTCATAAAATCCATCAAACCAAATTGTCATTCGTACACCCATTTTCCATTTGCACATATTTACATTGCCAAAATGTTTTCAGTCACTCAGCCATTCCTAGTGTTTTAAGAAAACTTTGAAATGCATGTCAAAGTTCTCTAGGGCCATATCACAAATTACACTAAATAAAATCTTGAGTATTGGGAAATGATTTCAAAAGCGGTCTTGAACCTATCACATTTTCACATCTTAAAAACATCTTGTGTCAAAGAGAGATAACACCATCCTTGGGTTGTGCCTTGAAGTGAAAAGGGTAATCCTCGTTTGTCCTATCATGCAAACATAGTCCATAAAACAGTGGTTCTTACCACTATCACAAGCAATCACAAAATATAAATATAAATAGAGTAGTAAGGATAGGGTAAAATTCTCATCATACTTCGGTTGAGAATCCGATTCCCCAAAGCTCTAAGGAAATGAACATTTTTCACACACCACTGATCCCAAATAAGTTGTAAGGATCGTACTACTTGTCCGATCAGATGGATAGGTAGTCATCCCCAAGGCTTACAAAGGTCAAAAACAACATGGACTATGGAGTTAACCTTCACCGGGGCTATAGACGCTTGACTGGCAGTGGAGTATACTCATTGCGTGGTGACATGTCTCTCCTCAAAAAGAGACCTCTGAATGCTCATACGGACAAACTAGCTTCGGGGTCTTCTCCATAACAGGGTTACCTAATTTATGCAAGATGAGGTTAATGAACACACTTGCACACACACAGGTTTTTGATTGCCTAGAGTCACTACCATGCTTCTGATTTGGTTAATGAACTCGCATGCACACACATTTGGTCCTAGTTGAATTAGGCAGTATTAGTAAGTTTGTTTGATACCACTAGCATGTTTGAGTCTTTGTAAAACAGTCTTCCTCCATATCTTCTTCCATATTCATGTCATTCCATACGTCATCCATTCACAAGCCACCAAGTTCGGTGCCCCTGATTAAACAATTATGATAACAGTTGGCTAAATCTAACTATCTAAAAATATGAGTGCTTCTTAGTGCATATTTCATTTACTTAGTCTTGCATTAATCATCCATAGATTTACATATCATTTACTTAGTCTTGCATTAATCATCCATAGATTTGTATGTTATATACTTAGTCTCGCATTAATCATCTATAAGTTTGCATTCCATTCCATCACATATGCATCAAAAACATTAAAACATATCAAAACATGCATCACAAAAACATAGGCATTCCAAAAAAAGAGTAAAACACCAAATAAATAAAAGCCATGTATATATATATATGTATAAAGGACAAACTGTACGAGGAATGCCAAAAGGCTACAATATACAATAGAGCACCAAGGCTCATAAAGAGTGCATCTAAGCACTAAGCTAACCATCAAAAGAGGACCCCTGAGACCTAGTAGGAGCCCTAGACCTAGTGGTGTGTCTAGACTCACTACGCCTAGAGACAGAAGAGGATGGAGGATCGGGCAACACAATGTGATGCCTAAACAATGTGTCCTCCGAGCCTCAATGTAACGAGTCCTCGACCTAAACCTAGCTATGTCTATCCCGTGTCGTCGCTCCCGCTCCGCTAGCTCTACCTGGAGTCTCGTCACCCTGTCATCCTGGGGCACCCTGGTCGCTCTATCCAAGTTCGCCTGTAGCTGGGCCATCCTCTCCTCCTGAGCAGCTAACAGGGCATCCCGCTCTGCTGCCTGTTGCTCCAGCCGAGCTATCCTCTCGTCCCGGGCAGCTAGCATAGCATCACGCTCTGCTATCTGTTGCTATAGCTATGCCACCTCGTCCTCATGCCCGCTAGGGGGTACTCCTATAGCCTCTCCTGTGGCCTCTCCTAGGCCCTCTCCGTCATCCTCCCCGTCATCTTCACTCTCCGGAGCCTACCGTGCCATCTTCCCCTTTTGCCTTCGACTGTCAGATCGAAGGCGGGGACCCTCCCTGTGCTTGGGAACCTCCGCGGTTCCCTCGCCCTCTCCAACCCCAGCCTCGGGCTCTCCGGCTCCACCAGCCACCAATGGTGGCTCCCACCTCGGCTCTGCGGCCATCCATGCTACATACTCAGCTGTCACCCCGATGTCGTCCACGTTGGGGATCTCCATGTCCTCATCGTCCTCTGCCGCCTCCCTCCATGGCTCGGCACACGACAAATCACCCTCTGATCTATGCCTTCGATAGCGCACTGGCTCATCGGGGACATCCTGCCTCAATCCGACCTGGCGGAGTACTCGAGACATCTGTATGTACTCCGCCTCACTATGGCCCCGCCCCACTACCCATCTGGCCTGTCGCACTCGTCTCAGGTGCTCTCCATCCCCGATCCACCTCACCTCCTGCCAGGGCCTCCAAATGACTTGGGCATCTGTCAAGTCTGCCCATAATCTCCTATACCATTGCCCCGATCTCACGGGGCGGCTAGGCTGTCTCTCCTCCGCCACTGGCCATCTCCTACCATAAGCTTGGCTCATGTCCTAGTGAGCCCATGGCAACCCCTCCGATCGAGCCACTCTGAAGTGCTCCCAGCCCCAGCACTGGAGAACCACACTGCAACCTAGGCCCTTTCGGCCCCGTCTCCGAACCTCATACAACTCCCGATACACCTGCGCCAATAAAGTAGGCGCCCAGGCATACACTACCCTATTAGTGAGCATCTCGCTCACTACACCCATCAGGTTCCATGGGAACCTGCACCCGATGCTGTTCGGGGCCACAATGTTGGTCAACACGAACATCATCAGAGCCTCCACCGCTACCAACTCCTTGGCCGTATACATGGCCAAGTATGGGATCCCCCCGCTCTCCGTCCGGATCTCCCTCCAGTCATCCCCAAACAACTTGGCCATCTCCGTGGCCCTATCTCATCCAACCTCCACCCGTGCCCCCTCCACGGGCACCTTGAGGATGCGGTATACATCCTCAAGCGTCACCGTCATCTCTCCATTCGGGAGCTGGAATGTCCCCCGATCTGGATCCCACCTCTCGACCAAAGCCAAGAGGTACCCCTCATCCGCCTGAACTACCTCCAACCGGGCTACCTCCGCTAGCCCCACTACATCCAATATCTCCCAGTATGCCTGGGACAACGACCTCCTCATCCCCGGAATGATAGGGGAGAACCGGTGTCGTGCCTCTAACACCCTAAGCTGCAAAACAACAAAACAAAAATTTGTTACAAATTTTTCCCAAAAAAAAAAAAAAAACACATAATAAGTACTTGCTTAAATGAACAAATACCTCAGTTGGCTGCACTGGCGCATCCGCTCCCATCTCCGCCATAGCACCCGTGTGCTTCACTCTCCCACACAACCTTTCACTCCACTCCCTCAGACGCACTTCTCTCAAGCTCGAACGCACAAATGAGCGAAATTCTCGCTAAAACTATTTAAATAGCTGGTTTTGGCACCCTAAAATGTAGTGGGGCATTTCATGGCGCATTTAGACATAGTGCTACGTTTGCAGAGTGCCTAAACACCGACGGGCGTCTCTGCCACCCCCAAATGCAGACCGGCGTTTGGTGTCAATATTGAATAAAGGAACAAAACTTGCAAAATTGAAGCTTACCTCCTTCAAATTTCATCAAATTCCAATTCATCCATTCTTCTTATCATAATAAAACATTTTGTGAAGGTTACAACAGTTTTGGACACAAATTTTGTCATTTCGCTCAAAAAGCGCATCATTCATCATTGTTTTACAAATTGGGTTAAAAATATTCAAAACCTTCACAAAAATTAACCACATTCATCAATTTTTCTGATCTATCGTCAATTTCATTCATTCTTCTTTCATCATGCATATTTTTGCCAAATCAAATTAAAGTAAACCTCGTATCTAGTGGTATATTCTATCACCTTGGCGATTGCAACGATTTGAATCCATGCAATTCGATAAGAGGATTAAACCACCATAAGGACACCTACCATTTATCATAATCAACTATTTCACTGTTTGAAAATTGGAAATCAATTTTGGATATTCTACTTTTCAAGTGACCTCATACCAATATTAATTTGCTCAACAGTTGTCATTGATGGCCTAGTTCATGGGGCCTTAAACATGGACAATCTTTAATATCATCATTATTTTGAGTCTTGCTAGAGATTGAGGCTACCTAGGTTGATTGGTTCCGACCCGAGGAATTATCCATACTGTCACTAGGAGCATCTCTGAGTTCTGGACTCTTTTTCATGCATCTTTCATCTCTGCATATCAATGGCGCCAACAAGGCAATTTCATTAACAGTATGGACTCACACACAGGAGTTGGGGCATCCGTTATCAATTTCTAATTTTCCTATAGTGGAATTCATCTTACATGATCATGGAACTTACAATTTGGCAAAAATCCCTTTATAACCGTTGGGGCAGAAAATGGTCCATCTTTCACATCACTCATATCGTCTTCAATCATATTCTTTTTTGGTTTGTACACCAACCCCTTTCCTATTGGGACATAAACAGATGGTTCATACACCAACCCCTTTTTTCACCGTTGGGGCAAAAACGGTTCATTTTCTTCCAAATTTCTTCCAATTGGCTTGTGAGAACCATTCTCGCTCGCCAATTGAGGGGTAAGTCGATAAAATTTTAAATATTCTTTTATTCTTTAGTCTTCAAAGTTGTGCTTTAGTCTTGAGAGAGAGTTGCGTCCGATCCAGCTTTTCAGGTGTCTTAAGTTTTTGTGTTGCATTGTGTCTTCACACAAAGCAGCTCAAAAAGGGGCATCTATAGACACCAAAATCCAGCCACTTGTAAGTCATCTATACCTTCCTGTTAGCCACGTGTCAGTCATCCACCTTCCCGCCATTATTTGGCCCAAATCCACACCTTCCCGCCATTATTTGGCCCAATTTCACCTTTTCCCGCCATTATTTGGCCCAATTTCACCTTTCCCGCCATTTTTCATTCCCAAATTTATTTAAATTAATATTTATATATATATTTTAATATTTTAAATATATATATAAAGATACTTTAAGTGATTTAATCTGAGCCGTCCATCCTTCATTTAATCTCATCCGTCCATCCATCTTAATCCGTTTCACAACCTAGATTTATTCTCTACCCTTGGATCCACTTTAATCTTAGCCACACGTTCAAAGTGTCGTTAAAACCCTAAAGTGTGCCCTAAGAGTAGATTATAAATTGAGTCACCTTGATGGCTCAAACCTGATCTCTTTTACTATCTCTCTTTTGTTATCTATCGCTATCTATCTCTTCTTTAACTAAACCTACCCATCCATCGCCGTCCCTTTTTGTCGCATCCATCGCCGCATCCGTCGCCAACTTCGCCGCCATCCCTTCTGCAGCATTCTGCAGAATCCCCCATTCTTGTCGCAAGTGCCCGCGGGTGTTTACCCGCAGCCACAGACGCAGACCGGCGTTTGCAACCCCGATCCAGAAGCACGCGGGTGTTCAGCGATCGCACCAGGGCGCCTTCCGCAGTCGATTTGACAGTTACATCACTTCCAGGTGCCGCCTGGTCTCGCCGCGTTAACAGAAAAAGAGGTATAGATTCTAAAGCAAGTAATATTTTTATGTATTAATCTGCCGTTAGATTCTGCATTCTATTTATTTCATTTCTAGGGTTTTAGACTATTTTTGAGGGCTCACACAGTGGAGCCCTCTTACTAGTTTCTAACTCTTTTTGTAGTTTTAATGTGTGCGGGATTTTAATGGCGGATTTGATTGGATGATAGCAGTTGCTTAAGGCTGGAGTGGTCCGAGCCAAAGGATACAACGAAGCCCACTCATTCCGTTGAGGTTAAGGATACATTCTTCGGAGACGCCACCATATTGTGCCAGCTAGGGTTTCGGAGAACCCTAGCACAAATTGTAATCTTGTATCACGAAAAGGGTTACAGGCCCTATTGTACTCAAAAGGAGTTTCTAAACTCCATTGATTAATAAAAATCGTTTGTTTTGTACAACTGTGTTCTGCATTACTTTTTATCGTGATTTCTTTATCTTTTGTTTGGCGTTGTATCTTTAATCTACAAAAGGTTTTGAGGGATCACTAGGATTGTGAAGTGGTACGATTAAATTGATGGAAACCATGTTGATGGATGAATAGTTTCTATTCACAAGTGGATAAGGACTATCACAGATGGGAGGTCCTAGATATATTGGAGGTAACTATGGTGGTAGTGGGATGAATGAGTGAGGCCTAGGAGGAGCTAGGATAATAGGATCTTCTTGAGGTATAAGGTCCCTCCAGGTGGGATATCATGGAGGAAATGCCCTATGGTTAAACTCATCTAGGTTTATGAGGTCAAATTCCATTCTCATTGTTCGTTCACCAAAGGTGACACTGATATAAATACGTCAGTTTAGTTTCATCCTCATATTTATTAGGTGCCCCAATGATTGGTTCAAGATGTTGTTGCATGTGGTGAGGGTCGAGGTAAGTGAGTTTCATCTCATCCTTGTATTTTTTTGATACCTCACTGACAAATTCAAGAGGCTATCAATCATGGCAAGGATCGAGGTATGCTAGTTTTGCCTCGTCCTCATGCTCGTCTGATGTCTCATCAAGAGAGTTAGAATATATGATAGAAACTAGCATGATGGGAAGATGATATCTCAAAAAATGAAGATAGCATGGATCAGTGTAATAATTCTCATCAATTTACTCCCCAAAGCCTAGGTTCAAGTGCTGAAAGAAATTTACGAGGAGCTTATCTCGCATACGTATGGAATACCCTAAGACAAACTTGTTAGTTGAAAGCTGGTATTATGGCTGATATGGTGTTTGAAGACCCTAATCATATTGGTATAATACATTATCATGCCAATGACAATGGTAAAAGTATCGCAAGGTGAACTCCAGGTTTGACATATACCTAAGGTTTCCTAAGAAAGGTTCATCATCGTGTCTTACCGTAGGAAACTGATTTGTAGAGTCATTGAATCCCCCATAAATGAAGTTTATTTAATTCAAGGGGACCACCAAGGCTGCAATGGTACCAATGGGTAAATATGGCACATGAGGTCTACCCATGTCTAGAATGGACTCAATGAGTGGCATGCATGTGACATTTTGTACCAAGTACTCTGGGAGACTAGGGTTAGACAAGTGGACCATGACTTGCGATGAAGGTAATGGGGAGGATGGAGGTGAAGGAAGTGTGGTGTGAGGTGGTTCATATATTGTAGTAGATGAATTTTCTTCCTCCAGGGGAATTGGATTCTTTGTTGTGGAGACAATGGGGATGAACAACTGGATTTCCTTTATTGGCACCTTCAACTCCTCGTTTGAAGGACTCGATGATGAAGAAGGGATGTCAAACAAGGCTAGTGATGAGGGTTGAGATGGAGGTGACAATGTGGATGGATCGATGTATGGGGATGATGGTTTTGATAAGAGTTTTGGACATTTAATAGGGCCATTAGGTTGAATGTCCAAATATGTGGAAGGTAAGACTAATTATTATAGAATACTAACCAGATTAATGTATTTTAAAGGTTCAAAGTTTGAAGGGACTACATGAACTTGTCACTCATGGACATATTTGATGTACTGGTGCTGTATATATGGGATGCACTTCATGTTTCTAATCCAAGGTCATCCAAGAAATATGTTGTATTGCATCGCACCTTCTATAATGTGGCACAATACTAGAATCATCTTTAGTCCAACATAGATAGAAAGGACTATTGTGCCAATTATGGAGCAAAGAGCACCATTAAATGCTCATAAAGTGAAGGTGGATGCCATAATATGTGATGATGGAAGACTGAGATGGTTTAGTGCAGCTGTGGTGATGATGTTTATGGAATAACCCATGTCAATCAACACCCCCTTATAAGGAATCCTATTTATGCACACAATGATGTGCAATGGAGGATCAAGTATGTTGGTAGGTACTAGTTTGATCTCATTATCCTAGAAGATTATAATGGGATCCTTACATGTTTGAACATGCCCCACAAAATTGGTAAAAGCATTAGGATCTTTGGGCTATAATTCAATTTATCTCAAAATCTCCATAAGAGCTTCTCTATGTCTTAGTGATTGCTGTATTAATTTGTATATGGACATTTTAATCGATTCGTATGTAGTCTCTGAGTAAGCCTACTTCTGATTGTCACCACCGATTGAGGTGGTGGATCTTGAATATGATTTTGATATGGAAAGGGCTGTGATGTAGAAGGAATGCTAACGAGAGCTGTAGGTGGTGCAACTTGATAATATATTTGGTTCCTTGTCACAATGTTAATCATTCCAACGAAACCTTGATTGGGTGGGGTCGTATGGAATTTACTTACCTATCTTATTTAATCCTCCTTAACCTCATGAATAGTCAAGGAGTCTTTGAAGATACCTATTTGTTGGTTATCGAGGGCAAGAGGATTATCAATTTGTAATTGATATTTATCTAACATGTCTTATACTATGTTTTTTAATGCATAACAAGACTAGATATCATGGCCCTTCTATCGATGATATATGCAGTATAGTTTCTCTTTATGCCCCTTAGAATTTGGGTGATTTGGATCTAGGGGATGTATATCTGGCAAGGTGATAGCCTTTACTTCACACAATTGATTAAAGAGCATCACCAAAGACTCAGGAAATGGTGTATAAGTGTGAGGCAAGTGACGTTGTTGATTTTGTGCCTAAGTTCACTATTGTTGGTTGTTGTATTGCACGGGAGGAGGTTGAGCCCGGTAATTAGCTTGTTGTGGCACTACTTGCTTTTTAGACCTAGAAATGCATAGGACAACTTGGTTGACTGAAGTTGGTCTTTGATACATTTGGTTACCTCTAGGATTTTTGTTCCACTCCTTTAAAAATTTTAATGTCCCCCTCTTAGACCTTGATGTCTTCTATAACTTTGGCTTGTACCAAAGCCTCCTCAAATGTTTGATAGTATTGTAGTTGTAAGAGCAGGAAAATCTACTTCAAATAACTTATTGTGAACATTCGAGTTAATTCTGATATAGGTAGAGTGAAAGGCAATTTGAACATCACTTTTATCCACCTATTGCCATAGTCTATGACTGGCTCATCATCAAATTATCTAAGTTAAACAAGTCAATCAGGTTGGATTTCATCTTAAAGCTGAATGAAAAATATTCCAGGAAGGTGTTTGCGAGCTGCTCAAAACTATAGATGCTATGCCTTGGCAAATAGTTGTACCACTCTAAGGCTGGACCAGATTGTGTTATCAAGAAATTTCTTAGCAACAAGGTATCATCATATTGAAGCTGAAAACAAAGGTTCATAAATCTAGTCGTATGTTCTTGTGCGTCCTCATCCCCTTTGAATTTATTCAATCTTAGCATTTTGGAATGCTCAAGATATGGAGGACATGGTAATGAAGGATGGAGTGGTTGGTTGCACAATTGATGCAACGTGGGATTTTGACAGCCCGTACTTTGTTTTTCCAACAATTTTATGCACTCTGTCAGCACCTTGTAGGCTTGATATGAGATTATATCGTTTTCTTGTATTGGTGCTCCCATAGGGGGAGGTAGAAGGTTTCTATTAAGATGATATGTTTGAACATAATCATCATCTATGACCTCACAGAGTGTCTCATGATACCTTTGGTTTTGATATTCTAGCTCTAGGTCTTCATAGACCTCGTATTCGAGTTGATTATTTTGATACTATTGATACTAAAGAGTTTGTGTGGGAACACGAGGAGGGTGATTAGGGCTAGGAGGTAGATCCTATTGTTACACAATGTACCTTTTGTAGGTTTCCTACATATAAGTGCTAGGTGTGGGAACTTTATCATGTAGTTTTTTTTGTAATATTTCTTGGTGCAAATGTTGCTAATGCAACCGTTGTTGATGCACCCTATGTTGTTCTAATTTGGCACAATATAGGTATTCTTGATTATTTTGAAACCTATCCAACCATAGTTGGTTTGTGTTTGGCCTAGGTAGCAGATCAACCATGTGAGACCTATGAGTCCTTGCATCAATGTGAAGGGACTTCACTTATGCCATGGGTCCAATAGAGTTGGCTACCCATTTTCCATGATCGAGGGAAGTTACGTTAACTTGGTGTTCAGGTTTAAAGGTTAAGTATTAATACTGAGATGACATAGAGACACAACGTGATTGCATGGAGCAATCTCCATGGTGAAAAGCAAGGCGGATTGGGTCTTCCTCTTCCTCATATTCAAGATAAAGGTGAGTGGATAAGGCTATGTTCCTATCTTGACAATGAGGGTCATATCTATCTAGGTGAGTGAATTTCTATCTCATCCATGATCGATCAAGTGGAGTGTCATGCTTATTCAAGCCATGTGCTAGTATATAATCTCACTCATACTCAACATGGTATATGGTTCAGGTTAGGATGCGAATTCGCGACACTACCCTATTGGGCCCCTTGATAGGTAGGTTATGTCTAGTAGTGGTACGAGAATGACTTTGACCAAGAAGTTCATCTTCTCAATCACATTGAGGGTCTAAATATACCTATTTAATTGGGATATATTGAAGGTTTGATTCCCTATAGGTGGTTTTTTTTTGAGAAATAAAATACTTCTAGTTTATTCTATTGAAGGGATCTTGCTTAAATAGCAAGTGTATATAATATGATCCCTTGGATCATAACAAAATAAGTTAATCTCAACAAAATAGTAAATATCCTAATATCCTAGTAAAAACTTAGGATATACTCTAACACCCCACCTTAAGTGGTACTAGGATATCTCTAACACCCCCCCTTAAATGGTACTAGGAGGTAGGAAAAAAACAACAAAACCATACAAGTGGTATATCCAAAAATATGAGTCCCAACAACAAGGCCTTTTAAGGTACTCATGTACAATATATCCATAAAAAAATCTCTATTGGAGAGATGATGAAAAACCACAAGGGAGAAAACCATCTGCCAGAAAAGAAGAAGAAGGAAGGAAGATGTGGAAGGAGGATGGAGAGGAAGATGTCCTCTTCAAAACCCCTAGGAAAACTTCTATCAAGAATCCTGCAAAGGATCCATGATATTTCTAAAAAAATAGAGAATCTTTATCACTGAACTGAATGTCTCCCACTCCAAGACTAGTGCTTGTGACAATGAACAAGGTTGTGAACCATGAAAAAGTCACTAAAGAAAACCCCTTGAAACCAAAGTGTCTCACAAAAGGAGAGTGTGAATATAGTGTGGAAAAAGAAGCACCACAATGGCAAGGGTAGTCCAAAATTGACCCCACAAGCACATTTAGTGGTGTCCACCTATACGAACACAATGGGCTGATAACAAGGTCCAAACTGTGTGGACAAACAACTAAAACAAGGGAATAAAAAATGAAAGGGCACCAATGTAGCTCTTGAACGTGTCCTTATGGTGATCTTCTCATCCTACCGAAATGCATGGGTAACCAGCCGCTGCATCCACCAAGTGCTATAGAGAAGGTGACTAGATACTAGGATCACATACAAATGCCTTGGGAGTGTCGGGTTCAACCGAGAGTGCACTCCATGATACAACAATATTCGAGCCTCAAAAAATACATATGAACTGCCTCAAAATGGAAATTGGACACCACCAATGTGTCTAGATCAGAAAAAACTTTTTGATGACTATAAATACCCTATTATCAGGTGTCAATGTGGCCTTTATATGCAAGAAAAACAACAATCTTCTCAACAAGAATCTAAAATATTCCTGGCATCGAAGAATATTCCTGGTATCACACTCTGACAGTATTGCTCTATGGTGGAATACAAGCATAATCTCAATTCCCTCACGGGGAATATTTTTGAAAATTTGCCTTTGGGATTTACAATGTTTTCAAAAGCATTACATGGCTAAAAAAACGTTCACGTGGGCTTTTTTCATAATATGAAAAGAAAAAAAATATGTTTTAAAATGGAGAATTTTGAAAATTCTCCCATTGTCATGTAGAATTTTGAAAATTCAAATCATAACATTTTTAAAAAAGGACTTTACATGCTTTTTAAAAAATTCCAATAGTCACCATGCTTTTTATGAATGCTTTTATGCCTCGTGTGCAAAAATTTCTAGCTAGTTTTCTTGAGCTTTATTGACTGCACTCAAAACTGGTGCTGGTGTACAGAAATCAACGCCATGTAGATAGAGAATAGCAAAATAGTAACAGAAAATTGCATGTTCATCTTCACCATATGCATACAATGACTACGAAAGTAGAGATGGAAGATGTTACAGAGGACAAACCTCAAAATTCATATGTAACGACCTTATATTGATGCAAATACCATCCCTGAGTAGATTATAGCCATTAGATTCATCCTTGAGGATCTGCACAAAAAATGACATTGTATGCCATCAAATTATTGATGGCAGATATACACTGTGACGATTGGGCTTACCACAATCAACATTGCATCCACATCAAACTCGAAAACTATAGTATACTAGGCCTTCAATTTGTAAAACTCGGACATCATTTGCAACAGTACGTAAAACAATATTTCCTCAACATTATCGCGTCCAGGGTGTAGATCTCCTCAACACCGCCATGTCCATCTAGAGTGCGAGGCTTGCAAACATAACTTATCAAAAATATCTTTAGTGAGGATATTTTATAGCATATCGAACACCCTCACAGGACAATTTTATTTCTCAAGGTAGACAGTGACCTCTAGCTCAACATAATAGCACAATTCTCACAAGATCGTGTAGAAGCATCAAACGTCCACATAAAGCCAACGAATCTCGCATCTCATATTGACTTTCCAGCAACTTAAAAGCCATGCATGCGATCGGGTACATGCCAGTTTTGATCAGCACACGATCCAACTAACGTCAAAAACAATAATTTAGAGATCCATTTCTCTTCTTTCCACTTCACAGGCCATTTACTACATGGATGAAGGAGAATCATAACATTACTCAGAATGTCCTCTTCGCTTGGTTATTTCATGTGATGACTACTTTCCTGTTGACACTAGCAATTCCTTCATTGCAATATCTATCCAAATGCTCTCGACGTGGCCAATACTATCCATTCAAATCTTAACACTGCCACTCCACTAAATATTACATCATAGATAGATGATGATCGATATTGAAAGACAGTAGTAGAATGTCTTTGTATGTTAAACAATCCCCACATCAGTAGAAAAATCATGGGAATTTTTCTACGACAAAAAAATTGTTTCTCCACCTTTGCCTCAGATCAAAAAATGCATCCAACATGTGTCAAGAAGAATATTTCCCATAACTAGGTGTTAACAAATGCGTGTTGGTTCGTGGGATTACCACATTCCATAGCCCTTCATAAGGTAGTCACAAGTCCTTACACTAGAATTTACCACGAGTAGTTAAGGCCCAAATAAAAGCTTTTTTACACCATGTGGAGACATTAAACCACTATGAGATGTCATGCATCAACCTCATAAAAAAAACATGTCATGTCGTTCAAGCCAACAATAATGGATGCCATCGGATATCACCAGAAGCAACAAGATCACGGTATGGATTTGCTATAGTCACCAAAAAATTCCTGAGGAGCGGTAGACGAATTCAACAGCATCGAGCTGTGACATCAGAAAATTGCAAGCAATAAAAAAAAATGTTTAGTGCATCATCTGCAATCCGCCTGAAATATACGCAAAAAATTATTAACAAATATGGTACGACTGTTAGAGTTAAAGTGCACTATGCCTTCACCTTGACACTTGTCAGTTTCTCTTGACAAGTGTCATGTGTTTCATATAGGCCTTCTGCCTATATATGTAACTCATTTTTATCAATAAAATAATCCCCTTCAGTTTCAGTCCTAACATTTGGCAACAAACCCAGAAGTAGCTGACCCTGAGGCATCCATGATGACCCTGAGGCACTTAGATGGCTGACCTAGTGGCAACAGACCCGTGGAAGTGGCTGACCCTAAGGCAACAGACCAAGATGTATATATAGTGAATCTAGCATTATTCATAGTTGGAGAGCAAAGCACAAAGAGCACAAGCCTAGACCAAAAAAAGAGGATGATAGGTTACTTTTTTAGAGAAGTCAACATTAAGGGGGAATGTTACCTAATGTTGACTTGTTTTGTTTCTTCTTTAGTTAGGATAGTGCACTTTAAGGAGGAATGTTAGAGTTAAAGTGCACTATGCCTTCACCTTGACACTTGTCAGTTTCTCTTGACAAGTGTCATGTGTTTCATATAGGCCTTCTGCCTATATATGTAACTCATTTTTATTAATAAAATAATCCCATTTAGTTTTAGTCCTAACAACGACAACAAAATACTTCCCACTGAAGGTCATCTCTATGATCCAAAAATAGCCCATAATTTACAACAAAGAAATTTTGAAGTCGATCTAATTACACCCAGTCTATTGTCGTAGTTTGATTCCCTCTATTTTCGATGCATTCTTCGCTGCCATAAATTTTGTATACTCCAATCCCATTTGGATTCCAGGTGGTCGTCATCTAAACTGAAGATGAACTCTATCTTTGCAAAAAAACATCCTTGATTGTGATCTCCATAATATCTCAACATTAGCATATTTCTAGGGTCTTTATTAACTTGTCTAGGAGCAAAAGAAATGTGTCAATCCTCCATCGCGATGCACATATCTCGCTCATCAGGACCTCGTATCAGGTCTACCGCATGGTTCGAGCACAGGTTCTCGATCAATAGTGTAGAAAATGAGCTCGCCAAAATCACCAACAAGTAGAGCTTGGTAGTGTTGTTCGTTAAGATCACTAGGAATATCCCCATGCACAACACTCACACAACCTCATTGTTCACGCTAGAAACAACAGTAAGCTAGCATAAGAACAAAAAATTAAAAAAATGAAGCATAAAAGTGGAAGGGGAGGCCCCACACACATCATCTCCAGACAACCAAATTGATTTTATTATTTTTTTTTAACCATATGATTTTTGATCCATAAAAAAAAATATGGAGAGCATACTCCATTGGTATTTATAAAAAAAGAGGGGGGATTTCCATGAGAGAAATCTGCCAATGATGGAAATCCCCTCTTAGGTTCACAGGGCAGGGAAAACCTACTCTGATACCATGTTGGAGAAATAAAACACTTCTTGTTTATTCTATTGAAGGGACCTTGCTTAAATAGCAAGTGCATACAATATGATCCATTGGATCATAACAAACTAAGTTGATCTTAGCCACACAATAAATATCCTAATATCCTAGTAACAACTTAGGATATACTCTAACAATTTTAACAATGCGACGGATATCAGGATGTCATCTGGGAATGACCAAGTCCTTGGGACTAAACGGAGGTGTTCTAGACCTCCTTGTAATTTTTTTGCATCATCAACTTGTGACTAAGCTTGGTTGCATGTACTTACCATGATCTGTATTACGTAAACAATAAAGAAACAAACAAAGTATACAATGTGATTATCTCTTTTAATGTTTTCTTGTGAATCTCTATACCATTTTTTTACATTTTGATGTTGAAAAACCCCTATCTCCTATGAAACTAAGGGTAGATAAAATAGAAAATACTAGAAGGTAATTTGAGCACACCTCTTGATGGAGAATGTACCCAAATGGAAAATAGTTGTTTTCTATTGGTTGTTGGATCAAGGTAACGTAAGGAATTAAAATCACCCCACTAAGGAGGTCGCACTATTTGAGTCTTTCTATTAGCCCAAGTCTTTCTATTAGCCCAACAAAGATTTTGCTTCAACACTTGAGTATGTCTTGGAAAAAATGATAGTTGTGTTCCACTGATTATTTTACCACATGGTAAAAGGGCACTACCAATACTTCCTACTTTGTGTGCACCCAAGAGTAGGGGACCTTCTGGTGATGAAGTCCAAAATATCCACTTGATTTGGCCAACTAGGTGTCTAGGGTGCGAGCCAATGAATGGAGATGAAGCCCACCATCGCTGGTATCAATTAATGGTTGGGAATGAAATCCAACTTGTTGATTTTAAATTGAAACATGGTGTGTGAGTTTTTTTATTTTATGCAAAAGAAAGTAAAAGCAAGAAGCATTTCCATGATCTTTCACTAATGCATAAAATAATATTTCAAATTCAAATTTCTAAGTAATAAACATTTAACTTTCAGAAACCTATCAGATGTAGAACCCTACATGACTAGTCTTCAGATAGGAAACAAGCATTCGGACCATAGAAAAATAGAAACAGAGGCCATATCTACAGAGGACAATCTATAGAAGAGGCCATTTGATATAGAGATGGTCAGAAATAGGGGTCGTTTGGGGTATGTACGATCATAGATAGAGGTCGTCTAACCTAGGGACGGTCACAAAAAGAATGTCTTAAAAATTAAAAAGCCTCTAAAATTCTTTCAATTTAGCATGAAAAATATAATATTTTGTGCTAAAAATAGGGAAAGAAAATTAGAGTGGCATACTATGAAAACCTACATTCAATGAAGGTGTTACTTTCTGGTATTTTTTCTCTGAGGCCGTCTCTGAGTGGGCTGGTAGCACCTATGGGCCATATTTGTAGGGAAAAGTTGCACCTGCTAGCTATATCTGTCAGGGAAAATGGTACAAAATAATTCAAAAATACCAAGAAAGACAATAATTAGCAATGAAATTGCAAAATATGGACAAAGTCCCATCGTGATCACCACTGAAGTATGCTAAGAAGATTGTACACCTATGCAATGAAATAAAGAACAAACTAGATAGCAAACTATGTAACTATAATGACAAAAGCAAGATATGAGATAATGGTGTCCTTTTTATTAATATCAATTATATCCTTCAAAAGAGGTTACAATGAGATCCCGTGGAGGGATTTGCTACCACTTTGATATACAAAGATTACAATAAGAAAAGTAATTCGAGGTGTATCTCACAGAATCTTTCTTTCATCCTCACAAACTGATTTAGGAAGGATTTCTTGTGACCTCTGCAACGTATGGTAATGATGAGTGAATATTTTATGCCATTTGCTCCATTGTAAAGACCTATAATCTACACACAAGAAGATCTAAAGAGCATCAAATGCATATGAAGAGCCTTTCAAGATAAGACCCATAATTATGATAAATAAAACAATAAAGAAAGCTGAAATATGATGAATAAATGCTGAAAATGAAATTAATCTACGCTAAACAATTTTTGAATGCTGCTAGAATCTAATTATATAAAGAAAATAGGGAAAGAATCTCTATCCGAGAGGTTGTCTCTATGTAGGACGGTCTAGCCTAATCACCATCTCTGGGTGAGACGGTCATGACTATGGATCATATTTCAAAGAAACAACCACTAAATAGTGAGCTATTTTCTCATGGTCGATGCTAGGTGACACCGGATTTGATTTGTGGGTGAATTAACATTCTTGGTGCGCTCATGAGGAATGGATTAATGGTGGAATCTACACTGAAGCAAGAGTTTTGGATGATGCAAAGAGTAAAAATTTGATCTTCAAACTTTGAGATGGTCCATTGGCATGCATTTTGGCAGTACTTCGTTGCTTTGAGAATAAAAACTCTTTTATTTTTCAGTTTGATAGCACTTCAATCCATAAAATTTGGATATCTTCAATGAAGGTTGGGTGCCTTTAAATAAACTTCCAATGGGAGTCCAAATCTTGCTAGAGAAGCCAAGAAGCGGTTGGGATCAAGAAACGTAACTACTTCTTGATAACCATCGCATAACTTGACTCTGTTGTATCGTTGCTTTGAGCTAACATGCATGACTATTTGAATTGTAGCAAGAAAACTTACTTCTAGCATAATCATCTCAAGGTGGTACGGTCATGAATGTGGACCATCTTGGAGTGGGATGATCACAATTGGGGGCCATCTCGGGGTGAGATGGTCACTGTTACAAAGATAAATTCCTCCCTATTTGAGTGGTGAGAACCACTGTTAAGCCCTAGGGCTGCCCAAGGTCGGTCATATGGCCTTAAAAGGTGTCCATATAGGTAGTCTCCTCAATATGATTTGTTTTAGGTGTCTACATTTACTAAATAATTTTGATAGTTAAATATGTATGTATATGTGTCTATACATAGTTTTAAAATGTCTTTATTAGTTCTTAGAGAAATAATGACAAATAAATCAAATTTAAATTATATTTATGTCATAAGGGGAAACAATTATCCTTTAAAAACTATGAAAAGACTAAGATATGGATAAATATGAAGATCTAAATCTTTTATATTTATAGATATGAAAACATAAGATCTTGAGGGGTATTTTTAATTTACCCTTCTTATAGAATTAAATTAAGAAACACAAGATTGATAATGTAAAGGAGGTGGTAAATTTAAATAATAGAAGATATCATTTGGAAACCTATATATGAATATAGGTTTTTTGAGTAAGTTTTAATTAAGTTGTCTCCTTGTAAGCACAAGTTATGTAAGTTTAATTTTAAACTTATGTTGGGGGAAATTTAAATATGCATATGCTATTTTTAAGTATAAAATATGTGGATATTGTGAAACATATGTTCATCTTACAAAATGAATATATATTTTTTACAATAAATTATATTCATTAACATAACATGATATTATGTATTACAAGCTGGTCATGCATGATTAAATATTAGGCTTATTAACTTGTTCGAGTCCTATGGGATAGGGTGGGCATGTCTCATACTCCAAACTTGAAGTGTTGGGTCAGGCATGTTACCTAAAAAGAACTTTATCTTTTTTATAATTAATATCATATATGAGATGAAATAAATGTTTTTAAAGTAATATTATAGAATTATTATAATTTTGTAAGGGTGGCATAAAGGCAAAGGTGAACTTTTAACTCAATACCAATCTAATAAGACTCATGTCCATATGATCTCCTCATATTATGTGACCTAAACATATTTCAACCATGATAATAGTATTAAGTTTTCTTATAATAATTTAAATGGATTTTGCATAAATATTTATTGCATAAATTGAGTTTTGAGTATTTTATTCCATGATGCAAAGATAAGTGATAGAGTTACACAACCTAAAAACAAATACCATTGAATCCATTGTTTAGGGTTACTTAGGAGGTTCATAATAACTAGAGTGGAATTTGACATAATTTTGTAGGAGCAGGTCAATAACAAGCTCAAAACCATTCAAATGAATTTAAATTATTCCTTTTAGTTGGTAATAATTGAGAATCCCACTCTTCAAATGGGTTCTAGTGTTCTTTTTTAGTTGACACTTGTAAAATCCCACTTTTCAATTGGAATTCATTTACTCCTTTTGGTTAGTAATTGTGGGGAATATTATTCTTAAATGGATTTAAGTTATTTATTTCATGGTTAGTAATCATAGAGAATCATACTCTTCAAATGGGTTTTATTTGTTTCTTATAGTTGAAAATCATAGAGAATAACACTCTTCAAATGAGTTTTAATTGTTCGTTATCATGGTGAACCATTAGTACATTATTATTTTGATGATCCATGTTGATGAAGCTTAGGATAGTGGTTTATAGGACCAATTTAGTTAATGGCATTGGGTAAGTTATAATTCAAAGTTGTACAATAGAGCAAAATATTAAGTGTTTCTTCAAACACCCACATATTAGAGGGAAAAAGAAAATAACTAGAGGGGATGATGATCAAAAAGTATGTAAATGAATAAAAAGCTTTATTTATAGATTATGTAAATACAAATATATTATATAATTCAAATACAAAGTACTTATGTGGAACATATGATAACTTTAAGAAATAAAAAGCTATTGGTTGTAAGTACTAGTAATGATATGCTAAGTCATACTCTAAGAAGAATCTAATAGAAAATAGAAAATATATCCAAAAGAAAGCCAACTATATTGGAATTTTGTTTATATACAATTATGTACATTATATGTACACAATTCCCATCCTAGAATGGTATAAAAATTATTTTAAGAGAATAGTTAGAAAATTGTTTGCATTCCTTCTTACCTAGTGCCAATTGGTAGGATGATTAGCATTCAAATATGTTAGTTGTTGAACAATTACCATTACTAGATACATGGAGTGATATTAGATAAGTGATGGCATCCAAAGTTGATACTTAATCTTACTTTGTGTTTGACCTTGACACTATAAACCTTATTGTCATGTTTCAATTGATATTGCCATTATTTAAAGTATCGAAACCATGCATAATGTTGTCACATCTTGAAATATAAAACTAAGTTTTTAAATGAGAATTCTGAGTGGGCATTAAGTTGTATATGATTATATTTCCATGAGATTCAATAATATCTCAACATTATTATTCATAAGTATTTGAGTGACCTATACTTTTTCTATACCAATTGTAACCACCTTGAAGGGGGATGGTCCCATTTGCATCAAATTATTGCCAAGGAAGTATATTTTTAAGGTGGTCAAGTGTATATCACTTTGTCCAAGTGATAAATTTATTCATGTTTATAATCTAGAAATAATTATATATTTCTTGATGGGTGAATTTGATGAGTTTCGATAAACTAATATGAAGAAATTGGTGTCAAGTAATCTAAGGTCTAAGTATATTGGATGTTGTACTATATTAGTTCTATAAAAAAAAGATATGGATTAAGAAGTTCCACATTCAAGATCAGATGCATTTCCAAATATGATAGTCTGTCAAGAATTAAGGTATTCTTACATACTATAGTAAGTATGGTGTAAGGACCAAAGCATAAAGGTTTGATCTTTTGGCATGGAAAATTTGTTAGATTTGGCAATACTTTGTAGAAACAAAAGGAACTAACATGTTACCTAGAAAAAGAACAACTCATAGACAAACACATGCACATATGGTCAATTTATAAAACCCCTCCATATATTATGTTACTTCCAACTCCTTTAGTCTAAGATTTTGGAGTCTTCTAAACAATCCAATATGGTAATCCATAGGTAAAAACTTAGATTTCAACTTAGGCACAACATTTTCCTAAGTTTAGATTTTATCTTTTCCCTTTCATTATCTCTTGGTTTGAACATGATCCCACCAAATCAAAGCATGTCCCTTCAGCATCATACAATCAAATTTGGTCTGCTTAAGATCTTCCATAGATTCAAAATTGAAGAATATCTCCATGTTTGTTATCTAGTTTATCAAATTTTTAGGATTTAAAATTCCATTAAAATTCGGAGATCCCTCTTTAGCTTATATTTTATATTTGAGATTGCTTCAGTTCTTCTCCTTTCTCTTCTTGTCAAGCTTTCACATGACTAGTGCCCTCCTCTTCACTATCACTAATCTCCTCAAGATGAACACTCCTCATTTGGGCAGTCTCAATCGAAACTAACTTGATGGTAATGTATTTCAACATTTTTGCTATATCTATGGGTCAGGATCTCATACCATACAATCTCTTTCTCATTGTGCCATCTTCCTCCAATATGTGTTGTACCCTACTTTAATACCAAATGATGTAGACAAGAGAAGGATATCATCCTATGGATGGACTTCTCAAGTAGCACAAGTTTCCAATCCAACCATGATCTCAAGATACATGGTAATCACATGTGCAATCAATAAGGTTCAAGATGATAAGTATTAAGTCTCCTATGAAACAGTAGAATTTATGATGACATTTTTTGTAGTCATTGTATGATAACTCTCTTGTACGACATTGTACAATTGTATTGTTGGTCTAAATTGTATGATAGGTTCTTTTATTGTACAATAGGATAAATTGTATGACATAATCATTTGTATGGTAGGTTTAGTTATATAGTAGAGTCAAAAGATACCCAGTATTTGAGACAAAAAATTCCTATTGGGTAAGGTGTCGACTTCCAAAGAATAGTGGGTTAACAAGATTATTTGTAACATGAGATGGTGCATCTCATATGACAATGCATATCTATAAGAGTATACACTTACTAATACACACTTTCTTTTAAAAAAAAAATATCTATAAGTTAATCACATATACAACACTTGGGCACTGGATGAAGATATCTTCTCAAATAATACTTTTTAATTTAGTTGAATGGCCATAAGTTTAGATAGGGCCACTCACTTGAATGACATCTATGTTTTCTCTATTGGGAAAACACTCAAACAACAACTTTTACTTGGATAATAGGTTAACTTGAATGGTGTTACTCTTCAAATTTAAATGACTTCCAAATTGCTTCCAAATAGCTTGACAACTTTAGTTTGAACAACTCTTATCTTCCTCTAGATAAGGATTGGAACCATGGATGGAAATGAGAATCAAACACCAAGGTTGTAGATCCACACAATACCTCCTCTGGATTGTAATAGAGCTATTTTCCATATACAATGCAGACAACAATCTATACCATGTATAGCAACCACATTAAGAGCTTAGAGATCCTATTGGTCAAACATACCCACATAGAAAGAATTAGAAATAAAATATGATTTTATTACTAGTGTCCCATGGGCTTACATAAAACACAAATATTCACTCTCTATACCATAATGGTTTCCTACGATATCTTATCCTCACTCTTGACTCATATACAATTGGTAAAAACCCAACTATGGATATCTCTCTCTGCATGTCCCTCCCAAGATTTTCTTTCCAATTGTTCAGACATGCATTCCCTAACCTTTCTTCTAGGCCATTATTTAGATCTTCCTCCTATTGTTCTTCTTCTTCCTTTTTTCTTCTTATGTCCTTGTGTTACTTCCTCTTCAAATCCTTGGTCATTTTCTCCTCAATTCCTTGGACATTTTCTCATTAACTCCTTGGTCATTTTCCTTGGCCATTCCATATTCTTCTTGTTTATGTGGTTATTAAAATTTCTACTAGCTATTTTTTTTCATTTATCCTGCCTGCCATATGCTTCTACATCACACTAATAGATAATTAGTTGAATGGAAAAACTATACCACTTGGAGGATAAATATAGAAGCTCTACTATGCAACAATGGTCTCCAAAAATATGTTAATGATGAGTTAGTTGATGTTACTTTTACCAAAAATAATACTATACATGGAAAAATAGGAAGCACATGGTGTGATTTATTTTATGTGAAGAAAATATATGAGAAACACCTTTATTATCATTTGATATTTAGAATTTTTTAGATACTTTTAAGAATTTGTGTCATCATGTTGACTTCTCTCATATCATTTGATTGGAATGTGTAAATCATTTAAAGAAATTACAATAAGACATCTACATTGCTAAAGGGGTGAGGAGAAGAACAAGAAGGACAAGTTTGCTTACCTTAATATGGTTTTCAATAATGTTTAATAATCATATGAGGTAATAGTTATTTTATTTGAGATGCTTTATATGTATTTCCCTAATGTAGACCCCAAAGGTGGAAGATGTGTTTGAGTACCTTCTTCACTAGTAAGATAGGAGGATGAGGTGAAGGAGTAACTCTTTATTTATTCAGACTCATGCAAAGGAAGTATCTTATAAATATTTTGAGAAATATAAAAGGAACAAAAATAGAGGGAGAATAAATCCAACAAGTGTCTATCATTATTGCAAGAAGAAAGAGCACAAAACAAAATATTGTGACAATGGGTAAAAAAGTTAAAAGATGAAGCACAAAAGAGGGTGATGATGCTTTTATTTTATTTGTAAGGTGAGGATGAGGGTGAGACCTCACTATATCACATTGTTATCCATCCAACTCTTTGGACCATCACAATTATGAAGGAATGAATTATAGATTCAAGGGCTACTTAGCATATGACAAAGAATCACCATCTTTTGATTGAATACAATGACTAATGTTATGGTGAACATATATCCATTAGTGATGGTTCTTATTTATAGGTGGTTGGTTGTGGAGAAGTGATTCTTGGTACCTAATCATTTTGGGATGTTTTTCATGTATTATGTTTGGGGTCTAATATTCTTTTTATTTACCATGTTATTCATACTAACAAAATAGAGTTTTAGCCTAACAATTGGGTGGTTAAAGACATTAATGATGATTTGAAGATAACTACCTTATGATATTGTAATGAGTTTAATCAAGTTTACAAGATTGGTAAGCCCACTTAATCTTCCTCTTTCTCCAAGGAGAATGACTTTGGTGACCTAATGGTTAAGGTAGGTGATATTAGCAGACTTTGGTATGATCACATTCACTATGGTCTTTGAGGTATATGAATCAAATTTAGTTGGTAGAGTATAAGTAATTTATGATGGATCTAATAATCTAGAATTGCTTACAGGGAAGCATATTGATGGTTTTTGGAATATTTGTCCTCTACCCATAGTACAAACATTGGTGATTGCATAACAAGTACATATATGTTGATGGCCACTTGGAGACTTTTGGTCAATATTATTCCTACAAGTTTCTCTCATATGAAAAGAATTGGCTACTTGGAGACTTATTTGTGTTGTTTGGATGGATTTTTTTATGTGATTTTCTCTATTGTTATCTCTTACAAATGGGATGTACTTTATATGGGTCTATAGAGTGTCCTTCCTGATGGAGAATTTTATAAGAAGATTTATATATGGTAGTCATTTGGTTTTGAACTTAATGGAAAAATTATTTGTTATTACATTATATGTTGATGATATTATCATCATGAGATACTCAACATCGTTGATAGATGAAGTCATGACTTCATATCAATGGGATGTCCAATCTAGTCCACGTGTATTCAACAGGTCATTCAATCGCTCTTATGACCAAGTTCATGCTTGAGGAGCTTTTTGATCTTTTTGTTCAAGCGTTAGATCATCTTGGGGTTGAAGATGAGGTGTTCTTTGTATGTATGTAGGAGTGTCCAATAGTGGCTATCATGACCAAAGTCATTCCTAAAGAGCATATTTTTTGAGTGTTGAACCATATTGGAGGAGAGTGCTCATTCAGAGGGGATGAATGGGAATGGCCTCTCTCTATGTCCCTCATTTAGCTCAAAGGGGGATGTTAAAATATGTGATATTAATCATCACTTTAGACTACAAGTAAATTTTTGTATTGTATTCAATTGTGTAACCCTATGGCCAATCATGCACCTTACAGAGATGGGTTTGATTTAATATTTTAACAATAATTCTTAAAGTCTATTCTTTAACCCTGACCCAAGGTCACTTATGATTCAGATATTTATACCCCTAGATACCATTAATTTTTTATCTGTGTGATATAAATTCTTTCCTCTAGTGAGATTATTTAGTGTCTAGGAAGACCCTCCACTATGTATTTATTTGTGATATATATTTTATTTGTTAGGTAATGTCTTGATTCCATTCATTTTTAAAAAGTATTGTGAAATATTATGACATTTCCAAGATAGCATATACCTATAGTTGATAAGTCAAATTATGGATAGTCTAAAACAAACAAAAGATATTGATGAGGGTGAAAGAGTTGGTGGGAATGGAAAAAGGAGAGGAAGACCCTCAAATTTGGAACAAAGGGAAAAGGAAACATAAAATATTTTTTTGTTGAAAAGTGGCTTGTATTTCTAAAAGGAATAATAGTTAAATTAATCATAAAAGGTAGGTGCTATGGAAGCACACCCTGAAATGTTAATCTAAGAGTCCACCCAAAACCTTGTGTAGGGACCTAGGGTTTACATAGGAGAACTTGGGCTTAAACTAAAATAGAAAAATTAAAAGCCTAACAACAATGATCCACTGGCCAAAACAACTAACAAACTATAGATTTAGTTCCTACACACACAAGAAAATTGGACCTGAAATCTAATGACGATTCATCCGTCGCCTATGGAAATTTATCCCTAGAAAAATTCCAATAAGAGGAATTTTTAGCAAAATAAATTTCTCGTTGTCATGTGACAGAGCCTCCAATACCCTAAAGTTGTTATAACTGGGGTTCCCCAACGAAGTCTTAGAGATATGGGGTCACTTCTCTACAATAATAATCCCATCTATTTTTGCCTACTTGGGACTATAGGAACGTTAAGATATCTTAGAAGGGGAAGGAGGCAGAGAGCTTACCTTGGTGGCTGGATTTATATCCATATGAGCAGTTGTTGACTTACGATATTGATGAGGCGATGGAGTCTTGGTGACCATAATTTCTATTATTGGTGGTCCTGCACTAGGTTGCTTTATCACCTCTTTTAAAGGAGCCTCGATGAACCACCTTTCTATTGTTGGTGGTCCTATATCGGGTTGTTCTGATGTCTTTTCCAAAGGCTATAGTGTTGAAAAACCAACCTCATTTATTATTGGTTTGGAGTGTTGAAATTTAGTTGTAGAAGCATGTGTGCTTTTGTTCCCTCCCACCATGGTCCAACCCTCCTCTTTAAGTTGAAGAGAAGACATGACAAGCAACATAGAGGTTGACTTTGGCTTATTATAAGAAATAAACATATAATCCTTAACCTTGTGGTTCATTACTTAACATATGAAGCCGGGATTCAATAGGTTAATATACACCACCTATTGCAAAATAGCAGTGTCCCCACTTGTATCTTAATAACCTCTAGTAGGTTCTTAAATAGATCAACTTCATCATCGATTTTTTTTTTGTGGGCATGTCAACTTCAACCATTAATACATGCCCTAAAACTATCACCGTGTGGTTCAGAAAGAGCCAAAGGGAGAGGGTAAGACTAGAGGACTCAACCCAAAGACCTTGGAGATTATTTCATCAAAAAATAAATATCTTGAGTCCATTGAAAGAAGACCACCAAGGATATTCTCATGAACCAGGGCTTGTGCTCATAAAATAATTTTACATAAGTAGAATCTACAAACCAAATGAGAAAAAATCCTTTGTTAGGTTCTGAATCAACTCGATATTGACTCCATGAGGAACCCAAGTCAAGCTAACCCAAGACCACAACATCGCTTCAATGGGAATATGTCCCACAAAATACCCAACCAAGTTAACATATTCTAGTCATTGATAGACATTAACAAACTCAAGCAGAGGCAAACTGAACTTACCTCAAAGTTTTCCATTGAAAGAAATTTCCTAGGACACTCCACGCCCCCCAACCCAAGCAACCCAATGAATAATGTTGGTGCCACAAGGGAGAAGTCAAAGTCAAATGAAAGAATATTAATTTAAAAAACTAAAAATACCACAAGTGTTAACAAGTAGGGCTGACCCCACAAATAAGAGTAAATTTTATAACATTTGGATGATATCTTACAATATTAAAGGTATGAATAAGCCCCTTCCCGACAATAAAAAAATAAAAAAATAAATAAATAAAGAAGTGTTATAGTGTTGAATTTGTTTTAATACAAAAAATAAAAATAAGTAACGTGGAATGTAAAAATGCATTTATAAAAATTTAAAAGATAGAATATTGTTGTTATAAAAACTTTAAAAAGTATTACAATGGTATGTGATGCTAGCATTACTTGTATAATTTTTTTTAAACATAAAAACATATAAAAAATAGAATAATAAACCTATATGATTCAAATACAATCAATGTTGGAGAACCTTTAATTTATTTATCTCATATATAAAAATGATTCAAATTCTTTAAGAATACTTCAACATACTTAAACTCAATTCTATCTCTCCTTCTAAACATGTAGGTGGTATTCCTAGATGTATAAACTAACAATTTTTTTTTGAAGTTGATCCTTTAGAATACCATTTATTTGTACTATTTAATATACATAAACGAATTGAACAACCTCATACAATAAAACAATAAACATTTTAAAAGTAATAAAAATATTTTTATAAAAATAAAAATAATATAATAATGTTTAGCTGAAAATGACCTAATACAAAGCTATACATATCCTATTAAGAGACAAATCTATACATATACTATTAACGGAAGTATATATTCTTTTTTTTTTTGTGGAAAACATCTCAGAAGGATGCCACTTTCGAGTAAGACCCAAGGAGGCAGGGGTATCTATTTCACCAAAATCGCCTAGGGCTCTTATTTGGCCTACCACCTTTGACATACTCAAGGAGAAAAAAAAACACACAATAAGATTAAAAATAATAATAAAATAAATAAAAATAAAAATAAAAAAATAATATAAAAAAATATGCTCCTTGAGTGTGTCAAAAAGATAAAGCACATCCAAACACACACAATAAGATAAAAAACACAACACGAACCCCATAGAAAAAATACAAGAACAACATAACAAAACACAAACACGACAAAAACAACAGAACACTACAAAGACATAACCAACAAAAACAACAAAAACCTAAAAAAAAACAACCAACAATAGAAAATAAACAAAAACAAAAAACATAGAAAACATTCACACACAAAAACACAAATTAACATAAACATAAAGAAACACAAGAACAAGAACAACAAAAACACAAGAACAATAAGAAAAAACACAATACAACAAAAATCAACACACAAAACACAAAAACAAAAGAAAACGGAAAATACACACCTCAAAAAACTAAACAAAAAAACAAAAAAGAAAAAAGAAAGAAATTGAACATAATACTGACCTTTCTAGACCAAAATACTTTTAAGGCAAGAATTAACAAAGGAAACAAAAGAAAGAATAGTTTGAGCTAGGGAACTAAAATACCCTGATTGAACCAAAGAGAAGCAAAAATAAAGAAAGAAGAAACTAGGCACCTCTAGAACTAGATCCATCCAAAGAAATGATAGAAATAAGAGCTTCGCTTATTTGTGAAGCCCACCATCTAGGAGGGTTGCCATAGCAAGTAATATCACCTTTTTCCAAAGCCCAATTAGCTAAAGCATCAACACCACATGATTGTAATCAAATTTCAAAAATCCCATCTAGATTAATTCAATCTTCTCAATTATTCTTTTTATTCTCCAATCAACCTTATGATTCTTTGAAGGAGTCTTCAAAAGATTAATCATGAGTTGAGAGTTAGACTCAACTAGCACCTTTTCCCATCCAACCTTAGTAGCCTTTTGAATGCCTTTGAGGATACCATACCCCTTAGAAAAGTTAGTGAAAAGAATATCCAAATTCTCAGCAAAAGTAAAAACCAGGGAGCCATATGAAAGTCTACCAATTTCTCCCGCACTAGCTTTTCCAGGGTTCCCTCTAGAGGCTCCATCAGTATTGAATTTTCTAAAATACTTAGGAGGAGGTTGCCAATTTCTTATCCTATCCATATTAAAATTACTCACATTCCCTTTAAGTTGGTTGCCTTTAGAAGATTTAATCTTCAATATTTGCATCACTGGATCCCATCTTTGGTAGGATTTTTTGGGGGTAATTAAGGAGTTGTTGGACTGAGTCAACTAAGTTGGCAATGGTATTTTGCCAAATATAGTGAATATCCTTCCTATCTTGATTAAAAATTTGGATGTTCCTTTCATTCCAGATATTCCAAAGAAGAATGGTAGAACCCATCCAAACTAACTACCTAATAAAATGATCAACACCCTCTTGTTTAGGCCAATCCCTCCAAAGTTATTCAAAAGTAGAAAATTGGACCATTGTAAGCCAAGTAACGTGGTCATTCTCCTCCATAGCTCAGAGGCTAAAGTACACTCAATAAAAATATGGCTAAGAGTTTCTACATTCTCTCCATACATTTCACATCTAAAATGTCAATGAAAACCATGCTTCATAAGTTGCTCACCAGTAAGCACCCTACGATGCAATAAAAGACAAGTAAAGAACCTCACCTTAGGCCAGAGCTTTTGAGTCGATAACTGAGAAAATATGTCAGATGAATGGTTGGGATTATTATGGCATAAGGTAAAATAACCTTGAGCAACTGAATACTCACCCTTAGTAGTGTTGTTCCATCCAAAACAATCATGGGACCAAGAGAGAGATCTCATATGAAGGATGCCTTGGATATCTTGTCTTTGGAAGTATGTATTCATAAATGCTAAGTTAAATTTAATTGAACATAAATCAACTAAAATATTTAATTTATTTTTTTAAGTAACCTTAAATATAATGGATGGCTTAAATTGAGATAATCGAGACATAATTTTATGATCATTATTTTTTATTTTTATTTTTTTACCGAAGTTAATGTAAGAAATCTATATGATAGAGGTTAGATTTGAGTATTTTTATCTCAATTATGATCTCTAATAAGGGTGGGAGCTGAGCTTATCAATAGAGACCAAACACACACCTACCTCATCGAAAAAAAAGCCAACTATATTATTTTTATTATTACCATTATTTTTTAAAAGAGCACAAAAATATTAATTGCTTTCTTTCAATCAATAAGATTTTTCTTCCTATGTTTTTTTCTTAAGTTCAACATACTATTTTTTAATCATGTGAGACTTTGAAACATCATTTAAGAGTTTGAATCTTTGAATAAAGGTCTAAGTCTTAAATCTTCTCCGGCACAAATATGAAAAAATTAAAATAAATTAAAACAAAATATGGTTAAATAACTATATTTTAGTTAAACAACATTCTTTATAAAGATTGCATTTATAGCTCACTTATAACCTCTAAAATTTAAAAAATTACTTTACATTTTACCTATTTACTATTAAAAACAAAACAACTCAATACATGGAGAATCATCAACTCTCCACATGTTCATTTTTTTTAGAAATAAAATTTAACCTTTTACAATGATATCACAAATCCATCATATTGCCTAAAACAGCCAAACCCTTAAATTTAAATAAAAAAGCAAGAATCCAATTATATGGTGATTATATAATACCACTATGTGATGATTTGATACACTAAAACTTTAAGTGCTACTTTACCTTTTAGTTATTTACTATAGAAAAGATCAACTTAATACACGGAAAATAATCAACTTTGGATATTTTTTTAAATGAAATTTGACTTCATATGATGACATCACAAATACACCAGATCCCCTAAAACAATCAAAAACCCTAAAATATAAGAACAAAAATCCAACTAGATGTAATACCACTTTATAATAATAATAATGTAATACACTTAAAAATGATTTCAACCCCTTTTAAAAAACAGAAATCCAATAATGTAATACCTTATAGGGTGATATCACAAATCCATCATATTACCTAAAACAACCAAACCCCTAAAGTTAAATAAAAAAAAACAAGAATCCAATTATATGGTGATGATATAATACCACTGTGTGATGATGATTTGAAGCATTAAAACTTTAAAAACTACTTTACCTTTTATTTATTTGCTATAAAAGATATCAACTCAATACATAGAGAATAATCAACTATGACATTTTTTTTTTAAATAAAATTTAACCTTATATGATGACATTACAAATACATTAATACATCAGATCACCTAAAACAATAAAAACCTTAAATTATAAGAACAAAAATCTAACTAAATGATGATGTAATATCAGTAACACAGTTAAAGAAGGATTTCAAACCCACTTTTAAAAAACAAAGATCCAATTCTACTCCGAAAATTCGCTTCTGCCACGAAAATCTCCAAAACCAAGCAATGGTCGCCACGACCACCTTGTGATTAACTTTTGAAATAAAAACGTGATCACTCCATTTCCCTCGCCATTAGTAATCTAAATCTTTTGTATACTTAAAAAAAAATTATAATCATATCTTAAATAAAATTTCCCAAGGTTGACCCAGCACGGAAATTGTATGGGTAAAAAAAGAGCATAGTTAATTTAGTTAATTTTTTTTTTGGTAAGGTGAGTGGGTTGGTAAGACTATATTTAAAAAAAATTATAATCATATTTTAAATAATTTAAATTTTTTAAGGTTGACTCAGCAGGGAAATTGTATGGGTGAAAAAAAAACATAGTTAAAACTTTTTTTTGTTAGGTAAGGTGGATTGGTAAGTGTTAGTCTGGTAAAAGACAGTTTATTTTTAAAAGTAGTAGTCTATTCTGAATTCTCTGGGCTCTATGGTTTAACACTTATCAATTACTAAAAAATAATATGATTTTAATCAACTCTCCTACAATTACAAAAAAGACAGGCTATTTTCAAAATTACTAAAAAATAATATGATTGTAATCAACTCTCCTACACTAAAAAAAAAAAAAACACTCTATTTTCAAAAGTAGTAGTCTGACTGGCACTTATCAATTACTAAAAATAATATGGTTGTAATAAACTCTCCTAAGTAAGTATTAAGACACTTACAAAAAAACAGTCTATTTCTAAAAATAGTAGTTTGATTTGAATGATTTAAACGGAGACTTATCAATTACTAAAAATAATATAGTTGTAATCAACTCTACTAAGTAACTGACAAAATGAACACGTAACTGAAAAAATGAACACATCACAGTTCTGCAACCGTGAGTCCTTTCCCTTCTATATATATAGAATCTCTGCCCCAGATCTCAGTGCAAAGCTAGTAGGGTTCTCTCATAAGATTGAAGGTATTCAGTATTTTAGATCTTGATTTTTCATACAAGAAAAGAAAAAATGGTTGTGAAGGTGCTTGGGCCGCCATATGCATCCTGCACCAGAAGAGTGCTTGCATGCTTCGTAGAGAAAGGTATCGATTTTGAAATTGTGCCTGTCGATCTGCTCAAAGGAGAGCAGAAAAAACCGGAGTTCCTGGTCTTACAGGTAATATGTCTTATTTATATTATTGGTTTTGGTTTTTCGTATTAGGAATAGGAGGTATGTATGTATGCAGTTTCTCAATCTGATTACTTTGGCTGTGATTTGTATGTGTATCATGCAGCCCTTTGGGAAAGTCCCTGTAATCCAGGATGGAGATCTCACTCTTTTCGGTATTGTATAAAATTCAATTTCTTTTGTATTTGAGGCTAGGAAGGACATTTTCTAGATGTTAAAAAAGCCCTTGACGTAGTAGAAAGACACTAGTGAATGTTAAGAAAACCCTCGCCCCTACTCACAGCTCCTTGTTTTTCATGGCATATGCCTGATTTATGGCTTTGTATGTGATATTCATTGTAGATTCTTGAACATCATGGCATGTCGTAGATTATCACTTGTCTAAAACATGATGTTGGTAGTGGAGATTGTGACCTTTTTCTTTTGGGGTTGGGTATGTGCAGAGTCAAGGGCTATCATAAGGTACTATGCTGAGAAATATGAAGGCCAAGGGACTTCTCTGATGGGCAAAAGCTTAGAGGAGAGGGCACTGGTTGAGCAGTGGCTAGAAGTTGAAGGGCAGAACTATAATCCCCATGCTTATAATTTGGTGGTTCAGCTGATATTTGCCCCAAAGTTGGGTATGCCCCAGGATGAGGCACTGATTGACAAAAGTGCTGAGTTGTTGGGGAAAGTGCTGGATGTTTATGAAGAGAGGCTGTCAAAGAGCAAGTATTTGGCAGGGGATTTTTATAGCCTTGCTGATTTGTCACATCTGCCATTCACTGAGAAAATAGTGAATGCTACAGACAAGGGATATCTGGTAAGGGAGAGGAAGCATGTGAATGCATGGTGGGAGGATATTTCCTCCAGGCCTGCATGGAAGAAGGTCATGGCTATGGCTATATGAAACGAGGCTTTGGGCCTACTGACATGGTGAGTGGGGTGATTTTGATCCATCAATAAAGTTCCTCTACTCAAATATGTATTCAGTAATCTATGAAGATGCGTTTGGTCCTTAAGTTGTACCTAAACTTTGTCTTAAGGGACGGTGATCCGACGATAAGGGTTATCGTCTGCATATAAGTGACCCGTAGTCAATCCAGTGAACTGTATTATCTCCCCTAGCAAACGATCTTGAATAAATTTTCACTACTATGCTCACATGTGAGACTCAATTTTTATTTGGTGGATAACATTGTGGATTTGATGCAAATATTGGATGGATACCATTGTGCATTTGATAGAATATTTTATTTAGTAGAATCATAACATACTTTATTTTATTTGGTTTTTATTGGGAAGGTCTAAGGTGTCTAAGGTTCAAACTACGGCCTGAGCGAGTGTGAGAGAGTGGGTGTGTTAAATTTTTATTGACTGTTGATAAGCATAGCGGCTTTAAAAGGGTGATGGTTGACATGAAACTACTCAACCTAATAAGATCATAAAGGTTTTTCACACTAACTAAACAAAAAAAAATATGTATATATCTGTTTTTATATAATTTTAAAATGTCTTTTATTAATCCTCGAAGAAATAATACAGATAAATTAAATTTAAATTATATTTATGTCATAGGAGGAAATAATTATCCTTTAAAATCTACGGAAATTCGAAGATCTTATTTTTCAATGTTTATAAATACGAAAACATAAGATTTGGAGGGGTATTTTTAATTTACATTTCATTTACTTTTAAGTTAAGAAAAATATTGTTAGTCTTTTAGGGTTAGGTAGATTGGTAAGTGTTTATTTGGTAGAAGATATTTAGGTTCAAATCTCGTGGGCACCTGTTTGTAAAGGTAGTAGTTTGATTTGAATCCTTTGAGTGTGCGTTAGATTAACGATGAGACTAACTATGACGATACGAATCCCGAGCGATTTGTGGATGGATAATAACGAAGCGGTCCTTGATAGTTACCAAAAATAGTGTGATTGTGACTAACTCTCATATGTAACAAAAAAAAAAAAAAACAATGTTGATAATGTAGAGGTTAAAAGTAAGAGGAGGTGGTAAATTTAAACAATAGAAGATAGCATTTAGAAACCTATTTATGAGTACATGGGTTTTGAGTAAGTTTTAATTAAGTTGTCTCCTCACAGGCAGGGTTGGAATTTCAAAAAATAATTACCTGTCAACAAGATTTTTTATGACGGTTTCTTTTTTTTTTTATTGATTTTTAATTTATGGTTTAAAATTTTATTTGCCTTTCAATTTTTTTGAAAGATGATAGCGGCTTCATATTTTTATAGAGGAAGATGCAGGATTAAGTTTATTTTGAAAGAGTTATCTATTCATAAAATTAAGGAGTGAAAGAAGGTTGAGCCAAAAGTAGTTGTGTCAACAAATATTTACTCGTTTTAATCCCATATAATCAATTAACAAATATTGTTTAAATAAAAATACGTTGAAATAAAACAATCTAATACACAAAACATTGTTATGACTTGTGAGTACAATGCATTCTACCAAACATTAACACCAACCAGTCAAATTTGTTTTTATGCCCACAATTAGAAGCTCCTTTTTGCTATGACAATTATGCTGACAAATGATTGAAAAGGAGCTAGGGCTGCCCTAGATTAATATTGAAGAGCACAATATCTTTACATAAAATGATTTTAAGCTTGCTCGTCTTGATTGTTTTAAAGTGACTCCATTAGTCCTGGCATTGGAATGCAAAAACCCAACATTCCACAATTGTAACCGTTTGCTCCACAGACCAATGCATGGTTTAATACTTTAATACCCACTTCCCCCACCGCTCCTCTATTTGAGGAACATATTACCAAAGTTCACTACCTCCTCTAAATTTGGCAAAAACACAACTAAACCACCACTACATTCATCCATTCACAAACACGTCACCAGCATGTCAAATATCAATTACAAGTTTCTTGGTGTGAAAGTTGCCAATACAGACAAGTTCAGAAAATGACATATTCCCAAAAAGATACCCATCCTAAAATAATAGTTTCCCTCAACCTATACGAAATTCCAAAAAAAAAATATCAATTAGAAAATGACATATTCCCAACAAGATACCCATCCTAAAATAATAGTTTCCCTCGACCCATACAAAATTCCAAAGAAAAATATCAATTAGTTGTAGATTTAAGAAAAAACTCACCTTTAAAGTTGTGTGTGAAAACTGAAACCTTTATGCAAAGGCATCGCTGAAGTAGAGCTAAATCTTCTTTCTTTGTTTGTAACTGACAAACTGAATGAACCAGATGAAGCTGTAGATAGATGAACAGAAAACCGTGCAAGAATACAAAGGTGCCATAAATTTACAATTACCCACTATAAAGTAGATTGATACAATTATTATTTCACCAATCATAGTACTCAGCTCCACCCAGCCCCCTTCTTTTTTGTTTTAGTTTTTTTCCCTCTTTTCTCTCGTCATGGACTTGTTCCAATTGTAAAAGACCCAACGATTTTCACACCCCTTAGACAACATGCAAAATTTAATTTGTCAATATTCCCATATAAATACCTCTATCTCATCACATTTACTCATCCCACACCACATGAGTTATTGCAATTCTTGTCCTCGTTGGCAATCCATGTGAGTTTTTCATTAATGACCCATGACATGTCTAAAAAACAAAGCAACCCAATAAATACACATCTATCTCACACACAAGCATGCATACATTACAAAAGTGTACCCCACACTGCCCTGTATGCTTCGATTATTAGAGAGGGAGTTGGAGGATCTTCTGCCGCCCCCACACTGCTAATGCAACCCTAGAGGCATGGAGAGTGGAGATTTGCAATAAAAATAAAATATAATTAAATTTAAGTTGCTAATAGCTAATGTACTCATATAACCTTTGTAACATTTACTTTTAGTCTACACATTTATTGTATATACTTATATTATAAGTAAAATATACGGTTTCTAAATATATTTACCTATGAAATTTATTGTTTATAAAAAAAATAGCAAATAAAAATCTATGGTCCGTATAAAATTAAAACTGCAATTTACGGTTTAAAATGCAAAATAATTATCAAATTCTAGGCCTTCTCACACGTTACTTAAGTTTAATCATAAACTTATTTTGGAAAATTAAAATATAGATATGTTTTTTTTGGGAAATTAAATTTAATGTTGCTAATAGTTAATGCATTCATATACCCTTTGTAACATTTACTTTTAGTCTACGCATCTAATATATATATTTATATTATAAGTAAAATCTACGGTTTTTAAATATATTTACCTATGAAATTTATAAAAATTTACGATCCGTATAAAATTAAAACTGTAATTTACGGTTTCAAATGCAAAATACCTATCAAATTCCAAGCTTGCTCACGGGCACACATTACTTAAGTTTAATCATAAACTTATTTTGAGAAATTAAAATCTGCATATGTTTTGTCTAAATAAAAAATATGTATAGATTGTCAAACATGTGTTTATTTTACAAAATGGTCGTATATTTTTTACAACGAAATACATTCATTAATGTAACATGATATTATGTACTAGCTTAGATATATATATATATAAACGTCGAGAGTTATCAATCTCGAGGCACCTATCTCATTTCTTGATATATATAAACGTCGAGAGTTATCAATCTCGAGGCACCTATCTCATTTCTTGGGGGTGTGATAGATAATATTTTTTAATGTCGGCTTTTTAATAAAATATTAATATTGTTTATAGCATGGCTGACCTTCCTGGCTGCCATTGTAGGATGCCTATCAACGTAATTACATGTTGGTGAGGCATGATATGGGGTAGGGTGGGCATTCTTCATAGTTCAAACACATGTTATTTAATTTTTTTTACCTTTTTATAATTAATATCATATACAAGACAAGATGAAATAAACGAGTTTAAAGTGATATTATAGAATTATTATAATTTTGTAAGGGTGTCGTAAGACAAAGGTGAATTTTTAACTCATTACCAGTAAGACTTTTGTCCATATGATTTTTATCCTATTATGTGACCTAACCATATTTTAAGCATGATAATAGTCTAAAGTTTTTAATAATAATTTGAATGGATTTTTGTAAATTGAGTTTTGAGTATTTTATTCTATGATGCAAAGATAAGTGATAGGGTCACACAACCTACAAACAAATACAAACAAAGCCATTTTTTAGGGTTATTTAGGAGGTTGATAATCACTTTAGTGGAATTTGGCATAATTTTGTAAGAGTAGGTCAATAACAAGTCCAACGCCATTCAAATGAATTTAAATTATTCCTTGTAGTTGGTAATCATTGAGAATCCCACTCTTCAAATACCTTCTGGTTGTTTTTCTCATAGTCGATACTTGTGAAGAATCTCACTTTTTAGTTGGAATTCATTTACTATGGAGAATCCTATTCTTAAATGGATTTAAGTTATTTCTTTCAGGGTTAGTAATCATAGAGAATCCTACTCTTCAAAGGGGTTTTAGTTGTTTCTTATAGTTGGAAATCATAGAGAGTACCACTCTTCAAATGAGTTTTAATTGTTCTTTATCATGATGAAACATTAGTACATTAATATTTTGATGAGGATGGGACTTAGGAGGGTAGCATATAAGACCAATTTAGTTATTGGCGTTGGAAAATTTATAATTCAAGCTTGTACAATAAATCAAGAAAAAACCAAGATTTTTCTTCAAGAATCCACAAATTAGAGGGAAAAAGAAAATAACTAGAGGGGAAGTAATATGCAAATATTAAATGTATGTAAATAAATATAAAGCTTTATTTATATATGATGCAAATACAAATACAAAGTACTTATGTGGAACATATAGAAACAATAAGAAATAAACAACTATTGGTTGTAAGTACTAGTAATGAGGTGCTAACTCATGCTTTAAGAAGAATATAATAGGAAAAAAAAGATGCAAAAGAAAGCCAACTATCTTGGACTTTTGTTTATTTACAATCATTTACATTATTTTTTTTATAAGTAACAATTTATATACAGAGGGGTTTTTTAAAAGGGACCCAAAACCTTATTACAATAGATGCCTGAGCATTACATTGCCAAAAAACCTGTCACACTAGACCAGGGATGGACAACCATAACAAAAATCAGGATCTGGGATCCCAAAAAACTGAACATGGCCCCCTGTTTCGAAGATAGGGTAGAACCCTGCAAAGACTAGGAGTGGACACCCATAGCAAAACCAGAGAAACGGACACGTCGACACCTAGAAAAAAGAAACCTGTCTTCAGGACAGGACGAAACCCCACACAAAACAACTAAAAAACTGGAAATGGCAACCATGCCTGGAAACCCATCAGCAAACCTGGGCCACCAAAACCACCCTAGGATAGGGGACCCCACTAGATCGGTACTAGCATCTATTTCTCGTCCCTATCGAAACCATCTCCAATCCTACGATGGAGCTATTTGAACACACGTATCGAGGTCGAAGTCACATTGGCTGTCGAGGTCAGAGAATTTATTGCCATTTCCAAGAAAATTCTGGTCAGGAAGACCCCCAATTCACCCTCTGAGTGTGAGCTAATGTCTTTGGTGCCCTTGAATTCCACCTTCACCTTCTTGAGCCTGCTTGAGGATCTGCTACGACCGATAGAACTAGGGCTACCAGGGGTCGACACCCCTAGGGTCGAGCTATCATCGGGGCTACGACCACCTGAGGCACTACAACCGCCATGGACCTGGGTCATCGCCCTCTGTTATGGTGTGGGCCTGTGCTTCTTGGGAGGGGTAGAAGTGTCAGGGTCACTAGGGCTGTCCTCCCGCACCTTAGACTCAGGATTAGATGAGGACAAAGACCCGAGAGGAGGATTAGTGGAAAGGGGAGGGATATGCTGGAGAGGGGGCTGGTTGGAAAGATCATGGCGATAGAGGATATCCATGAGGCCTTGGTGGGTGAGGCAGGTATGGGCTTTCTGGGCTTTCTCCACTATAATGGTGAGGGAGTACAGAAGGTACCAGGGAGTACCTAGGAGGGTGGCATCGCAGATATGGTTGACAAAGCTGAGATAGAAGCTGCATAGCTTCTGGTCAAGGTCATCGTAGGTCACAAATTGTATGATGGGCACGATGGTATCATAGTAAGATTTGGGTAGCTACAATTTGAAGAGGACAGTCTTGTCCTAGTTGTACTTTGGGAAGTGGATGAGCTCCTCCTCCCAGTTGTGCCTGTCGCATCAAATAAAATTCTCCTTTTCCTCATGGTGCAGCCCTGTAACTTCGAATGTGAATTCTTTGGTAACCTTGAAATGGATGCCTTTCATGACCACCTCGTTGTTATTCCATATGTCGAGGAAGGCCTGGGTGATCTCCTCATCTGGGCTAGAGAATTTGCAGAGGAAAGGGGTAAGGGACTTGGTGTCCATGAAAACCTGGGTAAAACTACTCAGGGTGAGGGTGGAGGGCTCGATGTAAATGACTTTGGACATGGTGTAAGCAGAGGCGAGGAGCAGCGAAAGGGACCAAAGTCAACCAGAAAGCATAAACGCAGGAAACTACTAGGGGGAAGAGACGAAGACACTCATGAGGGAAGAAATATGCGAGGAGGAAGCCGAAGGGCCATAGGGCAGCCACATGCATCGGGACTTTGCACCGAGGGAGACAACTAGTACGTTGGAAAGGTGGCAGAGACGGGGAGAAAGGTGGCGTGAAAAAAAGATAATGGGAGAGAGCCAACGGGAAATAGGAGCCTTGGGATGTGAATGATGAGGAGGCATGACGAGAGTGGACCATGTGGACAACTTACATGGGGTAATTGCCTTGTCAAAAAGAGGCACGAACGATATGAGGACGACCTGATAGGCGAGTTGAGGTGGCATGGGGCTAGACACGGTACTAATGATGAGGCCTGCATGGATGCGAAGAGATCTACTCGGATTGTTGGCAATTTTGGGTACATTGGGTACATTGCCTTTGCTCTAAGTGTAGATGTTGTCATTGATGTCAAAGAGTTCTTGAAGCAATTTGATTTGATGTCAAAGAATGTGTTTTGATGAAGGTTTCAGTTTGGACAGTGAGTTTCCAAGAAGATCAGAGTAGCCCAGTTGCAAAAGATCAAGAAAAAGACAAGTAAGAAAAAGTATGCAAGCGGTTGGAAAAACTGTCGTGATTTCGTGACATGTTTGAGGAGAGAGAAAGTGCTGGCAAAACTGTCACGATTTCGTGACATGTTTGAGGAGAGAGAAAATGCTAGCAAAACTGTCACGATTTCGTGACATGTTTGAGGAGAGAGAAAGTTTGGGCAAAACTGTCACGATTTCGCGACATCTTTGGAAGAAAGAGAAGAAGCTGGCAAAACTGTCGCGATTTCGTGACATGTTGGCGAGAGAAGCAGAGCAAGATGGAAAGTGTCACGATTTCGTGACATGTCGCATTTTCGCGACTCGAAAAGCGTAGGAAGGCAGAGAAAGAAAAGTGTCACGATTTCGTGACACATTGCCAAGAAAGTTGTTCGGACGAGCAAGTGTCGCGATTTCGCGACATGTTGTAGGAGAGAGAGTCCGAAAGGAAAAGTGTCACGATTTCATGACATAATGCAGAAGAGAGAGTCCGAAAGAAAAAGTGTCATGATTTCGTGACATGCAGCAAAGGGAAGAGCCTGAAAGGAGAAGCGTCGCGATTTCATGACAAGCTGCAAAAGAAAGCGTACGAAAGCCAGAAGTGTCACGATTTCATGATAGGCAGTAAAGAAAACGTACGGAAGCCAGAAGTGTCACGATTTCATGACAGGTAGTAGAGAAAGCTTTCGGAAGCTGAAAGCGTCGCGATTTCATGACAGGCTACAAAGAAGTTGTACGGATGAAGAAAGTGTCACGATTTCATGATAGGTTGAGATGGCAGCATTAAGTTGCAAGAAGTGTCACGATTTCGTGACAGGATGAAGAGAAAGCTTGCGAATGCAGAAAGTGTCATGATTTCGCGATAGGTAGAGTTGGCAGCTTTCAGTTGGAGAAAGTGTCACGATTTCATGACAGAAACTGGAAGAAGGTCTTCTATAGGAGAAGTGTCACGATTTCATGACAGAAGCAGAGAAGAAGGCTTTGAAGACAGAAGGGTCGTGATTTCATGACAAAGTTGGAGATGATGTCAGTAGAAGCAAATATGTCATGATTTCATGACAAAAGTAGAGGAGAAGGCAATGAAGTCTAAAGTGTCACGATTTCGCGACAGAGTGAAGATGACATCAGCAAAAGTCTGGAGTGTCACGATTTCATGACAAAAGCAGAGAAGAAGGCAATGGAGTCTAAAGTGTCACGATTTCACGACAGAGTGAAGATGACATCAGCAAAAGTCTGAAGTGTCACGATTTCATGACAAGAACGTTGTCAAAGCAGACAAAGGCCAAAAGTGTCACGATTTCGTGACAACAGGCAAAAGAAGGCGTACGACATGCAAAGGTGTCGCGATATCATGACATGTTGTAGTTTCACAGGGATAGCTACAGAACCAGAGGCGGTTGAAGGACAGAGTTAACTTTGAGCCGACAAAGTTAAATCTGGGCCGACGCAGCGTAGGGTTTGCAGCCGACGTGGTTGAAGGGCAACAATCGACTAAAGATTAAGTTTTTGATCATGAATTAATGCTATAAAAGGAGGACTATTTTTTGAGTTTCATATATCGAATGTGTGCATCAAACTTGCGCAAGGGAAGTCCGTGGTGCACAGAGAGCGAGTCAAGTCGATTCGAGCGAAGTGTGCGAGATGCAGCCATAACAACATAGATAGCGTAGAAGTGGCGAGTTGATGCGCAGGATGAGGAGTTCGATCGCAGAGTGTTGAAGTGTTGCTGTATTTGCGAAGAAAGTGCAAAAGTTGGAATTCGATCAAGGGCGGCTGTGATTGCGGTTGTGTTTGCGTAGAACAGATTTGTGTTTCATGTTCTTAAGAAAAGCATATTACATCTATCTTATTCTTTTGAGATTTGATATTGAGATTAGGAATTAAGTATAGAACATATTGAGTCTCTAACAATTCTCTTTATGCTTCTATGAGGTTGATGAATCACATTGGGTCTCTAACAATTCTCTTTGTGAGTTCATGCTAAGCAAGTCTTCTTTGTGAGCTTGCTGAGGTTTTGGGCAGGTTCTAAGTAAGAACTTGCAAAGCAGATCTGAAACAAGTCTTGAAGACTTGGGTGAAGATCAAACCAGCATTAGTACAAGCTGGTGAACCATTTTTGTAAACCAGATTTGAGGACCAGTTGAGGACAAATATTGATGCAGAGTTGAGGTCAGATTTGTGCCAGACCGAAGGACTGTGTTTGATGCAGATCAAAGAAAGAGGAAGAAGACATTTGTGCCAGACCGAAGGACTATGTTTGGTGCAAATTAGAGGGCCAGCTTTGAGGTGATAGAGTTGAGGACAGAGGTCTCCAGCCAGAGCAGGGAAGACAGGTGTCTTCTATGGATAGAGATCCATTTGCTAAGGGCAGCGGAGGCAGAGGTCTTCTAGAGGATCACCAGCCAGAGCAGAGTTAGGGGAAGGTATCTCCTTTGAGCAGTGGCTCATAAACATTGTAATTGGGAAGGTTTCCCAAAGAACTGTGATATAACTTTTAGAGAAAAGTTTTATCCGTGGAGTAGCCCACTTTGGGTGAACCACGTAAATTGTTGTGTCACTTTGTGGATGGTTTTGTGCATTGCTTTGATATTGCTTTGGGTATATTGCTTTACTGTTTTGAAGTATAAAGGAAAAAGTAAAAAGCGGTCTTATACTGTTCACCCCCCTCTCAGTATAAGCTTGTGTTCTTCAATTGGTATCAGAGCAGGTGCCTTCGAAAAGTTTAATAGCTTGAAGGAAAATCTTACAAGAACACAAATGGCAAGGAAAGGCAAAAGCAAAACCATGAGACACAAGAAGAAGAAAACACACATGGTCATGAAAGAAAATGAAGATGAACTCAATGTTGCTATTTTGGGAGGAAGAATGGAAATAGATTCAAGAGATGAATCAAACAGTGGAGAACAGACCAGATTAATAAAGTTTTGCACCAGATGTGGGAAGACCGGTCACTTTGTAGCTGATTGCTCACAAGGTAGAGAATGTTTTGTTTGTGGTCAACTCGGTCATAATGAACGTCAGTGCCATGGGTTTAGTAGCAGTGAAGATGAAGATGATCCATTCAAAATTGGTGAAGAAACAGATTCAGAACAAGAGTGTGATGAAGAAGGAAGTGATGCAGAAGCAAATTGGAAACAGAAACTGATTTCAGACCTGAGTAAAAAGGTTGAGGATGCAGAAGATATAATCACCAGTTTGAAAGTACAAGCAGAATATTACAAGAAAATTTTTGAAGATCTCGAAATGCAATCATCCAGGAAAACAGAGTATTGCAGCAAGCTAGAAAAAGAAATTGACGGTTTAAGAATGCAGACAGAAGAAATGAGTAATAAAGTCGATATATGCAGCAAACATGAAGAGGAATCTAACAAAGTTGTTAGCAATCTGAAGCTGCAAATAGAAGAGTCCAAAAGGAGTGAAGAAACTCTCAGGTCTCAGATCAATGAGAAAGAGACTGTTTGCTGCAAACAAGAAAAAGAGATTGTTTCTTTGAAGAAACAACTAGAGGAGGCCAATACAAATCTTAAAATCAAAAATGATCTTACAGAAAGTCTTGGCTTCTCTATGACTAAGACACAAGAACTCAAGGACAAGTTAGAGTCTAAGATTCTTCAGTATAATGAGTTGGAACAAAAAATGGCTTCTTTGGAAATGGAAACTAAAGAGTACAAGGATAAGCTGTACAGGTTTCAAGATAGCTCCAAAAAGGTTAAGTCTCTCATCAAAGGTCAAAGAAAGACAACAGATAAAATAGGCCTCGGTTTTGTTGAGCCGCACAAGGAACAGGTTGGTGAATCTAGCAAGAGATTTCAAAAGGAAGAAAGTTATGATGAAGAAAGTACTTCAGATCATGAGTCCATGAGTGATAGATGCTCAGAAATAGAAAACAAAATTCAGATTGAGAAGAAGAAGTTTTCGGGACCCAAGAGGTTGAATAAAAGAAAATTTCACGACAGATGTTTTGCGTGTCACAGGTTTGGTCACATGGCTGTACATTGCATGGCTCAAGTGAAGAAGGTAAATGACAGTTTCAGAAGTGGTAATTTCTTTCATGGGTATTGCTACTCTTGTAATCAGTTTGGGCATAAGGCAATTGTCTGCAAGGCTAATAACAGGTTCACGGTTAGTCAGAACAGGTGGATTCAAAGAACAGATATGTCTAAAAGAAATTACAGTGTTATTTGTTATAAGTGCAACAATGCAGGTCACACAACTAGACAGTGTAGAGCTGATCTTTCGAGATACAGGAACAAAAACAGTAGTATGAATAGGTCCGTGGATCAAGGCATGGACAAGAACAGGGATGAGAACAAGAGCAAGAACAGTAACAAGAATATGGACAAAGAGTTCAAGAGAAGGCCCGGCAAGGAAGTCATAGACACTGATGATGATCAGTGCCTCATGGGAGATTTACTCCCAACCCTATTTTAATCACCTCATCAGGAGGTGGGGGAGGGACTAAGCTAAGAGGCTCATTCTTAGTCCCGAGCCCCAAAGGTGACCCTTTGCCATTGATGACAAAGGGGGAGAGATATGAGTAAGGGGGAGAGCTTCAAGTGAAGAGGAAAGCTTCAAGTCAGGGGGAGCAAAACTTCAAAGAAATATTCTCAGTTGTCAGCTCAGATTGATTTCAGTTTTGGCTCTTGAAGATGTGCTTTTAGTAAAGGTTTGCCATCAATGACAAAGGGGGAGATTGTTGGCAATTTTGGGTACCTTGGGTACATTGCCTTTGCTCTAAGTGTAGATGTTGTCATTGATGTCAAAGAGTTCTTGAAGCAATTTGATTTGATGTCAAAGAATGTGTTTTGATGAAGGTTTCAGTTTGGACAGTGAGTTTCCAAGAAGATCAGAGTAGCCCAGTTGCAAAAGATCAAGAAAAAGACAAGTAAGAAAAAGTATGCAGGCGGCTGGAAAAACTGTCACGATTTCGCGACATGTTTGAGGAGAGAGAAAGTGCTAGCAAAACTGTCATGATTTCGCGACATGTTTGAGGAGAGAGAAAATGTTGGCAAAACTGTCACGATTTTGCGACATGTTTGAGGAGAGAGAAAGTTTGGGCAAAACTGTCACGATTTCGCGACATGCTGGAAGAAAGAGAAGAAGCTAGCAAAACTGTCATGATTTCACGACATGTTGGCAGAGAAGGAGAGCAAGATGGAAAGTGTCACGATTTGACATGTCGCATTTCATGACTCGAAAAGCGGAAGGCAGAGAAAGAAAAGTGTCACGATTTCGCGACGACATTGCCAAGAAAGTTGTTCGGACGAGCAAGTGTCGCGATTTCGCGACATGTTGTAGGAGAGAGAGTCCAAAAGGAAAAGTGTCGTGATTTCACGACATAATGCAGAAGAGAGAGTCCGAAAGAAAAAGTGTCATGATTTCGTGACATGCAGCAAAGGGAAGAGCCTGAAAGGAGAAGCGTCACGATTTCGTGACAAGCTGCAAAAGAAATCGTACGGAAGCCAAAAGTGTCACGATTTCATGACAAGAAAGAAAACGTCAAAGAAGTGTCACTATTTTGCGATAGGCAATAGAGAAAGCTTTCGAAAGCTAGAAGCGTCACGATTTCGCGATAGGCTACAAAGAAGTTGTACGGATGAAGAAAGTGTCACGATTTCGTGACAGGTTGAGATGGCAGCATTAAGTTGCAAGAAGTGTCACGATTTCGCGACAGGATGAAGAGAAAGCTTGCGAATGCAGAAAGTGTCACGATTTCGCGACAGGTAGAGTTGGCAGCTTTCAGTTGGAGAAAGTGTCACGATTTCGTGATAAAAACTGGAAGAAGGTCTTCTATAGGAGAAGTGTCACGATTTCATGACAGAAGCAGAGAAGAAGGCTTTGAAGACAGAAGGGTCACGATTTCACGACAAAGTTGGAGATGACGTCAGCAGAAGCAAATATGTCATGATTTCGCGACAAAAGCAGAGGAGAAGGCAATGAAGTCTAAAGTGTCACGATTTTGCGATAGAGTGAAGATGACGTCAGCAAAAGTCTGGAGTGTCACGATTTCATGACAAAAGCAGAGAAGAAGGCAATGGAGTCTAAAGTGTCACGATTTCATGACAGAGTGAAGATGACATCAGCAAAAGTCTGAAGTGTCACGATTTCGTGACAAGAACGTTGTCAAAGCAGACAAAGGCCAAAAGTGTCATGATTTCGTGATAGCAGGCAAAAGAAGGCGTATGGCACGCAAAGGTGTCGCGATATCGCGACATGTTGTAGTTTCATAGGGATAGCTACAGAACCAGAGGCGGTTGAAGGACAGAGTTAACTTTGAGCCGACAAAGTTAAATCTGGGCCGACGCAGCGTAGGGTTTGCAGCCGACGTGGTTGAAGGGCAACAGCCGACTAAAGATTAAGTTTTTGATCATGAATTAATGCTATAAAAGGAGGACTATTTTTTGAGTTTCATATATCGAATGTGTGCATCGAACTTGCGCAAGGGAAGTCCACGGTGCACAGAGAGCGAGTCAAGTCGATTCGAGCGAAGTGTGCGAGATGCAGCCATAACAACGTAGATAGCGCAGAAGTGGCGAGTTGATGCATAGGATGAGGAGTTCGATCGTAGAGTGTTGAAGTGCTGCTGTATTTGCGAAGAAAGTGCAAAAGTTGGAATTCGATCAAGGGCGGCTGTGATTGCGGTTGTGTTTGCGCAGAACAGATTTGTGTTTCATGTTCTTAAGAAAAGCATATTACATCTATCTTATTCTTTTGAGATTTGATATTGAGATTAGGAATTAAGTATAGAACATATTGAGTCTCTAACAATTCTCTTTATGCTTCTATGAGGTTGATGAATCACATTGGGTCTCTAACAATTCTCTTTGTGAGTTCATGCTAAGCAAGTCTTCTTTGTGAGCTTGTTGAGGTTTTGGGCAGGTTCTAAGTAAGAACTTGCAAAGCAGATCTGAAACAAGTCTTGAAGACTTGGGTGAAGATCAAACCAGCATTAGTACAAGCTGGTGAACCATTTTTGTAAACCAGATTTGAGGACCAGTTGAGGACAAATATTGATGCAGAGTTGAGGTCAGATTTGTGCCAGATCGAAGGACTGTGTTTGATGCAGATCAAAGAAAGAGGAAGAAGACATTTGTGCCAGACCGAAGGACTGTGTTTGGTGCAAATTAGAGGGCCAGCTTTGAGGTGATAGAGTTGAGGACAGAGGTCTCCAGCCAGAGCAGGGAAGACAGGTGTCTTCTGTGGATAGAGATCCATTTGCTAAGGGCAGCGGAGGCAGAGGTCTTCTAGAGGATCACCAACCAGAGCAGAGTTAGGGGAAGGTATCTCCTTTGAGCAGTGGCTCATAAACATTGTAATTGGGAAGGTTTCCCAAAGAACTGTGATATAACTTTTAGAGAAAAGTTTTATCCGTGGAGTAGCCCACTTTGGGTGAACCATGTAAATTGTTGTGTCACTTTGTGGATGGTTTTGTGCATTGCTTTGATATTGCTTTGGGTCTTATACTGTTCACCCCCCCATCTCAGTATAAGCTTGTGTTCTTCACAGATTCACCCTGGCGGTGAGGTGTCCACTATAGATAGGGCAATAGGAAATGATGACCAATGGGGGCTTCGACCTGAAGTCAACGACCCCCAAAAATTTAGAGTGGGGCCTGGGGCTCCAAGTCAATGGGGCCCTAGGATCGAATGTGCTAGTTTGTTGTACTAGAATCATGGTTCGAATGCTAGTCTTGGGACGTTGCATCCAAAATGTCATTAGGAAAGCCATCTCGCCAGATACAGAGGCCTGCTAATGAGGCTATTGTGTTTTCCATGAGGTCTGGTAGCTTGTTCCCTTAATGATAGATGTGGTACACGGATAAGATGGGGAGCTTCGAGAGGTTGACTCAGGCTTCCTAAATGATGTTGGCTATGCGCCATAATAGATCCACTTTCTTGGTCATGGCATTGATAATGTTTAGGGAGTCACCTTCGATGATCACCCTGGTGGGGGAATCATAGAGAATGATCAGCCTGTAGAGGAGCACCGAGGCTTCCATGAAGTTGTTGGTTTGAATGCCTAGGAACTCCATGAAGGTAAGGATAAAATGCCTCGAGTGGTCACATATGACCCTGCCAGCGTTTGAGGGCCCAAGATTGCCTTTGGAAGCTCCATAGAAGTTCATCTTAATACAACCGAGAGGGGGGATCGACCATTTCGTAGAGGCTCTAGGAGAGAGGGAGGGATGGGGGCAAGAGGGGATTTTTTGCACTCCAAGGGAGTTTAGGAGGGTTAAATCGCTCACCTTCCCCAGAGGGTAGACCAAGGGAAGGATGAGGGAGTTATCTAACGCAACGGTGATCACTTTTACTACCATCGCCTAGGGGTCCCAGTGCGAGGAGGATAAAGCTCTACTATTGCGCTCAAGCTAGAGTTTCCAGAGTAGGTGAGGTAGGCAGAAGGTCCAGAGGGATCGAAGGATGGGATGGTAAAAGGGATTGGGTCATTAGATGAGGATGTTGGAGATGGAGCCCGAGGGAGCCATTGGATGGAGAACTGGGCAAGGAGGTATCCTAGAGCCTCAGAGGAGAAGGGGCACCTAAAGAATAGATGGATCATCGACTCCCAATAATCACAACACAAGTAACATCTGTTTGGGATCAAGAATATCCTCTTGGCTAGATTCTCAATGGTGAGGATCTTGTTTTGGATGGTCATCCAGACGAAGAAGTTGATCTTGGGGATCAACTTCTTAGTCCACACATGCTTGACTAGGAAATGGGCCTCATGGGAGTCCCTTTGGAGGGCATGGGCAAACTTGATCGAGAAAGAGCCGCTGCTGGTGCCGTGCCAAACATACCTATCTTCCCTCTCAACTAAAGGGATGATGGCAGTCTCAAGAAGGACCGAGAGGTTGTCAGCCTGGCAGGTAAATCGAGGAACTTTGATGGCCCCTAGTCTGCTCTGCCTTGATACTTGATTATGTGATCAACCACCTTGGTTCCTTTGGAGGCTTCCAGGTGTGGCCTCAAGACCAGTAGGTCGGTGTATTCACTCAGGAATTTGTCCTGGAGACACCTATAATCCTAAAATATGATCCTAGTCTTGTCACCAAGAATCCACCTGGTCCCTTTTCGAATGAGGTCCTTTGTATGGGTTAGGTATTTCTTGAAGGTAGAACCATCCTAGGTCAGGTGGTCACTGAGGAAGAGGTGTTGCTGGAGGTATTTCCTATTGAAAATACTAACCCACTCAGTCAGGGAGTTGGTGAAAATATTCCAGGCATGCTTGGCCAAGAGGGCTTTATTCATCAGGGAAATTTGAAGGAGGCTAATACCACCTTCATCCTTAGGCCAGCATACAACGGGTCAAGCGACTAGTGGAATTCTCTTCCTCTCTTCACTTCAAGACCACAAGAAGCACTCCTGGATCTGCTCTATACGAGCACCAATTGAGGATGGTATTTTAAATACAGGCATGAAATACACCAGGATGCTTTGGAGGTAAGCTGACATGAGGGTGGCTTTGCCCACCTAGGAGAGGAGATGCCCTTTCCACGAAGCCAACTTCTTATGAATTATTTCGACTAGGTTGCTCCACAAAGCCTTGTATGGGAAGCCTACGAATATGGAAAGCTCGAGGTAGGTGGTTGAGAGGGTGTTCGAGGAGCATTCCAAGATTCAGGCTATCTTAGCCTGCCTAATCAGGGGAGTATGGATGAAGTAAATTTTTCTCTTTTGAAGGTTGATTTTTTGCCCGGTCACCTCCTCATATATATGTAGAATCTACTTGATGACTTTAGCTTGAGCCACCGAAGCGATGGTAGCTAATACGGTGTCATCCACAAATTTTTGGTGGGAAACTAGGGCTAATACTAATGTTGGTCTGATTTTAGATATGAGCCCACTTCTGGTTGCATTCGAGATGGCGCATACCAGGGTCTCTACCAAAATTATGAAAAGGATGGGGGATAGAGGGTCACCCTACTGGAGACCTCTGGCACTAGGAAAGAATCATGTCGGGGATCCATTGACCAGAATCAAGAACCATAGGGACGACACGTAGCGCATGATTAGATCAACCCAAGAGGGATGAAAGTCAAATTTGAGGAGGACCTTGGCGAGGAACTCCCAGCTAACCCTATCGAAGGCTTTGTTCATGTCTAGCTTAAGGAGGAATGCTTGTCTTTTGTCTAGGGAAGCTAAGTGGAGGACCTCATGGATGATGACGATCCTGTCTGTGATCATTCTTCCTTTGATAGAGTTCCCCTGATAGGGGGTAATGATAAGGGGGAGGATGTCTTTGAGTCTATTCGCTAGAGCCTTGGTGAGGATTTTGTAGAGGATATTGCAAAGGCTAATGGGGTGGAAGTCTGATAGGGATTTGGCCATTAGAGTTTTGGGGATCAGGGCGATGAAAGTGGAATTGATGCCTCTGGGGATGGATCTGGCGAACTAGATATCATAAACTATAGCACACACCTCTTGGTCTACCAAGTCCCAGAATGTCTAGAAGAAGTAAGAAGGGAAGCCATTCAAGCCCGGGGTAGCATCTGGTTTCATGGAAAATAAGGTTGCTTTGATCTCCTCATATGAGATAGTTTTGATAAGAACCTCGTTAGTCTTAGATGAAATAGAAGGGGGATGTGCAAAAGGAAGGCAACGACCACTTGGGAGGAAGGCTGAGAATTGGTGCCCAGGAGCTCCTGGAAGAAGCGGGTTGCCTCTGATCTGATTTCTTTTGGTCCTACTATCACTATAGATGAGCTCAAGGATTCTATTGGTGCTCCAAATTTTGAGGGTGGAAGTATGGAAAAATTTGGTGTTGGCATCACCATCCTTGAGCCAGAGGGCTCTCAACTTCTGCCTCTAAAATATCTCCTCCCTGGCCAACACATTGTGATAATCAACAAAGACTCTTTGTTCCTCCTCTCTCGATCCTGGATCCTCTCTTCCATCTTGGAATTTGCATTGAAGGTATTCCAATATTTTCTTCAAAATTTCCTTGCTCTCAAATATGTTTACGAACACCTCCCTATTCTATACTTTGAGGTTGTACTTCATAACCTTTAGCTTCTGATAGAGTTGAGCTGTGGGGAACCCCAGGATGGGGTGACTCCACCACCTGCCCACTTGATCTTTGAAATCGGGGTGGTGAAGCCACATGGATTCAAACCAAAAGGGGTGCTTGTGGAGAGGGTTTCTTCCATCTTCAAAGAGGATGGGGTTGTAATCTGAAGCTATTTTAGGGAGGGCCAGGAGAGTAGCGTCAGAAAATAGGGGAATAACATCTCTGGAAATGAACACTCTATCTAGCTTGACCTATATGAGGTTGGCCCCTACTCGCCTGTTTCTCCATGTGAACTTGGTGCCCTTTAGGTGAACATCCATGAGCTCATTAGCATCAGTGAACTCCCTAAAGTCCTCCATGCTTATGGAATTCAAGAATATTCTCCCGTGTTTGTCTGAGGGGAAGAGAGGGCTATTGAAGTCTCCCACCAGGATCTAGGAGAGGGATGCAAACACCTCTCTCATGAGGCTGACCTTGTTCCATAGGGAGGATCTCTCTACTAGGATGTTAAGGGCATAGATGTTGGAAAGGATCTAGGTCTTCCCTGAATCCAGGCTATGAAACATCACATTGATAATTTTGGGGGAGGACAAGATCAATCTTCCTTCATGAGTGCCTGGGTCCCATAGACACATTAGCCCCCTTGCAAAGCTGAGGGCTGGGGTGGAGATGGAGTCACAACTGTTCCAGATCACCTTGGCCACCTTGGGGGAGGATAACAAATCAATATTGGTTTCTTGGAGAAGCAGAATAGAAGGTTTATGGTCCTTGAAAAGCTAGGTTAGGACAAGTCTCGTTGGGGCTCCATTGAGCCCTCTAGCATTCCAGGTAATGATCTTCATATGACACCTTTGGGGGATCGTTTGCCTCCCTTCCCTACTGGGTGAGAGGTTTGGATCTTAGGAGTTCTTCTTTCGATAAGCTGAGGGTATCAGCTAGAAGGGTAATCTGCAGGCCATTGGAAATATCATCATATGCTTGCTTGATATGTTGTTCTCCAAGGGTGGGTCATCCTCTTTTATTCTTGCTTCCAAAATCCATTACAAATTTTTTACTGCAAGTTCGTTTGGGGCTGAACTCTTCAGGGGCGAACTAGGAGAAAGTCGGTCTACCATCGTCATCACCCTTGGATGCCTCAGAACCGACTTCTGAGTAATACTGGAGAGGGAGGGAGAGGTTCAAGAGGGGGGGATTAGTAGAAGATGGAGGATCCTTAGAGAAGGGGGAAGGCGTGGGATGCGCAAGGAGTCTTGTTGGGGCTGCCTCCAAGATGGGATCACCCTCGATCGGGGGATGGGAGGGGAGGGGGTCGACTGGGGAGGTCACCTGGGAGAAAGAGGTTTTGGGAAGGTTGTCGGCATAGTGGGGAAGTTCCTAAAGATATTGCAAGGTCGTAGAAGAGACCTCAAGGTTGGGGTCAGGGTTCGAGCATACCTAGTTTTGATCGTCCATTGATATGGGGTCAACCTTTTGTTTGCCTTTGTCAACTAGGGTGACCATCTTCTCGCACCATTCCTGGGATGGATATCTGAGAGGAGGGTGATCACCTACAAGAGGGCCATGGGTGTGGAACCTATCTTGCAACTACGCCTTCAAATGAGGGCCCTCCAAAGCTAGGGATTTGAGCTTCTTAGAGAGGGGAAACTAATTAGGGAGATGTCCCTACATGTTGTTGTGGGTGCAAAAGGTTGGTTTGTTTTCATATTCTAGGATTTGGAGTAAAAAATAAGATCTTGGTGAGATGGTGACCACAAAAGGGAGCTTCGATTCAAGGTTCACAAAAATGCATAACCTAGAATGGACCATACGAGATCCAGTCCTGGTGGCTGATTCAAAAGCCACGAGATCCCCTATGGCCTGGGCGATGAAGCTGAGTATGTCCTCCCACCAAAGGTGGAAGAGTTGAAATCGGTAGCTCAGTGCCTGAGGAACATACTTCTATGCCCCAAAAACCAGGGCCTACCCGTGAGAATCCTGCTAGTGTCTTCCTTGTTGTTAAGCTTGATGAGGAAGAACCCTTTAGATAGGGCAATGATCTGAATGTGTCCTATGGTCTTCCATTTGGAAAAGGCCCATCAATGAATGGTTTTCATATCCAGACAACCCCCAATGAACTTCCCGACTAAGGAGAAGGAAGAATCTGATACGAAGGATGAAAACACATCATCCTTGATCGAAACGTGCATCTCTTCCAAGAAGATCCCCAAGTACGACACCTAAGGATGACTGGACCCTCCCGTTAGGATCTGAATAAATGAGGGTTTTTTGGACCCCCCGAGGGCAGATCCCTCAATGGTTTTTTTAGGAGGTTCTTTGTCTGGGGAGGGGCCCCCAGAGGCGCCCTTGCTGCCTTTGAGGCTTAGGCCTCCAAACTCCTAACAGGGCTGGCATCAGGCCCAGCCTGGCCCGAACTCGCCCCTAGACCTACCGCTATTCTAGGTCCCACTACTATAGAGCTCGCTACTCCAAATCCCGCTACTATCCCTGATATTGATACTGCTCCCAATCCTACCCCTACCATCTCTATCCTTCATAATCATGTACATTATAGGTATAACAACTAATGCAAAATTAACACAATTCTGTAGGATCAATTCTTATGTAATGTGTTTTTTTTCTCTGTTTTTCTTTGATTTCGCACTTACTATTTTTCTATATTTCATTTATCGAGGTGTTATTTATCTTCATTTGGTATCAAATCTAGGTTTTAGCTTTGTTCGAGGAGTAAGGGTTTCAACCTTGGGATAAATTGGTTCTTGAGTGGGATAAATTGAAGTCTTAGGATTAAAACCAATAGGAATGATAGATGAGGAGTGGCTAAAGATCAATAGGAAGACAAGGAGCTCTATAATATTGTGCTTATTTGATTCAGTATTATTGAATGTATCGATAGAGACCATGATAAAGTTGTTATAGGAAAATTTGGGAGTGTTGTATTAAACAAAGTCGTTGGTAAATAAACTTTTTCTCCAAAAAAGTTGTATTCTATTTGTATGAATGATGGTGACTTTGTGGTTGAACATATGAATGCTTTTAACACTGTGGTAAGTCAATTAAACTCTGTACATATAAAAATGTATGAAAAGAAAAAGTGTATTACTTTACTTTATTCATTACCTGATTCCTGGGATAACCTACCTATGGCTATCACCATTACTACTACATTGAAAGTAGAGGATATAGTAGGAATATTTCTATCTGAGTAAATGAGATGATATTCTTTTAAAGAATATCATCAAAATGATGCCTTGGTTGTGAGAGGTTATTCTCAAGAAAGAAGCAAAAATAAAATAGGATAAAAGAAAACAAAATCTAGGGTAAAATTTGTTGTTCCAAACAAAAGGAAATGTTAGAAGTGTGGTAAAACATGGCATTATAAAAGAGACTACAAAAGTGAAGACCATAAATAAAGATTCAGGGGACTTATTTATAGTTGCAGCATGCTCAAGTGAACACCATGACTCATGGTTGATTGACTTAGGTGCTTCTTTTCTAATGAATCCCCATAGGGATGGGTTTTATGAATATGAAAAGATAAATGAAGGTGAAGTCTTCCTGAGAGACAATTAAACACAAAATAATAGGTCGAAGAAGAGTTAAGTTGAGGTTAAAGCATTAAAAAATTAAAAACCTTCTTGGTGTAATGCATATTCTGGGTTTGGCAAGGAATTTGATAATTCGTAAGTAATATGAATGATGTGGGTGTGACTATGGTATTCAATAAGGATAGCTACAAGATGGTTCATGGATGCTTAGTGTTGGCAAGGGAATTTCATGCAGGAACCCTGTTCAAAGTTGAGGTTAACACTATAAGTATTGATTGCAATAAATTTTTAGTTGTAGAGGAAATTAATAAGGTAGAAGAAGCTCCAATTATTCCTGTAGTGAAGACAATATTATGGCATCAACGCATGGGGCACGTTGGTGAGAAATGCCTTCAGATATTAAAAATAAAAGGTATGGTTGAAGGAATTTTTGATTGCCCATTCAATTTTGATTTTTATAAGAACTGTGCTTTTAGAAAGAAAACCCGAGTCAAGTTTCCAAGTAGTGCTACATGATATGAAATAATTTTGCATCTAGTTCACAGTGATGTGTTTGGACCTGCAAAAGTACCATCGTTAGGTAAATATATCTATTTTGTTACATTTATAGATGAATTATCAAGAAAGACTTGGGTATATTTTTTCAATATAAATCTGTTGTTTTCAATAAATTTAAAAAAATCAAGGCTCTTTTAGAAAATCAGATAGAGAAAAATATAAAGGTTTTGAGAAATGACAATGGTGGTGAATATTACTCAAATAAATTTGAGCATTTTTGCAAGGACTATGGAATAGAAAGGCATAGAAAAACTTCGTATACTCCACAATAGAATGGAGTTGTAGAAAAAATGAACAAAACATTGATGGATAAGGCCAAAAGTATGCTAAGTAGTGTAGGGTTAGAAAATAAATTTCGAGTAAAAGCCATGTTAACTACTTGTTATTTCATCAAAAGATCTCCTACCTCAACTTTGGTGGACAAAACTCCATAGGAAATGTGGACTGATAAGAAACCCTCTCTTAGTCATATAAGGGTTTTTGGTTGCAAAACTTATATGTATGTCCCAAAAGAGAAAAGGACTAAGCTAGACTATAAATCTAAAAAATGTATGTTTCTAGGTTATAGTTTTGGTGTGAAAGGATATAAGTTGTGGAACCAAAAACACAAAAGATTGCTTACATTCATAATGTGATCTTTAGAGAAACAAAAGGGGTTCTAAAATAGAAAATGCAACCAAGCAAAGAATCTAAAATAGTTTAGGTAAAAATGGAACAGAAATAAGAACATGTGGTAGAACTTGATACTACAGAAGAATATGGATTATAGAGAGTCTGAAGAGGAATATTTAGAAGAAGAAGGTGAGTAGGAAGCTAAATATGCAAAACCTGAAACTCCAATTTTGAGGAGATCAGGTCGTGTGAGAAGACTCCTAGAAATGTATAGACCTTAGAATTTTTATTTTGCAATTAATTTATCAGTTATTTATGAAGAACCCAATACTGTAAAGGAGGCACTTCAATCAAGTGAGAATAAGTCTTGGAAAAGAGTTGTGGAAGAAGAATGAAGTCCCTGGATAAAAATAAGATAAGGGACTTGGTGAAATTACCGCTTGGAAGAAAACATGTTGGTTGTAAGTGGTTATTCAAGAAAAAGTACAATGTAGAAGGAAAGTTAGAGAAGTACAAAGCTTGCCTGGTAGAAAAAGGATTTTCTCAAGTTGAAGGAATTGACTTTGGTGAGATTTTTTCTCTTGTGGTTAAACTAACATCAATTAGAGTTATGTTGGCTATTTCTAATGATTTTGATTTTCAAATAGAATAGATGGATGTAAAGACAAATTTTCTACATGGTGAACTTGATGAAGATATATATGTCACAACCGTAATGCTTTAGGGTAAAAGGTAAGGAGGACTTGGTATGCAAGTTGAAGAATTATCTTTACGGGTTGAAGCAATCTCCAAGAATGTGGAAATAAAAATTTGACAGGTTTGTTTTGACACTTGGGCTTGAAAAATATAAAGTAGATCCATGTTTTTACTTCAAAAAAGAAGGTGAAAATTTTGTTATCATTATTTTGTATGTGGATGACATGTTAAATGGTAAAATAAGGAGATTATAAAGTTACTAAAATCTCAATTATCTTCTAAATTTTATATGAAGGATTTAGATGCTGCAAAATTTATGTTGGGTATGGAAATAATAAGGGATCGTGAAAATAGAAAGTTGTGATTAAATCAAAGGAAATATGATGATTTGATACTATAGAGGTTTAGGATGCATGATTGTAAACAAGTTTGTACTTCATATCTTATTGGTAAAAATTTATATGTTGAACAACATGCTAAAATAGATGAGGAAATTGAATAAATGCATCATGTTCTTTATGCTAGCATTGTTGGCAAACTGATGTATGCAATGGTTTGTACTAGACCTGATATTGCACATGTAGTGGAAGTAGTTAGAAAAAATATGTTTAATCTAGGAAAGGAACACTGGAATGCTATGAAGAGGATCTTCAGATACTTGCATGGAACTACATATTATGTTATCTATTATGAAGGAAAATTTAAAGATAATACTATTGTAAATCTAAGGGTTTGTATATGTTGACTGGACTGGAGATCTTGACAAGAGAAGATCCATGAGTGCTTATGTGTTTAGGCTGTTTGGAGGGGCAACAATTTGGATGAGTAAAAATTAATCAGTTGTTGCTTTTTCCATTATAGAATCAAAGTACATTGCAGCTACTCAAACCTGTAAAGAAGTAGCGTGGCTACAAATATTGTGTTCAATATTTGGTCTTAAGCAAAAGGCTATGAGAATTGACAATGATAGTCAAAATGCAATATTTTTGGTAAACAATCCTATTTTTCATGATCTGTCAAAACATATTGATATCAAGTACCATTTTGTGAGAGAGATGGTTGAAAAGAACTAGGTGATGTTGGATAAAGTTGATACAGAGAAGAATATTGTTGATTTGCTAACAAAGGTTGTACTAGCTCAAAAATTAGCTTGGTGTAGAAGATCTATGGGCATGGTTGCCCTTGATAGTTTGCAATGGTAATTATTAACCCCTATGGAAAGTATTCAATAAGTGGGAGAATATTGGAATTGTGTCGAATATTTTCCATGTCATTCAGGTGGGGTTAAATCTAAAAGGACTAGATACTATGCTCTCTAGGGTTTGGGGTTTAAGCTATTTTTAGACCCATATGGTTCGTTTTGGATTAATGTATAGTCGACCTATGGTTTTGCACCCATGGTATTGCAAAAATATTTCTTGTGTTGTTGATATATAAAACAACACTTGCATGAGGGTCTTGCAATGTAATATGTAAGAAATGTAATCGCAAGTGAAAAGCAAGCAAAAGGATATTATTGTATTGAAGACAATCAAGTTTATACAAAAAGGAGATATTTTTGTTGGATTTTTCTTGAAAGGATTTCCTAGGATAAATTATTGTGTAATGTGTTCTCTATTTTTCCTTTGATTCTGCACTTACTACTTTTCTAGATTTTTTTTATCGGGAAGTTATTTCGCTTCACTTTTACATATGCATGGAATGAAGCACCTCTTGAGCCAATACGATTTCATCAATTACCTATTGTCTTTCTATAAAGCCCTTTGTATTGGAGAGATTATCTTATGGAGTGAGGTCTTCAATATTTTTGCCATTATTTTCATGATGATTTTATAGAGGACATTGCATAAGGCTATTGGTCTGAAGTTGGATATTATGTCCACCTTTTGATATTTTGGTATCAATGTTATATAGGTTTTATTAACTTCCTTTAGCACCACCTTTGCAATTTTGAATTCTTCCACTACCTCCAATAAGTCTTCTTATATGGTATCTCAAAATTTATGGTAGAACTCAATTGGGAATCCATATGGCCCCGAGGTCTTCCCTTTTTTCATTTTAAAAACCGCTTGTTTTAATTCCTCACTTGTTACTAGTGTAGCTCTGATTGTGTTATAGTGTTGGGGATATTATTGAGTATCCTCTCCTAGGCTTCTAAATCTAGCTCTGTGGCCTGGAATAGTGTAGAGAATTAATCCACTACAATGGCATACTCTTGTTCCTCATTTTGGTCCTTCAATGATGTTATGAAGTTGTGGACCCACCTTGATAAAAGAGATTTGTGGAAGAATATTGTATTTCGATCCCCTTCCTAGAACCGTTGGACTCTTGATTTCTATTTCTAGAGGAGATCTTCTCTTTTATCCCATTATTCCACAAGTTTTATAAGTCTAAACTCCTTCCACTCTAGTCCTCTATTAGACCTTGAGTCCTAATATTTGCATTTAGTTGATCTAGTTGTATAGTGATTTCTTTTTTATTTTGTTGGACATTACCAAACTCCTACCAATTCCACTTATTCAGCTGATTTTTGATATATTGAAATATTTTGACAAATATGAACATGTGGGTACCATATCTAGTTTTTCCTTCTTACCACCACTAAAAAATGATATCTCATAGCATGCTACCTCGCAACCATATAAGATAGAATCTAAAGGATGTATGGCATCTTATTGACCTCCACATTTCCACTAGCACTGGACAATGATCTGATATTGAATCATCAAGAGTTATAATTCTTGGTATATGTTCTTTGATAATAAAGTATTTTGATAATAAAAACTTATCCAATCTCTCTAAGATACAATCTTTCCCTTTCCTTCTATTGGACTAAGTCATAAATTTATTCTCTGGAATAATGTCCATTAGGTAGAGATGAGAGATGTGCTCTGGAATAATGTCTAAACTACCATCCAATATTTGATTCCCCCCTATCTTCTTTGCCAAAGATGTAATAGTGTTGAAGTCCTCCCTACTATGGGCATTGCATCAGGGTGATGCTTTAAGGATAAAAAAATGTTTTTCATTGGTACCTCTTTTCCTCTAGGATCATGGGTGAGTAGACATTTATCCATAGCATCTTGTGATATGATTGTTTGCTCTATACTACCAACCCAAAGACCCTCCCACTTCCTATTGAGGAATGTATTATAATTTCTAAGGGGTCCAAAAAGTAGACCATACCTCTTGACACTCTTGTGGATCCTAATGCTTCCATCCTTCCATTGGGATAAATTTTTTGGGCTAGACCCTCCATATCTTCCACTACAAGTTTCATCTCTTGAAGGAACACCAAATATAGATGATTCACTTGTATTGTATATTTGACTTCATTAATTTTTGATAGGTTTCCTTTTAGCCCTTTCACATTCCATGTGATGATCTTCATTGAATTAAATGGGGGTGAAAATTTGGGTGAGGTCCTTAGCCTTCCCTTTGCTAACAATGTTTCTCCATATTTGGGTAATTTGTATTGATTAATTTTTCTACCTAGTATCCATTTTCAATTTCTTGGTGCACCCCAATTTGCTCAAGGTTCTCTTATAGATCCGAGACTTGATAATAGAGGATCATCATATTTTCTACTAATTCTTGAGATGTTTCTCCCTCGAGCATGGATTTTTTTATATTTTGATTCATCTTTATGGTTGTACCTTTCATTTTAGAACTTCTAGGTTGTTGAGTCTGATATTTCAAGTCAGATATAGTTAAAGCTAGGTCCTGCTGGTCTACTGCATTTACTTCTTTGGCTTGATATGGGAATTGAGTTTTCGCTACCTTTGTATCAATTGTATCAATTTATTCATCTATTAAATCATCCATTTTTAGATTTGAGAACCTGTTAGTTGATACAATATCATCTTTTTTACTCACAAGTTTCCTCTATGTATTATTTTACTTTGGTATTGCAAAACCCTCTAGGATCGTGTTTTCATTATGTGAAGCAAAAATACGACACTAAAACAAATATGAAAGTAAAATAATTTCAATGAACAAGAGATTGCACAAAAGATGATTTTATTCAATAAATGGGGGGGAGCTAAGAAACTCCTTTGTTACAATTGATTTGTTCAAAGGAATTATTTTGATACAATAATTATAGGTGCTAGGGTTCTCCAAAACCCTAGCTACAAAACAAGTAGTGTCTTCAATGTATCTTGCTTCCAACAGGATGAGTGGGCTTCTGGTTATCCGTAATCGGGCCACTCTAGCTTCAAAAGCTACTCAACAATCCTTGGTGAATGCTACCTGATCCTGCACACACAACAAACATAGAGCTATTAGCAAACAAAATGAGGGTTCCATAGTGTGAACCCTCAGAAATGCAAACTAAAAACCCTAGATCTGAGTAAACAAAACATGCAGAATCCAAATAACATCAAATAAAAATGCATAAAATACTTACTTTGTTATTTTGTTGCTCCATTGCAGATTGATGGCAGGGTGCCCTGATGGCACCTGATGATCTTACTGACGGCAGATTCTGGTGTGTGGCTGTGGGAACAACAGGTACTATGATGCACCTACAGAATACGATAGGCATGCTACTGCACCTGTGGGATGAGGCAGGTGCTCGAATGCACCTATGGATTAGGGTTAGATCTGTAGAAGTAGATCGAGGGGATGTGAAGGGCTCGATGGATGGACGACAATGGTGGTGGCAGAAATGGGCTACGAAGATGGCTAGAATTAAGAAATCCTAGGGTAAACTAGGGTTTTGGGGAAGGCTAGGCTAGGGCACAATCTACTCACAAGAAAAAATATCTCAACAAGGTTAGGTCTCACAAGTAAATTAGAGCTCTAGCGTTCAAGTTTTCCAGGATTTAGGGGTTGAGCATTGAGAATGCTCCTATTTATTATCAAGCCTAGGGTTTTCTTAGGGTTTTAGCTTAACACTTTTGATCATGTGGCTAATATTAAAGTGGATCCAAAGGCTGATATTAAACTTTAGGTGTGACACGGATTAAGGAAGATGGACGGTTGAGATTAGATCGGATCGGACGGTTGAGGTTAATTTGGCTTATAAATATATATTTTATAATAAATATATTAAAATATAATATAAAATATTATATTTAAATATAAATAATATAAAATAAATATAAATAAGTCAAATAGGGGTCAAAAAATGGTGGGAAAAGGCTAAAGTGGGCCATTGGATGGTGGGAAAGGCATGGAATGGCCAATTGAATGGTGGGAAAGGGGGATGGTGGACAAGTGGGTGGTAGAATGACCAGGATGAAGGACAAGTGGCTAGGATTTGGTGTCTACAGATGCCCCTTTTTGTACCATGTTGCGTGAAACACAATATGGTGCAAAAACATGAGACACCTGGTTGGGCTTTGGGCGCAGAAGCAGCTTCTCTCTCTCATTGGATTTTTGAGCAATAATGTTGAAGACAAAAGAATAAAGAATTTTGGATTTTGCGTAGCTTACCCCCTCAATTGGCGAATGAGATTACGGATGAATCTCACGAGCCAATTGAAAAATTTGTGCAAATGATGAATGATGTGATACCATTTTTACCCCAATGGTGTGAAGGGGGTTGGTGTAAAATGTGATATGATGTGTCTATGTTTGCCCTAATGGATGAAGGGTTTTGTGCAAATGTGATGTGATGTGGACGATATGAATGATGTAAAATGTGATATGATGTGAAATATGAATGATGTAAAATGTGATACCATTTTTGCCCCAATGGTGGGAAGGGGGTTGTGTCAAATGTAGATGTCATGATCATGTAAGATGTATCCCATTGTGGGAGGATCAAAATCAAATTGTGGTTACCCCAAATTTGGGGTGATTCAATGTTTTTGAAGAAAATGCCTTATTGGCATCATTGAGTATGCAATATGAAGATGCAAAGGAAAATGGAGTCAACTTAGGATGTACTGCTAGTGAAATTCTTTGAATAATTCCTATCAATTGGAACCAATCAACCTAGCTAGTGCCTATCTCGAAGGTGTTAAGGATATTATGAATGATGAAATTTGAGTTTTTATCCATGTTTTAAGCCCCATGAACTAGGCCATCAATGAAAATTTTTGTGCAAATTATTCTTGGCAATGTTTCACTCTAAATATGTGAAGTACCAAATGTGATTGTGATTTCGATCAAGGAGATAAGTGATGATGATGATGACCAAGTGTTCTTATGGTAATTTATTCATCTTACCGAATTGCATGGATGCAAATCGCTGCAATCACCAAGTATATAGAATAAACCACTATATACGAGATTCACTTGTAATTTTGACACGTGTTGGAAGAACTGATGGTAGATTATGATAGTGGAAGAATGTTGATGGAAGAATGTGATGATGTCACCAAAGTTGGAGTCGATTTGTAAATGTTAGAGCTTTTAGTGGTTGATTTTGCACTTTTTTGGATGGAAACAATTGATTCAATGGTCAAATCAACTCCAATTTTCATAAAAATTTGTGGGATGATGAAGAATATGAAGTAGAGGAGTTGAGTGTTAGTTTTGTGAAAATTTGGATTTATTTGATGTGTTTTGTAACTCGATTTGTGTATTTTACAAATTTGCATCATGTTCAAAAAATATATGTGCAAAATGATTTCTATTTTCACAAAACCTGATTTTATGATGTGCATGATGTGTGGATGAAATTTGGTGAGATTTTGAGGGGGCAAGCTACTATTTTGATCCCTTTTGTCTTCATGTCATTTTGGCACCAAGTGCCTCATTGCACCTATGGTATCCTGCAGGTGCCCGGTTGTGCCTGGGTGCACTTGCAGGTGCCCATGCATGCCTGCGACCATAGGTGCCACCCTACACCTAAGTGCACTAGCTGTAGCTATAAATAGCTTGCAGGGTGGATTTGGAGGCTCATTTGTGCATTTGAGAGTTTGTGAAGCTGCACCTGAGGAGTGGAGTGGATTGGTGAGGGAAGTGAGGCTAGTGGAAATCTATATGGGAGCTATGGTGGTGGAGGGAGTGAATGCTGCTGGTGGAGCTGAGGCACGATTTGCCTTAGTAATGTTGAAAAACACTTTTTATTTTGTGCAAAAATTTTGAAGTTTTTTTTTTGAAATTAATACTAATGTAAAATTTTGTTGTTGTAGTTGAGGGAGATAGAGCCTCGACATCAGTTCTCTCCTCTCATTCTTGGGATGAGGAAGAAGCTTACGAAGGGTGATTGGGACCTTTTGAAGGAGGTGGGTTTGGAGGGAGTGGCTCGGTTGGATGTGGTGAGGGTGGATGATGGGTACCTCTCATATTTGATAGAGAGATGGGATTCAGATAGGGGGACCTTCTAGCTGCTAATTGGGGAGGCTACTATCACACTTGAGGATGTATACCACATCCTCAAGGTGCTAGTAGAGGGTGTGAAGGTGATGGTTGGGCATGATAAGAAGGTAGAGATGATGAAGATGTTTGGTGAGCGATGGTGGGAGGTGAGGATGGGAGATGAGGAGGATATGTTATTTGAGCATGTACAAGGCTAAGGAGTTGGATGCACTCCCAACCTTGATCATGTTCATGTTAGTGAACATAGTGCTCCCCAATAGCATGGGGTGTAGGTTCCATTGGAACCTATTGGGATTGGTGAGTGACTTACTCACCAATCCAAGGGCGTATGCATGGGCTCCTGCTTTATTGGTGTAATTATACCGAGAGCTATATGAGATTACATGGAGAGGGAGGAAGGGGATTGGATGCAACTTCCTTCTTTAGTATTGGGATTGGGAGCACTTTAGTGTAGCTCAGCTAGAGGGGTTACCTTGCTAGGCATGGCAGATGGGTGAGCCCTATGCTAGGAGATGGGTAGTGGTTGAGGAGGTGCAACCGAGTCGAGAGGAGCATACCAGCCAGTGGTATAGGGATATGTGGGTAGGGTTGAATTTGGCTTAGGTGATATGGAGGCCATGGTGGGGAGCCATGTGGGAGGGTGATGAGGAGTAGCTACGATGGGTGAGATAGGCATGATGGCTAGTTGGGAGGAGAGATGAGGAGGTGGAGTACTTTTAGTACTTGTAGTGTTGAGGTAGTTTGGTTTACCTTAGGGTGTGCCTGATGAGCCAATGTTATACTAGCATCGATGGGATGAGGTGGGGCTTCCATGTGCAGAGCCATGGAGAGTTTAGATAGAGGATGATGAGTAATTAGAGGTCCTAGATGTAGATGATTTCAAGGTGACTCTAGAGTATGTAACATGGTTTGGTACCCAACCAGTATGGGTGCCAAAGGTGGTGATGGGTGGGGATGCGATAGCTACGAAGTCAAGGATGAATCCAAAGAGGATGAGGTCTCATTGATCGATGAGTTAGAGGAGATCGAGGGGAGCATCATAGTAGACTCTCAAGGTGGAGGTAGTAGAGGATGAGGGGGAGGATGATGAGGATATGGGGGAGATCTTCGAGGTGGCTAGGCTATAGGTTGAGGTGGAGCAACTTCACGAGGAGTGAGAGACTATGATGGAGGCTCATAGGGAGTCTTTGGTAGGATGGGATGTGGTCATAGCTGGGTTGTGGGCTACCATAGCCTGGATGGAGGTAGAATTGATCGGTAGATAGGGTTGGTGATCAGGAGATGGTCATGAGGCTTCAAGCAGAGATATTGGTGAGAGAGCATCAACATCAGATTGACTTGCGATGACTACAGGCTAGTGAGACATATGCACACTCTTTGGAGGAGTTGTGCATGGCTTATCATATTCCTTTTTTGGATCCTCCATCATCCTCTAGGACCGAGTCATCGAGGCATACTAAATCTAGGTAGAGTTCTAGGTCTAGGGCTCCTACTAGGTCTCAAGGGTCCTCTCATGGACATTAGCTTAGTGCTTAGATGCACTTTTGTATATGAGCCTTGGTGCTCCATTGTAGCCTTTTTGGCACTCATTGTACATATGATATTTTATTTATATATATATACATGGTTTTTATATTTGTGTTATCTTTTGTGTGAATGTTTTTATGTGTATGCAATGCATGTTTTATGAAGATGTTTTATGAATGTTTAATGCAAGCTAATCATGATGTGTATGCGTAGTGCTTATATGGATGATTAATGCAAGCTAAATGGCAAACTTATGGATGATTAATGCAAGTGAAATGGCATGTATATGAATAATGAATTCAAACTATATGAGAGGAATGCATGATGTTCGAATGATCATTTATAGTTCAGAATTTTTGTTGGCCATTTTTGTTCATTGTTTTGCAATCGGGGGCACCAAACTTGGTGGCGTTATGCGGGTTGATCCATGATGAAGACATGGATGTTGACATGGAAGAAGATATGGATGTTGATATGGAAGAAGATATGGATGTTGATATGGAATACTGAAGGATTTTTAGAGACTCAAACATACTAGTGTTATCAACCAAACTCACTAAAGGTTGTCTAACTTTCTTTAGGACCAATGTGTGTGCAAGTGAAGTTCATGTACCAAATCTTGAGCATGAAAATGACCCTAGGCAATCAAGAACCAATGTGTGTGCACGTGAAGTTCATTAACCCATTATGAGTAAATTAGGCATGACCTATTATGGAGAGGACCAAGAAGCTAGCTTGTCCGTATGTGCGGTCAGAGGTCTCTCTTTTTGGAAGGGAGACATGTCACCCCGCATGAGCTTACTCCACTGCCAGTCAAGCATCTATAGCCCCGGTGGAGACTCACTCCATAGTCCAATGATCTGATCTTTAGGCCTTGGGGATGACTACATAACTTTCTGAGGGAAATGTAGTACGATCCTTATAACTTTAGGGATCTATGGTGTGTGCATAGAAATTGTTAACTTTGGATAGAGCTTTGGGGAATCGGATTCTCAACCGAAGTGTGATGAGAATGTGACCCTATCCTTACTACTCTATATTTTGTGTTTATATTTGGAGAGCAACTGTGATAGTGGTGAAAACCACTATTTTTTATTTTGGACTATGTTGCATGATAGGACAAGCGAGGAATACCCTTTTCACTTCAAGGTGCCACCCAAGTATGGTGTTATCCCTCTTTGACTCAAAATGTTTTTAAGATGTGAAGAAGTGTGGTTGGTGCAAGATTGTTTTTGGAATCAATTGACAAGACTCAAGATTTTCTTAATGTGAAAAAGTGCTTTTGGTCCTAAAGAAAATTGGACATCTTTTTGGAGGTTGCTAGACACACTAGTAGTGGCTGAGTGACTAAAAACTTGGGGTTTATGATTTTTGAAAAATGGGATTGTTGGCTTATGATATTGGAGAAAATTGCATAAATGCCAAAAATAGGTACCCCCAATTGTGGAAACTTGACTTTTTTTATTTGGCCATATCATCACTACTATAAAATATCATTGAACGTGGGATGGGATGAATGCAATTTGCAAAATGAAGGAATGTAGTGGAATGCATGTGGAATGAATGCAAATGGAATATGTATGCAGTATGTATGAATGTAATGTGAAAAATGCATGTAAAGATGCCTATATGTAAATGCAAGATGTATGCAATGGGAACATGCCTATGTGAATGATCTGTTTTTGTTTGTTTTTTTTTTAGCCATGTATATATATACATATAAACATCATATTAACAATAAAATACCTTCAAATGGATAACATTAAGTGGTTCGAGTTCCTCCACTCCCTCTAAATCAACAAGTCTATATGTACCATTACCCAATTTTTGGAAAATTATGTATGGACCTAACCAATTACCATAAATTTGTCATGAAGATGCCAAAGCATTGTGTTTTTTTTCTCTTAATACAAGATCTCCTACTTGAAATTCATAAATGACTTTGCATTGTAAGCATACTCTAAAGCAGAGGAGGCCGAAGAAGCTAGGTATTGCTTGATATCATTGCAAGTTTTTTTTACATTCATTTGTCCATGCAAATGGAAACCCCTTTTGTAGAGTAATTGAATGACTGCATTTATTATAAAGTTGCACAATAAAACATTTGATTGATTGAATATTTCCTTGTAAACTACATAATTCCTTAATGTTAGTTGGGGAGGCATTTCCATGATGGCCTTGACCTTGTTTGGGTCCACTTCAATGCCTCTTTTGGAGATAATGAATCCTAAAGTTTACCCGAGGTAACACCAAAGACACACTTTTTGGGATTTAACCTCACCTTATGTTCTAGAAGTCGGTCAAAAATATTTTCCAATACACTAATGTGCTCTTGTCGAGTTTTAGATTTAGCCAAGAGATCATCCACATAGTCTTCGATAATCTTATGCATGTAATCATGAAAGATGTAAGTCATGGCTCGTTGATAGGTAGCTCCTACATTTTTGAGGCCAAAGGGCATAACCTTGTAACAAAAGGTCCCCCAAGGTGTTGTGAATGTTGTTTTGTGTTGGTCATCAGGATTTATGCAAATTTGGTTGTATCCTAAAAAATATCCATGAGGGAAAGCATTTCATGGCCAGCATAGGTATCAACAAGAGTATCAATGTTTGGAAGAGGAAAGTCATCCTTAGGACACGCCTTATTAAGATCTCAAAAATCAGTGCAAATGTGTATCGACCCATTAGGCTTGTGAATGGGTACCATGTTTGAAAGCCACTCAAGATAGTCAATAGGAACAATGAAATTGACATCTAGAAGTTTTTGAAGCTCTTCCTTGACTAAGAGGGCCATGGTAGGATGCATCCTTCTAAGATTTTGTTTGACCAGTTTGGCATCGGGATGTAAGGTGAGGTTGTGGACCACAAGACTAGGGTCAAGACCAGGCATATCCTTATAGGACCATGCAAACACATATTTCTTCTTCTTGAGGAGAGCAATGAATTGCTCTTGTTCATCAGATGATAAGATTTTTCCAAGCTTGACAATTTGGGGATTGTCAAGATCTGAACTAAGGTTCACTTCGATGGTATCTTCAATAGACATATGTGAACCTTCCTCAAGTTGATGTGGTGTTGGGATCAGATGAATGTCATCTAATATGTCATCCAAATCTTCCTACTTATCATCATCTAACTCTACCTGAAAGACCTCGGGATTCTTGGTAGAAGATGGAGGTGAAGGTGGAGGGGAAGGAGGAATGTAGTTGGTAGAAGCCCTTAACAATTCCTCGGATAGGATGAACTCCGAAAAGGAGGGTGGGGAAGAAATCTGGTCCATGTCAACAAGGCTTATGTCAATTGGAATTGGCTTAGCCGGATTGTATGGATTGTGGAGTGGGGTGAATAAGTCAATAGGATTCATACTGACTTAGTAGGAGAAGATATGGATTGGAAGAATGGATGGGAATCGATGTTGAATCTTGTTAACCCTGGATAGCAACAAAAAAACATGAAATTAAATGCTATGTACATGCAAAGAAAGATTTTTTTTTTGTTTTGTTTTGAATGTTTTGATTTTTTTTTTTGAATTTTTGTTTATATACATATGTTACAAATTTTGGCTTGGCTGAATGGCTCAATGGAACTCAGGTGGGGGTGGTTCACCAGGTGGGTCAGCTTGTTCTTGTGGAAGAAGCAAGTGAAATATGGGTTGATGGATGGGAAATAGTTTGAGGTAAAACTCATCCTATTGGGTAAGGGGAACAATGGGCTGAAATTCCTCTTCAGAATCATCAGAAGCATTGGACATAAGTTCATACTCTTCATAACTTTCATCATCAGAATCTAGAAGTGGGTAGGAAAAATTTAGTGGGTCTTCTTCTTCATTGAAGCTAAGCTCTTGAAGAGCTTGTTCAAGAGAAGTGGTTGAGGAAAATGGAAGGGGGGCTTTGTCTTCTTCATTGAGGCTAAGCCTTTGGAAGGCTTGCTCAAGGGAAGCGGTTGTGGAAAGTGGGGTATATCCCAAGCCTGAATGATCATGTGCTCCTCGATATGGGAAATCAATTATGTCATGTATCCCTTGTTCATGGGAACCTAGACCTTGACCTTACCAATTGACTATATGGAAGTAACGAGATGGAAATCCCATCATATTTTGTATGTTGGCATGTCTTGGCTCTTTTGGTTCTTCGAGCGGATTTGCCTCAATTGAGGAATCAATCCCTCCATAGACAAAGTTGATACTATTAGGAGTAGAGCTCATATCATAGACAACACCTATGGTTAAAGGAGGGTCATATGGGTGACCGAAATCCTTGGTTATAGGGATGGCAAGTGGGGTAATGGTAACATCTTGGACCATGTATTCACCAATACCAAGACTAGTGATGTGGACCTCGACTTGGGATGAGGTGGTGGATGATGTGGAAATGGATGGCTCAAGATTGGAGGGGGTTATGGAAGGTGGTGGGGAGTTGAATATTTCACAATCTAAAAGTTTGACTTGTGAAACATCGGCTGATGGAGAAATATTGGGTGATGGCTTGGAATTAGAAGAAGGTGGATGAGGCAATGATGATGAAGAAGAAATGGTTGTAGAAGAAGGAGTGGTTGAGGTGGATGATGTGGTGAAAGTGGATTGAATTTGACCACATGTACAAGAAGAAATGGATGATTGAGGGGGTTTGGTGATGGGTAACTCCTCAAAAATAGGAGCTTTGGAAGAAGATGTGGATGGATTAGAAGATGAAGTGGATGGATTTGAAGATGATGGGGATAAGAATAGGTGGGTGGAAGGTAACATGGATTCATAGGGGTTTGAAATGAAATTACAATACTTGAAAGGTTCTACATCCGTGAGGATGCAATGGACTTGACCATCATGAACGTATTTCAAGCATTGGTGGAGAATTGATGGAACACATTTCATCTCCCTCATCCAAGGTCTACCAAGGAGTACATTGTACGCCATGGCCCCTTCCAAGATGTGGAACATAGTATGCAATATTTTAACCCCTACTTCAATGGGTAAAACAATAGTGCCAACTGTGGTACACAAAGCATCGTTAAATGCTTTGAGGGTGAATGATGACTTGGAAATATGGGAAGGTGGAAGTTTGAGGTTGCTAAGGGAAGTGGTAGTGATAATGTTTATGGATGAGCCGATATCAATTAGGACTCTCTTAAATGGCTTCTTGTCTATCAGGGCCATGATATGCAATGGAGGATCTACGGATTCTGAGGTCATTGACTTTATTTCAAAGTCATAGAAGGTGATGGATGGCTCCATGCATGTTCTAATGCTCCCTACAAAGTTGTTGAAGGTATTAGAGTCTTGAGATTCAAACTCAATGGATTTAAGAATTTCCATTAGGGCTTCTCTATGCCTAGGGGATTGTTGGATGAGCTCATATAGGGACAATTTGGCTGAAGCCATCTTCAAACTTGTAGTTAATCGACTGCTTAAGGATACCGTTGGCCTTAGAGGATGATGGATGGGCTGATTTGGTAGACTAGAAAGATGGATTGGTGGGGATGGATTTGGAGAGGTTTGAATGGGTGGTGGATTTGAAGGTTGTGACATGTTTGGTTGTTGGGCATTTTTTTGATTTTGCCTTTGACCTCTTGTGACCACATGGACTGCTCCTACAAAATTTTGGTAATGTTGAACATGATTAACTTGGTTAGGAGGTGTGAGATGATTATTACCTCCTACATTAGTTTGGGCCTCTTCATGGTTGGGAAGAGGTGTTTGAAAAATTCCCAAATTTTGATTTTGTGGAGCTAGGGGATTATCTACCTTAATGGCCCCCAAGTCTATGAGGTCTTGAACAATATTCTTAAAAATATTGCAAGTGTTGATATCATGACCATTTTGCCTATGGTATGGGTAAAATAGATGTTCCTTATAACCTTTGCTATGTTTGGTAGGGTCATCGGGCTTGATTTTTGGCAAAGCCAACTTGTTTGTTTCATACAACCTTCGAAATATGGAAGAATACGACTCTGTTAAAGGAGTGTATTGGCATTGGGGTCGAGCATATTGTCGATGGGAGGGGTTTTCCATAGTTGGTATTGTGTTTTGTATTGTAAGTGCTTGAGTTACCGAGGGGACCGCATGATAAGTAATTTGTTGTGATTGTTGCATGGGTTGTTGAGCCATTACGGGTTGGCTCATCACCACTTGATTTACTTGATTAGATGGACTAGTTGAAGAGGCTTGTGATGACTTATTTTGGCCTGATTGATTGCTTTTAAATTGGCCCTTGTTTTGCCATTCTTTCTTTTTAGGCTTAATTATGCCCTCTTGGATTTTTATCTCCTCAATGATGCTAGCCTTGTGCTAAGGCTTCTTCAAATGAATGATAGGTATGAAGTTGAAGCATCCAAGAGATGGGTTTTAAGCAACTCTTGGTAAATAATTTGATGATTTCATCCATTGGGAGGGAGAATGGCAATTTGGTAATGACTGCCCTCCAACGGTTTCCAAAGTCATAGATAGGTTCATCATCCCATTGTCTTAAGTCATATACATCTGATAATGAAACCTTATTTTTGATGTTTAGGACAAAACGCTCAAGGAATAGGTCAATCAGTTGAGCAAAAGTATAAATACTATGAGTTGGTAGCTGATTAAACCACTCTATGGCATCTCCTCCTAATGTTTGAGGAAATATTTGGAGCATGAGAGCATTGTCGGTTTGAATCCGAAAGCATGCATGAAAAAATGAGCTAACATGCTCCTTAGGGTCCTCAGTTTCCCTAAATTTGTCAAACTTTGGTAATGTAAAGTCTATCGGATATGGCGGTGATGGTACCGAAGGATGGATTGGTTGATGGATCAGTTGGCTTAAAGTTGATTTTTGGCTTGACATGCCAAGAGTGTTTTGCATCAACTGATCTATTTGTTTTTGCATGGCCTGAATCCTAAGATCTTCCCCAGGAATGTGGAAGCCTTGGATAACCTGATGATTTGGAGATGGACTAGAAGAAAAATGTTGGGGAGTGATTAGATGGTTTTGATGGAATTGATTGGTTTGAAATTGATGGGGGGAAGATTGATGGTTGAAAGAAGGAGAAGATTGATGAGGAGGAAGATTTTGGAAGAATTGGTTGGGTTGGCTGGAAGAAATTATGATTGGAGGGGTTGGATTTTGAATTGGAGGTGGATTGGGGATGGACACCACCGAATATTGGGGTACCCAAGTTGAATTTTGGTTGGCCATGGTTGGTTGGGTTGAAACTATAGGAAGTGTAGGATTTACATGAACTTGTTGTCTAGCATTTTGATGTTGTAGAAGCAATTTATTCATGAGACCCGATATATCCTGAAGTTCTTGTTCGAACATAGAAGAAATTGACAAGGCTATAGATAGATTAGAAGATGAAGGTATGGATGTGGATGGATTGGAGGAAATGGGCATGGGGCAAGTTGCACTTGATGTGGCAACTTGGGAGGTTGGTACCTATGAGGCAGCATTAACATACTCCTCATACAAAGGATTGGAATGGGTTTGGGTATAGCCAGATGGAGGATAAGTGTTAAAAACACTTGGGTTTTGTTGGGATGGACTAGGAGAAGAGGGCATACCATATTCATAAGCAGAATTAGGATATCCTCGGGTGGGGTTGGATGGATAGGATGTAGCCAATTCTGGTTGTTCAACATAGTCTTGGCTAATGGGTTCTAGGACATAGTTAGAAGACCTATAGATGGCCTCTACCTTGTCCATGTCAATTTGGATGGATGGTTGCTCAATATTTTGGGGAAGGGATCCCTCTTGTGGGAGAGATGGGTAAATGGGCCTAGATGGACTAGGTTGGATAGAATTGGAAGGGTTGGCTACTGAAGTAGTGGGTGTGTTTGTTATATTTTCCATTAAATTATTTTGATTTAATATCTTTGTTTGATTTCGAGTTAAAACCATAAAATAATTAAATCAAAATACAATTTTAGGATAATTAAATTTCAAAACTAAAAATAGAGCTAAAGAATTTAGAAACAAAGAAAACAATCAATCCTAAGTTTCACCTTGTGTGGCTTACCTTATTCATTGATTATCTCTTTTTAGTGTAAATTCCTTTTAGATATGATAGTTTTGTGTGTTTGATGTATCCTAATCTTGCTTAATGAAAAATAAAGGTGAAAGACTATGGTTGGATGGGGCAACGAGATTCTTGTTGGTGATGAAATCCAACAAGTTTGCTCGGGGGTAGTCCTAAGGTGTCTAAGGGTAGATATTGGTGGATGGAAATGACTGCCACCATCACCAAATCTCAAGCAGCAACCGGTGATGAAATCCAGTTACTACTATTTAAAGTGCAACGTGTTGTGTGTGATTAATTTTAAATTTTTCTATTCTCTATTGTGGACAAACAATGTTAAAGGTAACATATTTCATAAATCTAAATTAGAATCCAACACATAAATGCAAATTTCTTCTAAAGAGTGTGAAGTACACCGCTTAAAACCCCTTGCCTAGATAGCAACCGGAGGGTTCATCCACCTCTCTACCAAAGGAGCCACCCAAGGGTAGGAATAATTTTTGCATTTAAGTATTGTTCCTACTTAGATAAGTAAAATAAGAAACCCTTAACTCCTAAGATGCAAATTCTAATTAATGCTTTTCACTTTCAAATGCAAACAGAAAGATGCAAGAATTATTTGAATTTGTAATTCTTTTCAAAACAAAAAACTCAAAATATGTGATGAATGAATGCACAGATGCCCTAGATGCAATCTAAAATGAATTTATTTCTAGATTACTTAATGTATGTTCATTTTAAGCTTAAAATCTGAAAATAAATAGTGAAATAATGAAATACGTAAAAAAAAGAATTTGAACAGAATGGTTACAAGGCTTACCCAAAAGCCTAAGCTCTACTCCAAATCACTACCAGGCATAGTTGGGCACCTATGTAGATGCAATAAAGTACCTGTATAGGCACAATAGGGCACCTATGGGGATCAACAGGTGTCGTAGAGCACCTATGCAACTATCTGCAAACTATCACAAGACCTTCCAGAAACCCTAACCGATGATTTTGGCTGGTTTTTTGCTCCAGAAAACCCTATAAAATGGAACAACATAATGAAATTAGTACAACAAAGTAAATCAAAAAGTAGAACCCTTGTGGGGTCCCACCGTGATCACCATTTGTGAAGCGAAAATATGACACTAAAACAAATATGAAAGTAAAATAATTCCAATGAACAAGAGATTGCACAAAATATGATTTTATTCAATAAATGGGGGGAGCTAAGAAACTCCTTTGTTACAATTGATCTGTTCAAAAGAATTATTTTGATACAATAATTACAGATGCTAGGGTTCTCCGAAACCCTAGCTACAAAAACAAGTAGTGTCTTCAATGTATCTTGCTTCCAACAGGGTGAGTGGGCTTCTAGTTATCCGTAATCAGGCCACTCTAGCTTCAGAAACTACTCAACAATCCTTGATGAATGCTACCTGATCCTGCACACATTACAAACATAAAGCCGTTAGCAAACAAAATGAGGGTTCCATAGTGTGAACCCTCAGAAATGCAAACTAAAAACCCTAGATCTGAGTAAACAAAACATGCAGAATCCAAATAACATCAAATAATAAAATGCATAAAATACTTACTTTGTTGTTATGTTGCTCCATTGTAGATTGATGGCAGGGTGCCCTGATGGCACCTGATGATCTTATGCGGTAGATTCTGGTCTGTGGCTGTGGGGATAGCAGGCACTGTGTTGCACCTGCAGAATGTAGTAGGCACGTGGTTGTGCATGTGGGATGATGTGCCTGTGGGATGAGGTAGGTGCTCGATAGCACCTATGGATTAGGGCTAAATCTACAGAAGCATATCGAGGGGATGCGAAGGGCTCGATGGATGGACGATAATGGCGGTGGTGGAAATGGGATGCGAAGGTGGCTGGAATCCAAAAATCCTAGGGCAAGCTAGGGTTTTGGGGAAGGATAGGCTAGGGCACAATCTACTCACAAGAAACTATCTCTCAACAAGGTTAGGTCTCACAAGTAAATTAGAGCTCCAGCGTTCAAGTTTTCTAGGATTCAAGGGTTGAGCATTGAGAATGCTCCTATTTATTATCAAGCCTAGGGTTTTCTTAGGGTTTTAGCTTAACACTTTTGATCGTGTGGCTAATATTAAAGCGGATCCAAAGGCTGATATTAAACTTTAGGTGTGACACGGATTAAGGAAGATGGACGGCTGAGATTAGATCGGATCGGACGGTTGAGGTTAATTTGGCTTATAAATATATATTTTATAATAAATATATTAAAATATAATATAAAATATTATATTTAAATATAAATAATATAAAATAAATATAAATAAGTCAAATAGGGGTCAAAAAATGGTGGGAAAAGGCTAAAGTGGGCCATTGGATGGCGGGAAAGGCATGGAATGGCCAATTGAATGGTGGGAAAGGGTGATGGTGGACAAGTGGGTGGTATAATGACCAGGATGAATGACAAGTGGCTAGGATTTGGTGTCTACACATTATTTGGTTATGAGATCCTATGACTACAATATCTCACTATATATCCATACTCATGGAAAATATAACATCTAAATGGGATATTCTCATAGTCAACTTCTTGATCCCATTGGTCCTCTCCAAACTATAGTGTAACATTTTTGGGCAAGGGCTTATCAAATTCTATCAAGACATAGATTTGGGCATGACTATTTGCTTGAGTTTTAGATAACTATTTGTTGTCATCTTGTATGTCCCTAGGGTGTTCCTTATTGTCGTAAATACTATTTAGTTCTAAAATTTTGTTGGGAGTCCAAACAATATAACCCATACTGATCTAGTAGATGACATCTCCTCCTCCACCTAGAATCTAGTATGTCATGGTTTCATGAAAAGTCTTGTCCTTCCATAGAACCAAGGGCCACCCAAGAAAATCTATTCATTAACCTCTTCATTTGCAAATAGAACAAAAAAATAACCATTAAGATAAGTTGAAATAGTGAACTCACCTCTAGGTTTCTAGGTGTGTAATGCCTAGGCTTTGAATGAGAGGAAGGTGGGGCAGACTCCCATAAATCTATATATCAACCCCATTCATTCCATGGTATCAATTTCATCCTCAATATATTCCATTTGGAGTTTAATTATTTAGGAATCATTGGTTGCTTTGATGCAACCTGTTTTTGTTTTCCTACCATTTGATCTCAATATTCTTAAGATTTTATCAGAGGTTTTGGTATTACTATTCATATTGAATCCCCCTTGCACTTCTCATAGAACCTTTTTAAAACTCATAATATTAATTGGCCTCACAAAATCGATCTTGAGGTTGTTGCCTCTAAAAGTGATGCCCTATAGGTCCTCCTTTGTAGCCTTGGTATGCTCGACATGCTTGAAGTACATAAACACAGTTTGTTTTTTGATGAAAAGATTATTTAATTAATAGTTAAAAGTATTTTACAACAAAAAAAAAGAGTGTGGGTGGAAAAATCATACCCCTGAGGAAATCACACTAATCCTAATAGTGAATTAGGAAAGACAAAGCTGAAAAGAACTAGCCCCACTACCAACACATCAAAAATGAGAACTAATTACAACCAGAAAGGCATTATGGAATGAAGCATTTTGCTAACATCTCCTTATACATCGAAGTGTGTGGCTCCCCCCACCCATCAAAGTGATCATCACCCCATCCTGGAGCATGACTAATGGGAGATGGGGGATATGACAAAGCAAAGAGATTTTTATTGCTGACCGGGACACCCCACCCATCACTGGACACCTTTTTTGGTTGTTGCACGTTCCATGTATCATGTTGCTGCAAATTATCCCCATATCATTTTCTCAATTCCTAGGTGGCTAGCATCTAGCACGATCTGGGCACCAGTGAGAATGAGAGTGAGATTGGTTAGGAGGTGTGCGATCTGGGGCCACCCTACTCATAGCACATTGGGAACCACCCCAATAACTCAACAAGGCTTGCAAGTGGTCCACCTCCATATCCACATTCTTATCCTAGTCACAAATATGAAACCACACATCATGGAATACTTCCAACTTGTCATCCAAAGAAAATTCTAGATATGGATCAACCTATTTGAAAATAATTCTATTTCTAGATTTCCAAATGTGAAACAGAATATTGACTTTAAAAATTTGCCACACTTCCTTCAAAGGGAGGGAGAATTGGATGGGATCACCCAATAAGGCATGCTCTGATGAAAGTGGCAGAGGCATGTACAGATCAAAGAAAGAAGCAACCCAATTCTAGGCTAGACTGGCACGTTTGCATGACCAAAAATATGTAAATAAGATCCAGGTTCTTGATAGAACGAGCATCTAGGGTCAAACACCCATATATAAGAAATTTGATTACCAAGGGATAATATTTAATATGGCAAGCTCCAGGTAAAAAAGGCTTTCTTTGACTCCAAGTAAGAAGCCCAAGCTAAGTGGAATCTGGCTTTCCATCTAGTGTGAGTAGAAACGAGGTCCCATTTGACATTGAGCTTGGGAACCATGGGGGAAGCTGGCGTAAGCCATTCATAACCCTGTATGGCTTTGTAATTGAGCAAAGGAGTGCTTTTGTACCATACCCAATATTTCCACTAGGGTTTCTGGGATCTGACTCCTATTTTCTACCAAATACATAAGGGGGTGTGGTCAATCACTGCATCATAGGTCACTTTGTTCGCACTGGTCAAGCGAAAGGTGTATTTAAAAGTATCCTAGGGGATCCAATACTTGGTTTTCCTAGAATCAAATATGCAATTGTGACAATTCCACGATTAAAGAACTTCTAAGCATGGACCCAGGGGATTTGTGCTAACGAAATGCCCTATAACTAGAAAACAAGGGACCATAAAACATTAAGACAATTGATGGAGAGGCCTTTATGTAACCTAGCCCACTTCCATATAATCCATGAGTTTATTTACTACCAAGCCTTCCATATGCTCTTGATAACAAAGGAGCTAGGTATTTTAATGAATATTGGGGCAAGCACTAGAGATGGAAGATCCATCCCTACCCATGATCTATGATTGAGGGGGATCCTAGCTGAGATACAATGTCTGAGAAACACTTTCTAAGATTTAGGGTCTTTAAGAGCTCGAATAATCCATTTAACATAGAGTGCTAAACCTTGTATTTTGCATTCTAGCATACCCATACCGCCAACATTCCTTGGGAGACAACAGATATCCCAAGCCACTCTATGGAAACCCTTCCGCTCATAACCATTGGACCATAGAAAGTAACGCAATAGTTTTTCAAGATTTTTTTAACATGCTTAGGAAGGGACCCAACATGATGAGTAGTAAACAGGTGTGGAGGCCAACACTTTTGAGAAAATTTGAAATTTTCAAGTAAGAGATAGTTTCTTAGCATTCCAATACTCCAGTTTAATTTCAACTTTGCTGATGATATATGACCATAATTGTGATGGAGAGCTTTGAAAGGCAAAGGGAATGCCAAGGAATTTGAAATTTTCTCCAGGCTGAATCCATCTCCATTTAAATTTTTGAAGCCAATGAGGAAAAGGTTGAAGGGATTGTCAATAACATGAAGTTTTCCTCCATTGAATATTGGAACCTGAAGCTTTGCAAAAAATTTGAGGCATGAAAGAGCTTCAGAGAGAGATTGCTCATCCTCCTACAAGGTGAGGAAGGAATCATCAGCAAATTGGTCGTTAATAAGCTGGCATGTATTCCCAAGAAGATAAATACCTCGAAGTAGCCTATTAGAGGTATGGTTTGCCAAAATATAACAAAAAGCTTCTACCACTAAAATAAAGAGCGAAGGAGCTAGAGGACACCCTTACCTTACTGACCTATGCAGCCCAATAGCTTGAGTTTGAAATTTATTGAGAGAAATTATGACTGAAGCATCCTGAAAAATATCTTACAATAGTGGGAAGCAAAGGTTAAATCCATAGGGCAAGAACTTTGGTAATGATTTTGTAGCTAATGTTTAATAGGGTGATAGGACTCTAGTTTGTGATGATCTCTAGATCCCCTGAATTTGGGATAAATTTGATATTTCCCTTATTGATTAGAGTGCCTAGGGAGCTAGTCCTCAAGGCTTCCAAGTATACTTTGTGTAGGTCAAGACCAAAAAAATCCCAGTAGGTTTTTTAGAATTTGCAAGGGAAGCCATCTAGCCTAGGTGCCTTAGTGTCTATCATTTTAAAAAAAGCATCATATAGGTCCTACACTGATAATAAGTGCTCATAATCATTCCTTTTATCAGGGGAGAGGCAAGTAGGAACAACTTCTTTGCAGCATCAGAGAGCTTGTTCCATTTCTAGAGTGTACTACTGAGCAACAAAAATGTGAGTATAATGCTTGGAAAATGCTACTTCTATCTCAGGAAAATAAGTGATTCAAACCCCATTAACAATAAGGGCTTTGAATTGAGTAGAATACCTGGGAGGCCTGAGTATTTGAACAAAATATTTAGAAACTCTGTCACCCACTTCAATGGATCATGGCTTTGATTTGAACCCCTTTAGCTTCATACAACTCAACCACTTTGAGCTCATTTCGGATTTGAGCAATATGAGCTTGGATGGAAGAGACAAAGGGACAAGCTTCTAGTCTAATGGAAGCTTTTGCAAGATTATTTCTCAGAGCAGTATTAGAGAATTGATGTAACTACACCACTTTTTTCCCCAAGCTTCTGAGTAGAGTAGTGGTGTAGAAGATGGCATCATTCCACCACTCAATCCATATAGAATCTCCATTGGGTCTGGAAATAATATTCTAGATCCTTTGGATATGAAAAACAGTGGTTTCATGTTGAAGGAAGGACGTGTTAAAAAAAACTAGGATTTAAATGGCCGTAGAGGAGTGGAAGAAACATTAACTATAAATATTATAGGCAAATGATCAAACGAGACCATTCCAGGAATAGTTTCAATAAAAGGGATAGAAGGAATTCAATGGGAAAAAAGAGAACTCTCGCTGGTCCGACAACATGGATCTATTAAGTCTTTTTAAAAGTCTTGTGGGGATGGATTGAAAATTGGACCACATGAACCAAATATGCTCAAAAAAGTGCCTTGCAAAAAAATATGCATTGGGATCAAAGACCCCCAACTTATTTTTTAAAAAGTACCAAGCCTATCACTCTCCTATGGCCCAACTATTAGGAAGTTGACCCACTTTATCAGAGGCTTTTTATATCATATTAAATTCACCACATATAAGCCAAATTGTAGCTTGTAGGGACAACACACACCATCTCCACAGGGCACATCTATCCTAGACCTCGTTAGAGGCGTAAATGTTAATAATCCCGAAGGACAACCCTCCAACTTCAAGCAGAATCCAAACCACATGATGGGAGGGATCAGAACCCAAAGTGATAAAATTACTTCTCCATCTATTATTTAACAAAATGATAGAACCTTCGTTGCCTTGAGGGAGATTGGTAGCATACATCTAAATTTTAGGACATAACATAGAGCAAGTAGATTGTAAGGTGAATTATGCTACTTTGACTTCTTGGAGATAAAAAAAATATGGATGACCATACAAGTTGTAACAGGTATTGAGCTCATCCCTAACCATGTAACATTAGTATAGGTCCATGAAGCCACGTACATTCCATAAAATAAGAAACATTAGTATGATTTGAGTTGCATACCACCATTGGTCTTGTTCGTATTGTTCAAAAAAATGTGAAAGGAATTATTCATGAAGGCTTACAAGTTTATGGGGGGATTTGGTAAGCCTTTGTTTTTCTAAATGGGTATGATGCTCACCTTGCAATGGGCTATGAGACCATCGACCTAAACTATAGGAGAAACTTCCTTCAGCCACAGCCACTTTCTAGGAGACCAAGGGCACAGAGGAATGATACCCCTCTTCCTACACCTTAAAATCAACTGCTAGCGAAGGATAAGGGGAAGGATCTAAATTCGTAATCAGGGTCTGCATGGGAGCCTTCGGAGTAAGGTCCTGAGCATAGATCACTATCATATGCCCTACATTAATAGTTTTATCACCTTTCCTTTTTTTGTGGGGAACTTTAGTCCATTCACCACCTTTAAGGGGGTTCAAGGTGGTGGGGGTTGACACAACACCAGCGGCTGGAATTGGCACCTTGACCTTGAATTTTTCTACCATTAAGGGGCAATCCTTAATGCGGTGGGAGGCTGACTAACATCTGTATCATGTATTAGGTATATTGATGTACACCACCCGCTGGTGAATATGGGTGGTACCTATCTAAATATTGATGTGCTCCTTCAACGTTTTAGTCAGGTCAACCTTGATGCACATTCTATTAGTTGGGTGGACCGACATGACCTGGATGGTCTCATCACACATAAACTCACCAAGGGTGGATACCAAGTTCTTTAGGAAGGACTAACATGCAATAGGAAGGTTTGGGAATTCAACCCAGATGGGCGCAACCAAGGAAAAACCATTAGAAATCATGAAATCCTAACTCTAGGGCTAGAAAATGAGCAGACAGTTGTTAATGTAGCTAAGGCCCTTGTTCAAAAATTTTGGGGCTTGTTTATGGCTACCAAAGTGGAAATGGAAGAATACCTTGGAGAGATTTTATACATGGTCAACTTGGATACCATACAGGTGCTAGTAATGCTCAATCCAGTTCTTAAGAACATGCTCAGGGGGAATATGATCCATAAAATACCCGATAAGAGTATTAATTTCAAACCATGCATAGGCTTGATTAAACTCATGTAACAGAATCACAAAATCAGGTTCATAATTACCTCGTGGTACACCTTGGGGATGAACTTCCTGGACCACTTGGTCACTTTTGAAGCCATTTCTCTCACCGCAAGCTTCAAACAAAGCCAAGGGAGGAAGTGATGACATACTAAAACCTACAAAGCAAACACCACACAAATTTTAGCACACACTTCCAGAGAATGTTTTGAGACTTCTAAAAACCCTAGGATGACCTATATTTCAACATCAATCAAAAACCTTTAAACACATAGTTTTATTGGGGATAAGATGATATGCTACAAATTTCCCTAAATTTAGCAAAGGCTTCCATCAACATGGCCTTTGTAGTGTTCATAGGAATATTGCCCACCCATGGATCCTATGACAATGACATCGGGTCTTCATCTTCCTCCTTCGTGGCTTGTGCATTAGTCCTTGGTGCCATTTGGTGAAGGTTGTGATTCACAAACCCTCCACTCATCATCAGAACCCTTAGGTGAAGGATTTTGAAATGCAGTGGGACTCCTTTGAAATTGGCCATTAGTTCCTATTCAATATTTATGTATCCCAATAGTATGGAGGTCACTCAAACCCTAATTTGGTCCCCTTCATGTCTATGATGAGGTGAAAGAGTTTGTTGATAAAAACCCTAGATGCTCCCTACTACTTCCTTGGGTGGATTTGTGTTGCTACTCTTCCCTTCATGAATTTGATGTCATGACCATTGAAAAATGACAATAATAAAACTAAAGAACCTTTATGTATTTTCCAATCTATCCTATGACTTTTTGATTAAACATCTTTTATTATTTAAAATAAATTAATTTTTTTTTTTTTATGAAATAAAATTTAATGTTATAATGTTTCATTCAAAATGACCCCAATACAGATTTGTACATATCCAATTAAAAAATAAAACTTTCATTAAAAGTGTGTACTCATAAATGCTAATTTAGACTTAATTGAATGTAACCCAACTAGAATATCCCTTCATATTTATTATTGCTATTATTTTTTAGAAGACCATTAAAATATTATTTTTTTAATAAGTTATATGTGGCTTCTATTAGGGGGCATTCCCATCAAAATACCAAAATAGTACATTTATTTCACCATACCTTTTTATCATAAAATTTTCAATTATTACTTCCAGTCGGAGAGGGGAGCAGCAGTCTCCCATCAAATTCGCCACTGTAGCAGCCGACACTGTAGAAGCCTGCATACTGTAGCAGCCGCCACTTTAGCAGTTCGTGCACGGTAGCGGTCACAAAAATTTTGGCCCTAAAAAAAAAAAAAAAAAAAAAAAAAAATGGCGGATTTTGGAGGCAACAAGTTGTGACGGATGGAGCAGCAAGGAGGAGGAGCGAGAGGTCTAGGGGCATCAAACCCTAGGTGTGGGACTTCGGAGGGCGGATCGGCGAGACGCGGCAGGTGGGGGCTCGGCGAGATAGCGAGGCCCCCGGGCGGAGGATGTGGACAAGGAAGTTCTATTGGAACCAGTACAAGGGCATTGGGCAGATGCGGTTGAATATTTCTTTGAGGGGGACCAAGACTCTGTGCATCAGGATCAAAGGAAGACCCAAGAAGGAGACAAATAGAAACCTGGCAACTGGAGACCTTCATATCTTAATGCTCTTCGCGGTAAGCAAAAATTATCCGACTCTTGTTTTAATCTAAAATCTATCAATGGTAGGTTGCACGTCCCGGATTCCTTAGCTCAGCATGTGGCTATGGAGGGCGGAACATCTTTGGTGGCTAAATTTATGGGGGTGAGGCCGGACATGGAAGTCATAAGGAGATGGGCCATCCAAAAATGGCAGCCAAGGGCCGGTATGATGATTAAGGCTTTACCCAAGAGTTTTCTTTTGGTGACATTTCAATGTGAACAGGACATGGAAAGGACTCTCCAAGGAGGTCCTTGGTTTTTTGGGAAAAGGGGCTTGTATCTGAAGCGTTGGTCCCCCGATTTCAACCCCCGGACTCGAGTCTTGGATTTGGCTCCTATTTGGGTTAAGATGCCGGGATTACCTCTCGCTTTTCCGGAACGAACAAATATTGGTTGGGATAGCTACGGAGATTGGAGAACTAATAGCTATTGATCCCGCAACCTTGAGCAAAACAAGACTCCTGTCTGCTCGCATGTGTGTGTTGGCGGACCTGAGTAAAGAGCTCCCTAAATCCATTATTTTGTCGTCTATGTTTGGCCTTCATACTCGGGTATTTGAATATGAAAATATGTCTTTTAAGTGTAGTGTTTGTGGGAAGGTAGGGCACCGGGGTATCCACTGCATTTCCAAGAACCAGCCCCCACTCCAAAATACTGATCCTCAAACCCAGAATAATATCCCTCCCCCGCAGATCTCCATTCCTACCCAACCTGGGCCTCAAGGACGTGGAGCTCGAAATCCGAATATCAGAGACCCTGTTCGCCCTATTGTAAGCAAGAGGCAACGTTTTAACCCTCCTCCCAAAAATTCCTATGCCCCAAAACCCTCTCACGGGGGAGCTGGTCCCTTTGATGGGAACCCTCAAGCTCAACTCTGCTCCTAAGATGATACGACAAGCCTCGAGCCAAATCACAAAGGAAAGAACCCCATAGATCAACGCCATGGGGCAAGTAAGTTTGATTGGGTGATACGGGAGGCCTATGGATGCTCGGTGGAAGTGGTCCCATGTACTGCAGAGGAATTTATGGGAAGAAATTCCAAGGAGATCAACATCCCAGTGGAGAACAGTTTTGATGCATTAAATCATTTGAAGGGAGATCAGATGGACAGCCAAGAAGTGGAATCTGAGGTAGAGGAGACTCAAGAGAAGGATTTAGAGGAGAAAAATCGGAGGAAGGAGCAGGAAACTAATAATACGAGGCAAGGATACTCGGGAGGAAGAGGTGAACCACCAAGATCGGTGTAACCCCAAAGCGGGGAAAAAAGAATCTACTAATCAAGAAGCTAAGAGCACGAAATCATCTCCATTGTCAAAAGACCGGTTAACCCGGAAAGCGGATTGTTACCCCAAATACCAAGACTGACCTACCCAAGATGGTTACTAGAAGCCAAGTGAATCCCAAGGAACTTCAACCTAGAGCGGATGTATGGGGATATGGTTCGGTAGGAAGAGGGAAACCTAGCAATGTTGCCTTAAGGCAGAAAGAAGCAGAGCGAGGAGTGGCTGATGGCACTCAAGCAGTATTGCTCTTTGGGGCGAAGGCTCGAGGATCCAAAGCCCATAAATGAAGATTCTTTCATGGAATATTCGTGGGAGTAATCCTGCAAAAATAAGAGCTTTGTATGCTCTTAGACAAGAACACAAACCGGATATGATTTTACTCGCAAGAAACTAAAATGGAGGAGAGTAGAGTTATTCCTTTTAAGAATAGGACTTGGCGAGAAGTTGAAGTAGTAGGCCAAGAGGCCACTGGAACAGCAGGAGGGTTACTGGTTATGTGGAACAAAAATGTGATTGATAGTAGAGTGATTCTGATGTCTAATTGGTTTATTTGTCTCTTATGTGTGGATAAAACCACGCAGGAAGAGTGGATCTTAACGAATGTATATGCTCCAGTTAGACAAGGACTGAGAAGGGTTCTTTGGAGTCGACTAGCTGAACTGAGGGATACGGTCCCCAACTATCCTTGGATTGTGGTGGGGGATTTCAATTGCTACCTTAATCCTCTAGATAAATTGGGGGGCTCTCAAAGAATAACTGCTGATATCTACGAGTTTAGAGATTTTGTTGAGCAACATGAGTTGATGGATGTGGACCTGCGTAGATTCTCCTATACATGGTCTAACAAAAGATTGAAGGAAAACCAAATTCAGATAAGATTAGATAGGTTTCTTCTTTCTCAAGAATGCCTGGAGAGGTTTGGGGACTCTTCATTAACGGCACTCCCAAGAATCGGGTCCGATCACAACCCAATTCCGTGGGAAACGGGGGAGGACTCTAAGAAAAGATACATCGGACCCTTTCGATTCGAACTTATGTGGTTCCAACATCGGGATCTCAAGGATCCGGTTGCCCAATGGTGGGAAAAAAAGTATAATGGTTCGAAACTGGCCCAAGTGGCATGTAAACTAAGGAATGTGAAGGCTAACATTAGAGAGTGGAACAAAACTTCCTTTGGCAATATTTTTGTTAAAAAGGCAGAACTAAAAGACAAGATCAATGAACTACAGGAGAAGCTGAAGTCAGAGTAGCTTATAGAGGATCTAAGAAACCAAGAGAGGGAGTTGTTAGTTGAATACCACACGATGCTAGGATTTGAAGAAACCTTTTGGAGGCAGAAATCCAGACTGCATTGGTTAAAGGAGGGTGACAGAAATACAAATTTCTTCCATGTCTCTACTCTTCGCCACAGGAGTACTAACAAAATTAAGGAGATCAAGATGGCCGATGGGTCTAACACCAAAGATATGGAAGACATAAGTAGGGAAGCGGTTGAGTACTTTAAATCGTTGCTAGAAGATGTAAATCCGACTATTGAAGAAGAGGACTCTCTGTTGGCAGCCATTCCACCCTTCGTAACTGATAATCTTAATGGATTCTTACTTAGTCCTTTCACAAAGGAGGAAATCAAGAAGGTCATTTTTGACATGGATGGTAACAGCTCCCCAGGACCGGATGGCTTCCCTGCAGCCTTTCTTCCGAATTTTTGGGATATCCTAGGCAATGATGTAGTGGAAGCTATAATTGAGGCTCAAAAGGACATGGAAATCCCAGAAGGAGTTAATGCTACTTTTTTAGTCCTCATCCCTAAACTAGTGGGAGCAATGGAATTTTCCAGTTTTCGCCCTATCAGTTTATGTAACACTCTGATGAAGATTCTCACAAAAACAATCGCCAATAGGCTGAAGGTTATCCTTCCTTTCATCATTGATATGAACCAAGGTGGCTTTGTGAAAGGGCGACAAATATTGGATGGTATCATCACAATTCATGAGGTTATTCATTCAATGGTGACTAGTAAGGAAGCGGGTATGTTACTAAAGCTTGATATGAATAAAGCCTACGACCGGGTCTCATGGCGGTTCCTCACCAAGATTTTGGGTAAGTTTGGTTTCTGTCCCCAGTGGATTAAGTTGATTTTTAGTTGTATCTCTACTACAAGATTTTCTGTCATGGTGAATGGGTCACCCTCCGGTTACTTTAAGAGTGAAAGGGGGTTGCGACAAGGAGATCCTTTGTCTCCATACTTGTTTATTATTTTAGCGGAAGCATTGGGTAGGAACATTTCGATAGCGGTGGCGGATGGTCAATTGGAAGGTTTTAAACCAGCCTCAACAAGCGAGGCCGGTGTCTCACCAACGATTTGTAGATGATACAATCATTGTGTCCAAAGCCTCGGTGCCTCAAGCTAGGAAGTTGAAGAGAATTCTAACCAAGTATGATACGAAATCAGGACAAGTACATAAACTATAAGAAGAGTAGCATCTATTTCTTTAACACGCCTGGTGGGAGGGAGGAAAGAATAGCTAACCTCTTCGGTTGTGGAAAGGAGCTTCTACCAAGCAACTTATCTAGGCATGCCTATGTTCGAAGGAAGAATGAAGGCTACTTTGTGGAACTCAATCATTGACAGGATCTCCAAAAAGTTAGCGGGGTGGAAGGGCAGCCTTCTCGACTTCGCGAGGAAAAGCCTTATTAGTTCAAACTACTTTACTGAGCATTCCAATTTCATTGCATGTCTCTATTTAGAATGCCCGCAAAGGTCCAAGCTACATTGGAGCTAATTCAACGCAACTTCTTGTGGTCGAGTTCGGAGGAGAGAAAGAGAATTTCGTTGGTAGCATGGAATCGGGTGTGTGCAAGCAAGGATCGGGGGGGCCTGGGGTTAAAGAGAATGAAAGAATTGAATCAAGCTCCGATTGGAAAACAGTATGGAGATTTATCAATAATGATCAATTGGGATGGGTAAAACTTCTTAAGGCAAAATATATCGGAAATAATCGGGACTTCCTGAAAGCTGATAATCTTCCTAGAGGATCCTATTTTTGGAATTGTTTGCTCGAATGTCGGGAGGTAGTCAGGAAATGCATCGGATGGAGAATTGGTAATGGAAGAAAAGTGGACTTTTGAAAAGACCCGTGGTTGGAAGAGGCCCCTCTGAAAGATAACTTAGACCTTCGGGTCCTCCAACATAAACTTTCGAAGGAAATGGGAGGAAAAGTAGGGGATTTTATTGTCTGTAGCACAGAAACTTCTTCTTGGAAGAAAATCACGAGTTCATAATCCGTCGAGCAAGAGAAGGTGTCCCTAACCAAACTCAATGATGCTTTAAGGGTGTTCCCGATCATTCCCTGGGGAGGAAGAGACAAGGCGATTTGGGGCAAAACTACAAGTGGGATCTATTCAAGTAAAAGCGCCTATAAGTTAATCCACTCGAGGATTCAATGGGTGGACTCCGACTTCTGTTATTTGGTTAAATAATTTAACCCCAAAAATAGCTTTCTTATTTTGGTTGGCAGTTCAAAATAAGATCTTGACAACAGATAATCTGCAAAGGAGAGGTTTCCAATTCATCAATCGATGTATCTTGTGTGAGAAAGCAATAGAATCTGTAAGTCATATATTTCTAACTTGTGATTTTTCTTGTACAGTCTTCCAAATGATCCTGTCCAAATTTCATATAGATTGGGTCTGTCCAAATAGCATGTCTGACTTCTGCATACAGTGGGCTTCCCCCTTCCGGGCAAAGCTTTTGACTTGGCTCTGGAAGCTCAGCTTACCCCATTTTTTATGGGGGATATGGAATGAGAGAAATAAGAGAGTATTTAAAGGACGTAAGAAAGATCCCAGGTTATGTGGTAATAAAATAATCGGAGCTTTGAAAGAAAACTGGAAAACTTTCTTCTTCAAAAATGAGACCATGTCTCTAAGGGAAAGGAGGATTTTGCGGAACCGGGGAGAGGAACTTCCGGACCTAGACATTACAACCAACCCACGGGATGGTGTCAAGTGGATACCCCCACACAAAAGTGGGTTAAGTTTAATTTTGACGGGGCAGCTAAAGGAAATTAAGGGGCTGCAGGAGCAAGAGGAGTTTTGAGAAATGAGGAAGGAAAAGTGGTCCTTGCCTTTGCGAAACCTTTGGGAACTCAAACAAATCATTTTGTAGAATCCCGAGCCTGCATGCGGCAATGAGAATTTCCGGACTTGAGGGTTATAAGGAAGTTATCTTTGAAGGGGATTCAGCTAATATAATCAAGGCAATTAAGGAGGATAAAGACCCCAGTTGGACCATATTGGAGCTTATCCTAGAAGCAAAGATTCATAAATCTCATTTGGTTAATGCCCGAATCCAACACACCTTCGGAGAAGGGAACCGAGCGGCGGATCTAATGGCAAATATTGCAGGTTTCGTTGGGGAGATGCAAATTTGGAAGGATAACTTCCCTCAAGAACTATTGGTGTTGGTTGCTAGAGAAGAGCTAAGATCAAACTCGTTAGAGCATTAGGAGATCGAGAGGGCTGATGATGAGTAATACGACGGATGGAATTAGTCGGAAAAGGCATCCCATTTGCTAGGGCCTCGGGAGGTGACAAGTGTACGATGACAGACAACCTAGTGTTAGTAAGTGCTAGGTGTTGTTTGGTTTTTGTTTTATCCTGAATAGTCAAGCGACAAGTATAGGACTTTGGACTCTAAGTATGGCTTAATGTGAGTCTTAGAAAGATCCATTTTGTATTTTGATTATACGGGCTTGATGCTATAACCAGCCCATTTTGACTTTGTAAAAGGTTTGTGGACCTTATAACCACCTCTACCTTATACCAAAAAAATAAAATTTTCAATTATTATTTCTCTTAAATATATTCTTCAACTTCATCAAAGTGTTATGTTTCCACAATCAGATCCTTGAAATTATTTTTATTAAGAGATAAAATCCCACTTGGCGAGTTACTTTCTAAAATTTAAATTTCATCGGGATGAATATCAACACCACAATTCGCTAATTTATTTGCTACCCGATTTCCTTCTCTATAAATATGCTCACACTTCCAAGAGATTGTCTTTAGTAATCAATGATGAACATCAATAATAATATTTTTTTTTAGTAATACTTCTTATACACATCCATCATGGGAATTGAACCTGGGTCACATCATCGATAATGCAAGTGGCATCCTTGCCGGTACACTTCTTATCTAGTCTCCACATCCATTTTTGTTAATAGCATTGCTAATAATTTGTGAGTCCCCCTCAATTGAAATATATTTTCTTCCTTTTTCTACTATAATCTTAATCATTGTAAGAAGTGCCCTAGCCTTTGCATAGTTGTTAGTTGAAGTTCCATATGATTCTAAATAAGATATGATAATTTTTCCTTTACTATTTCTAAAAACACTACCTCCACCAACTTTTCCTAAATTTCCTTTAGAAGCACCATCAAAATTAATTTTACTAAATCTAATTTTTGGACATTTTCATTTTACCATAAATCAAAATAGATCCTTTGTTTTAATTCCATTGTTGCAGATGACTCTTCCATGTATGTTCAAATCCCATAGCCAAGTTATCAACACCTCTTTATTTTCAATTGAGGCTTCCCATGATGAGTATCATATTTGTAGATATTTTGCAAGAGAAGCAATAATACGATTCCAAACTTGGACATGATTTTGAGATTTATATTTAAAAATTTTTTTGTTCCTTTCAAGCCATAAATTCCAATAAATAATTGTAGGGCCAATCCTCCAAAGAATACATAAAGCTTTAGCTTTGAATAATTAGTCCAACATTTCATCAATTCTTTCAATTTTGATGGAGTTGCCCAATATAATTTCATATTTAAGAAAAATAACCCCAAATGGAGTGAGAAAACAGGAAATGAATAATTAATTGATCTGATGTTTCTAAATCCTTCTCACACAAGGCACATATAAAGGATCCATAATATCCTCTTCTTTGTAGACTCTCTCTTATAAGAATATTTTAGGGAGAACCTCTAATGACCAAACATTCTTTCAAGAAAAATATTTGGGAGAAGGAAATTTTGATTGTTGTAAATTCTCATATAATAACTTGACCAAGTATCCACCATTCTTTGATAAATTCCAAACCAACTCATTCTTTTTGTGTAAAAATTGGCAAATAATACTCTTGAAACATATTTTGAAGTTTATCTACAATTGTTTTGAGTTCCTCTCCTTCAACCAAGTTACTAAAAGAAATACATGATCTGGATTTCTTGCTCGTAATAATATATTCTTTGACCTTTGGACATTTACATGCTAGTCATTCTTGACCCAATGGTTACCATTTTGAGTCAAAGATAAGAGGATAACTACCCAAACCAAAAATTTGTATAACTCCCCTCATTGATTGACCATCTAATATGTTTTTTTATCAATTACAGACTCTCTAATATGAAGTTCCATATTGATGATCCTTTGGGTAGAGTTATTTTCCTAAATAATTTCATTGCATCAAGAGAACATATATATTTTTGCCCAATTCTTTTCTTGATCTCTGAATAATTTCCACCCAATATTTGCTCCTAATTCCAAATTTATAAGTCTGTAATTCTACAAGCTTGCTCCTCCGATATTATTTCCTTTGCAAACCCTATCCCACTTACAAAGAGGAAACCTAAATTTTTTCTCACAACCTTTCCATAAAAAGTCTCTTTGAATTTTACCAATTTGTTATGCCATGCCTATGGGTAATCTTGAAAGTGGCATCATATAAATAGGGATGGATTGTAATATAGTCTTTATGAGTTGTAGCCTTCTTGCCATGTTTAATAACTTACCTTTCCAACCGACTAAGCAAGCTTTTATTCTATCCAAAAAAGAGATCCAAAGTTCTTTTTTATTTCCTTTATCAGGCAAAGGAAAAATCAAGTAGGTTGAGGGAATTTTTTCAATTTTAAACCCTAAAATATTCATAATAATTTGTAAATCTATGGTAGTATTAATGAAAAAATCCTATATTTTATAGTATTTACCAACTGTCCAATAGCCTTCTCATAACATGATAATATAGATTTAAACTCCATGGCCTCATTGAATGATAGATGGCCCAAAAGAAAAGTATCATCAAAAAATTGGAGATGAGAACTGGAGGGATCATTTTTTGCAACTTGAATACCCTTGATTTTTCCTTTGAAAAGGCTATCCCTAATGCTTTCGCCAAAATAATGAATAAATAAGGAGAAAGTGGATCACCTTGTCGAAGTTCACAAGACAAATTGAAGTAACCAGTAGGAGAACCGTCGATCAAAATAGAAAATTTTGTAGTGCTATAACAATATTTAATCCATTCACACCAACTATAATCAAAACCAAACTTTCTAAGAATAACATGTGGAAAATTCTAGGAAACTCTATCATATGCTCTATTTATATTTAATTTCAAATGCATACCTGGTTTTTTTATGGAATGAAGAGAATGTATGGCCTCTTGTGCAATAATTATACCATAAAGAATTTATTTACCATGAACAAATCCACCTTGTTTCTCTAATATAAGACATCCTAGAATGCCCTTCAACCTATTTTCCATAATCTTTTAAATGATCTTATAAATCATATTACAAAGACTTATTGGATAAAAAATATAAAAATATTTTGTGTTGCCTTTCATGGGAACCAAGGTAATAAAACAACAATGATATCACTTATTATAGTCTTCCTTTTTTGGGCCTCTTCAACTGAAACTAAATATCACTCTTCAACAAATCCCAAAAATTAAAAAAAAAAAATGTAGGAAATCCATCAGGGCCAGGTGCCTTGTTAGGATGGAATGAGAAAACTGCTTCATGGATCTTCTCCATATATATCTTCTTCAACAAGCTTTAATTTATATCCCTGAGTAATAATTGATGGAATATTTTCCAAAAAAAATTCTTATGCCTCCTTATCTTTCCTATAATCTAAAAAAATATTTTTGAAATAATTAATTGCTTCCTAAAAGTTCTTGAGGTGGAGAGATAAAAAACAACAATAAAGCAAATTCTGATCTAAGACAAAAAGGAACATTAATGGAGCATGGATATCACCCAAAAATGGCCCATGAGTGTTTAGTGATTAAGCTAAACTAATTCTAAAATCCAAATGATGAAATATCCTTAGCCAAAAGATCCAATTTCAACAAACTATGTTGCTGGTCCAAATGAATTAAAAAAGGGCACAAATATAATTTTTAAAAATATCCACATAAAAGCTTCACAATTGTGCAAACTAAAATATTCTTGTTCTTCTCACTTTTAAAAAGAGTCCAATTACAAAATATATAATGATCAATCAGCCTTGATCATGCAAAAAAGCTAAAAACTAGCTTTTTATAAAAAAAAAACTTTTATTATGCCACTTTGCATGTTATTTTTTATTTATTTTTAAATTAACTAAAATTATTAATTTGCATAATTTATTTTCTTGCCCTAAAACATTTTCGTATAGGTCTAGAATGTGTTTTATCACATTTTCCTCCATTATTGAAGCATGTGTGACAAGGATTGTGTCATCCACAAATTATTGATGGGACAAGGGTTTTAGATTCAATGTAGCTTTGATTCCCGATATGGTACCACTTGAGATAGCATTCTTGATAGTCCTTCCTAGATATTCGACAAGCATGATGAAAAGAATGGGAGAGAGAGGGTCACCTTGTTTGATGCCTCAGCCACTTGAGAAGTATCCTATAGTAGATTCATTTACCAACACTAAAAACCATGGGTTGGATATGCAACCTCTGATTAAATCAATCTAATCCTTGTGAAAACCAAATTTTTGAAGAACAACGAGGATAAATTCCCTATTGAATCTATCAAAATATTAGCTAAAGTCGATCTTAAGAAAGATAGCACCCTTCTTATTTTGGGAAATAGAATGAAGGACCTCATGGAGGGAAATGATGCCATCATTGATAGATCTTCCTTTGAATGAACTACCTTGGTAGGGATCTATAATATGGGGAAGGATATCCTTTAGCCTTGTTACCATTGCTTTGGTTAAGATCTTGTATATTACATTGCACAAACTGATGGGTCTATAATCATTCATCGATTTTTAGTTAGGCCCTTTGGATATCAATGCAATGAAAGTGGAATTAGTGCCTCTTGGGATGGATTTGTATTTCTAGAGGTGTTTTATGGCTTTGTAGATGTCTTGCCCGATGATGTCCCAATATGTTTGAAAAAAATGAGGGGGAAAACCATCTAGACCTAGGACTTTGTCCGAAGCCATGGTGAATAGGGACTTGTTTAATTTCATCATCAGTAAGAGTCTTGATAATCCTAGAATTCATTTCGGGATTAACCACATTGGGGATGTGCTGAAGGAGTTGTTCTTGGAACTATCTGAAATAGGGAGAACTTGTTCCTAGAATATTTTTGAAAATAGTGGTTGCTTCTTTCCAAATTTTGTGGATATTTTTTATTGTTGTACCATCACTTTTTGTTAGTTCCATGATTTTGTTTGAGCTTCTGTGATGAAGAGTTTAGGCATGGAAGAATTTTGTGTTTGAATCTCCTTCTTTGAGCTACAGGGCTATGGAATTTTGTCTCTAGAAAATTTCTTCATTGGCCAAGATATTATGGTATTCTACAAGGAGTTTTTTTTCCTTATTCCTGATCTGAATACTCATATGACCATTCTGAATTTGCTGCTCTATAGATTTGAGTTTATTTGTGATTTCTTCTTTGCTTTCAAAAATGTTAACAAAGACTTCCCTATTACAAATTTTGATGTTTTCTTTAATTATTCTGAGTTTTTGAGAGACTTGAGAAATAGGTGATCGAGGGACCTACTGTTGCCACCATTTGAAATTTGATTTTGCAATTCAGGGTGCTATATCCACATTGTATCAAATTTGAAGGGGGTCTTGAAAATAGGGGCCTTGTTTGCTTCAAATAGGAGAGGGTAGTGATCTAATCCAATTCTAGGAAGAGAATTGAGAGAAGCATCACCAAAGAGGGGAATGGCCTCTCTGGATAAAAATAATCTATCAAGTTTTACTTGAATGTGTTGAGTCCCTATTCTTCTGTTGCTCCATGTGAATTGAGCTCCTTTAATATGAATGTCCATGAGTTCATTATCAGTGATAAAATTATGGAAATATTGAATGCTTTTGGCTAGGATATCACTGCATCCTACTTTGTCATATGGGAAAAGAGGGAGTTAAAATCCCCTCCTAAGATCCAAGGGTGATTACTGAAAGCATTTCTCATTTGGCTCAAAGTTTTCCATAAAGAGCTCCTACTGTGAGGGTTGTTGGGAGCATAGATATTTGATAGGATCCAACAATTTTTTGTGTCTTTTCAAAAGAAAATTATGTTTGTTACTCTGTCTGGAGAATATATAACTCTTCCCTCAACCTTCTTCGGGCCCTATAGACATATTAATCCCCCAAAAGAGCCTTGGGCAGGACTGAAAATACAACCGTTCTTTTCCAAATGGTTTTGGCAACACTGTGATCTTTTGATTGATTGATTTTTATTTCTTGCATGATAAATATAGTTGGTTTGACTTCTTTCCTTATAGTGCCTGCAAGTCTCTACTTGGTCACACTTTTTAGCCCTATCACGTTCCATGCCAAGATTCTCATTTTGAAACTTTGGTTCCTTTCTTGCTCCCATTTGTGTGTTTTAAGGGAGATTTGAATACTTTGGACTCATATTTCATCTGATAGAACATTTATGGGAAGAGAATCTTTTGGACTCCATTTGCTATTTCATCTTCAATTTCTTTTTTCTTTTTCTCCTGTAAGCTTACCCTTTCTCTTTTTTGTCACTTCCTCATTCCACAAGAGCTTTTTTGGAGGTTTCGATGCTTTGGGGACTAAAATCAGCTTTGGATACCAAAGGGCAGTCTTCTATTTGATCCAGGATAGGTTGGGATTCAGGGGGAGGGTAAGAAGATCCTGACCTAGATGGAGAATGGGGTGGATAGGAAACTTCAGTGGGAGGGAAATCATAATTTGAAGGGGGAGGATGAGATGGTCCCAATTTGAAATGGAAATGGGGTAGAAGAAAAGCTTCAACAGGAGGGAGATCATCATTTGGATGGGGAAGAACATCTTCATTTAATTTAGAGTCATGATTGGTGAATCCATAAGGAATATACAAACAATTGGGATGAGAAAAAAAGGAGCTTACCTTACCTTGGTCTCCTGAGGGTTCTGAATTTATGATTTACTTTCCTTTGATTGCCAAGGAATTTTAAATATTTGCTACTTGTTGTTTATTCCCATTATTTTATTGCTTGGTCTTTTGAATATGGAATCTTCTTGCTTAACATCTATCTTGAAACCCATTTTTTGGGCATTGCTATCCATTTTTTTCTACTATATGAGAGAGGGGCACTGGATCTTGAGGTGTCGTTGAGACTAAGATTCAATGCAGAATGTAGGTTTAGTTTTGTATTCTATTGCCTGGCATCTATAGTAGGAGTCATAGACAAGGTTTATTAGGGTTGGTAGATAGGAATATAGATTGGCATTAACATAGTTTTTGGCATGAATCATGTGTGTTCATGCTTTGGTAGCGGGATCTATGGCCACTATTTTCCCTATGAATCTGGTAATCCCATGCAAAATATCTTCGTGCCAAAACTGAATGGGTAGGCCTAGAAGGTGAACCCACACCAGTGCATAGTTGAAGCTTTGAGTTTCAATATTGAAATCCTCACTCTATTTTTGAATGAACAGGTTTTTCCTACCATATAACCTTGGGCCTCCAATTAAGATTCAGGAAGCATCATCCTGGTTTTTTAAAAAAATCATAAAAAATCCTCAAGGGAGGGCTATGAGTTCTAAACTCCCTATGGTTCTCCATTTATATGTGGCCCATATTCGAATGGACTCCATATCTGGCCTGCCTCTAAAAAATTTTCCAAACAGGTAGTGATTTTCTAGGGAAAGATAATTAGCCATGAGGATTTCCAAGATTACTAAATCTTCATCGATCGGGAATAAAGGACTACCTTCAAAGGTGTTTAGGATTTTGTTGATTCCTCTGATATTTTCAGCATAATATCCAAATGAGATGATCCCGTGATCAGAGAGCGACCCATATTTGTTGAGGTTGCCATCAGGTTTATCCGGGGGTTCCTTTCCCTGAGTATTTTCCTCTTTTCCAATTTTTTTTTCATATTCCAGGTATGGATTTAGAACCACTACGTCGTCCCCATTGGAATATTCAACTATTTTTTTTGGTTTAGGTTCCCGATATGTTGTTCCTTCTGAAGAAATTTGATTTCTTCCTATTTTTTGCCTGAGCGCCTGAGTTCACCGTCAATATTCTACAACTTTTCACTACAGCCAATCCCACTTTATTAGGGTCCACTTACACTCTACTTTTACCTTACTTCATCATCTTTCCTATTAATTACTCGATAGTATTCTTGATTTTTCTCCAAAAATACTCTTTCCATTTCATCCTAGATTTGAATTGAATTAGGTGCTAAGCTCATGAACCATCATAAAGCCAAGTCTTTTAACATAAAATCTTAATATTTTTATAATTAATATCATATATGAGATGAAATAAATGAGTTTAAAGTGATATTATAGAATTATTATAATTTTTTAAGGGTGACATAAGATAGGTAAATTTTAAACTCATTACCAATTCCGTAAGACTCTTGTCCATATGATTTTATCTTATTATGTGACCTAAACCATATTTCAAGCATGATAATAGTCTAAATTTTTAATAATAATTTGAATGGATTTTTGTACAAACATTTAATGTGTAAATTGAGTTTTGAGTATTTTATTCTATGATGTAAATATAAGTGATATGGCCACAATTACTAATGAAGCCATTGTTTAGGGTTATTTTGGAGGTTGATAATCACTTTAGTGGAATTTGGTATAACTTTGTAAGGGTAGGTCAATAACAATTCCAACACCATTCAAATGAATTTAAATTATTCCTTGTAGTTGGTAATCATTGAGAATCCCACTCTTCAAATACCTTCTGGTTGTTTTTCTCATAGTCGATACTTGTAAAGAATCTCACTTTTCAGTTGGAATTCATTTACTCCTTCTGGTTAGTAATTATGGAAAATCCTAATGGATTTAAGTTATTTCTTTCATGGTTAGAAATCATAGATAATCCTACTCTTCAAAGGGGTTTTAGTTATTTCTTATAGCTGGAAATCATAAAGAGTACCACTCTTCAAATGATTTTTAATTGTTCTTTATCATGATGAACCATTAGTACATTAATATTTTGATGATCCATATGGATGGGGCTTAGGATGGTAGCATATAGGACCAATTTAGTTATTGGCATTGGATAATTTATAATTCAAGGTTGTACAATAGAGAAAGGAAAAACTAAGTATTTCTTCAAGCATCCACAAATTAGAGGGAAAAAAGAAAATAACTAGATAGGATGATGATCAAGAAATATGCAAAGATTAAATGTATGTAGATAAATATATAGCTTTATTTATAGATGATGCAAATATAAATACAAAGTACTTATGTGGAACATATAGCATCAATAAGAAATAAAAAACTATTGGTTGTAAGTACTAGTAATGAGGTGCTAACTCATGCTTTAAGAAGAATATAATAGGAAATAGAAAAATATGCAAAATAAAGCCAACTATCTTGGACTTTTTTTATTTACGATAATGTACATTATAGGTATAACAACTAATACAAAAATCAACACAATTTTATAGCATAAATTTTTGTGTAATGTGTTCTTCTTCTTTGCTTTTCCTTTGATTCTACACTTACTACTTTTCTAGATTTCATTTATCGAGGTGTCGTTTCTCTTCATTTGGTATCAAAGCTAGGTTTTAGATTTGTTCAAGGAGTAAGGGTTTCAACCTTGGGATAAATAAATTCTTAAGTGGGAGAATTGCATGAAAGAATTTGGGTGAAGAAAAAATGACGGGAAGCACACAGGTAGAGATCATAAAATTTAATGGATATAATTTTGAGTTATGGAAACTTAAGATGGAGGATTTGTTGGTGGATAAAGATCAGTGGGTTGAGGTTTTAGGAGTAAAACCAATAGGAATGACAGATGAGGAGTGGCTAAATATTGATAGGAAGGCAAGAAGCTCTATCATATTGTGCTTATCTAATTTGGTATTGTTGAATGTATCGACAAAGACACAACAAAGTTGTTATAGAAAAATTCGGGAGCATTGTATCAGATAAATTCGTTGATAAATAAACTCTTTCTCCAATAAAATTTGTAATTCTCTTTCGATGAATGATGGTGATTTTTTAGCTGAACATTTGAATTCTTTTAACACTATGGTAAGTCAATTATAATTTCTAGATGTAAAATTGGATGAAGAAGAAAAGTGTATTACTTTACTTTGTTCAGTACCTGATTATTGGGATAACCTAGTAATGGCTATCACCAATACTACTTCTACATTAAAATTAGAGGATATAGTAGAAACATTGCTATCTGAGAAAATGAGACAAAAATATTCTAAGGATTATCATCAAAAGGATGCCTTGGTTGTGAGAGGTCATTCTCAAGAAAGAAGAAAAAATAAATAGGAGAAAGAAAAATGAAATCTAGGGGAAAATTTGTTGTTCCAAACAAAATGAAATGCTAGAAGTGTGGTAAAACATGGCATTATAAAAGAGATTGCAAAAATGAAGACCAAAATAAATATTCAAGGGACCTATTTGTAGTTGCAACATGCTCAAGTGAATACCATGACTCATGGCTGATTGACTCAAGTGCTTATTTTCATATAACTCGTCATAGGGATGGGTTCCTGTGAATATGAAAAGATAAATGGAGGTGAAGTCTTCCCATGAGACAATTTGACACATAAAATAATAGATCAAGGAAGAGTCAAGTTGAGGTTAAAATATGGAAGAATTAAAAACCTTCATGGTGTATTGCATATTCTAGTTTTGGCAAGGAATTTGATATCTGTAAGTAAGATGAATGATGTGGGTGTGACTATGGTATTCAATAAATACAACTGCAAGATGGTTCATGGATGCTTGGTGTTAGCAAGGGAATTTCGTATAGGAAATATGTTCAAACTTGAGGCTAGCACTATAAGTATTGATTGCAATAACTCTTCGGTTGTAGAGAAAATTAATACGATAGAAGAAGCTCCAATTATTCCTGTAGTGAATATAATGTTATGGCATCAACGCTTGGGGCATATTAATGAGAAAGGACTTCAAACATTAAAAGTGAAAGATATGGTTGAAGGAATTTTTGATTGCCCATTAAATTTTGATTTTTGTGAGCACTGTGTCTTTGGAAAGAAAACTCGAGTCAAGTTTCCAATTAGTGCTACAATATTTGAAGGAATTTTTCATCTATTTCACGATGATGCGTTTGGACCTAAAAAAGTACCATCATTAAGTAAATTTATCTATTTTATTACATTTATAAATTACCCCCTTGGAAGAAAACATGTTGATTGTAAGTGGTTATTCAAGAAATAGTACACCATAGAAGGAAAGTTGGAGAAGTACAAAGTTTGCCTAGTAGAAAAAGGATTTTCTCAAGTTGAAGGAACTGAATTTGGTGAGATTTTTTCTCTTGAAGCTAAACTAACATCAATTAGAGTTCTATTGGATATTTCTACTACTTTTGATTTTGAAATAGAACAAATGGATGTAAAGACAACTTTTCTACATGGTGAACTTGATGAAGACATATATATGTCACAACCAGAATGCTTTAGGGTAAAAGGTAAGGAGGACTTGGTATGCAAGTTGAAGAAGTATCTTTATGGGTTGAAGCAATCTCCAAGAATGTGGAACAAAAATTTTATAGGTTTTTTTTAACACTTGGACTTGAAAAAGGTAAAGTAGATCCATGTGTTTACTTCAAAAAGGAAAGTGAAAACTTTGTTATCGTTATTTTGTATGTGGATGACATGCTATTAATTTGTAACAATAAGGAGATGATAAAGTTACTAAAATATTAGTTATCTTTTGAATTTGACATGATGGATTTGGATGCTGCAAAATTTATGTTGGGTATGGAAATAATATGGGATCGTGAAAATATAAATTTATGGTTAAATCAAAGGAAATATATTGATTTGATACTACAGAGGTTTAGGATGCATGATTTTAAACTAGTTTGTACTCCACATCCTATTGGTAAAAAGTTATCTGCTAAATAGTGTCCTAAAATAGATGAGGAAATTGAAGAAATGCATCATGTTCTTTATGCTAGCGTTGTTGGAAATATGACATATGCAATGGGTTGTACTAGACCTAACATTGCACATGTAGTGGAAATAGTTAGCAAATATATGTCCAATCTAGGAAAGGAATATTGGAATGCTATAACAAGGATCTTAAAATACTTGCATGGAACTATAGATTATGTTATCTGTTATGAAGGAAATTTTGAAGATAATAATATTGTAAATCTACAAGGGTTTGTGGATGTTGACTGGGATGAAGATCTTGACAAGATAAGATCCAAAAATGCTTGTGTTCAGGTTGTTTGGAGGGGTAATAAGTTGGATGAGTAAAAAGAAATCATTTGTTTCTTTGTCCACTACAGAAGCAAAGTATATTGCAATTACTCATACCTGTAAAAAAGTAGTGTGGCTACAGAGGCTGTGTTCAATAGTTGATATTAAGAAGAAGGTTGTGAGAATTGACAATGACAGTCAGAGTGCAATATTTTTGATGATCAGTCAAAACATATTGATATCAAGTACCATTTTGTGAGAGATATGGTTGAAGAGAACTAGGTGATGTTGGAGAAAGTTGATATAGAGAAGAATATTGTTGATTTGTTAACAAAGGTTGTACCTGATTAAAAAATTTATGGTTACCTTTGACAGTTGACAATGGTAATTAATAGCCCCTATGGAAAGTATTCAACAAGTGGGAGAATTTTGGAATTGTTTGAATATTTTCCATGTTATTCAAGTGGGTTTAAGTTTGAAATGACTAGACACTATATATGCACCTATTCTCATTGAGGCTTGGTGTTTAAGCTATTTTTAGACCCATATGGTGGTTTTGGGTTAATGTATAGTCAGCCCATGGTTTTTCACCCATGGTATTGTAAAAAACCTTCTTGTGTTGTTGGTATATTAAATAACACTTGCATGAGGGTCTTACAATGTAATATGTAAGAAATATAATTGCAAGTGAAAGGATATTATTGTATTGGAGATGATAAAGTTTATACAATAAGGAGATATTCTTGTTGGGTTTTTCCCAAAAGGGTTTCTCAGGATAAATTATTATAAAATATCTTCTTCTTCTCTATTTTTCCTTTGATTCTACACTTACTACTTTTCTAGATTTTGTTTATTGGGATGTTATTTCTCTTCACTTTTGTATATGCATGGAATGAAGCACCTCTTGAGCCAATACAATTTCATCAATTACTTGTCATCTTTATACAAAGCCCCTTGTTTTGGAGAGATTATCTTATGGAGTAAGGGTTTCAATATTTTTCGATTATTTTTATGATGATCTTATAGAGGACATTGCATAAGGCTATTCATATGAAGTTGGATATTATGTCCAACTTTTGATCTTTTGGTATTAGTGCTATATAAGTTTTATTAAATTTCTTTATCACCACCTTTGCAATTTTGACTTCTTCCACTACCTCCAATAAGTATTCTAAGATGGTATCCAAAAATTTATGGTAGAACTCAATTGGGAATCCATATGACCCTGAGGTATTATTTTTTTTTTAAACACCACTTGTTTCAATTCCTCACTTGTTACTAGTGCAGTAAGGACTTGATTCTCTGTTTGTGTTATAGTGTTGAGGATATTCTTGAGGATCCTCTCCTAGGCTTCTAAATCTAGCTCTATGGCCTGGAATAGTGTAGAGAAGTAATCCACTACAAATTCCTACACTTGTTCTCCATTCTAGCCCCTCAATGATGTTATGAAGTTGTGGGTTTGCCTTGATAAAAAATATTTGTGGAAGAATATCATATTTCTATCCCCTTACTAGAACCATTGGACTCTTGATTTGTATTTCTAGAGGAGATATTCTTGTAGACACTTAAATTCAACACCTACAAAACCACATATGCCATCCCACCTCAAAATCTAGCATAATAAATCATATACCTAAGTCTCAACTTAGGGATATAAAAATCCTGCATGTCATCCTATTTTCCAGATTTATTAAATCTACAAAAATCACCCTAGGATACCCTACCTACCCACTGGACATGTGTCCTAGACACCCCATCCAACATCCATGCCACGTATAATCTACCCTATCTCCCTTGTCCCTTCACATAGGATAGGATCCCACATTCCACTCCAATTGCAGCCACATCACCCCAGTTAATTAATTCACACTGAGTGACTCACTATAACTATCCCTCCCACCTAACAACCTAAAATTACCACTTGGAAATCTGGGCTTGTCACCTTCCACTTCCCTCCAAGATCCTAAGGGGCCTATAAAGGTACCCTTACCCCACCAAACAAAGGGAGTTGAATTAAGACACCATTAGGCTGCAAAAATTGACCCCGATCCTTGAGCAGATCATGAGTGGAGTCCATATCAGATCTTGGAGGTCCATTTCCTAAGGCAACCTACATTTCAAACTAAACCACCCATCCATGGTTTCATAGTCAGAATTGCACATCTACGATTTTGAGACTGTATGTCTATGGTTTCCAGCCCGCCACTGCGTACCTGTGGTTTAGCAGATCTGAGAGCAAGACACAGCATGATAGCAGAGATCAGTAATTTTTATTGCAGTAAGGATTTTTATGTTAATTACTTTTGTCATTTGTATAACAAGATTATTCGCTTAGAGTTTATGCATAACATTATTTTTTTACAATCAAATATATAGGTGTTGTTGATCCCTTTATCGATTTGAATGTGTGTAGGTGACAAGTACTTTGGAGAATCTATTAAAGCTGGAGTGGTCCCTTGTTGGATACCAAAGCCCACTCATCTTGGATTTTAGCATAAAGGACAAAACGCATGAGCTCCTATGAAGAGTTGGAAGATCCCCATTCCATCATATCATCCATTTGTAACAATATAGAGAGAGACAATTGTAACATTTCTCCCAAACACACTTGGGGCAATTCAAAATTTATTTGTAAAATTTGTATCAAAGATAAACAAAGAAAGCAATTTTTGCAATTTCATTTCTCTATATTCTCTTTGTTTATTTTATCAGTTCTTTTTGGTTCAAAAAATGGTGATCACGGTGGTACCTCCCAAGGGTTCCATTTTGTTTTGTCTTGCTTCTTTTCAATTTACTAATCTTTGTTTGCGTGTAAAGGTGTCAATAATTTGAGATGCATGAGAATGCGATCTTAGATTGGTAGATCAGGGAATTATTGCGCTCAACCTGTCATTGTGAAACCGCACATCCGCGGTTTCCCTTTTGAGAAAATGTACATCCACGATTTCAGCCTAAGGAAATACACACCCACAGTTAGAGCTGGAGAAACACGCGCCCACAGTTGATGTACCATGGAAACGTGAAGTGGCGATTGAGAGCTGTAAGGAGTAGCGAAAGGAACACAAGTTTGTACCCTATGCCATCTTTTCAATTTTCCTTTAATTCTAGTTTTAGGGTGCATTTAAGTAAGTTTTTCTATTCTGTGTCACACTTGTAGACATGGACGCCATTAGGATGTATCTAAATACTGTTGGTATGGTTTTCCCTTCATTTTCATCGCTCACCATTCCATCTTGTGTCATACCATCATTACGCCAAGAGTCCACATTCACACACCCATAGTAGTTGGGACAAGTCTTTATAAATCCCCTCTTTGAGTTGACTATTGCATCCCTAGTTGGCCTACCCTCATCATCTAATAAACCACCCCTCACATTACCTCAACAAACCATCACTTGCACTAATCCCCTGTATGAAACAACAACTCAGGTTGTTTCATGGATTCTCGCATCTATTCCATATACTACACCCATAGGTTCCATGCATCATACCATTCCACATCCTATGGTAATACCTTTTTCTACCTACCCTCCACTTGCATCCACCAACACAGTTGTCTCACAACCCATTCTATCCACCAACAAAACTATCCAATCATAAGCATTACAACCCATAGTCTTGCAGATAGGACCACCTATCTGAGAAGATCTACCACCTCCCCTTGAGCTATAAACCAGATCAGATACACCCACTTCATCTAACAAGCCATCATTATCTCAACCTTCCCGAGTTGCAGTACATCTCGCTAATACAGACATTGGTGATTATATCATTGAAAGTGTCACACTCATACCACCTATTGAGTCAGTCAGAGACTATGGTCACCCACACGATCCACCCTTAGCCATAGGTGAAGTGTACAGAATGGGTTCCCAACCACATGGGATTAATTTCATATATGGGGGAGTGGAATCATCATTTTATCTACCTCCCCCTAACGAGGAACCCTTACAATAATTTAATGGAGATATAGATTATCTATCCAACCTAGTTTTCCTAGTGCGATATTTTTGCAGGGTCCACTGGCAAGGATATAGACTTGGACAACACGAGCAAGGTCCTCATAACATTATCGAGCTAGAATATAGAGAACCACACGATCGCTCTGGTTTAGGTTATAGACCATTCACCTCAGACTCTTCCCTAAATCAAACCTTCCAACAACTCACCATTGAGTATGAAGAAGAGGAAGATGAAAGTGATGAATGTGATGATCTTGATGATGTTGACGATGACTACTTGGATCTTGAATTGGTCCCTCATTTACATGAGGCTTTTCCAAAGAATACATGACATATATTCATTAGCCATTAGAGTGGCTATGAGTCAGAAGACTCAACTAGGAGAACCTATCTAAGCATAACGTCCATCGGCTTCTGCTCCAGCCGAGCCTCCACCTTTGCTACAACTCGTACCCATGCCACCTCCACTCCCCTCACCAATTTCCATCTCACTCGTGGCTCAAACCAAATCAAGAAACTACAAATGGAAAGAATGAAGGATGAAAGCAAACTAATGTTATCTATAGCCATTTTTCATGACGAAAACCATGCATTCATGGTTTGCAACTAAACATTTGCACCCACATTTTTTAGGACACAAGAAACTGTAGATCTATGGTTAGTGCATGGAAATGCAGAAACACAGTTCTGAAAAAAATATAGAAAATATGAATTCAAAACACAAAGTAACCCAAATCGATGTAGATCAAAAACCAAGATCATAAATGTTTAGGGCACTAGCTCCAATGCAGATGAGTGACTAACAGTATCTGGAAATGAGAGATCTGACACATGGTTAATAATTGCAACACACACAAAGTAAAAACTAACTTGTGACAACATAACCAATCCCAAACTTGGGTATCAAGTTAATCAACATCTCCACATTGCATTTTATCCACATCATACAATTCAAAGATATTTCATCAAATACATTTAATCAATTGGCTTATGAGTTTCATTCTTTACTCATTCACCAATTGAAGGGGTAAGCCAAAAGTAAATTTTTTAAGTCATTCATTCTTTGCATCGAGAAAAATTGAGTCCATTTATCCATTCAAATAAAAATAGGTGTCATTTGTTTTTGCAATGCATTGTGTTGCACACAACACAGTGCAAAAAGGTGCAGTTGTAGACACTAAAATTCAACACCCACAAAACCACATCGACTGTCCCACCTCAAAATCTAGCATAATAAATCATATACGTAAGTCTCAACTTAGGTATATAAAAATTCCACACGTCATCCTATTTTCCAAATTTATTAAATTTGGAAAAACCACCCTAGGATACCCTACCTACCCATTGGACATGTGTCCTAGACACCCCATCCAACATCCATGCCACATATAATCTACCTTACCTCCCTTGTCCCTTCACATAGGATAGGATCCCACATCCCACTCCACTTGCAGCCACATCACCCAAGTTAAGTGAATCACACTGAGTGACTCACTATAATTGTCCCTCCCACCTAATAGCTTAGAATTACCACTTGGTAATCTAGAATTGCCACATTCCACTTCCCTCCAAGACCTTAAGGGTCCTATAAAGGTACCCTTACCCACCAAACAAAGGGAGCTGAATTAAGACACCGCCATACTGTAGAAATTGACCCCGAACCTTGAGTAGATCACAAGTGGAGTCCATATCAGATCCTAGAGGTCCATTTATCGAGACAACCTACATTTCAGCATGAACCACCCATTCGTAGTTTCACATTAAGAACCGTGCATCCACGATTTCAATACCACGCATCCACAGTTTTTAGTCCACCATCGTGTGCCCATGGTTTAGCAGATTCAAGAGCAAGACACAGTACGATAGTAGAGATTAGTAATTTTTGTTGCAGCAAGGTTTTTTATGTTAATTGCTTTTGTTATTTGCATAACAAGATTATTCGCTTAGGGTTTATGCATAACATTTTTTTTGGAAATCAAATATATAGTTGCTGTTGATCCCTTTTTCGGTTTGAATGTGTGCAGGTGATAGGTACTTTGGAGAAGATGTTGAAGCTGGAGTGGTCCCTTACTGGATACTAGAGCCCACTCATCTTGGATTGTAGCAAAAAGGATGAAGAGAATGATTTCCTGTGAAGATTTAGAAGATCTCTATTCCATCAGATCATCCATTTGTAACAATACAAAGAGAACGAATTGTAACATTGCTTTCAAACACACTTGGGGCAATTCAAAATTCATTTGTAACATTTGTATCAAAGATCAATAAAGAAAGCAATTTTAACAATTTCATTTCTTTGTATTCTCGTTATTTATTTGCTCAGTTCTTTTTTGTTACACTTCTCTTTTATCCCATTCTTCCACACGTGTTGTAAGTCTAACCTCCTCCCTACTCTAGTCCTATGTTATGCCTTGAGTCCTAATATTTGCATTTAGTTGATCTAGTTGTATAGTGATTTTATTTTTATTTTTTTGGACATCACCAAACTCCTAACAATTCTACTTCTTCAAATAAGTTTTGATATATTGTAATCTTTTGGTAAATATGAACATGTGGGTACCATATCTAGGCTTTCCTTCTTGCCACCACTAAACGATGTTATCTCATAGCTTACTATATCCTAACCATATAAGCTAGAATCTAAAGGGTGTATGACATTTTGTGAACCTCCATATTTCCACTAATATTGACCAATGATCCGATCTTGAATCATCTAGAGTTATAATTCTTGGTATATATTCTTTTATAATAAAATATTTTGATAATAAGAACTCTTATATTTTCCAAACCCTAGATAAATGTTGTCCTATGTTATTTTAAAACAAATTAGATCTAATAATAATTTAGTCAAACATGCAATAGTCACACAGATGTTTGGAAAAATAAACAACTTGAACAACAAAAGATAAATATATTTTTGAACCTACAATATTACATTTAAAAGAGGCTACAACTACAATAGAGCAAACTACTCTCTTGCTATCATTTTGGCTAGCAATTTCACTGTGCTTCTCCTTCTAAGCTTGCAATTCTCCTAAAATTGGTTCTCGTTCTCCTTTCTGTGTGTCTAAAACACTCTTGATCTTCTCATTTTATCCTTGAAAAAGGTAACCCTAATCTCTCTAACCCTAATATTAGATCTCATCTCATATTGAGATGTAAGGTTAAAAATAGAAAATCACTTAAGTGAATTTCAAAATAGAATCACTTAAGTGAATTACAAAATAGAATCACTTAAGTGAACTTAAAAATAGAAAATCACTTAAGTGAATTTCAAAATAGAATTAGAAATATCTTGAACCACTTCTAGCATATTCATACTGAATCTTGTGCAAGAAGTTCTTATCCGATCTATATTTCTCAACACTCCCTCTTAGTGAGGAAGGAATTCTACACCAATCCAAGTTTATCTCTGAATGCTTTAAACTTCCCTTTCACTAAGGGCTTGGTTAGAATATCATCTACCTATTGATTTGTGGGAATATACTAGATATTTATGGCTCCCTTATAAATCCTATCTCGTATGAAGTGATATTTGATGTCTATGTGTTTGGACTTGTCATGAAATATTGGATTCTCAGAGATTTTGATACAACTTTGATTATCATAGTCTATCACCATGGGATCCAACTGATCAATTAATACTGTAAGCAACTTGTGAAGCCATATGGCCTCACAACTAGCAATACTAGCTACCATGTATTCAATATCTATTGAGCTAAGTGCCATAGAAGTCTACTTCCTGCTAAACCAAGATATCATGCCTGATCCCAAGCTAAAGCAACACCCTGAGGTACTCTTCCTGTCTACTATATTACCTACCCAATCTGAGTTTGTATACCCTTGGAACCTCACTTCACCATCTCTAAGATATCTTAGACCATACTCCATCATGTCCCTTAAGTATCTAAGCACTTGTTTTGCTGCTACCCAATGCTCCTGCCTTTCCTCCACCATGTCCTAACTCAAGATGTTCACTGCAAAATATATATCTAGTCGAGTGTTAACCAAATATATCAAGGATCCTATCAGCTACCTATACATCGTAGGGTCCATAAATTTTGAATATGAAGTTGTCACCTTCTTCAGATTAGTGATCATGGGTGTGGCCATAGGTTTGCAATACTCCATCTAAAACCTCTCCAATATCTCAAGTGCATACTTACCCTTCCCAAGTAATATCTCCCCTGGTCTTTGCTAAACCTCCAAACCCAATAAGTAATACATCATACCAATTTCCATCTCAAACTAAGTTGCCATATCTGCTTTGCACTCTGCAATGGGCTTCTCTACACCTTTAAGAGATAATTCATCTACATATAGCACCAAAATGAGTAGATAAATTCTAAAAAATATGTAATATATATTAGGATCTGCATCACTTTTGGTGAAACTCGCACTCTGCAAGTATCCATCTATCCCATAATACCATCCTCTCGATGCCTGTTTGAGTCCATATAAGGCTTTCTTTAGCCTAAAAACATGGGAATCCTTCCCATTTACCTCAAATTCTTGAGGTTGCTCTATGTACACTTCTTCCTCAATGATCCCATTAAGGAAATTTATCTTCACATCCATTTGATGAATCCTCCATCCTATAGATGAAGCTAAATATATAATTGCTCTAATGGAAGTGTATCTGGTGACTGGATAAAAAGTCTCCTCATAGTCAACTCCCTATTTCTAGGAGAACCCTCTCACCATAAACCTTGCATTGAACTTCTTGATGCTACCATCTACAACATGCTTAATTTTGTAGAGCTACTTGGAACTCACAACTGATTTCCCTTCTGATCTTAGCACTATATCCCAAACATCATTCTTCATGATGGAGGTGTACTCCTCCACCATGGCATCTCGTCAAACTTGATGGTATTTTGCCTCTTGAAAACTGGTAGGCTCTGAATTTATGATGTTACTCATCAATGTCATGTAGCTTGAAAAATTCCTTGGAGGTATGCTCTCCCTAATCATGCTACTAGGAGCTTCAACATACTCCTCAGCATCCCTTAATGTTTGTGTAAGCCATTGAGATCTCTTGATAGAACTAGAAGGGGCTAATGTCTCCACATCCTCATCTGAAGGTTGTTGTTTTGAATTGGAAACCACTAGTGTCTTTGGTGACCCTGAATCAACCTTTGGATCTTCTTACCCCTCATTATCTATCACTAGAATAGGCTCATGGGACTTCTTGGATGCAATGTCCTCCTCAAAATTTACATCCCTCCTCACTACTTTCTTCCTCTTCTCTGGAATATAAACCCTATAAGATTTTGAAGTCTTAATGATGCTACAAATAAATCCTTCCTACTAGAGGGCTCCAACTTGGTCCTCTCTCTACCAGAACATGGATATAAAATGGACATCCAAAGATACATAAATGACTCACCTCTAGTTTCACACCAGTGAATACCTTCTCTAGTGTCTTGTCCTCCAAGATCTTGTGAGGACACCTCTTCTAGATGTAGACTATTGTGTTGTATGCTTCTACCCAAGGAAACATCGACAAGACTTGGTCATGAACCATAGCCCTAGTAGCCCCTATAATGGATCAATTATTTCACTCTATAACCCCATTCTACTGTGGGTTGTATGGAATAATCAGATCCCACTTGATTCCTACCTACTTGTAAAAACCATCAAACTCCTTGGAGGTATATTTACCCCCATTGTCTGACATCAAGACCTTGATCTTCTTCTCTTTCTGGTTCTCAACTAGAGTTTTGAACTCCTAAAACTTGCTAAATACTTCATCCTTGGTCTTTAAGAAGCAGATCCATGTCTTGCGAGAGAAATCATCAATAAAGAAAACATAGTACATGCTACCTAAAATTGATGTTACTAACATCGATTCATAAACATTCGAATGTACTATATCTAGTATCTTCTTAGACCTATGGTCGCTATTTAGAAAAATAGCCTTGGCATGCTTTCCAATCGTGCACCCTTTGCATACTCACTGTTGCTCAATGTTGAACTCTGGAAGACCTATTACTATTTCCCTAAAAATAGACAATGCTCTATGATGCATGTGTCTCATCCTCTTATGCCATAACTCACATAAGTTGTTACTGCTATGAACTAGAGATAGAACAGGTTCACCTTGCAACCTGTATAGACTGCCTTCTCTAACCCCTATCACTTGTAAAGTTTTCAGGATAAATTATTTTGGTCTAATAAGGACATGTTGGTTCTTGAAATCCATTGCATAACCCTTATCCTCCATAACTAAAATTGAAAGTAAGTTCTTCCTGAGACCTGGAACAAACAAAACATCATCAAAGTCTAAAGAGTTTCCTAACTAGAGTAAAAAAGGAATGGTACCAATTCCTACAACTAGATATTTGGTATCATCACCAAGATCAACCTGAACCCCTGAGTCCTACTCTTGTAGACTAGTAAAACATTATCGGGCTAATGTCATGTGTTGAGATGCCCCACTATCCACATACCAAGTATTTATTGGAACTATGTTGGTAGAAAGGCAAGATACCAATGATAAATCCTTCTCGAATTTGGCAACAAACTCACTCATATGAGTTTCTGTAGAGGCTGCTACTTGCATCTGTTGTTGCTTCCCTTTGCCCTTCTTGTCTGGACACTATGATGCATAATGGTCGTGCTTATGACAAATGAAGCACTTGATCTTGCTTAAGTCCTCCTTACCTGACTATGAGGTTGACTCCTCATGCTTTACCTTACCCTTTTTGGGTCCTTTACCTTTGCCTTTCTTGTTTTACCCAAAAAAAGCTAGGTTATCATCACCACCTTTATTGCTGGCCTTTGAATCCATTCGAGTCTCCTCCTAGATGAAATCATCCCAAAGTTTCTCAAATTAGGGAATTTTCTCACGAGCACAAATACCTTTGATAAATGGTTCACATGAATCTGAGAAACCATTAAGTGCCACATTCACCAACTCTATGTCTTTAACTGTATCCCCAATTATTGCCAATTGATCATGAATCTACGTGATCTTCATTAGGTAATTGGTAATGGTGTCAGATCTGGTCATCTCCATAGATATAAGCTTTTTTTGTAATATCATCTTCCTGTTTATGTTTTTGCTCTGGTAGAGGCTAACAAGAGCATAAAAGATACCATTTGCCTTAGTCTTCTTGTATATGTGAGGACTCAAGTGATCCTTCACTACATCCAAGATCATCTGCGTGTTCTTCACTTCCTTCTTTTTTTGAGCTACCAATTGCTATGGATATTTAGGTAAAGTCACATCATCCTTGACAATATACCATAGATCATTCTCTTCCAATAAGAAAATTACTCTAACTTTCTAGGGCATGAAATTGGAGGCACCTTCTAATCTATCCTCAAATTTGAGGCTGGATACTGCTATTTTTGAGATATATTATACAAAATTTTAGATTTGATATGAATGAATTAAAAAAAAGTCATGCAAATAAGCTTAGTCCTTCAAGCAAAAAAAATTATGAAACCCTCTAACTATTGTTTTTTTTAATATTCAACAGTGATCTACTGTTGTAAATCCTTGAGGATATCAATCACAAAACCTAGCTTTGATACCATGTAAATTTTCTAGCCCTAGATAACTTGAAGAACATGTGCTTATACTGATATGGGGGTGAGCAATATAAGATATAACTTTTTTCTTTTCAATCCAAATGATAAAATCAACAATATTAAAGCAGTAAACATTACACAAAGCATCACACACATGAGAGACATGATTTAATGTGGTTCACTTAATGTGGGCTACTCCACGGAGAAAATATTTCTTATAAAATTTTCTCAATAAATTCTCTTGGGAATCCTTTCCCTATTACAATGTTTATGGACCTCTATTCAAAGGAGACACCAATATCCTAATCAATTTTGTGGCTCTATCCATAGGAGAAATCCTTCTCCTCTTCTCTGGATGGTGATCCTCTTAGAAGACTACTGCCTCCACTGCACTGGCTTGTGGATATCTCTCAACTAAAGACCCCTATCCTCACTCAGAATACCTTTATCCTCATAGCCTTGGCTAATGGATATCTATCCACTAGAGACTATTATCCTCTACTCTATCACCTCCAAAGTGTGCTATTAATCTATTTTATATTTGTCTTAGATCTGTACTAAACATTGTCCTCTGGCCTGCTCAAATATGCTCAATCTCTATCTCAAATATGCACTAAAAACTATCCATTGGTCTAGCACAAATCTGCTCTGCTAGATCTATCTCAAAATTTAATTTAATTTATGAATTAATCAATCAATCAAATCTGCTCTTAAGTCTACTCAAAGACTTATCTCAAAATTTTCCAACAAATCTTCACCAAGACTTGCCTCAAATCTGCTCAACAAGTCCTCACTAGAACTTGTCCAATATGCTCAACAAGTCTTCACCAAGACTTACCTCAAATATTCTTGTAAGATTCCACAAAAGCTCACACAAATCTATCCTTAAGTCCACTCTAGGACTTGCTCAAATCTGCTCACTAGCTTTCACAAAATCTTGTTCAAATCAATTGCAAAACAAAAACGCAACTCAATCTCACATAAAACCTCTTCAATCACCCAAACAAGTTTCACACATAATATTTTTTAACTTATAGAAGCATATAGAGAATTATTAGAGACTCAATATGTTTCACACTCACAAAAACTCAATTACTTCAATCAATGAAACATAACTTGCTTACAAACCCTAAACAAGTGTTTCATAAAGCTTTCAACAACTCGCATTATGGAACTCAAACTTGACTCAAGATGATTCCAAATTCACATAACAATGATACTTATGATCTTTCACAAACCCTAGTCAAGCATATGAAAGCTTACTCCAATATTTCCAACAATGTTTATCAAACAATCTCACATAACAATGATACTCATGTTCTTTTCACAAACCCTAATCCAAGATAGTTCTCAACTTCTCACTCAAATGTTCTCACAAACATTCACCAATCATGCACATGAAAGCTTACTCAACAATGCTTATCAAATAAACATTTTCACTCCAACTTAGCATTCACAACATCCAACCCAACAATATTTCACTCACAAGAATGATATGCCCATACCTTGTGTTTGATGAAGAATTGACCTCAAAACCTGTCTCAATCACATTCAATATCTTTGTCAATCTCAATGCTTAGATAGCAAAACTTTTCACCCAAATATTCTCTCAATATTAATTCACCATTACAAAATTAACAAAAATTAAGTACACCTTATTATCTCCAAACTTATCAACTAAATATTTCAATCACTCAGTTTCACTATAACCCCTTTCAGAAATTTAATGCATGAAGTAATCCAAAATCCTACTTATGTCTCCCTACTCAAAATTGCATTTTCAAATAATTAACTTTATAAAACAATGCAATTTATTTTTAACTTTCAATAAAAATATTTCTCACTTTTTGTCTAAGGTAAAAATAATTTACCTTACCCCTTTTAACTCCCTAAGCACTCAACAAAATCAAATACACCACGTGCTCATAACATTCCCACTATACACATTAACCTAGGCACAAAAATTAAATCATGCGCTTCAAGTGCCACCAACAACCATAGACTATGCTTTTAATCAAAATATTAAATACCTCATGCACGCTCCTTGTGGGACTCAATCCTTGGTTGAAGCACCACCTACGCCTTAGCCATGACTACCCTTCCACGTGAGCTAAGCACTCATGTGGGAGGCAAAAGTGCCTAGAGTGCTTTGTCTCTTCCTCCTACACCAAAAGCCAAAAGGCTTTGTCCCTACGTCGTCGTCGAGACTCGAACGCAGAACCTCTACATTCTTAATGCCTTACATACCTTAGATTCGTCACTAGTCAAACCGGTTGGTTGGTGTTGAATATTCCCACCTTGGTCACTTTGTTTTCTGTATATTTCGGGGGTAATTAAAAATTAAAACCTTTTCCTTTGTTTGCTCACGAATTATTTGCCTTATCTTTTCACAAATCGCATGCACAATATTTTGGAGACTTACCTTTGTGAGGTAAGTGCTATGGTATTTATACCATATGCTTATTTTTTTCAACGTCGGTGGAGGAATATGAAATTTAAATTAAACTTGGCTCCCAACCCAACTTTGGGTTATAAAATTATTATTTTTATAAATTAATTTATAATATAAATATTATAAATTATTTATAAACTACCTTAGGCATTAATTTAAACTTTTAATATTATAATAAATTATTATAATATTATTTCCATTTGGCCTAGGTGTTTTTCTCTTTCAACCATAGACCTTTTTTGACCGCCTTTAATAATAAATATTATAATATTATTTTCTTTAGGCCTTTTCTTCAGGGTATTTAACCATCCTTTTGACCAATCATGTGGAGCTCTTAGACCAAATATCTTGGGATTAAAATATAAATATTTTAACCCTTATTTTGCCAAGTCCTATACTAATTTTTGACACTGACTCTTGACATCAATGACAACACAATTAACTCAAAATTTACAATATAATTGTTGTCCTATGTTATTTTGAAATAAATCAAATCTAAAAATAATTTATTCAAACATGCAACAGTCACACATATGGCTGGAAAAATAAACAATGTGAACAACAAAAGATAAATATATTTATGAACCTGCAATATTAAAGTTAAAAGAGGCTACATCTACAGCATAGCACACTACTCTCTTGTTGCCGTTCTGGCCAACATTTTCACTGTTCTTCTCCTCCTAAGCTTGTAATTCTCCTTCTAAAATATGTTCTATTTCTCTTATCTGTGTGTCTAAAAAACTCTTGATCTTCTCCTTTTATCCTTGAAAAATGTAACCCTAGTCTCTCTAACCCTAAGATTGGATCTCATCTCATCTTGAGATGTAAGGTTAAAAATAGAAAATCACTTAATTGAATTTATAAATAGAATCACTTAAGTGAATTACAAAATAGAATCACTTAAGTGAACTTAAAAATAAAAAATCAGTTAAGTGAATTTCAAAATAGAATTAGAAATGTCTCGAACCATTTATAGCACGTTCATACTAGATCCTATGCAAGAAGTTCCTATTCGGGCTACATTTCTCAACATTATCCAATCTATCTAGGATACAGTCTTCTCCTTTCCTTTTGTTGTACCAAGTCATCAATTCATTCTCTAAAATAATGTCCACTAGGTAGAGATGAGAGATGTGCTCTAGCACAATGTTTGAACTACCATCCAAGATTCGATTCCCCCCTATCTTCTCTACAAAAGAGGTAATAGTATTTAAGTCCCTCCTACTATGGGCATTGCATCAGGGTGATGCTTTAAGAATCAAAAAATGTTTTTCCATTGATACCTATTTTCCTCTAGGGTCATGGATCAATAGATATTTATCAATAGCATCTTGTGATATGATTGTTTGCTCTATACTACCAATCCTAAGATCCCCCAACTTCTTATTGAGGAATGTATTATGATTTCTAAGGGGTCCCAAAAGCAGACCATACCTCTTGACACTCCTATGGATCCTAAGGCTTCCATCCTTCCATTGGGTTAAATATTTTGGGCTAAACCCTCCATCTCTTCCACTACAATTTTCATCTCTTGAAGGAACACCAAATATAGATGATTCACATGTATTATATGTTTAACCTCACTCTTTTTAGATAGGTTGCATTTTGGCCCTCTCACATTCCATGTGATGATCTTCATTGAATTACATTGGGATGAACATTTGGGTGAGGTATTTAACCTTCCCCTTTTCTAACAAATTTTCTCCATCTTTGGCTAATTTGTATTGATTAGTTTTTCTACATAGTATCCATTTTCAGTTTCTTAGTAGTTTCTTGGTGCACCCCAATTGGCTCAAAGATCCCTTCTAGATCTGAGACTTGAGAATAGGGTATCATCACCCTTTCTAATAATTCTTGAGATGTTTCTCCCTATAGTATGGATTTTTTGTGTATTTTTATTCATCTTTATGGTTGTACCTCTCCTTTTAGAACTTCTAGGTTGTTGAGTTTGATCTTTTTGGTTAGATATAGTTAAAGCTAGGCCTTCCTAGTCTACTGCATTTACTTCTTTGGATTGATCTAAAAGTTGGGTTTTTTACACTTTTGTATCCATTGTCTCCATTTCTTCATCTATTAGATCATCCATTTGTAGATGTCAAAACCTATTAGTTGAGACGAGATCATATTTTTTACTCACAAGTTTCCTCTATGTATTCTTTTCCTTTGGTGTTGCAAAACCCTCTAGGACTGGTTTTTTGTTATTTTGTTTTGGGATCCTATGACTACAATCTCTCACTATATGTCCATACTAATGGAAAATATAACATCTAAATGGGACATTATCACAGTCAACTTCCTGATCCCATTGGTCCTCTCCAAACTACAGTGTAACATTTTTAGGTAAGGGCTTATCAAAGTCTATCAAGACACAGATTTGGGTATAGACTATTTTTTTGAGTTTTAGAGAACTATTTGTTGTCATCTTGTATGTCACTAGGGTGTTTCCTATTGTCGTAAAGACTGTTTAGTTCCAAAATTTGGTTTGGAGGCCAAAAAATCTAACCCATACTGGTCCAATAGACGACATCTCCTCCTCTATCTAGAACATGGTATATCATGGTATTATGAAACGTCTCACCCTTCCATATAACCAAGGGCCACCCTAGAAAATATGTTCATTGTCCTCTTCATTTGCAAATAGAACCAAAAAATGACCATTAAGATAAGTTGAAATAATGAACTTACCTCTAGGTTTCTAGGTGTGTAATACCTAGGATTTGAATGAGAGGAGGGTGATGTAGACTCTCATAAATATATAGATCAACCCCCTTCGTTCCATGGTATCAATGCCATGCTCAATATCTTCTATTTGGAGTTTAATTATTGGGGAATCATTGGTTGCTTTGATGCATCCTATTTTTATTTTCATAGAATTTGATCTTAGCATTCTTAAGATTTTATCGAAGGTTTTGGCATTATTATTCATAATGAATCCCCCTTTCACTTCTCATAGAACCTCTTTAAAGCTCATAATCTTAGTTGACCTCACAAACTCGATCTTGAGGTTGTTGCCTCTAAAAATGATGCCCTATAGGCCCTCCTTTGTAGCCTTGGCATGCTCGCCATGCTTGAAGTACATAAACACATAGTTTTACTAGGGATAATATTTTATGCTATAATTTTCCTTAAATTTAGCAAAGGCTTCCATCAACATAACCTTTGTAATGTTTGTGGGCATATTGCCCACCCACGAACTCTATGATAATGACATCGGGTCTTCATATTCCTCCTCCGTAGCATGTGCATCAATCCTTGATGCCATTTGGTGAGGGTTGTGATTCACAAACCCTTCACACATCATCAGACCCCTTAGATGAAGGATTTCAAAATGTAGTGGGGCTGCTTTGAAATTGGCCATCAGTTCCTATTCAAGATTCATGCAACCCAATAGTATGGAGGTCACTCAAACCCTAATTTGGTATCCTCCATGGCTACGATGAGGTGAAAGAACCTATTAATAAAAATCCTAGATGCCCCCTACTACTTCCTTGGGTGGATTTGTGTTGCTACTCTTCTCTTCATGAATTTGATGTCATGACCATTGAAAAATGACAACAATAAAACTAAACAACCTTTATGTATTTTCCAATCTATCTAATGACTTTTTTATTAAACATATTTTATTATTTAAAAGAAATCAAAATATTTTTTATGAAATTAAATTTAATGTCATAATATTTGTTCAAGATGACCCAAATACAATTTTGTACATATCTAATTAAAAAAAAAAACTTTCATTAAAAGTGTGTATTCATAAATGCTAAGTTAGATTTAATTGAATGTGACCTAACTAGAATCTTCCTTCATCTTTATTATTGCCATTATTTTTTAGAAGACCATTAAAATATTAATTTTTTTTAATAAATTATATGTGGCTTCTATTGGGGGCCATTCCCATCAAAATACCAAAATAGTATATTTATTGTAGCATACCTTTTTATCATTACATTTTCATTTCTTTTTTCTCTTAAATATATTATTCGACTTCCTCAAAGTGTTATTTTCCACAATCAGATCCTTGACATAATTTGTATTAAGAGATAAAATCTCACTTTGCAAGTTGCTTTATAAAATTTAAATTTCATCAAGATGAATATCAACACCACAATTCGCTAATTTATCTTCTACCTGATTTCCTTCTCTATAAATAAGTTCAAACTTCCAAGAGATTGCCTCTAGTAATCAATGACGAACATCAACAACAATATTATTTTTTATCCAGTCTCCGCATCCATTTTTGTTAATAGCATTGATGATAATTTGTGAGTCCCCCTCAATTGAAATATATTTCCATCCTTTTTCTACTATAATTTTAATCCCTGTAAGAAGTGCCCTAGACTTTGCATAGTTGTTAGTTGAAGTTCCATATGATTCTTAAGCGAGATTTTTTCCTTTACTATTTCTAAAAACACCACCTCCACCAACTTTTCCTAGATTTCCTTTAGAAGCATCATCAAAATTAATTTTGATAAACCTAATTTTTGGACATTTTCATTTTACCATAAATCAAATTAGATTCTTTGTTTTAATTCCATTGTTGCAGATGACTCTTCCATGTATGTTCAAATCCTATAGCCAAGTTATTAGCACCTACTTTTTTGCAATTGAGGCTTCCCATGATGAGTACCATATTTGTAGACATTCTGCAAGAGAGGCAATAATATGGTTCCAAACTTGGGCATGATTTTGAGATTTATATTTATAAATTTTATTCCTTTAAAGCCATAAATTCCAATAAATAATGGCAGGGCCAATCCTCCAAATAATACATAATACTTTAGCTTTGAATAATTATTCTAATATTTCATCAATTATTTCAATGTTGATGCAGCTACCCAATATAATTTCATATTAAAAAAAACAAATTGTGTGAGCAAACGGGCAATAAATAAGTAATTGATCTAATGTTTCTAAATACTTATCACACAAGGCACATCTAAAAGGTCCATAATATCCTCTTCTTTGTAGAATCTCTCTTATAAGAATATTACTTTGAACTACTAACCAAAGAAATGTTGAGGCCTTAGGGAGAGCCTCTAATGACCAAACATTCTTCCAAGGAAAATATTTGGGAGAAGAAATTTTTTATTGTTCTAAATCCTCATATCCCAACTTGACCGAGTATCCACCATCCTTTGATAAATTCCAAACCAACTCATCATTTTGTGTAAAAATTGGCAAATAAAACTCTTGAAGCATATTTTGAAGTTCATCTACAATTTGTTTAAGTTCCTCTCCTTCAACCAGGTTACTAAAAGAAATCCATGATCTGGAGTTGTTGCTCATAATAATATTTTCTTTGACCTTTGGACCTTTAAATGCTAGGCATGCTTAACCCAATGGTTGCCATTTTGAGTCAAGGATAAGGATTCAACGAAACATCAAACCAAAAATTTGCATAAATCCCCTCATTGATTGACCATCTAATATGTTTCTTTATCAATTGTAGACTCTCTGATATGAAGTTTCATATTGATGATCCTTTGGATGGATTTATTTTCTTATATAATTTCATTGCATCAAGAGAACCTATATATTTTTACCCAATTCTTTTCTTAATATCTGAATAATTTCCACCCAAGCTTTGATCCTAATGCCAAATTTATAAGTCTATAATTTTGCAAGTCTATTCCTTTGATATTATTTCCTTTGAAAACCCTATCCCACTTACAAAGAGGAAACCTAAATTTTTCCTCACAACCTTTCCATAAAAAGTCTCTTTGAATTTTAACAATTTTTTTATGCTATGCCTATGGGCAATCTTGAAAGTGGCATCATATAAGTAGGGATGTATTGTAATGTAATATTTATGAGTTGTAGCCTTCATACCATGGTTAAGAACTTACCTTTCCAACCTGACTAAGCAAGCTTTCATTCTATCCTAAAAAGATATCCAAAGCTCCTTTTTATTTCCTTTATCAAACAAAGGAATACCCAAGTAGGTTGAGGAAAATCTTTTAATATTAAACCCTAAATAATTCATAATAAGTTATGGTAAATCTATGGTAGTATTAATGAAAAATCCTAGATTTTTTAGTATTTACCAACTGTCTAGTATCCTTCTCATAGTATGATAATATTGATTTAAACTCCATGGCCTCATTGGTTGAGAGATGACCCAAAAGAAAAGTATCATCAACAAATTGGATATGAGAATCAGAGGGATCATTTTTTGCAACTTGAATACTCTTGATTTTTTCTTTTATTTTTTCCTTTGAAAAGGATCTCCCTAATGCTTCCACCAGAACAATGAATAAATAAGGAGAAAGTGGATCACCTTGACGAAGTCCACAGGACAAGTTGAAGTAACCAGTAGGAGAACCATCGATCAAAATAGAAAATTTTGTAGTGTTATAACAATATTTAATCCACTCACACCAACTATAATCAAAGCCAAACTTTCTAAGAATAGCATGTGGAAATTTCTAGGAAACTCTATCATATGCTCTGTTTATATTTAATTTCAAAAGCAAACCTGTTTTTTTTATGGAATGAAGAGAATGTATGGCCTCTTGTGTAATAATTATACCATCCAAAATTTGTTCACCATGAAAAAATCCACCTTGTTTTTCTAAGATAAGACACCCTAGAATGCCCTTGAACCTATTTACCATAAGTTTTTAAATTATCTTATAAATCATATTACAAAGGTTTATTGGACTAAAATTATAAAAATATTTTGTGTTGCGTTTCTTGGGAACCAAGGTAATAAAAGCATCATTGATCTCACTTATTATGATCTTCCGTTTTTGGGCCTCTTCAATTGCAACTAAATGTCACTCTTTAGTAAATCCCAAATTTTTTGAAAGGAAATTGCAGGATATTCATCAGGCTAGGTGCCTTGTTAGGATGGAACAAGAAAACTACTTCATGGATCTCCTCCATAGATTTCTTCTTCGTCAAGCTTTCATTTTATCCTCGAGTGATAATTGATGGAATATTTTCCAAAAAAAAATTTTGTGCCTCCTTATCTTGCCTAGAATCTAACAAAAAAAAAATTAAACAATTAGTTGCTTCCTTCCTTATATCTTCTTTGTCCTCAATATTTCTTCCATTTGGAGTTAATTTTTTTTTATATTATGAACAAAAAAAATTGTTTTTGTTGTAACATAATTTTTTTGTTTTGTATTTCTATCTCCTTGAGCCATTTCTCTCTAGATTTTTGGAACCATTATGACTTCTTTTTCAATGCATTATGATAATCATAAAGTTATTGTATTTCTTTCACAAAAGAATTTTGATCCACCCCATTAATTTATACTATCTCTTGTAAATTTTTGAGCTTGGATTCGATTTCTTTCTTTTATTTAAAAATGTTACCAAAATATTTGGCATTCCAAATCTTCATTTGATCCTTTAAATATTTCAAATTTTTAAAAAATCTATACATAGATGATCCTTCAAATTTTGATTCATCCCACCATAACATAACCATCTAGAAAAAATTCAGGATCTTGAAGCCACATAGATTGGAAGTGAAATGGCTTTAGATGATTATTATTAGGTAACTCACAAGTCTAAATAATGGTGTTGTGATCTGATCATGCTCGCAATAAAATATCTAAAGAGATTGTATACTTTATTTGTAACCAATTATTGGATAACAAGAATTTATCTAGTCTTTGTGTTATATGATTTTTCCCAATGCATCTATTATCCCATGTATATCGAAATATTGAGGGACTAACACCCCAAAGGTAATTTGAATTGACAAATAAAGCAAAATATTGCATTGATTTAGACCAATCTAGAGTACCACAATTTTCTTCCAAAGCAAAACAATATTAAAAACGCCCCCAAAAATCCATAGATCACAATGAATTATCATTGTATTTGACAAAAGTATGCTAATATCCTTCCAAAATATTTCATGAGGAGTAACTATAGTTGTAACATATACATTTATAACCTTGACTTTGATGTTTTCTTCTTTCCTACAAAATAATCTAGCAACCCAATTACTTTTTGCTTCTAATAATTGCCCATCCCATTTGCATTTATCCCATATTATTGCAATATTGCTTAAAGCTCTTGTAGAAAAAAAATTTAAACAATCACCTATCTTTCAAATATTATTAAAAGCATCCTTATATTCCTCACTATTTAATTTTGTTTCATATTTTAAAATAAAATCAGGAATTTAACCACCTATTAATTCCTTAATAACTCCTTTTTAAGGTATTTTATCATAACCCTGATATTCCATGATATCATTTTCATCATCAACACTTTTTATTTTTATTAGTGGGCTTAGCCCCACTTCTTGTTAACACATATGATATTTTTATTTGGCTTTCCAAATCAATATCCTTTTGAGTTTCTTTTTCTCTTTGTTCTTGCTTTGATGATCTTCCTCTCTTTCTCTTCCATTCCCACCAACACTCTCATCTTCATCAATCTCTTGTATTTTTTCATATTACTCATAATGAGACTTATCTTCTAAAGATTTATGTTGCCTTAAAGAGTTGAAAGAGCAAAGAATAGCCTCATTAGCATTTTCTTCTTTATGTTATCATGAAAACTCTAAAATGCATAGATGATCCTCCATAGTCATTACTTTTTTATGTTGGTATGGAAACCCTAAATTTCCTTGGATATCCTCCATAAGATTATTTTTATTGAATTGCTCTTGAAACAATAAAGTGCAAGGAATACACTCCATACTACTTTCATTTTTATTATCAAAAGACTTTATGGTACTTGAGGAGAATAAAAGTGATTTACGTAGATTAAGCTTGACCTCCACCTCATTTGATTTAAAATTTGCCTCCCCATCTTCCTTTGCTTTAAGATTTTTCTTCCCCTCTTCCTTTGTACCTTTAGATTCTTCTATATTTGAACTTACGCTTTGTACTTCCTCATCCCTCATATCATTTTTTTCTTCTAATGGTTGATTCGAGTGAATTGTAATGGCCTTTGTCATTTGATGATGTAGAGGGGTTTTTCTAGCCACTTTCATAGGAGTGGAAAATACTTTATTTGAAATAGATTCTCCTATGATATGATCTCCTTGTTTCAAATTGAAGTTACTCTCATACCAAAAAAATTTCATCCCTTCCTCCATGATTTTCACTTCGCAGTCTCTTTCCATGTGCCTAGATTCATGACATTTACAACATTAAAATGTAATATTTTCATAATCCACTTGTTGATCCTATTTTTTTGATTCAAATTTAATCTCGATCGAATGCGATAAAGGTTTTAAAATATCCATGGCAACACATATTCGAGTGTATACAACATGCCTTATCTCCTTAGTAATTGGTCCCTCTTGGAAGAATTCACCTAGAGTATTACCGATATTCTTCAAAACCTCCTGATTTATGAGTTGATAAGGAAGTCCAAAAAGCCTAATCCACACTGAAAGCCTTTAATATTTTTTGTATCCAAAAAAAAATTCTCACTCCAAGGTCTTAAATATAATGTGCATTTACCTATAAACCACGAGCCTCCATCCACTACTTTATCCCTTATTTCAGAACTCGAGAAAAAAATGAGGAAAAATCCTTTCGAAAGAAAATTCATGGATTAATTTGAATTCAATTCCCACTTCCACTTTATCCAATTTCAAATCTCAAAAAAACCTAGCCAGTATCCATGAAACGTGCATATTAACCCTTTGGTTTTAAGAACCATTATATCATGCTTAATCATCCCATCCTTATAATTGCTTATGGCGTGAAATCTACTATATAGATAGGGTTTACCATATATTTACTCTTCCTCTTATTGTTAGCTAGAACATCCATACTTTCAACTTGGTCATTCATACTTTCAATAAGGACTTTCACAAATGACTTTCTTTCCATGTTACCTATATTTTCTTCAAATGAATCCTTTAAATTCTCTTGAGATCTGGACCAAGAAGTGACACTTGTTCCTTGATCGCACTTTGCTTTCTACTTCTAGCTTCCTTATTCACGCTTCCTCCTCGGTCGTGACTCTTTTAAATATTTTCATAATAACAACCATATAAATATTAATTGCTTTCTTTAATTTGTAAGATTTTTCTTCTTATGCTAAACATATTTATTTTTTAAAGGTTTAAAAGTGGAGACTTTGAAACTTTTAATAAAAATGACAAGGTTTATCTTGTGAGATAAAGTTGTACCATTATTTTCTAGAAGACCATTAAAATATTAATTGCTTTCTTTTTCTTTTTCTTGGTAATATTTTTCTTCTTATGTTTTTTTTTTTTTATGTTAAACATATATATTTTTTAAGGATTTAATGGTGGAGACTTTGAAACTTTCAATAAAAATCTAAGGTTTGAATCCAATAAGATAGAGTTGTGCCATTATTTTTAGAAGACCATTAAAATATTAATTGCTTTCTTTTACTTGGTAATGATTTTCTTCTTATGTTAAACATATTTATTTTTTAAAGGCTTAATGGTGGAGACTTTGAAACTTTCAATCAAAATCTAATGTTTAAATCTAATAAGCCATAGTTGTGCCATTATTTTCATAAGACCATTAAAATATTAATCACTTTCTTTTACTTGGTAAGGATTTTCTTCTTATCTTAAAACATATTTATTTTTTAAGGGTTTAATGGTGGAAACTTTGAAACTTTTAATAAAAATCTAAGGTTTGAAACAAATGAAATAGAATTGTGCCATTATTTTTAGAAGACTATTAAAATATTAATTACTTTCTTTTAAGTGGTAAGATTTTTCTTCTTATGTTAAAACATTTTTATTTTATAAGGGTTTAATGGTGAAGACTTTGAAACTTTCAATAAAAATTTAAGGTTTGAATCAAGGAAGATAAAATTATACAATGATTTATTTGAAGACCATTAAAATATTAATTACTTTCTTTATACTTGTTAAAAAAATTATTTTTTATTTATTTTTTTATACTAATCATATTTATTTTTTAAAATTTAATAATAAAAACTTTTAAACTTTCAATAAAAATTTAAAATTTAAATCTATCAAATAAAATTATATAAATAATTTATAACTCATTAAATAACCTTTTAATATTTAAAAATGTTTACTGTTTAAAAAAAACCAATAAGAATCATAACTCTACACATGTCATACTTTTTAAAAACAAAATATGACCTCACGCGATGAGGTCAAAGATACATCAGATCAACTGAATAAGCCAAAAACTCTGGAGTTACGTATACGAGCAAGAATCCAATTCTGCCACGAAAATCTCCCACTGCCACGAAATCTCGCCTCTCCTTGAATGGCCAAGCAAACGTTACCACTACCTTAAAAAATTTATGGTAGCTGTTGGTAAGGAAGGAATATTGTAATAATAGGTGTATTTTTTAAATTAATTTAATATATTGTAATAATATGTGTATTTTTTAAATTAATTAAACTTTAAACATGAAATCCAAACTTTTCCAAAAACTTTAGATTCAATGGAGGGGCTTTACAATCTTTGAAGCCCTGTTTTTTATCCCCGGAATCTTTCATTGAAGGAAGTAGCCCTTCTCGAACAAGAGCCTGCCTGCCTGACAAGGCCTTTTTTGAAGGAGCCGGTCGTGGCAGGGAATGAGGAAAGGGCTCCTATTCTTTCATTACTGCAAGTCTTGATTCTTCATTGGTGACTTTCCAGTGGACGAGGCGGAAGATTCTGAGTCCCTGGTCATAGCTCTACCCGCCGTCTGTGATTTTTAATTGGTCCGTCCGAACGCAAAGTCGTAAATGAAATCCTTATCGGAAGGGAGACCTGGCCTCGCTCTTATTCCAGGTATATTTAAATAAAAATAATAATAATATATTTTATAATTTAAATCTCCCAAGGTTTACCTAGCAGGGATGAAAAAGCATCTGATCTGGTGTTCAGCCCCTTTTCTAAGTATCTTCAGACTCAATGAACAAATCAAAACCCTAGTTTTGCAACCCTGAGTCCCTCCGCTTCTATATATAGGATCTCTGCAGCCCCATCTCAGTGCAAAGCTAGTAGGGTTCTCTCATAAGATTGAAGGTTTTCAGTATTTTAGATCTTGATTTTTTATACAAGAAAAGAAAAAAATGGTTGTGAAGGTGCATGGGCCCTCATATGCATCCAGCACCAGAACCGTGCTTGCATGCTTCGTAGAGAAAGGCATCGATTTTGAAATTGTGCCTGTCGATCTGCTCAAAGGAGAGCAGAAAAAGCCGGAGTTCCTGGCCTTACAGGCAATATGTCTTATTTATATTATTGGTTTTTTTTTTTTTAATAAGAAATAGGAGGTATGTATGTATGCAGTGTCTCAATCTGCTTACTTTGCCTGTGCTTTGTATGTGTATCATGCAGCCCTTTGGGAAAGTCCCTGTAATCCAGGATGGAGATCTCACTCTTTTCGGTATGATATATATATATATATATATATATATATATATATATATATATATTCAGTGTATACTCTTCAATTTCTTTTGTATTTGAGACTACGAAGGACATTGTTTGGATATTAAAAAAACCCTTGACCTAGTAGAAAGACACTATTGAGACACTATTGAATGTTAAGAAACCCTTGACCTAGCAGCCAGCGCCCCTACTCAATGCCTGATTTATGGCTTTCTATTTGGGTATGTGCAGAGTCAAGGGCTATCATAAGGTATTATGCAGAGAAATATGCAGGCCAAGGGAATAGCCTGCTAGGGAAGACCTTGGTGGAGAGGGCACTGGTTGAGCAGTGGCTAGAAGTTGAAGGGCAGAACTATAATCTCCATGCTTTTAATTTGGTGACTCAGCTGGTAGTTGCCCCAAATAAGGGTATGCCCCAGGATGAGGCACTGATTGACAAAAGTGCTGAGCTATTGGGGGAAGTGCTGGATGTGTATGAAGAGAGGCTGTCAAAGAGCAAGTACTTAGCAGGGGATTTTTATAGCCTTGCTGATCTGTCACATCTGCCTTTCACTGACTATATAGTGAATGCTACAGACAAGGGATATTTGGTAAGGGAGAGGAAGCATGTGAATGCATGGTGGGAGGATATTTCCTCCAGGCCTGCATGGAAGGTGGTCTTGGCTATATGAAACAAGGCTTTGGGCCGATTGACATGGTCAGTGGGGTGATTTTGATCCATCAATAAAGTTCCTCTACTCAAATATGTATTCAATAATCTAGGAAGATGTATTTGGTCCTTAAGTTCTACCTGAACTTTGTCTTAAGGGAAGGTGATCCAGTGATAAGGGTAATCCTCTGCATATAAGTGACCAGTAGTCAATCCAGTGAACTGTATTATCTTCCATAGCAAACGATCTTGAATAAATTTTCACTACCATGCTCAAATGTGAGACTCAATTCATTATTATTTGGTGGATAACGTTGTGCATTTGATGCAATATTTTATTAGATGGATACCACTGTACATTTGATAGAATATTTTATTTGGTAGAATCACTGCATAAAGTTTAAGACGGAGGGATTGGCCTCTTTTCCCCTGTTTTGAGTAATACTTCTTATACACATCCAGCATGGGGATTGAATTCGGGTCACATCATTGATTTGATAATGCAAATGACGTCCTTACCGGTAGATTACACTCACAGAAATCCCCTGTAATATGCCTTAAAGCGCTGTCAATTAAAAAAAAACTGGAAAATTTGCTTCCAGTGATGGAGGAAATCATCAAGAGTGTTAAACGGGCACATTAAACGTTATTATTATTGGAATTTGTATGGTTTTTTTGAGGATGCATTTTGTTTGTAGTTTGAATCTGTCTTTTGGTTTTGTATTGAGTTTTGGTTTTTTACATTATACTTTTTTTTTAAGTTTAAAGTTGGCTGAGATGGCTCTCCTTTACTGTTATTTCTTAGCATCAAGGCAAACTCTTTTAGAGATTTCTTTTCATGCAATCATTCTTGTTTCCTTTCTTCATTAAACTGTGTTTTCATAATAACGGTTTCCATTTGACCATCCTCATCATCTACTTGCTCATCCGTGGAGAGCATTTCAAAGATATAAGGTGAAATTACTATGTTCTCTTTTGTTGCTATTTTTGTGTTTTTTTGTTTAGGGGTTTGAAACCCTGCCATGTCCCCATCTTCTTTCTCTTTGTTAGGGACTTTATGTGGACAATCCTTGGCTAGATGGTCATATTCATGACATATTCTGCATCTAAATGAAATATTTTCATAATCTACTACTTGCTCCCATATTTCTTCCCCATATTGTAAATTAATTTTCTCTAGAAGTGGTTTGTCAAAATCAATCAAAACATAAATCTTTGCACAAATCATAAGCTCTAAGTGTTGGGTGCTATCAGAAATCATCATGAAAACTCAAGAATTCCCAATTGTTGCGAATATCTTTGGATGTCAATATTCTATTGGAAGACCAAATAAACGGACCCAAACAGGGGCAATTGATGGCATTTCTTCCTCAGCTTTGAACTTGGTATGCTAGGGCTTCATGAAGAGCCCTGCCCTACCAAAAACCATGCCCCCCTTGAAAAATGTCCTCCCTATCTTCTTCATTAGAAAAAAAAAAAAAAGTAGCCATTAGGGTAAGTAAAAATTTGGAACTCACCTTTAGTGCTCTAGTTTTTGGCAGCCCATTGCTTGAAGGTAGCAAGAGTCGGTCAAAATCCCATGAATCGACAAATTAGTCCTCTCCTCTCCATTTCATCTATTCTTTCTTGAAGATCCGTTATTTCCAACTTCACTAATGGAGATCCATTAGTTGCTTTCGTGCAATCCATATATATTTTCCTTGAATTGACCTTTGGCATCCCCAATGGTTTCCTTGACAATCGTTGATTGTGTTTCCCTCCTATTTGAGGTGGTCCCCCATGGATTGCTTCTTTAAAATTCATTTTTGGCTCAATGCATGCATCTCTATTGAAACCCTCCATCCTAGAATCCAAAAAATGAAGTTGCAAGAAACCCTAAATTTCCATCGTAAACCCTAATGGAACTATGAATCTCTCCGACGCAACCGCTTTCACCCTCAAAGGTTGTTCTACTAAACTCAGTTTCCCCAATGTTGTTCACTCCTTCCCTTGCCCATCCACACTGTTAGAAGGGAAAACTGAAGGGATTTATTTTATTGATAAATGGTTACAATATATAGGCATAAGCCTATATGATGAACATGACACTTGTCAATGAAACTGACAAGTGTCAAACTGGCATAGTGCACATTACATTAACTCTAACATTCCCCCTTAATGTGCACTATCCTAACTAAAGAAAAAAACAAGTCAACATTAGGTAACATTCCCCCTTAATGTTGACTTCTCTAACAAAAATCTACATCCTCCTATTGCTGATTTGGTTTTAGGCTCTTGCTCTTTGTGCTTGGCTCTCCAACTGTGAATAATGCTAGATTCACTGTGTATACATCTTGGTCTGTTGCCTCAGGGTCAGCCACTTCCACGGGTCTGTTGTCACCGGGTCAGCCGTCTAAGTGCCTCGGGGTCATCATGGGTGCCTCGGGGTCAGCCACTTCTGGGTCTGTTGCCTCTGCAGGTCATCCTCAGAGGATGTTGCCTCTTGTAGGTCACTGACTAGATTCACCATGAGTATGAAATCCCTACTCATGGTGAACTCAATCTAGAAGGTGTCGGTCTCTGCCGAAAATGCACCTAATGAAAGGAAAAACGAGTCATATAAGAGTGTCGGTCTCTGCCGAAAATGCACTCAATACAATAAAATGAGCCATAGATCCAAATAGGAGAGAAGAAAAAAATAAGAGAATCTTCTGAAGTGTCTTTGTCTGTAGTCTTCAGAAGTAGATCCGGAAAAAAAACCTCGGATAGAGTCTAGGGTGTCTTTGTCTGTAGTCCCTAGTATAAGTGTCCTTATGGTGACCATGTCATCCCACCGAAATGCATGGCTAACCAGCCGCTGCATTCCCCAAGTGTATAGAAAAGATCACTAGATACAAGGATCACATATAAAATTACCTTGAGAGTGTCGAGTACAACCGAGAGTGCACTCCAAGGTAGAAAAATCTTTGAGGCAAAAAAACTCATTTGAAACAGCCTCAAAATTACAATATGACACCACCATTGTGTCCGTCACGGAAAAACGTTTCCAACGACTATAAATACCCCTATATTCCACCATCAAAGGGGCCTTCAACATCCGGAAAACAATACCATGCCTATCTAAACAGCAAAATAAACCTCAGGAATATCATATTACTGGCATCGTTCTCTGGCGGTAAAAAAAAAACAGTCTCTCAATTTTTCCCTCGCAGGGGAATTACATGGGCAAATACGATAAAGGCCATGTGGGCCTTCCTCTTCCACTACCCATGTAGAAAATACATTAAAAAATTCGAGGCCATACTGTCGACTTATATATGCACAGGCATCTTCATACAATTTGAAAAATTATAAAGTGGTCCTCCACTTTTTAAAAAACTGACCTTCTCAACTTGTAAATATTTAAAAAACAAATCACCGTAATCATTTTAAAAATCCCACGAACTCTGGCAACACTTAAAACACTTCTAGTTAAAAGACAGAAGACCAGATATCCGGCGTCTATGGGCGGTAAGCTTGAGAGCCTCTACCTCTCGACTGAAAGTTATCACCGGCAAAATCGGATCAGAAAAAATTAAAAAACTTCCCTCCATTAACGCTGGTCTGTAACGTAGTCATCTGCTATGAGCAGCACCGTCAAAGCCAGTAGATAAAGCTCATATTTGCAGGTGCATATCTTGGTCTCATCTCCATTACCCCACGCCTCTCGAAACGCCTTCACAACATTGTCGTTGAGCAACTCCACGCCGTGTCGTCTCCATCGCAGACCACGACCTCAGCAAGCCCAGATATCCGTCCACCGACACCTGTCTCTCCATCTCTGTAATCACGGGTTTCTGTGGACCACGATCAGAGTTTTAAGAGCCACGGCCCAGTCAGTTCGCAGATCATTACTGCAGAAACATGCTCGGATTCTACAAAGTCCTCCAGAAAGAAGGCATCGTAGGGTTCTGCAGCGGGCTTCGACAGGCCTTCAACTGGTCCTCACACTCGTTTTTCCATTCTCCGTAGCTTCGTCTCAAAAAAACTCAAAACTTTCGCTCCACACATCTTCAAACGCTTAAATCCCCGGGTTTTTTTTTTTTTGCATCAAAACTTCGGGCATCAAGAAATTCAGAAGCGGCTGCCAAACCTCCGCCGGCCACTGCCTCTTATTATATCCCGCCGCTATCTCCGCCACGACGAAAATCCTGGTTTTATCCGACTATCTGCTCACGGACGGCCGTTTTCTCCCGTCGGTGAACGCCTCCGAAGACTGCTGGAACGCCTTCCAGGCCTGGTGAAGGGAGTGAGCAGGTAGGGAGTAGTAGCAATGACTTGGTGGAGGGAGTGAGCAGGTAGAGGATAGTAGCAGTGACATCATGTGGAAAATGATGCAGTTGGCTCTGGAATTGACAGAATTCACGAAACGATATCACAGCTCACGTCTTCCACCCGACCTTAAACAAAGATCGCTAAATCTTTCATCACCTCCATCAGATTCAACACTCAATTCATCACAATCTGTGGGTATGGGACCCCCTTTAGCAACTTCTGCTGCTCTTTCTTTCAATTCTTTTACATGGTGAATTACTTCTGCTAGGAGTGTAGTTTTGTCCATCTTATTAATAGCGGGAAGAAGCCTCTTGAGAGTAGACAAATGTTCATTGATTCTCTCGCGGCGTCGTCTTTCGGCTTCACTGTTTTTCCTGGACGCCGCCAACGCCTTTGCTTCCAGAAATTCGTGATGACTGTTCGGTCCCCCGTTAGAGATCTCGCTGCCTGCCGTACAAACCCCTGCTTCTGAGCTCGAAATCGGCAAATTCCGGCACCGAAATTGGATGGCACCTGAAGTTATTCGTCAAACTGGACATGGCTTGTCTGCCAATATATGGAGTGTTGGCTGTACTGTAATCGAAATGGCAATAGGAAAACCTCCATGGAGCCAACAATGTCAAGAGGTTGCAGCATTATTTCATATTGGGACAACAAAGTCACATCCACCCATTCCTGATCATCTCTCGTCAGAGGCAAAAGATTGCTGGTGCAGAAGAAGGACGGTTCCAGTTCGGCATTGCCTTCTCCAAACAGAAGTGAACTGCTTCCTTCTGTCTGCAAATGCAAACAGAATCCTTCTGTAATTTTCGAAGGTGTAGAATATTTTGTGTAGAACTCGCCACTTCCGCGGCATCCATACCCCCGCTGTCCGACTCCTCCGTCAAGCCTCATGAATTTCCAGAAAGTGATTGGGGTTTCGCCATCACCAGACGGAAAAATCTCCACCCTCGATTTGCTGTAGAAGGTCGCCCGTTGCCTGCCCCGCGACGCCGTAAATGAAATCGTTAGGTTTTCCGTCGGCGCGAGTTATGGAAGCCTTTGGAAGTTCTATTTTCCCACGGTGTGGTCCCTGCAATTCCTGTGGCGGCCTTGTCGATAAATTGACGGAAGCAAAATGTATAGACATTTTCTGCCTCTATGTGGAAAATGTGCAGGAGATTCGACCCCCCCGAGCTCCTGGTCATTCTCCTGTACTGTCTCCGTCCTCCCGGCGACGACAAAACTGTGGCCTCCGTCAGACCGCAACGGAAAATAGAAGCCCTGACGGCGGTGGAGACAGCCGTCGCTCGCAGCCGACGAAAAATGGTGGAGGAGTACGATGGAAATTCTCACAGTGATTTTACCAGAACTTTGCCCTTATTCGAACCTTAATAGAGAACAAACTCTCGCTTCTCGTGATTTCCCCAAGCTTCCACTCTGCTGCCAGACAAATGCTTCGAGGATTTTGCCAAACTGACAAGTGTCAAACTGGCATAGTGCACATTACATTAACTCTAACACACACTCTGCCACACTCACATTCAGGCGACAACCGTTATTGTTATTGTTGATTTTAACTCCATCTCCGTTGCAGGAAACCCTAAATTTTTCTGCATCTGGACACCCTTGGAAGGAGTATTTGTTATTAGGTACTTTCCAACTCCATTTCTTCATACTCCAATTCTAGATCTTCGTCATCCTCCATTTCTTTCTAATATATTGTCTAGTATGGTTGCTTTGAATTTTATTCTTTTCAAATGTCTTTATCTTTCTTATTAATTTCATATTCATCCAAGTTGATATTCTATATGTAATATCCACTTTTTGTTTTGTTTCATCCATGCTTTCTTTCTTTTGTTCATATCTTCTTCTTGCAACTTTAAGCTATCTATTTGAATTCATCTATTATATATATATATATATATATATATATATATATATATATATATATATATTTTAATATCTTAGAAGATAAACCATAACAATTGCCTCTATAAGGAAGGTACCTATTTTTGTAGAAGAATATCCTATGGAACTATATATTTTATTTTGAATTTATTTATAGTCAAACGTTTTCAAACCCTTTCTATTTGCCTCTATTTTGAGTCTAATGTGGTGCTAACCCATACTCCACACCCATATAGCATCAATGGTACCACTAATAACCCAAATAAAATTACTTTAGTCTTCCAAACCCATATTCAACCTTTTTGTTTTTATTTTGTAATGGGAAAAAATGCTCTTCATCCTCCCAATGCTTTATTCATTCATATTTCCCAACTGAGTTTATCACAAGATATTTGTACTTTGTTACTTCTTTTATAAGATCCCATTCAAAATAAAATTTAAATTGATTCTTTTTCTTTTGATTGAAGAAAATCATGATCTTGGTTTTGCAAGTATTTACTTGCATGCCTACCTCCCTTGCAAAAGTGTTCAAAGCTTTTTAAATGCTCTCTCAAACCTACCTTGCTATCAAAATGAGATCATTTGCATATAAAATAAATCTCACAACATATCTTTTCAAATGAACGTTATCCCCTGCAATCAATTTTAGCCTTCTAATTTGTTAATATATAAACCAAATAAGGGAGGGGATAATGGGTATCATTGTGTAATTCTATCACTTCTTAAACATTCTAAAGGCTTGCTTACATTCTAATTTTAACTTGGACCTTTTCATAGATCTTATACATTGTTGCTTTATACTTTTATGGTATACTTAAGTCTTTCATTCTACTTCGTGGTTTACTTCTAGCAATGTATGAGAATATTTCTTGAAGTCCATTAAATGACAATAATATTTTTGTTTGGAGTCTACTTGTCCTTTTGCCCTCTTCTTTTTTTCTACCGCTTGTTAATTCTACTCTCAACCATGCTTCCAAACAACTTTGCGAAGAAGGGATTGACCATTTAGTAATTTGAGGTGTTCCCTATGTCTTTTCTTGAAGAGGGAGATTATTAGACTTTTGTCCAATCCCTCATAAAGTAGTGCTAGATGATGTTGTTGAATATCCTCTTAATGTGTAGTGCTAAGTCTTCTACTCCCCATTTTAAGTATTATGCCTATAGTTCATCCATGTCACAATCCTTCCATTTTTCTTGCTTTTTAATACCTTCCTTGACCTGCCTAAATAATTTGTTCTTGTGATAATTACGGAACTATTTTACATATTCCAGCCATTGAATTTCTATAATGTTATTTTTAGTTTATGTTCCTTTTAGAATCATTTTGGATTATTCTTCTTAAAATATTTTTTTCCTTTCTTTTTTTTGCTTTTATCATATGTTCATACAAATATTCTAGCTACTTTACATTCTTCATCATCCCATGTATTTGCCAAAAAGTTGTCATATTTATTATTTCTAACCTTAGAATTATTGTAATGTTTTAATGTCTCTAGAATTATATTAGTTATCTCAAGGTTCTTGATTCCTTGCTTTCTTGTGTCCTATTCCTCCTTTTACAAAATGTATTTTACTACTTCCTTGAAAATTAAACAATTTTCTTGGGTTATAAGAACTCCAATAACCTAAGAAATTTTTTCAAAATTCATAGCCAACAAATATGGTTTTCAAGGTTAATAAGAGATTGAAATTTTTATATCTAAATCAACATAGTGGGTAGGTTTAAGTTGTGTCTTAAAAGAAGCTTGTAAATGCAAGTTGGAAACCTTCAAAACTTAATTTATTTGAATGTGGAAGAATTAGGTTTTTTCCAATTGGTTATATGTGACTGAAATAAGTCCACACTTATTACATCATGACCACATAGTGGTATTACAACATTTTGGCAATCATGCATGTATCACTTGACGAGATTCAAACCTATGTCTCCTCCTTGAAAGTTGAGGATTATAACTGGTTGAGCTAATGGCATTTGATAATGTAGAAGAACAAATTAAGTTACTTAAATTTCATATTTAAAAATTATATCTAAAACAAATTATAGTATTTTAAATCTGATTTTTAAAAAAGTAATTTTTTTTGTTTATAGTTTTTAGAAAAATATATTTTTTAATAAATTATAATGCTTATTTTATTAAAGTAAGAGTATGTTTATATGTAATCATTTTACGTGAATAAAATTGAATAAAATTGAGGATATTTGATATCTTATATGTGAATACATATAAATATCATTTATAATGTGATATACATTTTGTATAACTATTTATATATTTATTATCATTTTATAAGTCAACAAAATAATAGAAATTATTATTATTATTATTTTGCAATGCATAGCCATTCATGCTAAATTATATGACCACTTTTTTATTGGATTTACTTAAGTATGCTAAAAAGATCATACACCTATGCAATGAAATAAAGAACAAACTAGATAGCAAACTATGTAACCATAATGACAAAACAAGATATGAAATAATGGTGCCCTTTTTATTAATATCAATTATGTCCTTCAAAAGAGGTTACAATGGGATCCCGTTGAGGGATTTGCTACCAATTTGATACAAATATTTACAATAAGAAAAGTAATCCAAGGTGTATCTCGTAGGATCTTTCTTGCATCTCACAAACTGATTATGGAAAGGGTTTCTTGTGACCTTCACGATGTATGATGATGATGTGTGAATATTTATGCCATTTGCTCCATTGTAAAGACCTGTAATCTGCACACAAGAAGATCTAAAGAGCATCAAAAGCATATGAAGAGCCTTTCAAGATAAGGCCCATAATGATGATAAAGAAAATGATAAAGAAAGCTGAAATACGATAAATAAATGCATGAAAATGAAATCTAACTATGCTAAAAAATAATTGAAATTTCTACTAAATCTAATGAAAGAAAGAAAATAGGGAAAATAGATCTCTATCCGAGAGGTCATCTCTATGGAGGATGATCTTACCTCATTAGCCATATCTAAGGTGAGATGATCATGACCTATAAGCAATATCTGAGAGACGACCACTAAACAATGAGTAAATTCATTGTGGTTGATGCGAGGTGACATCGGGTTTGATCCATGGATGAATTGATGTTCTTGGTGCGCTCATGAGGAATGAATTAAGGGTAGAATTTACATCGAAGCAAGGGTGTTGGATGATGCAAGAAGTATAAATTCAATCTTCAACCTTTGAGATGGTCCATTGGCATGCTTGGAAGCTCCATGGTTGAATTTTGATAGCACTTCATTGCTTTGAGAATGAGAGCTCTTTGATTCTTCAATTCGATAACACTTCAATACATAGAAAATTGATATATTCAATGAAGGCTAAGTACCTTTAAATAGACTTCCAAATGGGAGTCCAAAGCTTGCTAGAGAAGCCAAGAAGTAGTTAGGATCAAGAAATGTAACTACTTCTTGATAACCATCATGCAACTTGACTTTGTTATATCATTACTCTTAGCTGGCACACATAATTATTTGAACCATAGCAGGAAAACTTGCTTCTAGCATGACCATCTCATGGTGGGATGATCATTATTGGGGGTCATCTTGGGGTGAGATGATCACTGCTACAAAGGGAAATTCCTCCCTGTTTGAGTGGTGAGAACCATTATTAAGCCCTAGGGCTACCCAAGGTGGGTCATATGGCCTTAAAAGGTGTCCATATAGGTAGTCTCCTCAATATGATATGTTTTAGGTGTCTACAGATGCCCCTTTTTGGGATGTATTGTGTGAAAGCACAACGTGGAGAAAAAATAGATGACCTAAAGTCAAATTGAGGGTTGATGGTGTTCATTGATCTGATCAATGTTAGATGCCCCAATCATGGAAAGAGCATGCATATTTGAATCATTGCTTCCAACAAATTGAAGAACTTGAGTATGGTAAACCTTTCAATCATTGGTAGACAAGGTCAAGTCTACAACTTTTATTTTGAGGAGACAGGCTTATCCAACTTATAGACTTTAGATCTACCAAGTGTTTGTTTGGTTAAAATTTTTGCTTGTTGTTTACCCTAAGCAAGGGCATGATTGTCTTTGGCAATGATTCTTGGATGAATACAATTTGCATGATTGAGTGTTTGATTATTGATTTTGATTATGAATTTTGTGATGTATGACTACCCCCTCAAGTGACGAGTCGATGAGGAGATGGAAAGTGATGAAAGCGATGAGTCGCTTGACCAAGATGACTTATTTTGGGTTTTGTAGGACTTTTAGGAATGTGGAAGGGGGAAAATCCCATTACAACTATGATTTCGACCATTATTGGTAATTGTACATCTCTATCCCTTGGAGTAGTCCAATAGCATGGCTTTCTTAGGGAATTGAGATGATAACAATTTGATTTGTTCTAGAGGTAAATCATTATATACGAGGATCACTTGAGGCTGAGTGGAAGAAGGAAATGTACATCTCTATCCCATGGAGCAGTCCAACCACATGGCTTTCTTAGGGAGTTGAGATGATAACAATTTGATTCATTTGTGAGCTATTTTTGTTCAAGTGGCCTTATGGTAACCTACCCATCCAACCAGATTGCATGGATAATTAGTCATTGCAACCACTAGGTGTATAGGGTAAATCACTAGATACGAGGTTCACTCGAGATTTTTGATTTGATGGTTTTAAGTATTTTTTTTTTGTAACATTTATAGTTTTGTTTACGTTGTCTCATGGTAGGACGATCACATTAAATGTGACCATCTGCCACAGAGATGGTCACAAAATTTGAAAAATATAAAAGCAAATTTTCCAAAATTTTGACATCATTTTCACTACTGGCAATTGGAGAAAAGTAGAGGTGAGGAGGAGGAGAGCAATTTCTAACGTGAAATTCTATCAGATTATCTACTCATTCCTACCATGGACCAACCCGAGGCTTCGACGAGTGGAGGAGCCGAAGCGAGGAAGGTAGACACCTTGTTCTCTCCTTTGTTATTTTACAATTTTAAAATGAACCTCACTAATTAATGTGGAAAATGAACCTCACCTAAAATTTAAGGCAATGAACCTCATTTTAGATGTAGGATGTAGTGTAGGTTGTTTAGTTTTTGTTTTTGTTTGTTTATTTTTTGGCATGCATGTGCCCCTATTTTGGGGCCATCTCTCAAAGGGATGGTCCCTCTTGTAGGGTTTGAGGGTCGTATTGGGGTAGGACAGTGATGTTTGAATGTTTTTTTACCATTATAGTGACCATCTCAGTCGAGGAGAGACCATCTCCCGATAATCACTTTTTTTATTTATGTTTTTTTTGTATTTTTATTGTCTAATGTGTTGCTTGTATTCAGATTTTGAGGGCTCATCATAGAGTTCCCATAATTTTTGAGATGATGCAAGGATACCTCTTAAGGGATGATTGGAAATGGCTTAAGGTGATTGGCCTTAAGTACTTGATGAGGCTAGAGGTGATGATGGTAGATCAGGCCTATCTGACTACCTTGGTTGATCAATGGGATAGTTGTACCAACACCTTCCACCTCTCGACTAGTGAGATGATAGTCACATTAGAGGACATGTACCAGATTATTCATATTTTGATTGAGGGATGCCCTATCACTTCCACTCCAATTGTTTAGCAAAGTAGAGTGCTGCAGAGGATATTTGGTGAGGATGCAGAGGTTGCGAGGTAGCGCATGGATAGTGATAGAGTTCTCATTGAGGTATGGTATACCACATGAGTTTTTACTAGGAGACATGTAGTGCTGATGTCACTCATGTCTAACATCTTACTACCTGACTCTTCAGGTGCAAGGTTCCCATGGAACCTCCTTGAGGTAGTACAGGATTTGGTAGAGTGTAGTACTGTAGAGCCGATGATCATGGCATGGGGGAGCACTCTACTTGCTCATCTATATGATGAGTTATATGAGATCTATACATTAGGGTAAGTGTGGATTGGGCTATAGCTTCCTACTCCAGATCTAGGGTTGGGAGCATATCCAAGTGGATAGACCAGAGGGGACTTCCTTGGTCAGAGTGAGCTCTGATGGAGGACCAAAAGATAGGATATGTAGCTCGATGGAGGTGAGATCAGGAGGTGGGTTAGAGCCATTCCCATGTAGGCAAGCTTACTTATTACGTAGGGTCTCTTGAGGGACTGAGGGTAGAGCAGATTATATGGAGATCCTATATGGATTGTCCACCATGGATAGAGGTAGTAGAGCACTTGGGGTAGGTGAGGTACGAACGATGGTTGATTGGATAGCATGGGATAGAGTGGGAGTACTTCTAGTACTCTCATGTTACTTGATAGTTTAGGGTTTACCAAGGTATACCTAAGGAGCCTATCATTTACCATCATCGAGGGGTAGAGACTCAATTAGAGTGGCCTCAAGTAGAGCCATTGGGGGATGAGGTAGATCAACCACTAGTAGATCCTAGTGTGGAGGACCCAGGTACTACTACAGAGTATGATACATGGTGGGTGACTCAACTATGGTAGGGAGGTGGTCCTATGGGTAGTACTACGAGGGCTATAGTAGAGGAGGGTGTGGTAGGGGAGGCCTCAAGAGATGAGGTAGGTGAGGGAGGGTGATGAGTGCATCATCAAATGAATGGGGGAGTGGGGCTAGACCTATAGAGGGAGTGGAGGAGCCACAGGATGAGGGTAAGGATGATGAGGATCCTAAGGATGAGGTTGCTTAGTTTAGGGCACAAGTGTAGGCTCTACAGGTATAGTTGGTCATGCAAGATACTATAGTGGCAGTGCTTCAAATCCAGCTAGCTATGAGGAGGTAGTAGTGGAGAGGATTCTCTAAGGAGAGGGACCTACTTAAGGCCCAGGTAGATAGCTCCTAGGAATGATTGATAGGGTGATAGTAGAGTGAGATCATAGTGTATCTATATATAGTAGTAGGATCTCTAGGTTATAAGAGATGCTCTATAGGCTTAGGTGGTAGCTTTAACCATAGCTTAGGGGTAGACAGGGGTGGGTAGCCCGACCACTGGTGATGTGGTGGTATTGTAGGCACAAATAGCTCAAAATTCCTTACTTCAATGATCATATCGAGCATACATTATGAGCTTGGAGGATGAGGTAGAGTGATATGGAGGTATACTACCTACATGATCATCATTAGGGGCATCACATTAGATCCAATGCACTAAGTCAGGATAGCCATTAGTGAGGTAGTAGGTACCCATATTCTGAGATCCTCCATAGAGGTCAGAGGCTAGTGGTTCTTCTCAACCTCATCAAAGTAGGGCTGAGGGTGGAGGTGAGAGCAGTGGTGCAGGGCCAACCTGACTTGTCTATGTATGCTCTTATTTTTAGAGTGTGAGGTCCGAGGACCCACTCTATTGTAGCCTATAAGTAATTTTGTATCATGATGTACCATTATATTATATATTATATATGACATCTTTTATTGATGGCTCATCATGTGTTTATATTATGTTTTTTATTTTATGTTATGGATGCAATGATGGATGCAATTATGGATGATGGATGTATACCTAGACATTGTAGTATAGATGCATAGATGTATGCCTAGATATGTGTATGTATGGATGCAATATCTAATGTTAGATGCATGATTTAGATTTGTTTATTTGATTATGAATGTGAATTCATGTTATTGATATGACAAATCTAATGTGTATGAGATGCATTAAATTTTATATGGATGTTCTAATGCAAATTGTGGATGTATATTTTAATTGCTTAAAACATAATAAATGAATCTAAATGTGTTTAACAAACTAATGGTAGACACCATAGAATGTATAAAAATCATGAATTAAAATGTTAACCTTATCACAAAAGTTATACATTTGGATGTGAATGTGTGAGATGAGATATGTGTGGGATGTGGGGGTTTTCCCTATGATATTTTGTAAACTAAAAGGTGTGCATAAAATAGTCAGTGGTCATCTAAATATCATTTTTGATATTCATCCGATATCTATCCTATCTTACGAGGACCCCTTAATAAGAAAAATCTCATAAGGAAAACTACAAATGATGATGAGATAGTTAAGTGCTATGAGGGAATTTTAAGGTTTTCCATGGGACTCAAACACCCTAGTTGATTGATCAAAAGTTGTATACTGGCTACACAAGACTCTGAAAGATATAAGTCTATTATGAAGACCCAGATATTCAATATCCCTGTGTGTGCAAAGTGAATGTATTAGATGATGCATAAGACTACCTCATTGTCAAGATGAGTTTCATGCAACCCATTGTTGTAATGAGGATCACCCTATGGTCATCTTATCCTGAGTTTGGATGTAGTTGGACTAGACTACTAGGCAATACAAGCCACCAAAAGCTAGCTCATCCACAAGCCAACATTGGTCTATACAAAATAAGGTCACTAATATGATAGACATATCACCATGCGTAAGGCTACTCCATTTCCAAGATGAGTTTCATTCAACCCATTGTTGTAATGGAGATTACCCCATGGATTTTGAATAACTGAGGATTCCAAGGATTCAAGCTCATTACCCCCTTATTTTATTTTGATTGCTTGGGATACTTGCTCATTTTATTTAGTGGTGAAAACCACTCTTTTTGGAGCAAGGGATTTTATTAGTGGTGAAAACCACTATTTCTTTATTTTTTTTTGGGAACTTGCTCATTTTGTGGAAGAGCAAGGGGATTGCTTGGGTAGGGGGGAGCTTGTCCTTTTGTCAATTCTCAACATCCTAGACCATGCACATAATAGGATGAGCAAGGGAAACCTTTCACTCAAGGTGGCAAGGACTACATTGTAGTGTCATCCTTCCTTGTTTAAAACTTGAATTTAAATGTGTGAAATTGTGTTGGGATTTTGACATATGCAAGGTACTATCAAAGCAAGACCTTACCTTCTAAAATCCAAGATAGCTTTCTACAAAATCTGAAAAGAAAACTAGGGATGGTTGAATGACCAAAAACCCTAGTGAACACCCTATAGCAACTTATTGGTTGTGTTGAAAAACATAGTTACTCACAAAGGGGAATATGGATGGTAGTGATATATGGTATGTGGGGGTTTTCCCTATGCTCTTTTGTAAACTAAAAGGTGTGCATAAAATATTCAGTGGTCATCTAAATATCATTGTTGATATTCATCCCTATCACGATATCCCTTAATAAGCAAAAGCTCATAAGGAAAACTACAAATGATGATGATGGATAAGGTTGATTTAAGACTCATGACTAGCATACAAACATGGTGTCATTCATAAGAATGCAAACACAACTTGTCCTAGTGCAAGTGCAATGGATGAATATGCCTAATGCAACTAATAGAATGCAATGAAATGCATGATGATGTAATGCAAATATTTTTATATTTTTGATGTTTTGTATTGTTTTTATGTTTTTATGATTTTTTTTATGCATTATGTGTTATGCATGAAATTCCCATAGATGGAGAATGTTAAGAGGTTCAGGTTCCTCAACACCCTCAAGAGAAGCAAGATGGTAAGTCCCTAGCCCTATCTTCTATATGATGATAAAAGGGCCTAACCAATTTACCATGAATTTGTCTCGCAAGTGCGATGGTAAGTTGGAGTTTTGTTGATTTTATTTGAGCACAAGGTCTCCAAATTTGAAATCCCTTAGGTGGAATTTCATATTGTAAGCTCGTTTAAGGTGATCTTGATAAACATGAAGGTGCTCGAGAGCATTAACTCATCATTCATCAAGAAGGGTCAATTGGTCAAGGTGAGCTTATCACGCAATGTCATCATCGATGAACTCTTGCAATGATATGTGCAATGAAGGGATTTCCAACTCTAAGGGTATAATGGCCTCAATACCATAGACTAGCAAAAATGAGGTTGCCCTAGTGGGTGTCCGAATGCTAGTGTGATAAGCCCATAATGCTAGAGGTAGTTGAAGATGCCAATCTTTGTGATTTTCCTTGATGATTTTCTTAAGGATGGCAACTACAATTTTATTGGATGCCTCTGCTTGTCCATTTGCTTATGGATAATAGGGTGTGGAAAAATTATGTTGAATATTGTACTTGGAAGTTAAAGCATGCACATATTTATTTTTGAATGGAGTCCCATTATCCGAGATAATTTTGGATGGAATACCAAAATGACATATGATATTATGGAGTATGAACTCCGCAATGCGAGATCCAATCATAGTGGTAAGAGGGATAGCTTCCACCCACTTGGTGAAGTACTCTATGGCCATTAAGATAAACGTGTGATGGCCCGAAGATGAGGGTGATATTTTCCCAATTAAATCAAAGCCCCATTACAAAAAAGGCCATACCGATTGAATCGATTGTAAGGCCTGAGAAGGTAAGTGTGAAATATTAGCATGATGTTGGCATTTCATGCACTTCCTAACATAAGCGCAATAATATTTCTCCATAGTGGGCCAATAATAACCCATTCGGAGGATGCGCTTAGCGATGGCCATGCCACTGAAATGGCCATCACAAGTACCATCGTGAGCTTGTGAGATTGCCCAAGCAGATTCTTGGGGCTCTAGACAATGAAGGAGAAGACCATCATAGCTTCGATGATAAAGGATATCTCCTAACAAGACATATTTGGTCACTTTTTGCTTGAATGTTCATTTTGCACATGCGATAATCCCGAAGGGATACTACCAAGTTTCAAGAAATATTTTAGCTGAGTGAGCCAATCTTGATATGCTTGGGTCTTGACTGAATGAATAACTTGCTCCCATTGTGACTCATCATGCATGAATGTGGATTGGGAGATAACCTTAAGATGAATGGTCATGCCATTATCAGAAGGACCCTATGGGACTAAGGACCCCTAGGATGCTTATTTCAGAAAGTCATGTACCTAAGAGAACCGATCTTGGTTTGGTTCAATCTAGATCATGTGGATAACTTCTTCATCATTTGAAGCTTCACACAAAATCATTGATTGTGAAAGCATTTTGACATGGATGGTTGTGATATCATCAGAAGGGTTCTATGGAATTAAAGACCCCAAAGAGGCCATTATATCCACAAAATGATTAGATGAGCGAGGGACTACCTCGATGTTGTACCATTCTAATTTGGCCAATAGCTTATCCACAAGATCTTTGTATGATTTCAAGATTGAACATCGACATTGATAGATTTCCTTGACTTGGTTGACTATGAGCAAGGAGTCACCAAAGATATTAAGCTTTTTTATTTTCATGGTGATAGTTATTTGGAGACCCAAAAGGAGAGCCTCATATTCAACATTATTATTGGTGCATGGGAAGTCAAGTTTAAATGAAAGGGGTATAGGAGCCCCTTGTGATGTGAAAAACATGACTCCTGCACCACCCCTTGCTCACATTTAGAACCATCAAAGAACAAAGTCATGTCAACTTTATTTTTAGGTTCTTCGAGTTCTAGCGAGTCAAATAATGCAAAGACTGCATCATCAAGCAACTCGATAGTGAGAGGCTTATCATCCTAGAGAGGAGCCTCTACTAGCTGATCTACAATAACTTGACCTTTAATAGATTTTTGACTTATAAACTCAAGGTCAAATTCGATCAACAACATAATCCATTTTGTGGTATGACTATTATGGTACGTGTGACTCATCATGTACCACAAAGGATTCTCTTTGGAAATGATATACATCATATGATTCAACATGTAATATCAAAGCTTCTTGGTGGTGAATACCACTGCTAGGAAAAGCTTCTCAATGTATGCATATTTGAGCTCATAGCTCACCAAGGTGTGACTAATGTAATATATAGCATATTCCTTATTTACCTCATTATTTTGGGCCAACATGGTCCCTAAGGCAAAGTCGATGGCTAAAATGTATAACAAAAATGACACACCTGGTCGAGGTGGAGCTAAAACTAGCGATGATGCCAAGTATTATTTTATCTCATCGAAGGCCTTTTGGCACTCATCATCCCAATGGAATGGGACCCCCTTTTGTAGTAGTCGATTCATGGGTCGACATTTATCCAAAAGTTGTGCTATGAAGCATCGGATAGATGCTACCTTCCCTTGTAAGCTGCGAAGTTGCTTAAGGTTGGTAGGAGGGAGCATTTCAAGTATTGCTTTGACCTTGGTGGGATCAACTTTGATCCCTCACTTGGAGACTATAAAACCCAAAAATTTTCCAGATGTGACTCCAAAGACACACTTTTTGGGATTAAGTCTGACATTATGCTCAATGAGGTGATCAAAGACCTTCCTTAGAACATCAACATGCTCATGATGCAATAGATATTTGGCTAGAAAATCATCTATATAATCCTCAAGGATTTTATGCATGTAGTCATGAAATATATATGTCATGGCCCATTGATATGTTGCACCAACATTTTTAAGGCCAAATGGCATTACCTTATAGCAAAAAGTTCCCCAAGGGGTGGTAAAGGTTATCTTTGGTTGATCTTCGGGTTTGACCCAGATTTGATTATAGCCTAAAAAACCATCCATGAGGGACAACATCTCATGACCTATGGTGGTATCAACTAGTGCATCAATGCTTGGAAGGGGGAATTCATCCTTAGGAGTCACTTTGTTAAGATCTCAAAAGTCTATACATATGTGAATCCTCCCATCAAGTTTTCCTATGGGTACCATATTGGAAACCCATTGAGGATAATCGATAGGTTGGATGAATCCAACATCCAACAATTTTTGTAATTCATCTTTTACCATCAAGGCGATTGTTGGATGCATTTTACGAAGCTTCTGCTTGATCGGTTTTATGTTTGGATCGAGTGTAAGGTTGTGCATGACCAATTTTGGGTCAAGACCCAACATGTCTTTGTATGACCAAGCAAAAATTTATACTTTTTCTATCAATAGAGATGTGTAAATGGCTTGCTCTTCAAGGGATAGACTTTATCCCAATTTTACATTTTTAGGAGCCTCAGGATCATTGCCAATGTTAACATCAATTATTTCCTCTATTGACATGTGAGATCCCTCCTCAAGATGATGAGGTGTAGGGATCAAGTGGATGTCATCAACTGGATTTGGAGAATCGATCATATCTAGTTCGATATCAACTTGACAAACATCTTTAGATGACCCTTGAGAGAAATGAAATGGTTGTAGCATTTCCTCACAAGGGAAGAACTCTTCTGATGATGGTGGTGATGCGGCATGATCAAAATCGATGGCCTCATGGTTGAGGTGCAAAGGTTTTGAGGGGTCACTAGGATTGTGGAGTGGTGTGGTTAAATCAATGGAAACCATATTGATGGATGGATAGTTTCCATTCATAGATGGAGAAGGACTATCAAATATGGGAGGTCCTAGATATGTTGGAGGTGGCTGAGGTGGTAGTGGGATGAATGGGTGAGGCCTAGGAGGAGCCATGATGATTGGATATTCTAGAGGTATAAGGTCCCTCCAAGTGGGTTATCATGGAGGAAAAGCCCTATGATAGAGCTCATCTAGGTTTATGAGGTCAAATTATATTCTCTCATTGTTAGTTCACCGAAGGTGGTGAGGACCTAGATATGCTAGTTTGATTTCATCCTCATATTATTTTGGTGCCTCACTGATTGGATCAGGAGTATATATGGTGAGGACCAAGGTAAGAGTTTTATCTCATCCTATATTCATATAATACCTCACTATAAAAGAGGCTATTGACTATGGTGAGGATCGAGGTATGCTAGTTCTATCTCATCCTCATACTCTTATGATGTCTCATTAAGGGAGTCAGAAGGTTCAATAGAAACCATCATAATGGGGATATGATCTCTCAATAGATGAAAATATCCTAGGTTAATATAATCATTCTCATCAATTTCTTCCCCAAAGCCTATGGTTAAGCGTTGGAGGGAATCTATAAGGAGTTCATCTAGCATACGTATGGAATACCCTAAGCCAAATTTATCTATAGAAAGTTGGTATTGTGGTTGGTAGGGTGTTCGAAGACCCTACTCATATCAGCCTAAGCCATTGTCATGCCAATGGCAATGGTAAAAGTATCGTAAGGTGAACTCTATGTTTCCTAAGAAAGGTTCATCATCATGTCTTATCATGGGAAACTGATCCGTAGAGTCATCGAAGTCCCCATAAATGAAGTTTATTTGATTCGAGGGGACCCCCAAGGGTACAATGGTACCAATGGGTAAATATGGCACATGAGGTCTACCCATATCTTGAATGGACTCGATGAGTGGTGTGAATGTGACATTCTATACCAAGTACTCAGTGAGACTAGGGTTAGCCAAGTGGATCATGACTTATGATGAAGATGATGGGGAGGATGAAGGAGGTGTGATATGAGGTGGTTCATCTATTATAGTAGATAATTCTTCTTCCTCCATGGGAATTGGAATCTCTACTATGGAGATAGTGGGGATGAATGATTGGGTTTCCTCGATTGGTGCCTTCAACTCCTTCTCACTTAAAGGACCCGATGATGAAGAAGGGATGTCAAAAGAGGCCAATGATGAGGGTTGATATGGAGGTGATGATGTGGATGGATCGATGTATGGGGATGATGGTTTTGATGAGGGTTTTAGATATTTAATAGGGCCATCAGGCTGAATGTCCAGATGTGTGGAAGGTAAGACTAATTCTTATAGATTACTAACTAGATTAACATATTTAAAAGGTTCAGAGTTCGAAGGGACTACATGAACTTGTCCCTCATGGATATATTTGATGCACTGGTGTAGTATAGATGGGATGCACTTCATATTTCTAATCTAAGGTTATCCAAGCAATATGTTATATTGCATCACACCTTCTATAACATGGCACAATACTAGAATCATCTTTAGTCCAACCTAGATAGGAAGGACTATTGTGCCAACTATAGAGCAAAGAGTATCATTGAATGCTCATAAAGTGAAGGTGGATGCCACAATATGTGATGATGGAAGACTAAGATGGTTTAGTGTAATTATGGTGATGATGTTTATGGAGGAACCCATGTCAATCAACACCCGCTTATAAGGAATCCTATTTATGCACGCAATGATGTGCAATGGAGGATCAACTATGTTGGTAGGTACTAGTTTGATCTCATGATCCTAGAAGGTTATAATGGGATCCTTACATGTTTGAATATGCCCCAAAAAATTGGTAAAAGCATTAGGATCTCGGGGTTGTAATTCAATTGATCTCAAAATCTCCATCAGAGCTTCTCTATGTCTTGGAGATTGTTGTATTAGCTCATAGATGGACATTTTAGTTGATGTCGTACATAGACTTTGAGTAAGCCTACTTCTGATTATCACCACTGATTGAGGTGGTGGACCTTGGATAGGATTTTGAGATGGCAAGGGTTGTGACGTAGAAGGAATGTTAATGAGAGTTGTAGGTGGTGCAACTTGATCATATCTTTAGTTTCTCATCATAATATTGATCATCCCTATGAACCCTTGATTGGGTGGGGTCGTATGGACTTCATTTACCTATCTTATTTGATCCTCCTTAACCTCATGGGTAGGCAAGGGATCTTTGAAGATGCCCATTTGTTGGTTATCGAGGGCAAGAGGATTATCAATTTGTAATTGATTTTTATCTAGCATATCTTGTACTATATTTTTGAATGCATAACAGGCTTGGATATCATGGCCATTCTATCGATGATATAGGTAGTACAGGTCCTCTCTATACCCCTTAGATTTTGGGTGATTTGGATCTAGGGGGTGAATCTCTAGCAAGGTGATAGCCTTTGCTTCGCATAATTGATTAAAGAGCATCGCCAAAGACTCAGGCAATGGTGTATAAGTGTGAGGTAGGAAAAGCTATCGATTTTGTACCTGAGTTCATTGATGTTGATTGTTGTATTGTATGAGAGGGGGTTGAGCCTGATAATTAGGTTGTTGGGGCATTGCTTGCTTTTTAAGCCTAGGAACACTTAGGACAACTTGATTGATCGAAGTCGATCTTTGTTGTATTTGGTTACCTCTAGGGTTTTTGTTCCACTCCTTTCAAATTTTAATGTCCCCCTCTTGGACTTTAATGTCCTCTATGACTTTGGCCTATACCAAAGCCTCCTCGAATGTTTGATATTATTGTAATTGTAGGAGAAGAAAAATTTACTTTGAACAACTTCTCATGAACATTCGAGTTAATTCTATTATAGGTAGAGTGAAAGGTAATTTGGACATCACCTTTCTCCACCTATTACCATAGTCTATGACTAGCTCATCATCAAATTATCTAAGGTTAGACAAGTCAGTCAGATTGGATTTCTTCTTAACATCAAATGAAAAATATTCTAGGAAGGCATTTGTGAGCTGCTCAAAACTATAGATGCTATGCCTTGGTAAATGGTTGTACCACTCTAAGGCTAGGCCAGAGAGTGTTATCAAGAAAGTCCTTAGGAACAAGGCATCATCATATTGAAGTTGGAAACAAAGGTTCATGAAGCTAGTCACATGTTCTTGTGCATCCTCATCCCCTTTAAATTTATCCAATCTTGGCATTTCAAAATGCTCAAGATATGGAGGACATGGTACTGAAGGATGGAGTGGTTGGTTGCACAATTGATGCAATATGGGATTTTGATAACCCATCCCTTGTTTTTCCAATGATTTTATGCACTCTATGAGCACCTTGTAGGCTTGAGATGAGATTATCTCATTTTCTTGTATTGGTGCTCATGGAGGGGGAGGTAGAAGGTTTCTATTAGGATGGTATGTTTGAACATAATCATCATCTATACCCTCATAGAGTGTCTCAGGATACCCTTGGTCTTGATATTCTAGTTCTAGGTCTTCATAGACCTCATACTTAAGTTGATGATTTTGACATTGTTGAGACCTATGAGTTTGTGTGGGCACACGAGGAGGGTGATTAGGCCTAGGAGGTAGGTCATGGTGTTGTGCAATGTACCTTTGGTAGGTTTCCTACCTATAGGTACTAGGTGTAAGAACTTCCTCATGAGCTTCTTTTTGTAATATTTCTTGGTGCAAATGTTGTTGATGCAACCGTTGTTGATGCACCCTATGTTGTTCTAATTTGGTATGATCTAGGTATTCTTGATTCTTTTGCAACCTATCCAATCATAGTTGGTTTATGTTTTGCCTAGGTAGTGGATCAATCATGTGAGGCCTATGAGCCCTTGCATCAATGTGAAGGGACTTGGCACTTGTTCCATGATCGAGGGAAGCCATGTTAACTTGGTGTTCAGGTTTGAAGGTCAAGTATTCATACTTAGATGGTGTAGAGGCACAATGTGCTTGCATGGAACAATATCCATGATGAAAATCAGGATGACTTGGGCCTTCCTCTTCCTCATATTCAAGATAAAGGTGAGCAGATGAGGCTATGTTCCTATCTTGATAATGAGGGTCATATCTATCTAAGTGAGAAAATTTTTGGCTCATCCATGGTCGATCAAGTGGAGTGTCCCACTCATCTAGGCTAGGTGCTGGTATATAATCTTACTCATACTCAACATGGTGTATGGATCGAGTCAAGATGTAAATCCATGACACTACCCTACTAGGCCCCTCAATGGGTAGGTTATGTCTAGTAGTGGTATGAGATTGACTTTGACCAAGAAGTTCATCTTCTTGATCATATCGAGGATCTAAAGATACCTCCTAGATTGGGATATCTTGAAGGTCTAATTCCCTATAAGTGGTGTTAACATTATGATGGATACCAGGATGCCATATGGGAATGACCAAGTCCTCAAGACTAAATCGGAGATGTTCTATGCCTCCTTGTAAATTTTTTGCATCATCAACTCGTGAATGAGCTCGACTACATGTAGTTACCATGATCTTGATTACATAAACAATAAAGAAATAAATAAAGTATACAATGTGATTATCTCTTTTAAATTTTCTTTGTGAATCCCTATACTATTTTATGCATTTTGATGTTGAAAAACCCCTATTTCTATAAAACTAAGGGTAAATAAAATAGAAAACTACTAGAAGGTAATTCAAGCACACCCCCTAATGGAGAATGTAACCCAAATAGCAAAGAATGGTTTCCTATTGGATATAAGATCAAGGTAACCTAAGGAATCAAAATTACCCCACTAGGGAGGCTGCGCTATCTGAGTCCTGCTACTAGCCCAACAAGGAGTTCACTTCAACACTCAAGCATGTCTTGGAAAAAATGATAGTTACATTCCACTAATTATTTTACCCCATGGTAAAAGAGCACTACTAATCCTTCCTACTCTAAGTGCACCCAAGAGTAGGGGACCTTTCGATGATGAAGTCTAAAAAGCCACTCACTTTGGCCAACTAGGTTTCTAGGGTGTGAGCCAACGGATGGAGATGAAGCCCACCATCATTGGTCTCGATTAACGGTTGGGGATGAAGTCCAACTCATTAATGTTAAAGTGAAATATGGTGTGTGGGGTTCTTTTTATTTTATGCAAAAGAAAGTAAAATCATAGAAGCATTCCATGATCTTTCACTAATGCATAAAAATAATATTTCAAATTTAGATTTCTAAATAAATGAACATTTTAATTTTAGAAACCTATAAGATATAGAACCCTACATGAATAGCATTTAGATAGGAACAAGCAATAAGACAATAACAACAATAAAAGAGGTCATATCTATAAAGAAAGATCTATAGAAGAGATCATCTAACAAAGAGATGATAAAAAATAAGGGCCATCTAGGATAGGGATGACCACAAAAAGAGGTCATATAACCCAGGGATGATCACAGAAAGAATATTTTAAAGATAAAATATCTTCTATAATTCCTTTACCTAAGCATAAAAAATCTAATTTTCTTTACTAAAAATAAGAAAAAAAGGATAGAATAGCTTACAAGTGTAGCCTAAATTTCTTGAAGATGTTGTTTCTAATTTTTACTCTCTACTCTGAGGCCATATCTGAGAGGGATGATTGCACTTATTGATCATCTCTATAGGGGATAGTTGCACCTACTAACCATCTCTATCAAGGATGATGGTACCTATAATTCAAAAACACCAAGAAAGATAATAATTAGCAATGAAATTATAAAATGTGGACAAAGTCCCACCATGATCACCACTAAAGTATGCTAAAAATATCATACACCTATGCAATGAAATAAAGAACAAACTAGATAGCAAACTATGTAACCATAATGACAAAACAAGATATGAAATAATGGTGCCCTTTTTATTAATATCAATTATATCCTTCAAAAGAGATTACAATGAGATCCCATTGAGGGATTTGCTACCAATTTGATACAAAGATTTACAATAAGAAAATAATCTAGGTGTATCTCATAAGATCTCTCTTGCATCCTCACAAACTGATTTATAAAAAGTTTCTCATGACCTTCATAATGTATGATGATGATGGATGAATCTTTATACCATTTTCTCCATTGTAAAGACCTATAATCTACACACAAGAAAATATAAAGAGCATCAAAAGCATATGAAGAGCCTTTCAAGATAAGGCCCATAATCATGATAAATAAAATGATAAAGAAGCTGAAATATGATAAATAAATGCATGAAAATGAAATCTAACTATGCTAAAAAGTAATTAAAATGCTGCTAAATCTAATGAAAGAAAGAAAATAGGGAAAATAGATCTCTATCAAGAGGTCATCTCTATGTAGGATGGTCTTGCCTACTAGCCATATCAAGGTGAGATGGTCATGCCTCATAAGTCATCTCTGGGGAGATACGACCACTATGAGTGAATTCCTTATGGTCGATGCGAGGCAACGTCAGGTTTGATCCATGGATGAATTGATGTTCAAGGGTGCGCTCATGAGGAATGACTTAAGGGTGGAATTTACACTGAAGCAAGGGTGTTGGATGGTGCAAGAAGTATAAATTTGATCTTCAACCTTTGAGATGATCCATTGGCATGCTTGGAAGCTCCATGGTTGAATTTTGACAGCACTTCATTGCTTTGAGAATGAGAGCTCTTTGATTCTTCAATTCGATAGCACTTCGATGCATAAAACTTGGATATTTTCAATGAAGGCTAGGTACCTTTAAATAGACTTCCAAATGGGAGTCCAAAGCTTGCTAGAGAAGCCAAGAAGTGGTTGGGATCAAGAAACGTAACGCTTCTTGATAACCATCATAACTTGACTCTGTTGTATCATTGCTCTTAGCTAGCATGCATGAATATTTGAATCGTAGCAAGAGAACTTGCTTTTGGCATGGCCATATCGGGGTGGGATGGTCATGACTATGGGCCATCTCGGGGTGGGATGGTCATGATTGGGGGCCATCTCGGGGTGAGATGGTCATGGTTGCAAAGGGAAATTCCTCCCTGTTTGAGTGGTGAGAACCACTGTTAAGCCCTAGGGCTGCCCAAGGTGGGTCATATGGCCTTAAAAGGTGTCCATATAGGTAGTCTCCTCAATATGACATGTTTTAGGTGTCTACATTTACTAAATAATTTGGATAGTTAAATATGTATGTATATGTGTCTATACATAGTTTAAAAATGTCTTTATTAGTTCTTGGAGAAATAATGACAAATATATCAAATTTAAATTATATTTATGTCATAAGGAAAAAAAATTATCCTTTAAAGTCTATGAAAATACTAAGAGATGGACAAATATGAAGATCTCAATCTTTGATATTTATAGATATGAAAACATAATATCTTGAGGGGTATTTTTAATTTACACTTCTTATAGCATTAAATTAAGAAACACAAGGTTGATAATGTAAAGGAGGTGGTAAATTTAAATAATAGAAGATATCATTTCTAAACCTATATATGAATATAGGTGTTTTGAGTAAGTTTTAATTAAGTTGTCTCCTTGTGAGCACAAGTTATGTAAGTTTAATTTTATACTTATGTTGGGAGAAATTTAAATATGCATATGTTTTTTTCAAGTAAAAAAAATGTGTAGATTGTGAAACATATGTTCATATTACAAAATGAATATATATTTTTTACAACAAATTATATCCATTAACATAACATGATATTATGTATTACAATTTGGTTAGGCATGATTAAATATTAGGCTTATTAACTTGTTCGAGTCCTATGGGATAGGGTGGGCATGTCTCATACTCCAAACTTGGAGTGTTGGGTCAGGTATGTTACCTAAAAATAAATTTACCTTTTTATATAATTAATATCATATATGAGATGAAATAAATGATTTTAAAGTGATATTATAGAACTATTATAATTTTGTAAGGGTGGCGTAAATGCAAAGGTGAACTTTTACCTCAATACCAATATAATAAGACCCATGTCCATATGATCTCCTCATATTATGTGACCTAACCATATTTCAACCATGATAATAGTCTTAAGTTTTCTTATAATAATTTAAATGGATTTTCGCACAAATATTTAATGTGTAAATTCAGTTTTGAGTATTTAATTCCATAATGCAAATATAAATGATAGAGTTACACAACCTACAAACAAATACCATTGAAGTCGTTGTTTAGGGTTATTTAGGAGGTTCATAATAACTAGAGTGGAATTTGGCATAATTTTGTAAGAGTAGGTCAATAACAAGCTCAAAACCATTCAAATGAATTTAAATTATTCCTTTTAGTTGGTAATCATTGAGAATCCCACTCTTCAAATGGGTTCTAGTGTTCTTTTTTAGTTGACACTTGTAAAGAATCCCACTTTTCAATTGGAATCCAATTACTCCTTTTGGTTAGTAGTTGTGGAGAATCTTATTCTTAAATGGATCTAAGTTATTTATTTCATGGTTAGTAATCATAGAGAATCATACTCTTCAAATGGGTTTTAGTTGTTTCTTATAATTGAAAATCATAGAGAGTAACACTCTTCAAATGAGTTTTAATTGTTTGTTATCATGGTGAACCATTAGTACATTATTATTTTGATGATCCATGTTGATGAAGCTTAGTATGGTGGCATATAGCACCAATTTAGTTAATGGTATTAGGAAATTTATAATTCAAAGTTGTACAATAGAAAAAAAAATTAAGTATTTCTTCAAACACCCATATATTAGAGGGAAAAATAAAATAACTAGAGGGGATAATGATCAAGAAATAAGAAAAAATTAAAGTATGCAAATAAATAAAAAGCTTTGTTTATATATTATGAAATTACAAATATATTGTAGAATACAAATACAAAGTAATTATGTGGAACATATGGCAACTCTAAGAAATAAAAAACTATTGGTTGTAAGTACTAGTAATGAGATGCTAAGTCATGCTCTAAGAAGAATCTAATAGGAAATAGAAAAGAGATCCAAAAGAAATCTAACTATCTTGGAATTTTGTTTATATACAATCATATACATTATATGTGCATAATTCCCATCCTAGAATGGTATAAAAATTATTTTAAGAGAATAGTTAGAAAATTGTTTGCATTCCTTATTACCTAGTGCTATTTGGTAGGATGATTAGCATTCAAATATGTCAGTTGTTGAACAATTACTATTACTAGACACGTGGAGTTATATTAGATAAGTGATGGCATCCAGACTTGATACTTGATATTACTTTATGTTTGAACTTGACATTATAAACCTTATTGTCATGTTTCAATTGATATTGCCATTATTTAAAGTATTGAAACCATGCATAATGTTGTCATATCTTGAAATATGAAACTAAGCTTTTAAATGAGAAGTCTAAGTGGGAATTAAGGTGTATATGATTATATTTCCATGAGATTTAATATGATCTCAATATTATTATTGATGAGGATTTGAGTTTTATACCAATTGTAACCACCTTGTAGGGGTATGGTCCCGTTTGCATCGAATTATTGCCAAGGAAGTATATTTTTAAGGTGGTCAAGTGTATATCACTTTTTCCAAGTGATAAATTATTCATGTTTATAATCTAGAAATAATTATATGTTTCTTGATGGGTGAATTTGATGAGTTTCAATAAACTAATATGAAGAAACTGGTGTCAAGTAATCTAAGGTCTAAGTATATTGGATGTTGTACTATATTGGTTCTATCAAAGAAAAAAGATATGGATTAAGAAGCTCCACATTCAAGATTAGATGCATTTCCAAATATGATAGTCTGTCAAGAATGAAGGCATTATTACTTACTATAGGAAGTATCGTGTAAGGACCAAAGCATAAAGGTTTGATCTTTTGGCATGGGGAATTTGTTAGATTTGGTAATACTTTGTAGAAATAAAAGGAACTAACATGTTACCTAGAAAGAATAACAACTCATAGACAAACACATGCACTTATGGTCAATTTATAAAACTCCTCCATGTATTATTTGACTTCTAACTTATTTTGTCTAAGATTTTGGAGTCTTCTAAACAATCCAATATGGTAATCCATAGGTAGAAACATAGATTTCAACTTATGCACAAAATTTTCTTTAGTTTAGATTTTATCTTTTCATTTTTATTTTCTCTTGGTTTGAACATGATCCCACCAAATCAAAGCATGTCCCTTTAGCCTTGTACAATCAAATTTGGTTTGCTTAAGATCTTCCATAGATTTAAAATTAAATAATATCTCCATATTTGTTATCTACTTTATCAAATTTTTAGTATTTAAAATTCCATTAAAATTAGGAGTATCCATATTTAGCTTATATCCTTATATTTGAGATTGTCTGAATTAATTGTTGCTTCAATTCTTCTCCTTGCTCTTTCTGTCAAGATTTCACATGACTAGTTTCCTCCTCTTCACTATCACTAATATCCTCAATATGAACACCTCTCCTTTGGGTAGTCTCAATCGTATCTAACCTGATGGTAATTTATTTCAACATTTTTTCTATATCTATGGGTCAGGGTCTCATACCATACAATCTCTTTCTCATTATGCCATCTTCCTCCAATATGTGTCATACCCTACTTTGATACCAAATGATGTAGACAATAGAAGGATACCATCCTATGGATGACCTTCTCAAGTATCACAAGTTCCCAATCCAACCATGACCTCAAGATACATGGTAATCACACACACAATCAATAAGCTTCAAGATGACAAGTATTAAGTCTCCTATGGGACAGTAGAAGTTATGATAACATTTTATGTAGTCATTGTATGATAGTTCTCTTGTACAACATTGTACAATTGTATTGTTGGTCCAAATTGTATGATAGGTTCTTTTATTGTACAATAGGATCAATTGTATGGCATAATCATTTGTATGGTAGGTTTAGTTGTATAGTAGAGTCAAAATATACCCAATATTTGAGACAAAAAACTCCTATTGGGTAATGTGGTGACTTCCATAGTGGTGACTTCCATAGAATAGTGGGTTAACAAGATTATTTGTAACATGAGATGGTGCATATCATAGGACAATGCATATCTATAAGAGTATACACTTCCTAATATATACTTCCTTTTTTTAACAAATATCTATACATTAATCACATGTAAAACACTTGGAAACTGGATGAAGAAATATCCTCAAATAATACTTTATAATTTAGTTGAATGGCCATAAGTTTAGATAGGGCCACTTGCTTGAATGAAATCTATGTTGTCTCTATTGGGATAACACTCAAACAAAAAATTTTACTTGGAAAATAGGTTAACTTGAATGGTGTTGCTCTTCAAATTTAAATGACTTCCAAATTGCTTCCAAATAGCTTGACAACTTTTGTTTGAACAAATCTTAATATTTCTCTAAATAAGGATTGGAACCATGGATGGAAATAAGAATAAAATACCAAGGTTGTAGATCCACATAATACCTCATTTGGACTGTAATAGAGCTATTTTCCATAGACCCTGTAAACAACAATCTATACCATGTATAGAAACCACATTAAGAGCTTAGAGCTCCTATTGCTCAAACATACCCACATATAAAGAATTATAATTAAAATATAATTTTATTACTAGTGTGTCCATGGGCTTACATAAAACACAAATATTCACTCTCTATACCATAATGGTTTCCTACTATATCTTATCCTCACTATTGACTCATATACAATTGGTAAAATCCAACTATGGATATCTCTCTCTGCATGTCCCTCACAAGATTCTCTTTCCAATTTTTTAGACATGCATTCCCCAACCTTTCTTCTAGGCCATTTTTTATATCTTCCTCCTATTCTTCTTATTCTTCCTTTTTCTTCTTCTTATCTCCTCGTGTTGCTTCCTCTTCAAATCCCTGGTCATTTTCTCTTCAATTCCTTGGTCATTTTCTCTTTAAATCCAAGGTAATTTTCCTTGGCCATTCCATATTCTTCTTGTTTATGTGGTTATAAAACTTTCTACCAACCATTTTTTCATTAACTTGAATGGTGTTGCTCTTCAAATTTAAATGACTTCCAACCTGCTTCCAAATAGATTGACAACTTCCTTTTGAACAACTCTTAATATTCCTATAGATAAGGATTGAAACCATGGATGGAAATAAGAATAAAGCACCAAGGTTGTAGATCCACACAATACCTCCTCTGGACTGTAATAGAGGTATTTTCCATAGACCCTGTAAACAACAATCTATACCATGTATAGAAATCACATTAAGATATTAGAGCTCATATTGCTCAAACATACCCACATATAAAGAATTATAAATAAAATATAATTTTATTACTAGTGTGTTCATAGGCTTACATAAAATACAAATATTCACTCTCTATACCATAATGGTTTCCTACTACATCTTATCCTCACTCTTGACTCATATACAATTGGTAAAATACAACTATGGATATCTCTCTCTGCATGTCCCTCCCAAGATTCTCTTTCCAATTGTTTAGACATGCATTCCCAAACCTTTCTTCTAGGCCATTTTTTAGATCTTCTTCCTATTCTTCTTATTCTTCCTTTTTCTTCTTCTTATCTCCTCGTGTTGCTTCCTATTCAAATCCCTGGTCATTTTCTCTTCAATTCCTTGGTCATTTTCTCTTTAAATCCTAGGTAATTTTCCTTGGTCATTCCATATTCTTCTTTTTTATGTAGTTATAAAACTTTCTACCAACCATTTTTTTTCATTTATCCTACCTGTCATATGCTTCTACATCACACTAACATCTATTTATTTGAATGGATCAAACTATTCCACTTGGAGGATCAATATAGAAGCTCTATTATGCAACAATGGTATCCAAAACTATGTTAATGATGAGTTAGTTGATGTTACTTTTGCCAAAAAAAACACTATACATGGAAAATGAGGAAGCATATGGTGTGATTGCTCTTTATGTGAAGAACATATATGACAAACACCTTTCTTATTAGTTGATATTTAGAATTTGTTAGATAATTTCAAGAATTTGTATGATCATGTTGACTCCTCTCATATCATTTGATTGGAATGTGTAAATCATTTAAAAAATTTACAAGAAGACATCCACATTGCTAAAGGGTGAGAAGAAGAACAAGAAGGAAACATTTTCTTACCTTCATATGATTTGCAATAATGTTTAATAATCCTATGAGGTAATATTTATTTTCTTTGAGATGCTTTTATGTATTTCCCTAAAGTAGACCCCCAAAGCTGGAAGATGTGTTTGAGTACCTTCTTCACTAGTAAGATAGGAGGATGAGGTGAAGGAGTAACTCTTTATTCATTCAGAATCATGCAAAGGAAGTATCTTAGAAAGATTTTGAGAAATATAGAAGGAACAAAAATAGAGGGAGAATAAATACAAGAAGTGTCTATCATTATTGCAAGAAAGAGCACAAAACAAAATTTTGTGACAATGGATAAAAAAATTAAAATATGAAGCACAAAAGAGGGCGATGATGCTTTTATTTTATTTCTAAGGTGAGGATAAGGGTGAGACCTCACAATATCACATTGTTATCCATACAAATCCTAAGACCATCACAATTATGAAGGAATGAATTATTTGGTTGAATACAATGAATAATGTTATGGTGAACATATATCCATTAGTGATGGTTCTTATTTATAGGTGGTTGGTTGTGGAGAAGTGATTCTTGGTACCTAATAATTTTGGAATGTTTTTCATGTATTATGTTTTGGGACTAATCTTCGTTTTATTCACCATGTTATTCATAATTACAAAATGGAGTTTTAGCTTAACAATTGGGTCGTTAAAGAAAGTAATGATGATTTTAAGATAACTATCTTATGATATTGTGATGAGTTTAATAAAATTTACAATCTTGGTAATCCCACTTCATCTTCCTCTTCTCCAAGGAGAATGACTTTGGTGACCCAATGGTTAAGGTAGGTGATATTAGCAGACTTTGGTATGAGCACATTCACTATGATATTTGAAGTATATGACTCAACTTTATTTGGTAGAGTATAAGTCATTTATGATGGATCTAATAATCTATCATTGCTTATAGGGAAGCACATTGATGGTTGTTGGAATATTTTTCCTCTACCCATGGCACAAAAATTGGTGATTGCATAACAAGTACATATCTGTTGATGAGAACAAGGTATACCTTGTTCCTACAAGTTTCTCTCATATGAAAAGAATTGGCTACTTGGAGACTTTTTTGTGTTGTTTGGATGGAATTTTTTTTATGTGATTTCCTCTATTGTTATCTATTACAAATGAGATGTATTTTAGATGGGTCTATAGAGTGTCCTTCCTCATAGATACTTTCAAGAGAAAAATTATATATGATAATCATTTGGTTTTGAACTTAATGGAAAAATTATATATGATAATCATTTGGTTTTGAACTTAATGGAAAAATTATTGTTATTACATTGTATGTTGATGATATTATCATCATGACAGGCTCAACATAATTGATAGATGAAGTCATTACTTCATCCCAATGGGATGTCCAATCTAGTCCACATGTCTTCAACAAATCATTCAATTGTTCTTATGACCAAGTTCATGCTTGAGGAGATTTTTGATATTTTTTTTCAAGCTTTAGATCATCTTGGAGTTGAATATGAGGTGTTATTTGTATGTAGTAACCACAAAAAAGGCTCACACCCGATCAGAATCCTAGTGTAATAGTGCAAATAATGACAACATGCATGAAATCCAAGAAATTGACAACAAGATAAACAATAAAAGACAATTTATTCTATTATGAAGTTATTTCGGGTTACAAGTACATCCCTCTTAGGGATAATAATGTTGATACAATATTACAATAAGATTCGTGCAATTGTTTCCCTCTCAAGTGTAGGTGTGATATTTCAAATGCCTTTGTAGGGTGACACGAACTGCCTTAGGGTGGAGTTGACCCTCTTCTTCGCATTGAGGAAGGATTCAAATGTTAAGATCCTATGAATGTAGATCTCTGTGGTCAAGAAACAACAGAGGATGATAAAAAACATAGGCAGCCTCTCGTGATGAGGCCCTTAAAAGGAAAGATACATAAATATGCCATTGAAAACATGAAATCAAGAAAGCATGTAAAAGACGTTTAAACTATGCTAAACTAACAAAGATTTATGGAAATACATAAAAGAGTATAGCAACTAATATTTACATGGTTTAATTAAATGAAATGAAGCTTTAAAAGTCATAAATAACCCATTAATGTCTATTTCATGCTACTATACTAAAATTATTCTAACCCTAAATCTATTGATCAAAAATCTCTACAACTGCAATTAAACTATGTAAATGACTAATCTAATCTAATTAGATGGACACAAATGAAAATAGTAAGGTGGTGATATCTCTATTGCAAATCGTAGCACTGGTGTGCGGTCTACACTGTAAACTATGGTTGAAAGCCACGATGAGCACTCAAGTAAGTTTACCCTCAAAATCAAGGGTAGTGGGCTTGACCTCCTTGTCCAATTGATGTTCAAGGGTCACCTTCAATGTCCTTATGAAAAGTTTGGTGGTTGATTCACTGTGAGGGACCTTCATTTGCCTGAATTAGTGTTTCTTGGCTCTCCTAGGTCCTTAGGGCATCCATGGCCTAATTCGTCATGATGCTTGACAAATTGACAATGGGGATGGCAACAAGGCTCTCTCTATGCACTCAAGTGAGTCCACAATTTGATAGGGCTTCGTTTATTTGATCTCCAAATGCACTCTCTCTCGATAATTTGACAACGCTTCGCTATTCAAATCATCTATATCATTGCCCTAATTCAAAGGGGTACTTATAGGATGTCCCAGGGCTAGGGGTGGCTTCATGGAGAAGCCAAGATCAAGAAGGGGTGGTTAGGACAGTTGGATTAGAAGCTTCCATCCTCTAACCACCATATTCTAGAACAAATGGTCATTCAAACTGATTTGGCTCGGATGAAGGCCAACTGAACATCAATTAATATTGCAAGTTACAGCTGCGATCTAGACTATAAACCGTAGGTGTCAACCGTAGTTCAGATTGTAGACCGTAGGTATGGGCTATGATTCAGAATGATTAGGTCAAGGAGCCCAAATTGAGTGGTTAAAACCACTGCTCTGTCTTGGAGTTTGTCCAAGATCCTCCATATGGTCTTATAGCATGTCCATATGAGTAGTCATATCGACATGACACGTTTTTGGTGTCTATAGATGCCATTTTTGAGATGTGTAGTGATATCGAACAATGTGTGAGAAAACATATACCTCCTAAAATGATGTCGAAGGTTCTATTATGATCATTAGTCAGATCAAAATTATATGCCTTTGGTCCAGCAAAAGGACACACATCCTAGAATCATTGCTTACAACTGGGTGAAAGGCTTACATTTGAAAAGCTTGTGTCTTTCTCATCTCATTCGGTGTAGCTGTGCATTCCATATGTATCTTCTGACCCATAGATCCAAAAGGCGAAGAAAAATAAGTAAAGTCATATTTGCTATTTACCCCAAGAAAAGGGGTAAGATTATGATAGTTTTTGACAATGATTCGCAAGGACGAATGCAATTTTGACAAGATCAAGAGATCTACGATCTCCGAGATCTTCTATTGATTTTGATTATGATTTGATATTATGACTACCCCCTCAAGCAACAAGTTGATGAGGGTAATGAAAATGATTAAAGCTATGATGTTGCTTGACCACCATGGATGATATGAACAAATTTATATTTGAGCATATTAATGCCTTGGCTAGGCCTAGTTCAACTTATGATTCCAACTATCAATAGTAAGTGCACATTCCTATCCCATTGAGCAGTTGGGCTAGAATAGCCATCTTAGGAAATTGAAATGATACAACTCCAATTAGATTTATGTTGAATCAAGTTATCGATGATTTGTTGAAAAGGTGTCATAGAAGACATGACATGAAACACCTCGTTCCCGTGGAGAATTCAAGCTACGAAGGCCTTCTTAGGGATTGAAAAGAAGCATATAAGATCAATGATGATAATTTTTGCCCCAAATTTCCTTATGGTAATTTACTCATCTTGCCAAATTGCATGGATCGCAAGTCACTGCAACCGCCAAGTGTATAGGGTAAATAACTGAATACGAGGCGCATTTGGTTTTTTGAATTATTTGATTTGTTTGTTGTTAATTTTGATTTATTTATCAATCATGGTGCTTTGAACATCACCAAATTTGCAATATTGATTGCTCTTTTTGAAAATTTGATCCAATGGGAGTCATTAATTTACCTTTTTAGACCTTCCCACAATGGGTTTTTAGTGCATTTAATGTCAGCTACAAACCACGGGTACGGTCTACGGTTGAATTTTTTAATTTTTGGGAACTGCGGCTAGGGCCTGCGGTCAAAAAATCCTAATTTTGGGACCGCATGTGTTAGCTGCAGTCCGTCGAAATTAGGCTAATATTTAAATAGTCATTCCCATTTGAATTTTTCATTATTTTTATTGAAAGCAACTGCATTGAGAGAGCTCTGAGAGATAGGAGACATTCCCTGATCTAGAACAATATCCAAAAATTGTCCATATACTACACTTGATATTTCGATGGCGGATCCTAATCAGCCATCGACTAGCAGAGGCCGCAGAGCGGGCAAGGTAACTCAAAACCGAGTCCTCACAGTTCAATACCAATTAAAATCAACCACATTAAGTAATGCGGTAAATGAACCTCACTAAACAGTTGGTAATGAACCCCACTAGATTAGGTTAATTAGGTTTTTAATTTTTTTAGTGAGACAGGCTAGGAAGGTACTCGAAATGGGTATTCTTCCTAGACCGTAGCTGGTAGCTGCGATTCCCAATTGTCATATTGGGGACCGTAGCTATCAGCTGCGATTATAATTCAAACTATAACGGTCATATTTTGATCGTAGGCGGACCGTGGGGTTGACCCGTGGTTCGCCAACTTTAGAAAAAATTTATTAATTTTTTGCATTTTCTAAATTTAATTAGGCAATTAATGTTGTTTAATGCGATTTTGACTTTCATAGTGAATTTTCTTGATTTTTATGAATGCCTTGTGACATTGTTTTGTCTTTTTATCAAATTTTTAGCTGTTTTTGATGTTTTTATTTAAAATTTTAGCTTATATACTAATTTTTATTTCAGAGGTTGACCTCTAGGGCTCATGAGCCCGATCTACTTAAGACTCTCCGTAGGCAACTTACTGGTGGTGAACGTGCATGGTTTAGAGCCGTTGGAATCAACTACATACTAGATCTACCCACTATTAGGGTAGATCAAACCTACTTGACTGCGTTAACCTGATGCTGGAATGCATGGAACAACACCTTTCACCTACCTACAGGTGAAATGACTATGACTTTAGAGGATGTTTATCGGATCTTTAGGATCCCTATCGATGGTGAGGCCATCACCTCTTCCTCTTATTAGAGGAAGAAGCCTATCTTCAACGCTATCTTCGATGATCAGAGCAAGGAGGCTCAGGAGAAGATCAATCATGGAGGTGTCCACATTGGATACTGGCAAGACAAGCATGTTTTCTTAGTTCACGCGATGATATTCATAATCCTATAGGTAGTGCTTCCAGACTCCTTGGGCACGAGGATTCCCTAGAACCTCCTGGCCAGTTTTTAGAGAGTGATTTAGAGTTCTACTACTCAACCATTGTGCCTAGCTTGGGGGAGCACGTTGTTATGTCCACTCTAGAGGGATATCTACTAGATTACTAGTCGAAACCACTGAGGTATTAGCTGCAACCTGTTGTTATAGATCTGGGGTTGGTAGCACATCTAGATCGAGTGTCCCATAGACCTACCTCTCCAGATCACATCCATTGATGATGTGCATCAATGCTACACTGTGTGTTGGCCATGAGAGGGGCAGGGGTTTTGGAGGCATATTTCACAGGAGTCACAAGAAGACGAGCGTGACCTCTAGTCACAAGTCTAGCTGCCTAGACATACCAGTGTCCCTATTCTAGGCCTCTTCAGGTTAGGTGGCACATAGGGCTCTCAACAGGGCACACAGTAGGCACCAGAGCTGACTACAGAGTAGGCTCCAGAGCACAGGGTTGAGGGAGGCGACGAGAGCTCCAGTTCATGTGAGCAAGCCAGAGCTAGAGCTCTATTTTATCTAGGCTACATTTTGCATATGTACCATTTTTGGTGTGGGGTCTACGACCTATACGATTGTAGCCTACGGGCATTTTGTACTCTTGAGACACACATATATATATGATATTTATCATTTATGACTCATTATGTGTACTTGTGTATTTTTTATTTTCTATTTATGTTATCCACATGGATGCAATGCTTATGTTAATTTGATGCTATATGATGTGATGTATGGATGACATGCACTAGATAGCTATTTAATTTATGATGATGATGATATGCAATGATCTAAATTCTTAGATGTACGATGTATGTAATGCATTATTTACATGATGATAATATAATGTAAATGAACCTGTATGCTTTAATCACTTAAAACCTAAGGAATGAATGCAATTATGTTTATCAATCTAATGGATGACACTACAAAATGTATACAAATCATGAATGCAATTGAAAATCCTTAGGATAAAAATTTAATCAATTAATCACCCATATATGAAATGCAATGAATGCAATTGTATAATGCGAATGATATAATGTGTCATTCTATTTCCCTTTGCAAATTTGAAAAATATGCACGATATAGTCATTGATCGTCTAAATACTATTTCTAATATCCATCTGATATCTATCCTATATCTTGATTATGATCTATATGATGATGTATCATGGACTCGATACTTTACATTTTAATGTTTTATATAGTTTGCGATATTTGATATTTTGTTACTATGAGAGAGATTTTTGAGGTTTTCCATGAGACTCAAACACCCTAATAGACTTATCAAAAGTTGCATACTAACCACACTAGACTTCTAAGATAAAAGGCTTTTGCTAGGATAGGCCCTAACTGTTCATTATCCCTGTGTGTGCACTTGATTATTTTAAGATAAGACACGAGCGTTCCCCGATTTCAGGTGGGATTATTTCAGCCCATTGCTGAGATAGGGGTTCCAAAAATGTCTTATCCAATCCAAAGTTTATATTTTAGTTAGACTAAACCACTAGGCAATGCAGGACACCTAAAGCTAGCTCTTCTACATTGAAACATTGGTCTTGTTCACAAGCAAGGTGTTAATGCGTCAAACATATCATCATGCATAAGGTACAGTAGTGTCGATAATTCCAAGGATTCAAGCTTATTCATTTCCATCCTTCCATTTTTTGAGATACTTGCTCATATGTAGTGAAGCAAGGGAGTCAATTCCATCATCATTCTAAACTGTCTCTGGATCTTAATTTGATCTCTCTTCGAACTTTGATTTATGATCTTCATTTGATATAACACTTTGAACTTGATTTGAGTCTATTTTATGATCTTCATTTGATCTTATTTTTCGGTATTTATACTTGATAATCTTCTTCAAAAACCTTCCTTTGGAGGGTTTACTTGGGAAAATTGTTTCTGTTATATCGACTGAGGATATCGATCTTATGATATCAATATGGGATATCAATCTTGGAAGTCGATCTATGATATCGATCTAGGGTATCAATATTAAGGATTGATGTGGGATATCACTCTGGGATATTGCTCATTTTATTGTAAGCAAGGAATTATGAATAGGGAACTAACCTATCCTTTTTCCAACTACCAACATTTCCCATATCGTTCGCACAAAGGGATAAGCAAGAATAACTATTTTTGCTTCAAGATACTCGGTCCTACTTCGTGGCTTTCATCTTCCCCTAATATTTGTTAGGATTGTTTAATTTTTTGATTAGTGATAGGCTTTTGATATGCTAAGGGACATACTAACTGAACCTCAACTACAAAAGCAAAGCAAGCTTTCTATAAAATCTTGATAAGACCCCTTATGGTTGAATGACTGAAAAACCCTAGTATATCTCCATAGCAACAAGATAGGTTGTGTTGAAAAACACAATTACTCACATGAATAATAAATCATGATAAATGTAGAGATGCATGATTTATACACAAATGTGGTGTCATTTGTAAGACTGACAAACATAATACCTTCTATTATGGAATGCAACATATGACGAATGCATATATCCAATGTAGTAATGCAGCGAATGCATGTGTGAATGTAAATGAATATGCAAAATGTAAAAGCAAATATTTTTGATTTTATGCTTTACCATTTTTTTTGGATTTTTTGGATTTTATAATTTTTATGAGTTTTGAGCCTCATATCTGACCAAACGGCGAGTACATGCCTCTAGAACCTTTAGAAGTGACCAATCAATGAGGAAATATTGTTGGAGCCTTTAGATTGACCAAGTGATCTTTCAGCAAAATCCTTGGAGCTTTTTAGGATGACCGAGCGATTTTAAGCAAACCCTCGGAGCCTTTTGGGTTTGACCAAAAGGTTTATGAGCACCTTTGGGACTTTTTGGTATGACCAAGCGATATTTTAAGAATCCTTGGAGATTTTGGGTTGACCAAGCACTTTTTCAAAAATTCTTGGTGCCTTTTGATTGACCAAACTACTCACATACGAGCTTGGAGCCTTTTAGGATGACCGAGCGATTATAAGCAAACCCTCAGGGCCTTTGAATGACATGACCAAGCGGTTTTAGGAACCCTTGGAGCATTTTGGGATGATCAAGTGGTTTTTAGAAAAACCCTCAAAGCTTTTTGGGTTTGACCAAAGGGCTTACAGATGCCTTTGGAGCTTTTTGAGTTTGACCAAAGGGCTTACAGATGCCTTTGGAGCTTTTTATTGACCAAACTACTTATGGGAGTGTTTGAAGCTTTTTAAGATGACCGACCAGTTACAAGAAACCCTCAGAGCCTTTTACTATGCTCTTCAAGCATAAAACACCTTAATATGGATGATATTGAGAGGTTCAGGTTCTTCAACACCCCCTAGCGACATTAGGCGATAGGTACCCAGACCAATATTTTTATATGATATAGGGTCCTAGCCAATTAGCCATAAATTTGTCTTGCATATCTGGCGGTAAATTAGAGTTCTATTGGTTCTCTTTCAAGACAAGATCCCCAACTTCAAAGTCTCTCTGGAAGACTTTGATATTGTAAGATCATTTTAGTCACTCCTGATAAATATAGATATGCTTCAGGGCATTTACACGATGTTCATCAAGTAGCGTTAGTTGATTCAGTCGAGCTTGTTGTGTGGTGTCGTCATCGATGGACTCTTTCAATACAATGCATAGCATTGGAATTTACAAATCCAAGGGCATAATGGCCTCAACACCATATACTAGTGAGAATGGCGTTGCCCCAGTGGGCATCCAAATACTAGTCCTGTAAGCCCATAGTGCAAGGGGTAGTTGGATATGCTAGTACTTGTGGTTTTCTTGTATCGTCTTTTTCAATATGGCCACCACTATCTTATTTGAAGCTTCAACCTACCCGTTTGCTTGCGAATAGTATGGAGTCACAAAACTATGATTGATTCTATATTTAGATGTCAAAGCTCTCACAATTTTGTTCTTGAAGGATGTTCCATTATCCGATATTATTTTGGATGGAATCCCAAAATGACTTATGATATGCTCTAGTATAAACTATGTTATACGAGCTCTAGTTGTCATTGTTAAGGGTATTGCTTCCATCCACTTTGTAAAATACTCAGTAGCCATGATTATAAATGTATGTCGACCCGATGACGGAGGAGAGATCTTGCCTATAAGATCTAATCCCCACTGAGCAAATGGCCAAGCCGCTTGGATGGGTTGTAATGCCTGCGATGGCAAGTGCGTAAGATTAGCATGATGTTGAAATTTAATGCATTTCTTGACATACACATTGCACTCCTTCTCCGTAGTGGGCCAATAGTAGTCCATTTGAAGGATGTGCTTGATGATGGCCATGTCGCTGAAATGGCCACCGTATGTACCATAATGAGCTTGCAAAATTTCCCATGATGCCTCTTGGGGCTCTAAGCAATAGAGGAGAACTCCATCATAGCCTTGTCGATACAAGATGTCTTCTATTAAGATATATTTAGCCACTTTATATTTAAATGTGTGCTTCACGGCACGCGGTAGTCCCTTTGGGATCATACTAAGTTTTAGGAAGTCTTTAATTTATGACATCCAATTTTGATAAGCCTCAACTTCGACCACTAAGATGACTTGCTCCCCCTGTGTATCTACTTTTGCAAATGCAGACTCAAAAAAAACCTTGTGGTGAATGGTAGTACCACTCCCCATAGGAGTTTGAGAGGTTAATGATCCCTAGGGTGCCTTCTTAAGAAAGTCTTCAACTTTGTAGAACCATTCAGCTTTTGGTTCTACACTAATCACGTTGACCGATTCTTTGTTATCATAGGCTGCACGCTCTGTTGCCAGATGCGAGAGTGTCTTGACATGAATGGTAGTGAAATTCACAGACAGATTATGAGGGATTAAATATCCCAAAGATGCCATGGTGTTTGCAAACCTATTTGATGACCGAGGGATTGCCTCGATGTCATACCATTTAAATTTAGCCAAATATGTGGCAACTAGATCTTTATAGGTTTTCAATATGAGACATCAACACTTAAAGAGCCCCTTGAATTGATTTACTATGAGTAAGGAGTCATCAAAGATGTTCAATCTCTTAATATTCATGGCGATAGCTGTGTGGAGGCCCAATGGTAGGGCTTCATACTCAACGTTGTTGTTGTTGCACGAAAAATCCAAATGAAATGACAAAGGTATTGGAGCTCCTTGTGATGTGAAGAACACTATTGTGGTACCACCCCCTTGCTCGCACTTCAAACCATCGAAGAACAAATTCATATCAGCATTATTCTCTGGTTCTTCGGGTTTAGGAGCTTCAGATATGACAAAGACTGCATCATTTGGGAGCTATATGGTTAGAGGCCTATTATTTGACATTGGTGCCTTAGCTAATTGATCCGCTATAACCTATCCCTTAATGGACTTCTAGATTATGAATTCCAGGTAGAATTCCATCAATAGCATGATTCATTTTGTAGTACGCATATTGTGATAAGTCTTACTCATCATGCACTACAAAGGATTTTATTTTGATATAACATATGTCGTATGACTTAACATATAGTGTCGCAATTTATTGGTAGTGAACACTATTGCTAAACACAATTTTTCCACATATGCATACCCGAGCTCATAGCTCACCAAGGTTTAACTAATATAATATATGGCCTCTTCTTTGCCTTGCATGTTCTTTTGGGTTAACATGGTTCCCAGTGCAAAGTCAATTGTTGATATATATAGTAGAAAAGGTACCTCTGGCCTTGGTGGAGATAGCACTAGTAGCGTCATCAGGTATTACTTTATTTTAGTGAAGGCTGCTTGATAGTCCTCATCCCAGTTGAATGAGACCCACTTATGTAGCAGTCGATTCATGGATTGACATTTATTCGATAACTGAGAGATGAATTGCTTTATGGATACTACCTTGCCCTGAAGGCTCCTTGACTCTTTAATATTGGTGGGAGGACACATTTCCAAGATAGCCTTGACCTTCGCTGGGTCAACTTCGATGCCTCGCTTAGAGACGATGAATCCTAGTAGTTTTCCAAAATTTATGCCAAATATGCACTTCTTAGGATTCAGCCTAACTTTGTGCTCTATCAGGCGATTGAAGACCTTCCTTAAGACCTCTGCATGCTCTTATCACAACAATGACTTGACCAACAAGTCATTGATATAATATTCTAGAATTTTGTGCATATAGTCATGAAAAATGTATGTCATGGCCCGCTGATATGTGGCACCAATGTTTTTGAGACCAAATGGCATAAATTTATAGCAAAACATTCCCCATGGCGTTATAAACATGGTTTTATGCTAGTATTCGGGTTTAATTCGAATTTGATTGTAACCAGAAAAATTGTCCATTAAGGAGAGCATTTCGTGACCTGCAGTTGCATCTACGAGAGCATCAATATTGGGCAATGGAAATGAATATTTGGGTGTTGCCTTATTTAGGTCTCTAAAATCTATGCAAATATGGATTCTTCCATCGGGTTTTCCCACAGGTACCATATTGGACACCCATTTTGGATAGTCGATGGAGATCACAAATTCCACATACAACTTTTGTAGCTCATATTTTACCATTAAGGCTACTGTTGGGTGCATCTTTCTAAGCTTTTTATTGTTTGACTTCTTTGTCAGATCTAGCGAAAGGTTATGCATAACCAATTTTGGGTCTAGATCTGGCATATCCTTGTATGTCCAAGAAAACAAATTTTGTCTCTATTTCAGCAGAGGGATGAGGGTGGCCTGCTCATCTGGAGTGAGAATCTCTCCAAATTTAACCTTCTTTGCATTAGCAGGATCATTACTGATAACCACCTCAAAATTTTCCTCTATTGACATATGTGATCCCTCCTCAAGCTGATGAGGTGTAGGAATCAAATGGATGTCATTAGCCGGGTTGATAGGTTCTGCATTGGAAGTATTTTTGGTGTGATAGACATCGTATGCAAAAGCTGGCACAAAATAGAAAGGTTGCAGCATTTCTTCGTTATGGAAGAAATCTTCAGGCTCAACGAGTGAATCTGTGTGATCCCAGTCGATAACATCTTTGTTAAGATACAACGGTTTGGATGGATTTGTTGGATTGTGGAGTGGAGTGGTTAAATCAATGGAGACCATGTTTATGGAATGGAATTGATCTATAGGACCACATGGACTGACTTCTACAAAATCTATGTAGTCCTCATACCCACAATCTGGCTCTAATGGCATAAGAACAAAGGGGTCTTCTCTGTGAGGACAACGAATTATTGGATCCTCCCTATGCACTCAATGCAAAATAGGATCATTTGTCTCACAGAGCTCCATGTAGGTCGACAAAAGAGGATTAACCAACCGATAAATATGATCCAAGTTTAACCGTCTTACTCTTAGACAAGAACCCACACGTAACTGTTGATAGACCTCATCTATGTTGATGGGTTGATGATGGTAACACAAATAAGGAGGACTAAGGTAGACCCTCTCTAACTCATCTTCTTCGTCACTATCATACAACCAAAACCCATCATTCACTCCTACTCCTTGGGGGCGCTCTAGCAAGTGCGGCCCCATGAATCTAACTGCTTGATTGCTATCATAATTATCTGGATAAACCAGATAATTATATTGCAAGTGTGACATATTCAAGAAATATAGCTCTACTTCTTCCCTTGAATGATCAATGTTGGGAAGGATCTCTTTGATAACCTGTATCAATTTAATAGGTAATACATGACACGCATTCTAGGGCCTCACATAAGCACCTCCGAATTCATCCCCAGATTCATCGTTGTTCGAGAATTCCTCATCTACATCATAGCTTGGTCCACTCATATCGAAGGTAGACTCCACTCCATCTTCATTACATAGATCTCCTATCTTGAGATCACATTCAGTAATGGGGTTACACCCCTGCATATTTGTGTCGTTGACTACATCATGGGTTTGGTGTCCCAGATTATCTTTGGGGTTTAGTTCTATCTTAGTCTGCTCAAGGAGCCCTTCATGATGATCTTCAAGTGGCTTAGCGATGACGATATATATCATAGGGTGATTCCTCCAAAAACTAGAAGGATCAGGATGATATGGATTAAAATCCACATCGTCCACCATACTAAGGTACAAATGATCTAGGGATGCTGTGAGTAAATCATCCTGCCCTCATATCTGTAACCCTAAATCGAACCTATCAGTGACTAGCTGATAACGTGGTTCCAGTGGAGTCCTACGCCCTTGTTCAAAGAGACAAAGGCCGTATCCATGCCAATTATATAACTCAAAGATATGCATGGCATACTCCAAGTTGGATAGATAATGAACATTTACCACAAAAGGTTCATCATCATATTCATCCATGGGCTCTTGCATTGGAAGCTGATAAAGCCCTACATATATGACATTAGTCTGATTAGATGGCTCTCCCAATGGAACCATCGATCCAATTAGGTAATGATGAGCAGACGGTTGACCCATCTCTTATACAGTCTTTAGAATCAATCTGAAGGTTACATTCTGCACAAGGTACTCACCTAATATGGTTTTGGCAAGATGTACTATCACTCGCGGTGTGGATGATCCTGTTGAAGATGCAAGTGAGGCAGGTTGAGGTGCCTCCTCAGCTTTGTCTTGGGGTTCCTCAACTTCCATAGGATCGAGAACCTCCTTGGCAACTGGATCAAGCTCACGCTCCTCTTTCTCACCCATTTTTACCTTCAACTTCCTTTCATCTCGATGCATGATTGATGCCGATGGTTTCAAAGAAGTGGTAGTGGTTTGCTCCAATCTGTGTGACACATATGGCATTGGTTGAGCATGTGCTACTAATTTACCTCTTGGATTATTTATTGGTGATGACGGACAAGCATCTAGGTGCATTGACGGGAGTATGAAACCCCTAGGAAAATCTACTAGGTTCACGAACTTAAAAGGTTCTTAGTCCGATGAAACTACGTGAACCTGTCTCGATGCAATATTGATAAAACGTAACATATTTCATGAATCCAAGGTCTACCTAGTAGTATGTTGTACTGCATGGCCCCTTCTATCACATGACACATCACAAAGATGGTCTTCAAACCCACCTACACGGGTAGGATAATTGTGCCAATAGTTGAACATAGTGCGTCGTTAAACGCTCTCAATATAAATGTAGTGGGTACAATGTGTGATTTAAGCAGCTTCAAATGACTCAACATCTTGGTCGTTATTATGTTGATCGATGAGACGATATAGATCAAGACCCTTTTAAATGGCATGTGATTAACACATGTGATTATATGCAAAGGTGGGTCAGTCATGGTTGTAGAAACCGTCCTTATCTCATGATCATAAAATTGGATCATCGGTTCCTAACAATGCTGTACATGTCCCATGAAATAATTAAATGTCTATGCATCCTAGTACTATACTTCAATGGAACTCAAAATGTCTATAAGAGTCTCCCTGTACCTAGGTGACTACTGTATTAGCTCATATATTGACAACTTCATAGGATTTATCTGCAGGTTTTAGTCCAACCTAATCCTTATGGTCACCACCGGTCTTGTTGGTGGGCCCCAAATATTTTACGCTAGCCGCTGATTCGATGTTGCTTGTATTTTAATGGGAGCATGAGGTTGATTTGGTTGTTCATATCTGCCATGTCTATTTACAATGTTCAACATGCCTAAGAACCCCTGGGTAGGTGGTTCAACTCGCACTTGGTTGACCTGGTCAACGTTGTTGCGAGGCGCCTCATGATTTGGCAAGGGATTTTTGTAAATCCCCATATTATGATTATCGAATGCATACGGGTTGTGCAGCACTACAAACTTACCTTTGTCAATCATATTTTGCACCATGTGTTTGAAATTTTAGCACACCTCAATGTCATGGCCTTTCATTCTATGAAAATGCAAAACAGATCTTCTTGGTACCCCTTTGATTTGGGTGAAGAACACAAGCTTATACTGAGAGGGGGGGGTGAACAGTATAAGACCTCTTTTTACTTTTTCCTTTATACTTCAAAACAGTAAAGCAATATACCCAAAGCAATATCAAAACAATGCACAATATCATCCACAAAGTGACACCAATTTTAACGTGGTTCACCCGTAAAGCCTGGGCTACGTCCACAAAACTTTTCTCTAAAAGTTATCTCAAAGTTCTTTGGGAAACCTTCCCAATTACAATGTTTATGAGCCTCGGCCCAAAGGAGATACCTTCCCCCAATCTAAATTTATGAGCCTCTGCTCAAAGGAGATACCTTCCCCCAATCTAAATTTATGAGCCTCTGCTCAAAGGAGATACCTTCCCCTGCTCTAGAAATGATCCCTCGAAGATCAACTCGCCTCTACCTCTTGCCAAGCACGTGGAACTCCTTTCCACCGAAGACCTCCTGTCCTCAATGCTTAGCCTAAGAGACCTCTGCCTTCTATGATCACGTCCACAATAGCTCAACAACTTGTACCAAACACAGTCAGTCGGTCTAGTACAAGTCTTCCTCTGTCTCGTCGATCTGTCCAACTCTTGAACAAATCAATCCTCTGCACACAAGCCTTCTCAAAGACTTGCCAAATCTATCCTCAGGTTCTTCTCAAAGAACCAATGCACCTCTGTCCTCAAGTTCTCTGATAGAACTATCAAAACTCAGCTCACAAGTCCTCTCGCTAGGACCTGTCCAAATCTGCTCACAAGTCCCCACCGAAACCTGTCCAAAACCTCTCACAAGTCCCCATCCAAACCTGTCCAAAACCTCACAAGCTCACCAAGAAAAACTTGCTTAGCATGAACCCACAAAGAGAATTGTTAGAGACCCAATGTGATTCATAAACCTCATAGAAGCATAAAGAGAATTGTTAGAGACTCAATATGTTCTATACTTAACTCCCAATCTCAATCTCAAATCTCATAGAAACATAAAGAGAATTGTTAGAGACCCAATATGTTCTATACTTAACTCCCAATATCAATCTCAACTCAATCTCAATCTCAAAAGAATAAGATAGATGTAGTATGCTTTTCTCAAGAATATGAAACACAACCCAACAATTGCCAACCATGCAATATCTCATATAACAATGATACTCATATTCTTTTTACCAACAATTAGGGTTTCAACAACAATGCTCATCAAACAAGGTTTAGTCAACCAACACCATTCAACTCAACATCAACCTTGAAGCATTCAACCAATCATCACAAGAAAAGGAAACAAGTAGAAATCCTTTTCCCTCCAAGGATATTTGAACAAAACAGCCACCAACACAATATCACCAAATGCAAAGAATAACTTGCTCAAATCAACTCAATGGAGTAAGCCCAATATCATGTATCAAGTAAAGCACTAACTTGATCAAAACAACCTCTATGGAAGCAACTCAACCATCAATATCAAAACAGCCAACTAAGGGTTTCATCATCTCAATGCAAGTAGCAAGACTTACTAACATAAACCCTAGTGCAAAAAATGCTTCCTCTTCCTCAACCGGAATTATGCATTCACCCAAAAACTCATCAATGATTTTAATGCATAAACAATCTTCAATATCCAGAAAATAGGATTTACACCAAAAATACCTAGTAGACAACCTTTTCACTCCAAACTCAATTTCAGAAAATATACCATCAACAATATACATGGAAGAAGTTGCCCATACCTTTACTTTGATGAAGAAGGAGAACTCAAAATCTGTCACAACACTAACTCTCAATTTGCCACCAATTAGAGTTAGCAACTATACAACAATATACAATAATAAAGATCCAAATTAACACCTTATTTCTCCAACTTAATAAAAACCACCAAGTATAATATACATACAAAGTAAAACCTCTTTACACCTTATTACTCCACATAAACATTAAGCATCAATAAAACAATGTCAAAGCAAATATGATACCTTAACCTTATACCTCCAGCGCATTCACAACCACTATCCTTTGCACACCGCGACCAAAAGAAAATTACCCACGAAGAGAATCGAACTCGGCACCTCTGCCTTCTAGCGCCTTCGCTTAAACGCCACCGTCGTTGGGTCACAAGTGCCCAATGAAGAAATACAGTGTTGCCCTATATTTTATCTTCCTTTGACGCCAAGAATCTGGAAAACGTAAATGTCTTCCTCAAGCCACATGCAAACTGGTGAGCGCTGTCCAAAACGTAACTTACTGGGCAACATAAATAATCATCCACAAGGCAACAAAAAACATACTTCGAGTGCAATCCAATCAATCGTAGGTGAAAGCAACTGCCGATGTCAAAGCACAAACTGAAAACATAATTCGAGTGCAGTCCCAACAATTGTAGGTGAAGCGCAATCTGTCGGATGTCAAAGCGCAAACTAAAATGCAAGAAATTACTTGGGCAACTCAATATCGATAATCAACTCTCAATGAAATACAACGCTTTCTCGAAGATCACAGAGCTACGATTTTCATTACTCGGAGTTACAATCACTTTAGAAAATCATCCCCACTTATATAGCCATTTCTCCTCCAACGATGGCAACACATCGGCGAAAGAATTCTTTATCTGCGTCGCTTAAGGGTTGAAAGACCCTTTAATAATAATTAAAATAATAATTATTATTATTTTATTAATAATAAATTAAACTTAGACCCTTGTCAAAGGTTTGAGTTAATTTAATTATTAATAATAAACATGGACCTTCAAGGTTTTTCAAGAAGTAAAAACCTTTGCATTAAGTTAAGCTTGGTTTTAATAAAAACCCTTAATGAGTCCAAATGGTTTTAAGAAAAACCTTTAACCTTGTCACCATGGTTTTAATAAAAACCCTTTAACATTATGAAGCTTCTCAAGATATTTTTGACATCACACTCTTTTTGATATCAACACAAAAATGCCTTTTGACATCAATGACAACTTATACACTTGAGCAAAGGCAATGTACCCAAAGTACCCAAAATTGCCAACAATCTCCCCCTTTGTCATTGATGGCAAACCTTTACCGAAAACACTTCTCAAGAGCCAAAACCGAAACCAACTGTGCTAACAACCGACCAACCGTGCCCACAACCGAGAAACTTCCTTTGAAGTTTTGCTCCCCCGACTTGAAGCTTTTCTCTTCACTTTGAAGCTCTCCCCCTTACTCATATCTCTCCCCTTTGTCATCAATGGCAAAGGGCCACCTTTGGGGCTCGGGACTAAGAAGGAGCCTCTTAGCTTAGTCCCTCCCCCACCTCCTGATGAGGTGATTAATTCTAGGGTGGGAGTAAAACTCCCATTAGGCACTGATCATCATCAGCGTCTATAACTTCCTTGTCGGGCCTTCTCTTGAACTCTTTGTCCATATTCCTATTCCTGTTCTTGTTCTCATTCCCTGTTCTTATCCATGCCTTGATCCTTGGACCCGATCATACCATTGTTCTTGTTCCTATACCTTGGAATTTCAGCTCTACACTGTCTAGTGTGTGACCTTCATTGTTGCACTTATAACAAGTAACAATGTTATTTCTTTTAGGCATACCTGTTCTTTGAATCCACCAGTTCTGACCAAACCTGTTCTGATCAAACCTGTTCTCGATATTTGCCTTGCAATAAACTGCCTTGTGCCCAAACTGTTGACAAGAGTAGCAATACCCTTGAAAGTAACTACCACTTCTAAACTATCATTTACCTTCCTCACTTGAGCCATGCAATGTGAAGCCATGTGACCAAACCTGTGACAAGCAAAACATCTGCCTTGAAACTTTCCTTTAAATGACCTTCTAGGTCCTGTAAACTTTCTCCCATTTTTTTGATTCCTATTTTCTATTTATGTGCATCTATCACTCAAGGACTCATGATCTGAAATACTTTCCTCATCAGAACTCTCTTTCTTTTGGAGTCTCTTACTAGACTCTCCAACTTGTTCCTTGTGAAGCTTAACAAAACCAAGGCATGTTTTATCTCGTTGTCTTTCTTTGACCTTTGATGAGTGACTTAACCTTTTTGGAGCTATCTTGAAACTTGTGAAGCTTATCCTTGTACTCTTTAGTTTCCTCTTTCAAAGAAGCCATTTTCTGTTCTAACTCACTATACTCAAGAACCTTAGATTCTAACTCATCCTTGAGTTCTTGTGTCTTAGCTATAGAGAAGTCAAGACTTTCTATAAGATCATCTCTCTCCATACAACATTCATCTAACTTATCCTTGAGTCTAGCATTCTTCTTTCTTTCCTTTTTCAAAGCACTAAGAGCACTAATAAGTTCACCTTTAAGATCTACTTCTCCTTCCTCTATATGTTTGCTTTTTGAATCATCAAAGCCTTTTTCAGATTTCTTATCACTAGAGGTGCTACCCTTTTCAAAAACCATACATGCATCTTCCTTATAGTTTTCTGAAGCATCCTCATACATACTAGAAACCAAATCATTATTTGTGCAATCATCCTCAAGGTGACCAAAATTTCCACATCTAAGACATTTCATGATAATGAATCTATGTTTTGGTTCTTCCTCTTTTTCTGATATGAACAACATCTCATTTTCATTATCACTTGAAGAACTTTCACTATCACTACTAGAACACTTACTTGCCTTGTCTAGGTAGAAGCTCTTCTTGTGCTTGTGAGAGTACCTCTTTCCTTGATTGTTGTGCTCATCTTTGTTTTTCCTGTGATGCTTGTGCTTTTCAGAATCCTTGCTCTTACAATCCTCGTTTATCTTCATCACTTTCATCCTTGGCAACAAGTACAGTCAGTAGCATAATGACCAAACTTTCCACAATTGAAACATCTTACATTTTTCATACTTTTGTGCTTTCTAGAGAACTTGCCTTTCTTGCTGTAATATGCCTCTTCATCACTAGAAGACTCATCACTCTCTTGAAGTTGTTTACCCTTGGATTTCTTGGTAGCCTTGAAAGTTGCCTCTTTCTTGACATCAACCTTCACTTGAGTTCTCAACTCAAATGCTCGCAAGTATACTATGGAGCTCATCCTTTTTCAACTTATCCAAATCTTTAGCTTCCTCAATAGCAGAAATATTTTCACTAAATCTATTAGGAAGAGATCTTAAAATCTTATCACAAACATCATTTTCAGCAAGCTCAAGACCTAAGTCTTTCATGGAGTTAACAACCTCATCCATACGAAGCATGTAGTCACTAATATTTTCATCATCATTCATCTTGAGTTGTTCAAACATACCTTTGAAGTGTCTCAACTTGGCCTTTCTGACATTTGTATCACCTGTATGAACCACCTTCAACTGATTCCACATTTCACTAGTTGTCTTGTAGTGAATCACTTTGGTGAGATCTGCTTTCTGTAAGCCTTTCAGGATTGCATTCATTGCTTTTGAATTGTTGTGATGTAGGAGCCTTTCTTCTTTAGTATTAGGACCATGTTCAGGAATAGTGTACTCATCTTCAATCACTTCCCAAACCTCATTCCCAAGTGCCATTAGATGAACCTTCATCCTTGCACTCCAAAGACCAAAATCTGACCCATCAAGAATAGGTGCTTGCATTGCCACTTGAATAATCCATTGTGTTCTTTACTAGCTTTTCCTTCAAGCTGTTAAACTTTTCGAAGGCACCCGCTCCGATACCAATTGAAGAACACAAGCTTATACTGAGAGGGGGGTGAACAAGTATAAGACCTCTTTTTACTTTTTCCTTTATACTTCAAAATAGTAAAGCAATATACCCAAAGCAATATCAAAACAATGCACAATATCATCCACAAAGTGACACCAATTTTAACGTGGTTCACCCAGAATGCCTGGGCTACGTCCACAAAACTTTTCTCTAAAAGTTATCTCAAAGTTCTTTGGGAAACCTTCCCAATTACAATGTTTATGAGCCTCGGCCCAAAGGAGATACCTTCCCCCAATATAAATTTATGAGCCTCTACTCAAAGGAGATACCTTCCCCAATCTAAATTTATGAGCCTCTGCTCAAAGGAGATACCTTCCCCTCTACTCTAGAAATGATCCCTCAGAAGATCAACTGCCTCTACCTCTTGCCAACACGTGGAACTCCTTTCCACCGAAGACCTCCTGTCCTCAATGCTTAGCCTAAGAGACCTCTGCCTTCTATGATCACGTCCACAGCAGCTCAACAACCTATACCAAACACAGTCAGTCGGTCTAGTACAAGTCTTCCTCTGTCTATCAGATCTGTCCAACTCTTGAACAAATCAATCCTCTGCACACAAGCCTTCTCAAAGACTTGCCAAATCTGTCCTCAGGTTCTTCTCAAAGAACCAATGCACCTCTATCCTCAAGTTCTCTGATAGAACTATCAAAACTCAGCTCACAAGTCCTCTGCTAGGACCTGTCCAAATCTGCTCACAAGTCCCCATCCAAACCTGTCCAAAACCTGCTCACAAGTCCCCACCGAAACCTGTCCAAAACCTCACAAGCTCACCAAGAAAAACTTGCTTAGCATGAACCCACAAAGAGAATTGTTAGAGACCCAATGTGATTCATAAACCTCATAGAAGCATAAAGAGAATTGTTAGAGACTCAATATGTTCTATACTTAACTCCCAATCTCAATCTCAAATCTCATAGAAACATAAAGAGAATTGTTAGAGACCCAATATGTTCTATACTTAACTCCCAATATCAATCTCAACTCAATCTCAATCTCAAAAGAATAAGATAGATGTAGTATGCTTTTCTCAAGAATATGAAACACAACCCAACAATTGCCAACCATGCAATATCTCATATAACAATGATACTCATATTCTTTTTACCAACAATTAGGGTTTCAACAACAATGCTCATCAAACAAGGTTTAGTCAACCAACACCATTCAACTCAACATCAACCTTGAAGCATTCAACCAATCATCACAAGAAAAGGAAACAAGTAGAAATCCTTTTCCCTCCAAGGATATTTGAACAAAACAGCCACCAACACAATATCACCAAATGCAAAGAATAACTTGCTCAAATCAACTCAATGGAGTAAGCCCAATATCATGTATCAAGTAAAGCACTAACTTGATCAAAACAACCTCTATGGAAGCAACTCAACCATCAATATCAAAACAGCCAACTAAGGGTTTCATCATCTCAATGCAAGTAGCAAGACTTACTAACATAAACCCTAGTGCAAAAAATGCTTCCTCTTCCTCAACCATAATTATGCATTCACCCAAAAACTCATCAATGATTTTAATGCATAAACAATCTTCAATATCCAGAAAATAGGATTTACACCAAAAATACCTAGTAGACAACCTTTTCACTCCAAACTCAATTTCAGAAAATATACCATCAACAATATACATGGAAGAAGTTGCCCATACCTTTACTTTGATGAAGAAGGAGAACTCAAAATCTGTCACAACACTAACTCTCAATTTGCCACCAATTAGAGTTAGCAACTATACAACAATATACAATAATAAAGATCCAAATTAACACCTTATTTCTCCAACTTAATAAAAACCACCAAAAGTATAATATACATACAAAGTAAAACCTCTTTACACCTTATTACTCCACATAAACATTAAGCATCAATAAAACAATGTCAAAGCAAATATGATAACTTAACCTTATACCTCCAACGCATTCACAGCCACTATCCTTTGCACACCGCGACCAAAAGAAAATTACCCACGAAGAGAATCGAACTCGGCACCTCTGCCTTCTAGCGCCTTCGCTTAAACGCCACCGTCGTTGGGTCACAAGTGCCCAATGAAGAAATACAGTGTTGCCCTATATTTTATCTTCCTTTGATGCCAAGAATCTGGAAAACGTAAATGTCTTCCTCAAGCCACATGCAAACTGGTGAGCGCTGTCCAAAACGTAACTCATTGGGCAACAAAAATAATCATCCACACAAGTGCGAACAAAAACACAATCCTTCAGTGCAATCCAATCAATCGTAGGTGAAAGCAACCCCGGATGTCAAAGCGCAAACTAAAAACGTAATTCGAGTGCAGTCCCAACAATTGTAGGTGAAGCGCAATCTGTCGGATGTCAAAGCGCAAACTGAAAATGCAAGAAATTACTTGGGCAACTCAATATCGATAATCAACTCTCAATGAAATACAACGCTTTCTCGAAGATCACGGAGCTACGATTTTCATTACTCGGAGTTACAATCACTTTAGAAAATCATCCCCACTTATATAGCCATTTCTCCTTAACCGTTTGACGTCGGCTCTCCTCCAACGATGGCAACACATCGGCGAAAGAATTCTTTATCTCCGTCGCTTAAGGGTTGAAAGACCCTTTAATAATAATTAAAATAATAATTATTATTATTTTATTAATAATAAATTAAACTTAGACCCTTGTCAAAGGTTTGAGTTAATTTAATTATTAATAATAAACATGGACCTTCAAGGTTTTTCAAGAAGTAAAAACCTTTGCATTAAGTTAAGCTTGGTTTTAATAAAAACCCTTAATGAGTCCAAATGGTTTTAAGAAAAACCTTTAACCTTGTCACCATGGTTTTAATAAAAACCCTTTAACATTATGAAGCTTCTCAAGATATTTTTGACATCACACTCTTTTTGATATCAACACAAAAATGCCTTTTGACATCAATGACAACTTATACACTTGAGCAAAGGCAATGTACCCAAAGTACCCAAAATTGCCAACATTGGGTTTATTGGGATCTATAAGCTTGAATTCGGGTAATATAATTGCCTTGGCCTCATACAATTGATGGAAAATCAATGTCAACAATTTTGTAAATGGTGTGGGTGTTGATATTTGTTCTTGCCCTTATAATTGTTGTTGCACTTTTAATACTACATAGGAGGAGTTTGGGCCTAATAATTTTGTTTTTTTTGCCCCTTGTTCTCCCTTTGAAGATTCAACACCACTTGATTCACATGGGTATGCTTGCCCTATTGCTTTATGGTACTCTTATTTTATCCCTCTCTCATGTTCTTGATATTCAAGTTATCATCCTACAACTTGATGTCCTCGATAACTTTGGCTTGTGCCAAAGTCTCTTCGAATGTAGGATACTGTTGTAGCTACAACAATAACAATATGTGCTTAGCACAACTCTTCGTAAACATTCAGGTTAACTCTATGGTAGGAATAGGTAATGGAAAGTTCACCATCAGTCTCCTCCATCTCTTTTTGTACTACTTAATTGACTCGTCATCGCACTGAGCTTTTGCAGCCAGATCGAAAAGATTGGCCTATTTCTTGATGCCAAAGGAATAGCGTTCAAGAAAGGCATCAACTTATTGATCAAATATAGTTATGCTATGCTTATTTAGCTAATTTAACCACTCTCGGGTTGGACAAGAAAGTATCGTGATGGACATACACAACACAATGCATCATTGCTTGCTATCTGAAAACAAGCATTCAGAAAGCTCGTGATATGTTCCTGTGTGTCTTCATCACCCTTAAACTTGTCTAACCTGGGCATATAAAAATGCTTAAGGTAAGCCAGAGTAGGTACTGAAGGATCCAAAGGCTCATTATGAATTTTCCTTAATGTCAACTTTTGAATAGTTACGCCTTGTCTCTCGATGGCTTTGACCTTCTCGGCTAAGTCCTTATAGGTCTCCGAAGATAGAAAGTCCTCCTCCCTAAGTTTATGTGGAGGTGTCTTAGGAGGTATTGTATTTCTCGTATGAGATGGAGGGTGTTTCTCTTCTTCCTCTTTAGCTCATGAGCTCTTAGGATATTCTTGCTCATATCCATATCCCTCTTCTCCTTTATTCTGCCTCTGTTTCTGATCATTGAGCGACGACGGTCGCTCCCTCTGTTCGGCACTAGCATGAGTACGAGTGTCTCTATGCTCTTGATGCATATCGGCTTGCGACAAAGTCTTCCTATATACATGCTCTCTCTACTCATCATGAGGATATATGACAACCCTAGCTAGTCTATCGTCCTACTCCATGCGTCCCATCTAGGTAAGGATATGCTCTTCGTGCATGCACTGCTCATATAGCCTCTATCTAATGAGCCTCTACGTTTGAAGATTCTCATATTCAATGCATTGCCTCTCTAGATGAGCATCCTCCAATTGATCTTGCAGGAGTTGGTGTTTCTGCTCTGATACGAGTTGATGTGATCTATCGATCTAATCGACCGTGAGAGGCCTCTGGTATCCTTACTCTGTACGAGCAATCTTGTGGGTTTTGTATGCATCAGACTGATATGCTACGCCTTTGCCTCTGTTTGTGAAGATGACATTGGCATCTTGTTGTGTCCTATACTGTGAACCACCATGCACAGATAGTGGGTGTGTGACATGAGGATGCTTAGAAGCCTCTCCCTACTCTTTAGTAGTCCTGATGACACACGCTACGCTCACTCGAGGCACGAGTGGGTGGAGTAGAAGGCTTGTAGCCCAACTACTCTAAGACACTACATAGACCCTCTAACTATCTAGACCACCACTGCTCATGCGGTGGTGTGCCATTAGCTCCCACATTTGATATATCAATGGTGATATTGCATGGTGGACCATGCATGGGAGTATGGGTAGACCTATGCTTGGAAGTGAGCCTATCTGCCTGCCCTTGAATGAGCAGATCTCTAGTCCTTCTATACTCAAAAGGTGGACGTATGAATCCTCTTATGGACTTAGTACGTAGGGGCACCAACCTGGTCCCCTGCACAACAAACTCTTCGGTCGATCCCATGGACGTGCATGTAGTGCAGTCTCGGTAATGGCTCTCGAGCAGAGCACCCTCATGCTAAGAGGCTCCTTGCTCTATCCTATGCCTAGAGGAGTATACTGAAGCTCCTCTATTCGAGGTATGCTCTATAGGCTCCCCTCATGTTGAGTTATCTCCTCTAATGCTTGTAGAACGACGTTTGGTTCACTCATGTGGGTGAGAAATTGACACGTGCTACTGTGAATTGGTTAGGGGTTGGTCATTGACATCAAGTTTAGACCTTTTTCGACCACCCCGTGTGTCCACCATTGTGTACATAGCATCTAGATGTATCTTTTATTATTAAGCAAAAAAGGTATACAATGATGATTATCTCATATTAAATTTTGAAAGTGAGCCCTAAACTGTTTTATGTGTTTTCAAGATGTGTTGTATCAGTGTAGAAACTCTTATTGTGTTTTACAAAACTTGTTGGATTTTATTCTTAGTTTAATGGTTTTCACCTGTATGCTCACATCTCGACAACTTGGCTATGAACTTCAAGTCACGTAATCCAACCTATAATGTGTGGTAATGAAGCCCACACATGGTCAGGGAGCACATGTCTTCCCAGATACTCACTTGTTTTCCCCCAATCAGCGTTATACCCTTAGAAGAGAATACATGTAAATTTTCCAAGGTATGAAAGGTTCTCGGATTTGGTATTGGTCTAATATCCAAAGGTTCGTAGGATTTTGTCCAATGAATGGAAGTTACGCCCACCGTTGTTGAACCCTACTAGTGGTTGGATGTTAAGCCCAACTCACTAGCATTTAAGTGCCAAGTGGTGTGTTTGGTTCATTTTATTGTACATAAAATAAATGCATCACATAGCAATCATGCTCATTTTCTATATTCTATGCAAATGAAGAACATTTTACATTCAAAAAATACAAACTAATCTAGATGCTCTTTTAGACAATGCACATTACGATGATAATTGGCCACTAATTGGGCCTCACACATGTAAACCAAAAAATACACTCTATCAAGCATGATGCAGCCTAGGGTGAACTGCAATCATAGGTCTGTTGTTCCTAGCAGCGCCTTTCTATGGACGTAAATGCGGAAGAAAACTAGGACGATTGATTACCCCTTTTTTTAATGATTTTTCCTAATTTGCATTCAAAATTATACATGTTGTAAAAACACAAAAGGAAGAAAAATGATAAAGGATTAAAAATAGGGCCTACCTCAGGTCCTACAATGATTGGCCCTCTAATTTTTACTATCTGTGCTGTCAGCTGGAAACCGCAGGGTTGGTCTACGATTTTGACTGTAGACAGTGCGTTGAACCTATGATTTAATTGTTGGCCCACAGCTAATAGTTGTGGTCTGTACTTGCAAGTCAAAAAAAGTCAATAACACACATTCAGATGCTATTTATGTGGAGTTCTATTGTGATCACCCTCTGTAACCACCAAAAAGGCTCACACTCGATCAAAATCCTAGTGTAATAGTGCAAATAATGATAACATGCATGAAATCCAAGAAATTGACAACAAGATAAATAATAAAAGACACTTTATTCTGTTATGAAGTCATTTCGAGTTACAAGTACATCCCTCATAGGGATAACATGTTGATACAATATTACAATAAGATTCGTGCAATTGTTTCCCTCTCAAGCGTAGGTGTGATATTTCAAATGCCTTTATAGGGTGACACGAACTGCCTTAGGGTGGATTTGACCCTCTTCTTTGCGTTGAGGAAGGATTCAAATGTTAATCTCCTATGAATGTAGATATTTGTTGTCAATAAACAACAAAGGATGATCAAAAACATAGGTAGCCTATCACAATGAGGCCCTTAAAAGGAAATATGATGTCACTGAAAACATGAAATCAAGAAAGCATGTTAAAGATGTTTAAACTATGCTAAACTAACAAAGATTCATGGAAATACATAAAAGAGTATAATAGTTAAAATTTGCATGGTTCAATTAAAGGAAATGAAGCTTTAAAAGTCATAAATAACCCATTAATGTCTATTTCATGCTACTATACTAAAATCATTCTAACCCTAAATCTATCGGTAAAAAATATCTACAACTGCAATTAAACTATGTAAATGACTAATCTAATCTAATTAGATGGATAAAAATGAAATCAGTCTGGTGGCGATACCTTTGTTGCAAATCGAAGCACTGGTGCACAGTCTGCACTATAAATTACGGTTGAAATCCACGGTGAGCACTCAAGTAAGTTTACCCTCAAAATCAAGGGTAGTGGGCTTGACCTCCTTGTCCAATTGATGTTCAAGGGTCGCATTCAATGTCCTTCTAACAAGTTTGTCGGTTGATTCACTGTGAGGGGCCTTCGTTTGCCTGAATTAGCGTTTATTGGCTCTTTTAGGTCCTTAGGGCATCCATGGTCTAATTCATCATGATGCTTGACAAATTGATAATGGTGATGAAAACAAGGCTCTCTCTATGCACTCAAGTGAGTCCACAATTTGACATGGTTTCGCTGCTTTGATCTCCAAATGCACTCTCTCGATAATTTGACAGCACTTCGCTATCCAAATCATCTATATCATTGTCCCAATTCAAAGGGGTACTTATAGGATGTCCTAGGGCTAGAGGTGGCTTCATGGAGAAGCCAAGATCAAGAAGAGGTGGTTAGGACAGTTGTATTGGAAGCTTTCGTCCTCTAACCACCGTCTTCTAGAATAAATGATTGTTCAAACCGATTTGGCTTGTATGAAGGCCAACTGAACTTCAGTTAAGACCGCAGGTTATAGATGCGGTCTAGACTATATATCATAGGTGTCAACTATGGTTCAGACTGTAGATCGCAGGTCTAGGCTACGGTTAAGAATGATTAGGCCAAGGAGCCCAAATTGAGTGATTAAAACCACTGCTCTATCTTGGAGTCTGTCCAAGATCCTCCATATGGTCTTATAACATGTCCATATGAGTAGTCACCATCGACATGACATGTTTTAGGTGTCTACAGTATGTATGTAGGAGTTTCCAATAGTGGCTATCATGACCAAAGTTATTCCTAAGGAGAATTTTGTTTGAGTGTTGAACCATTTGGAGGAGAGTGCTCATTCAGAGGGGATGAATGATAATGGCCTCTCTCCATGTCCCTCATTTAGTTCAAAGGAGGATGTTGAAATATGTGATATTAATCATCACTTTAGACCATAAGTGATTTTTTATATTGTATTCATTTGTGTAACCCTATGGGAGATCATGCACCTTATAGAGATGGGGTTGATGTAATGTTTTAATAATAAACCTTAAAGACTATTCTTTAACCCTAACCAAAGGTCACTTATACTCCTAGATACCATTCATTTATTTATCCATGTGATATAAATTCTTTCCTTTAGTGAGATTATTTAGTTTCAAGGAAGACCCTCCACTATGTATTTATTTGTGATATATCTTTTCTTTATTAGATAATGTCTTGATTCCATTCATTTTTTAAAAGTATTGTGAAATATTATGACATCTCCAAGATAACATATACCTATAGATGACAAGTCAAATTATGGATAGTCTAAAACAAAAAAAAGATACTGATGATGGTGAAATAGTTGGTGGGAAGGAAAAAATGAGAGGAAGACCCTCAAAGCTGGAACAAAGGGAAAAGGAAACATAAAATATTTTTTTGTTGAAAAGTGGCTTGTATTTCTAAAAATAATAATAGTTACATTAATCACCAAAAATGCAGGTGGTATAGAAGCACACCCATAAATGTCAATCTAAGAGTCCACCCAAAACCTTGCGTAGGGACCTAGGGTTTACATGGGAGAACTTGGGCTTAAACTAAAGTAGGAAAATTAAAACTCTAACAACAATGATCCACTGGCCAAAAGAACTAGCAAACTATAGATTTAGTTCCTACACACACAAGAAAATTGGACCTGAAAGCTAATGATGAGTCATATGTCGCCTATGGAAATTTATCCCTAGAAAAATTCCAATAAGAGAAATTTTTAGAAAAAAAAGGGTCTCATTGTCATGTGATAGAGCCTCTAGTACCCAAAAGTTGTTATAACTAGTGTTCCCCAACTAAGTCTTAGAGATATAGGGTCACTTATTTGGAATAATGATCCCATCTACTTTTGCCTACTTAAGACTGTAGGAATGTTAAGATCTCTTAGAAGGGGAAGGAGGTAGAGAGCTTGCCTTGGTGGTTGGATTGATATCCATATGAGCAATTGTTGACTTACGATATTTATGAGGTGAAGGAGTCTTGGTGACCATCATTTCTATCATTGGTGGTCCTACACTAGATTGCTTTGTTACCTCTTTTAAAGGAGCCTCGATGACCCACCTTTCTATTGTTGATGGCCTTGTATTAGGTTGTTCTAATGTCTTTTCCAAAGGCTCTAGTGTTGAAAAACCAACCTCCTTTATTGTTGGTTTGGAGTGTTGAGCTTTAGTTTTAGAAGCATGTGTGCTTTTATGCCCTCCCACCATGGTCCAACCCTCCTATTTAGGTTGAGAGGGAGATATGACAAGCAACACAAAGGCTGAATTTGGCTTATTATAAGAAATAAGCAGACAATATTTAACCTTGTGGTTCATTGCTTAACATATGAAGCAAAAATTCAATAGGTTAATATACACCACCTATTGCAAAATAGCGATGTCCCCCACTTGTATCTTAATAACCTCCAATAGGTTCTTAGACAAATCAACTTCAACACAAACCTTTTTATTTGTGGGTATGTCAGCTTCAACCATTAACACATGCCCTAAAACTATTGCCATGTGCTTCAAAAAGTGCCAAAGGAGGAGGGTAAGACTAGGGGACTCAATTCAAACTAGGACCTTGGAGATAATTTCCTCAAAAATAGAAAATCTCGAGTCCATGAATAGAATACCACCAAGGAGCTTCTCATGAACCAAGGCTTGTGCTCATAAACTAATTTTACATAACTAGCATCTACAAATTGAATGGAAAAAAACCCTTTGTTAGGTTCTGAATCAACTCGATCTTGACTCCATGAGGAGCCCAAGTCAAGCTAACCCAATACCAAAATGTCGCTTCAATGGGAATATGTCCCACAAAATACTCAACAAAGTTAACATATTCTAACCATTGATAGACATTAACAAACTCAAGCAAAGGCAAACTGAACTTACCTCAAAGTTTTCCATTGAAAGAAATTTCCTAGGACACTCCATGCCCCCAACCCTAGCAACCCAATGAATAACGCTGGTGCCACAGAGGAGAATTCAAAGTCAAATGAAAGAATATTAAGTTGAAAAACTAAAAATAGCACAAGTGTTAACAAGTAGGGTTGACCCCACAAATAAGAGTAAAATTTTATAACATTTGGATGATATCTTACAATATTAAAGGTATGAATAAGCCCCTTCCCGACAAAATAAAAAATAAATAAAGAAGTGTTATAGTGTTGAATTTGCTTTAATACAAAAAATAAAAATAAAGAAGTGTTATAGTATTGGAATTGCAAAAGATTTAGGCAAGCTTGAGAATGGGTTATTTCCTTTTTTACCATTTACAACTGCAAGATTTTCTTAGCCTTAAGCTCTTCTTGGGGACTCTTTTACTTTCTCTCTCCTACTTTTTGAAGTGTGGTAGGTTTTCAGGATTAGCCTGCTCTTTCATATTTGGAAGACCCATAACATAATTGTTTTTAAACAGTATACACCTACTGACAAATTAGAAGTTTTTAATGACATGTGGCTACATATATGTACTCAAGCCAATAAAGTTGCTATGGAGTTGGATCATCTACAAGTTATTCTGGCACACTAGGCCAATGCTCCATGTACAGTCAATCGGATCCCCCTAGAGCGCTCTTCTCAGGAGCATTTTTGATCTTGCTCTCATCGTCGGCCTACGACCTACGTCAATGCAAGAAGTGCTCTCGCAGACAGGGATTGGTCCCAACCCTTACCAATCAAGAAACAACCTAATGTTGACATTGCTTGTTCGTACCGCTAGGTTAGGGGTGGGATGATATTCAACCAGTTTCACCTGGCCCTGTTGTTGGTTAGAGAGATGCGGGTACTAAAGGCCTTAATCGCAATGTAGAAGGGTGGATTCCCATCCCATAATCTCTAGCAGTTTATGTAGGACTACATGCCAGGGCACATTACTCCATATGCTATGCTTTCTTTGATGTAATGACCATCAATGATCATGATTGATAAACTTGTGTTTTGTTGGCGGCTTTGTTTATTAACCTTTGTCAATAAGAGTTAGTTTAATTCCCCATGGGATGCATTAACCCACCCATTTTTTTTATTGTAAAGGCTTATATCTTAATTTAATATAAATTTACTTTTTTCTTTTAAAAAAATAGTAGTGTGGAATGTAAGAATGCATTTATAAAAAATTAAAAGATAGAATATTTTTGTTTTTAAAATTTTAAAAGGTATTACAATGGTATATGATCCTAGCATTATTTTTATGATTTTTTTAAACATAAAAACATATAACAATTAGAATAATAAACCTATATGCTTCAAATACAATCAATGTTGGAAAGATCTTAATTTATTTATATCATGATTAAAATTCTTTAAAAATACTTCAACCTACTTAAACTCAATTCTATATCTCCTAAAAAGGTAGGTGGTATTGGTGACTGTGTGTTAAATTCTTTATTGATAAACATAAATCTCAACTTTACTAAAGGTCATGATTGGGAAAAAACTACTCAACACTATGCATCCATAAAAATATATATATATATATATATATATATATATATATATATATATATAAAATAATATTATAATGTTTGGCTGAAAATGACCCAAAGCGAGACAAACCTATACATATCCTATTAAAGGACAAATCTTTCTTTAAAAGTATATATTCATAAATGCTAAGTCAGATTTAATTGAACGTAAATCAACTAAAATCTTTAATTTATTTGTTTAAGTAATTTTTTTTTTAAATAATATTTCTTATACACATCTACCATGGGGATTGAACCCGAGTCACATCACCGATAATATAAGTGGCATCTTTGATTTTTTTTTAAGTAATCTTAAATATAATAGATGACTTAAATTAAGATAATCCAGATATTAAGTGTGAGATTATTATTTTTGTTTTTTTTATTTTGTATGGAAGTTAATGTAAGAAATTTCTATGGCAGGTTAGGGTTGGGTATTCTTAAAAAAAACCAACTATAACAACTTTATTATTATCATTATTTTTTAAAAGAACACTAAAATATTATTTGCTTTCTTTCAATCAATAAGATTTTTCTTCTTATGTTTTTTATTTTATTCAATGCACCTATTATTTTTAATCATGTGAGACTTTGAAACATTTTAGAGTTTGAAACTTTGAATAAAGGTCTAAGTCTTCAATCTTGTATGATTGGTAGGTCAGTTATAACCTCTAAACTTTAAAAATTACTTTACTTTTTACCTATTTACTATTAAAAAAACAACTCAATACATGGAGAATCATCAACTTTGAACATTTTATTTTTTTAGAAATAAAATTTAACTTTATACAATGTGATATCACAAATCCATCATATTACCTAAAAGAGCCAAACCCCTAAAGTTAAATAGAAAAGCAAGAATTCAATTATATGGTGATGATATAATACCACTATGTGATTTGATGCACTAAAACTTCAAAATCTATTTTAAATAATACTTCTTATACACATCGTGGGGATTGAACCCTGGTCACATCACTCATAATGTAAGTGGCATCCTTGCAGGTAGACCACACTCACGTGGATATATATTTAAAAAAAAAAAAACTATTTTACCTTTTACTTATTTACTATAAAAGACCAACTCAATACATGGAGAATAATGTACGAGGGGGCTTCGGGCTTTTGGTTCTTCTTTTTTGAAAGGTTCAAGGCTTAGTGAGAGGGTGGGTGTGTGTTAAATTCCTTACTGATAAGCATAGCTCTAGGCTTTAAAAAGGGTCATGGTTGAAGGAAGCATGCTCAACTGAGCTCTAGGCTTTAAAAAGGGTCATGGTTGAAGGAAGCATGCTCAACTGTGGCTTTAAAAAGGGTCATGGTTGAAGGAAGCATGCTCAACTGTGTGCGTCGTTTCTTAGGGGTTTTTCACATGGAGAATAATCAAATTTGAACACTTTTTTTAGAAATAAAATTTGATTTCATATGATGATCTTACAAATACATCAAATCACTCAAAAAAAAACCCTAAAATATAAGAAGAATAATAAAATTAAATGATAATGATGTAATATCGCTTTATTATAATGACATCACAAATACACATCATCACCTAAAACAGTCAAAACCCCTTAAAATATAGGAATAAGAATCCAATGATGTAATACCATGATATAACACAAATTTCAATCCCACTTTTGTAAAACCAAAATCCAATTTTACACCGAAAACTCGCTTCTGCCACGGAAATCTCCAAAACCAAGAAAAGGTCGCCACGACCACCTTGTGATTAACTTTTGTAGGAAAAATCTGAGCACTCCATTTCGCTGCGCACTAGCAATCTAAATCTTTTTATATTTAAAAAATATTATAATTCTATCTTAAATAATTTAAATTTCCCAAGGTTGACCCAGCAGGGAAATTGTGAGGGTGAAAAAGCATCCGATCCAGTAGTTGAACCCCTTTCCTAACTCTATTCAGACTCAATGAACACATCAGAACCACACCTTTGCAACCCGTGAGTCCCTTCCCTTCTATATATAGAATCTCTGCCCCAGATCTCAGTGCAAAGCTAGTAGGGTTCTCTCATAAGATTGAAGGTATCTAGTATTTTAGATCTTGATTTTTGCTACAAGAAAAGAAAAATGGTTGTGAAGGTGCATGGGCCGCCATATGCATCCTGCACCAGAAGAGTGCTTGCATGCTTCGTAGAGAAAGGCATCGATTTTGAAATTGTGCCTGTCGATCTGCTCAAACGAGGGCAGAAAAAACCGGAGTTCCTGGTCTTACAGGTAATATGTCTTATTTATATTATTGGTTTTGTTTTTTTTTAATGAGAAATAGGAGGTATGTATGTATGCAGTTTCTTAATCTGATTACTTTGGCTGTGATTTGTATGTGTATCATGCAGCCCTTTGGGAAAGTCCCTGTAATCCAGGATGGAGATCTCACTCTTTTCGGTATGGCATATATATATATATATTATAAAATTCAATTTCTTTTGTATTTGAGGCTAGGAAGGTCATTGTGTAGAGGCTAGGAAAGACACCATTGAATGTTAAGATGTGTAGAGGCTAGGAAAGACACCATTGAATGTTAAGAAAACCCTTTGACTTAGCAGCAAGCGCCCCTACAAACAGTTCCTTGTTTTTCATGACATATGCCTGATTTATGGCTTTGTATGTGATATTCATTCTAGATTCTTGAACATCATGGGGTGTTGTAGATTATCATATGTCTAAAACATGATGTTGGTAGTGGAGATTGTGACCTTTTTCTTTTGGGGTTGCGTATGTGCAGAGTCAAGGGCTATCATAAGGTACTATGCTGAGAAATATGCAGGCCAAGGGATTTCTCTCCTGGGCAAGAACTTAGAGGAGAGGGCACTGGTTGAGCAGTGGCTAGAAGTTGAAGGGCAGAACTATAGTCCCCATGCTTATAATTTGGTGGTTCAGCTGATATTTGCCCCAAAGGTGGGTATGCCCCAGGATGAGGCACTGATTGACAAAAGTGCTGAGCTGTTGGGGAAAGTGCTGGATGTGTATGAAGAGAGGCTGTCAAAGAGCAAGTTCTTGGCAGGGGATTTTTATAGCCTTGCTGATCTGTCACATCTGCCATTCACTGAATATATAGTGAATGCCACAGACAAGGGATATTTGGTAAGGGAGAGGAAGAATGTGAATGCATGGTGGGAGGATATTTCCTCCAGGCCTGCATGGAAGAAGGTCTTGGCTATGGCTATATGAAACAAGGCTTTGGGCTGATTGACATGGTGGGGTGATTTTGATTTATCAATAAAATTTCCCTACTCAAATATGTATTCAGTAATCTAGGAAGATGTATTTTTTTCTTAAGTTGTACCTTAACTTTGTCTTAAGGGACGGTTATCCGGTGATAAGGGTAATCGTCTGCACATATGTGACCCGTAGTCAATCCAGTGAACTGTATTATCTTCCATAGAAAATTATCTTGAATAAATTTTCACTACCATGATTAAGTATGAGACTCAAGTCATTTTTACTTGGTGGAGAACATTGTGAATTTGTTGCAATATTTTATTGGATAGATACCACTATGCATTTGATACTATATATATTATTTGGAGGGATTGGCCTCTTTCCTCCTGTTATGCCTTACCAGTTCTGAATAAAATAAAAAAAAAACCTGCAAATATTCGTCCACTGATCAAGGAAATCATAGAGTATGGACCGGCACATTAAATGTCTTTGGCCAACCAAACAACAATGCGTCGTACCTCAACTGCAAATATGCGTCCACTGATGAAGGAAATTATAAATAATGTAGACAGGCACATTAAACGTTTTACGCCAACCAAACAACACTGCGTCGTACCTCTTAAATGTATTAGAAAACTATGGATTACACTACAAGCTTCATTAATTCATTATTAAATTCAGTTACCATATGCCCCTTTTTTAATAAAATGTTTCTTTAATCTAAAAGGTATATATTCTCTTCTCATTTTTTTTTTTATCCGTCTATTTCATATTGAAAAAATATATATATATATTTGTCTTTTGTTTGTGTATTTTACTTTTGGTGTGAGTTGGTTATTGGTTGGGAGTATGACCATATTTGTTCTTTAATTCATGTTTGTCCCTATATAAACTTTTTGTTGGTGAATTCAAGAAGATGATATTCTCTTTATTGTGATGTTTGTTTCTGTACAAACTTTTTATTGGTGAACTTAACAAGAAAATATTCTCTTCTTGTCTAACATAGTTGCTTTGAATTTTATTTTTAACAAATATTTTTGGATTTGTTATTAAGTTCATATTCATCCAAGTTGATATTTCATTTGTTTATCTACTTTTTGTTTTGTTTCATCCATGTTTTCTTTCTTGTGTTCATATCTTCTTCTCATAGCTGTAGGTTATCTATTTGCATCTGTAGCACCCTAAAATTGGCGTAGTTAAACCATCAGTAAAAAGTAAAAATTTGAATTTTAACCCCGAAACCGCCCGTTAACCGCTCACCTCATTTTTCGTGCCATTTTTAGAAGTTGTTTTGACCGTTGGACGATATCGTCGCCGATCTGACGATATCGTCCCAAATCGGACGAATTCGTCTAGAACAGAACGTCCAGACGATTTCGTCCCAAAACCAAATTTTCATAATTAGCTTCTATTCCAACGACCTCTCCAACTTGGGCAGAAGCGTGTCTGCATGGTTGGAGATTCCCACATTGAGGATCTCCCAGATTGGGATGATCCCCAACCTCCTAACCTCCCCCTAATCCTATATAAACTAGGATTTTTCTAGTTTATCCCCTTGATTCCCTGACTGCCTTCTTCCCCTGCCTCCCCTGACTCTCTCTCCCTGACTCCCTACAAGATTTTATATTCATGTTTTCAAGTTTTTGTTGTAGGATTTCACTATGTTTCAGTCGGAGATAGCTCGGATCGTCGTAGGTGATTCAACCACAATTTTGGATGATCCTATCAAGATCGATGATGATCTCGTACGATTGCAGATGATCTTGACTACAATTCAGCTTGGGGGCAATTAGAGTCCCGAGTTTGCATTTTCTACCTCATTTCTTTATTTATTGGTGCATTAGATTAATTTACTTCTATTTTGCATCTTGGAGTTCACCTCATTTAGCATAATTGCATGATAAAATTCAAAATAAGTTACCAAAACATTGCATCTCATTTAATTTGATATCTGGATTTGTTATTTAAGCATCTACACTCTCATTTCTATCACTTTGCATCATTCTTGCAATAGTATTTTTGGTTTTTGGTGTCTATTTTCTTGATTGTAGGTTTTTGACGAATTCGTCAGGTCATCGATGATCCTGGGTGATCTCAGATGATCGACTATGATTTGGGATGATTCTGTACAATTACAGATGATCCTATCATATCCGGGATGATCTGGACTCCTACAAGCTTTAGAATCTTCATCAGACATCAGAAATCAGGTGTACTCTTCTCCATTTAACATATTCTCTGTATTTAATCGCATTAGGATTCATTTATGTTTGTTGTCTTCATATAAATCAGAATTTTCATATAGAATAGCTTAGCTTCATTTTGGCCAACCTAGGAATCTGAATGATTGAACATAAAATGAACAAATCAAACCCATTCTCAACCTAGGCATGGAAACTGCCACTCAAAGTTTCCTGGTGAACCCCACCATCCATCAAAAATTCACCTTTATACCCCTCCCCCGAGAGGCGTGACCTTCAAAGGGCCTCTCCATCCGAGGTATTGTTCCATCCTTTTCGCATCCCCCTTCCGAGCACGGATCCTTTAGCTTGAAGGTAAGGGTGCAAAAAATTTGGGCGATACATTTTGGTGAACCCGACGTGAAACTAAAAACACCTTTTGAAAACAATCAAAAAAAAAACACACATTATTAAGAACATCTAGAATCATTAGAAAACTATTAAATTTGCATATCATACTTAGATGGTAGATTATAATAGAAGACGAGCAGTCTCCATAAATGTTGAAAATCAATTAACGGCCATAGAGATTACTTCTATGCTTAGAGTACCTCAAACATATAGAGCCCAACCTTTGTGGGATGAACTTGATAGGAGATTGGGTATTATTAAATCTAGATCTGTAGAACTTAGGCAAATTAAGAGGTTTGTCCTAGATAGAATCCTGGATCTCGATCAGGTGACTTTGTACCATGAACTTCAGAGAGCTTGCCATAGGTGGTTAGCCGATAAAAGAGCACTTGTGTCTTCTGAATTATACACCTTTGAGGAATACCTTGAGAACGCAGTTGTAGTACATAAATTTCTATCTCGTATAGAGGATCAAGAAGTCATTCTTACGGATAGAAAGAGATGGAATAGAGTTCCTAGAGCTGTGTTGTATCGAGAGTATTGCCATGAACTTTATTTTTACATGTCGAGTCTGAAATAGATCATATTACCATAGCACACTTTGTCAAGTTCTTGAAAAACAACTTCCAATTTGAAGAGGAGCATTTCATGACTCCTGATGAACTTGACCCTATCAATGATATCCATAAACTATTCATAGAAAACTAAGTGATTCTTTCTACTATTGTTTCTTATAACTAGCATGTTGTTTGTTATTTTTATTCTCGTAAAATAATAATATAATAAAATCACAAAAAAAAAAAAACAAAATATTTCCTTTTAAAATATTATAGTAGGTATATAGTTAAAATATATACCTCTCAACCCTATCGCATATATATATATATATATATATATATATATATATATATATATATATATATATATATATATATATTTGCTAAAACCTAAGTTTAGCACAATGCCTAGACTTAGGAATGGAAAACAAACCGAAGAAGATGAAGATTGGTTAGGAAGACCATTAATTGACCAAAATGTCCCTCCTGAGGACCAAGTTCAGGAAGAAGAAATCCTAGACCAGCAAGAAGAAGAGCTTGCTGTAGGAAATGAACAAGAAGAAACTATTAGAGAGGAAGGATCCTCATCCCCTAAAATGTCTCCGGGAGGAGCCATCACTTTTGAGAACATGGAACAATTCTGGAAGTTCATTAATACTAATATTGGTGTTTTTAATAGAGCAGCCCATATGGACAAGGATCGAATTAGTGACACTCAAGCAACTCTAGAAGAAGTATTTCAAACACGCACTAATCCCTTGTCCTTTATTGATCAAGAGAGTGATCAAGCTGGACCATCCAATTTGGATATGGCAGTTGTGATCCAGAACATGCAACAACAACAGGTTACCCAACCATCTAAAGTGCCTGTTAACAAGCCTAGGGTCATTCCCGCACAAAAGAAACCATCATTTACTGCTCTATTTCGCCAAGCTCTTGATCAACATACCTCAAATCAACAAAAACCCAAAACAAAACCGAACACCAATTACCAACAATCTAAGGTACAACATAATACTATTACAAATCCCCTTCATAATACTCTTCCTACCAACACTTTGCATAATAGCAATATAACATCTAATCCTTATGTCACACCATCATACACTCATAGATCCCATACCTATGTGCCACCGAACCAATATGGTGGACAAACTAGCAATCTGGAAGCCGTGGTGAAACAGTTAGTTTCCCGCATGGACCAGATAGATCCCTACCATCCCTCATACAATTATCGAGAGATGTGTAGTCAGCCTTTAGATCCTATAGTCGTAGCACAACCGTATCCTAAACATTTTCCTATGCCTGTTCTTCCCATATATAAAGGAACCGAAGATCCCATAGAGCACCTTCGTATGTTTAGGATAGCATGTCATGATATATCACATGATGACTTGTTATTACTAAAAATGTTCTCAAAAATCTTGGGAGGAATGGCATTAGAGTGGTATTATCAATTACCCACTAATTCTTTGAGGAATTTCGAAGAAACTGTCGAGTCTTTTGTTCATCAATTTAGTGCCTACATCGAAAGATATGTGACCATTAAAGATTTGTATAACTTAAAACAGGGCAAAGATGAATGCTTTGCTGATTTCCTAGCTAGGTGGAGACAGTTGATAGGAAAATTGCACTTTGTGTTACCTTATAGGGAGATGTTGGACATCTTTATTAATAATTTGCAAGAGCAACTATCTTACGAATTATCAACTGCTACCTTGACCACCTTCGATCCAGGCTATAGACTTAGCCCGAAGAGTGGAAGATGCTCTCATTAGGAGAGGCCAGCTTAAAAAGAGAGACGATGAGAAAACATCCAAAAATCAATATAAGAATAAACAAGTTGTGGGTGATGGAGTCACCGATAGCAGAAATATTGCTAATGTTAATGCTGCGAAGACAACGGAGAAGTTTGTACTGAAACCTCCTGATAGACCTCCTCGAGAATTTACTAGGTTAAATCAACCTTTATCAACTATTCTACCACAATTATTAGAATGAGGTTTGATTCAATTACCAAATATTCGAGAACCTGATCCAACTATACCCGGATACAGAGCAGATTTACACTGTGACTTCCATAGAGGACCTGGACACACTACCAACTCTTGTAAAATATTAAAACATAAAATACAGGACTTGATTGATAACAATGAGATGGAGGTGCAAGCCTTTCAACCTAAGCAAAATCCTCCTAATAATGTTCAAAAGAACACCCCACAAAACCAGAATCAGAATGCCAATCAGTCATTGGACATCTTTCAACATCCCTTACCAAAACATGGTAAGGAGGTGGCTAATCAAGTTGAACATCATAATGTCCCTCCTCCTGCCCGATATGTAGGAACTATTAGTGGGCATTTACCTGTTCATGATCTAGAAATCTTTGACACAACTTTATCCGTGGTTACAACCAGGCCTCTATATAATATTCAGATACCTGATCTTAGTGATACAGAATATGAGACTGAGAGTGATATGGAAATCACATCAAATCAATCGAATAGTTCTAATGATGAATCAGATCCTATTCACCCTATCACAAGTTATATGGTTCCAGAAGAGCCATTTCCAAGAAGAGTCACTACTAGACCATCATCTCACCGATTACTTTCTAATGAGCTAGCTATAAATGCTAGACCAAGACCCATTCATCATCCACAGAATAATATTGTGGGTACCATCGGAGTTGTTACTAGACAACAGGCTCAAAATTCTCAACAAGATCAAATTCAGAATGGTGGATCAGCTCCATTTGTTTTGAAGGTTCCTAATAAAGGGAATCATTCACCTAATGTTCAACCTAAACCTCCTTATAATATTAATGAACAATTATCAAATATTACAGCTAGAATTTCTCTCTTGGACCTTTTAAGATCTTCTCCTACACATAGAGATGAATTAATGCTCACATTAAGTCAGATGATGGTACCACAAGACATTCAACCTGAAGCCATGGCCGATACTATAATAACTCGTGAAGTTGATTGTATTGACTTTCGAGATAGAGACATACCGCAACATAGTTTACATAAAGATAACCCCTTGTATATTACTGCCTTAATTGGAGATGTAGCAGTCAAACGAGTCTTGATTGATAATGGTTCATCTTTAAATATCTGCACTTTTGACTTCTACCAAATATTTGGGTTTAGAAGTGATGAAATGAAAAGAACTGATATGATCATAAAAGCTTTCAATGATGAAACACAAGAAACGTGTGGAGTTATTACCATTCCATTGCAGGTTGGTCCGAGAACCTTGGATACGACTGTGTTTATTGTACATTGTCCTGCATCGTACAATATACTCTTGGGTCATCCTTGGATCAACGCGATGCGAGTTGTTCCCTCAACTTTACATCAATGTGTTAAGTTCGAATTTAAGAATCAGTTGGTTACCATTCATGGTGATCCAAGACCCTTTGATATGTGTGCTTTGGCAGAACCTATTGGAGTTCAATTTTGCCCTGCTCTGTCATCCACACATCCTAATTCTCATTATCCATCTAAACGTGTGAAACTCACACCCACAACGTCATCTACTTCTTCTCCATCAATTGCACCTCCACATATAGCTCAACCATCTTCTGAACAAACCACATTAGGACCTAAGAAAGATCCTAATCCCACAACCAATGTCTCTTGTTCTACTCCTATAACTTCCATACCTATAATAGACCCATCTATCGACACCTCTACACCGTCTACATCCACCAAATTCATATTTTCCACATCGAAAGACGTAGGGAATGTTCCTTCTACCTCTTATGCTCTTACTGACGAGCTCTTACCCGATCTATCTAAAATCCTTATATCAGAAGAAACGAATGCTTCTATGCAAGATTCCCTTATTTTAAATAATTTGCCACCATCTCCTCGTACCTTGGGCCTCCCACAGCCTATGGGAAGTATTTACCAAGTCGGGAGTTGTGCCTTTATTTATAAGGGATATGACTAGGGTAGAATACCTAGAAACATCAGAACTCATTATGATGGATATGCTCGATGTTATTTTACTAATGAGTATATTAAAGCCAAACCTATAATGCTTAAATTGGGATATAAAGGGAAAGGTTTGGGACCTTTCCAGAATGGTATGAAAGAACCTTTTGAGGTAGAAGCATGGCCCGCCCGATGTGGTGTGGGCCTATTTTCTAGTAAGGGTCAGCCATTCCCATTTGAGGATGATGACCATCTTATATGTTACCAAGATTATTTAGATGAACGTGATGCTTTGCATTTAATGAATAAGACATTCACATGTAATATGCTATCTATAGCTTATCCTGAGATGATCGCTGAATCCGACGATGAGTTGGAGGGAGATATCTTTCATGATGTCTCCATTGAGGAATTATTACATAATGGATTTTATTTTGATGGCTCTATACCTAGTATAGCCCAGCTTGAGGCCACGACTCCTCAAGATGAATTATCCAAGCTAACCTTGGAAGAATTACAAGAATTGGGCGTTTCACCCGCCCCACCTAATTTTGAGAGAGATCTACACATGGAAGTAGAAAATGTCATAAAAATTAACATTGGAACCAAGGATAACCCTCACATAATCAACATTGGATCAGAATTGAGTCAAGAAAAATAGGATAAATACATTGCATTTCTTAAAGAATATGAAGATGTCTTTGCTTGGACATATGAAGATATGCCAAGTTTAGACCCTTATGTAGTTATGCATCACCTAGTAGTGCATCCGGATGCTAAACCTGTTAAGCAGAAGCTTAGAAAAATGCATCCTAAAGTGGCCTTACTAGTCAAAGGGGAGTTAGAAAAACTCCTGAATGTTATTTTTATACAAGCCATTGATTATGCTGAATGGATCTCGAATGTAGTTCCAGTAACTAAGAAAGAAGCTACTAAGATTAGGGTTTGTACAGACTTTAGAGATATTAATGTCGCATGTCCTAAAGATGATTTTCCCCTTCCCAATATGGATCAGATCATTGATTTTACTTGTTGGGAGTGGAATGATATCCTTAATGGATGGATTTTATGGTTATAATCAGATCAGGATAGCTCCTGAAGATCAGGCTAAAACAACCTTTATTACCCCTTGGGGGACTTTCTATTGGAAAGTGATGCCATTTGGTTTGAAGAATGCAGGTGCAACCTATCAACGAGCCATGACTTATATCTTTCATGATATGATGCATGATATACTACATGATTATGTAGATGACATTATAGCACGTTCTACTGAAGAAGATGACCATTTAGATGACTTGAGAAAAGTATTTGATCGGTTAAGGGAATATCTTATCCGATTGAATCCAACCAAATGTATATTCGGAGTTAAGTCAGGTAAATTATTGGGGGTTATAGTTTCTTTACGTGGCATCAAAATTGACCCTCTCAAGATTACGACTATCACTGATATGCCCGCACCTACAAATATATCTGAATTACGGAGTCTACAAGGTAAGCTTCAAGCTATCCGTCGCTTCATCGATAAGCTGGCGGATAAAACTAGACCCTTTCTTAAGCTTCTTAAGAAGGATGTCTCTTTCCATTGGGACGATGAATGTAAGGAAGCATTTGAACTCCTCAAACAATATCTTCTTAACCCACCTGTACTTTCACCACCTAAACCTGATCGCCCATTTATCTTGTATATTTTTGCTTCAGATTTTGCTTTAGGAGCTATGTTAGCTCAACTTGATGATGAGAAAAGAGAGCGTGCTAATTATTACATTAGCAGAACATTAATTAGTTATGAAACCCGCTACACAACATTAGAGAAGTTATGTCTAGCAATCATATTTTCTACATAGAAACTATGCCATTATATGCTCAGTCAGAAAACATACGTTATTGCTAAATCTGATCCCTTGCGGTATCTCATGAGTCGACCTTATTTATCGGGTCGCACAATGAAGTGGGTTCTTGCTCTAAGCGAGTTTGAACTCATATTTATAGGACAGAAGTCTGTTAAGGGTCAAATCATAGCAGATCAATTAGTTGCTGCACCCTTAGAGTCCACCCATCCCCTCGTCATTGAGTTTCCTGACGAATGCCTTAACCTAGAGGCGAATCATTCAGAGCAATGGTCCTTATACTTTGATGGAGCCCGATGTATGAGTGGGGCTGGTGCAGGTATTATTTTGATATCTCCATAGAAACATCTCATACCTCTATCCTTTAAATTAACGTTTGCCTGTACTAATAACACTGCTGAATATGAGGCTCTAATCCTTGGATTACGAGCTGCCCTGGCACTAAAAATTAAAAATCTATTAGTTTTCGATGATTCTCAACTTGTTATAAATCAAATTAATGATGTTTATCAGACTAGAGATGATAAATTGTGCCCATATAAAGCATATGTATTACAATTAATATCTTTATTTGATCAAGTTACCTTGGAAGCTATTCCTAGAACTAGCAATCGTGCGGGTGACGCTATGGCCGTAGTTGCATCTCTTTTACCCTTGGAGTTAGATGATGAATATGCTACCATCATTATTCATCGACTCTAGGAACCCGCTTCAACTAAATCATGCTTGGAACCTTTGGACGTGTTTCTAATCAATGAAACTATTCCTGAACTTTGGTACACTGACATCCTCAATTTTCTTCAAAATGGGACCTTCCCTGAAGGTTTTAATAGAAACCAGCATCGGTTATTACGTAGACGAGCAAGTCGCTTCGTAATAATTGGCAATACATTGTATAGGAGATCTTTTGAAGGTATCCTATTAAGATGTTTGAATCTAGAAGAGTCTAGATCAGCTTTGAGTGAAGCCCACGATGGATCTTGTGGGGGACACTTTAGTGGTAGCGCCATTGCTAAGAAGCTCCTTAGGATAGGATATTTTTGGCCTACCATGGAGAATGATGCACATGATTACGTGCGCCATTGCGACAAGTGTAGAAACACGTTGACCTTGTCCATGCGCCCGCACAAGAACTGTAGGCTATTTCATCTCCTTGGCCCTTTTCAAAATGGGGCTTAGACATCATCAAAAAAATCAATCCTGTGTCATCTGATGGACATAAATTCATCATAACCACCATCGAGTATTTTACGAAGTGGGTCGAAGCTATGCCCTTAGCTTCTTGCACTGGAACACAAGTTTCCAAGTTTATTCTTAATCAAATTATTTGTAGGTTCGAAATTCTTGCAAATCTCATCTCGGATAATGGAACTTGTTTCAAAAACAAATATGTAAAGAAACTATGTCAAAAATATAAAATTCAACATCGTTGGTCCACTCCCTATTATCCTCAGGGTAATGGCCAAGCAGAAGCATCTAATAAAACATTAATTAAAATCCTCAAGAGATTGGTCAATAAATCTGGCCGTGATTGGCACATTCAATTATATCCTGCTTTGTGGGCTTATCGAACTAGCATTCGTACTCCCACGGGCACTTCACCTTTTGTTTTGGTTTATGGCGCTGAAGCTATTTTTCCCTTTGAATTAGAAGTTCCTTCTTTGGCTCTGCTACTTCAAGATATTGAAGTAGGAGATGAATATCATGTTGGAAGATTTAGTCAGCTAGAACTCCTAGATGAGAAGTGCATTAATGCTTTGGAGCATCTTCGTGCCTACTAGAACAAGCTCAAACGAGCATATCTCAAGAAAGTTCATAATCGATCCTTTGAGATCGACGACCTCGTCTTAAAAGAAAATAAAAAAATACTAATGCAACTAAAGACCTTAAAGGCAAATTCGAGCCTAATTGGCTTGGGCCATATATTATCACTGCTAAATTTGGATCAGGAGCATACAGATTAGCTACCTTAGATGGCAAAGATCTTAAAGAACCTATGAACATTATGCATCTTAAGCGCTATTATGCATAAATATAGTAATTTCGTCATTGTATATATTATACATATTGTCTCATATTAGTAATTCATATAAAAATTTCAAAAAATAGTAATATTATGTATTCTCTCAAATCATAAATTAAAATCAAAATATAAAAAAATCAAAATCATCAAAATCCTCAAAAACATCTTCTATTTTGCACCTGTCAATTCTTGAAGTATTGCATTTATATTTTCAATTATTTTGGATAAATTAGCATTTATCTGGAATCCCTCACTTTCACACTCACATGAATAAATATCTTGATCTTATTTGGTATGATTATTAATCTCTCTTATATCGAAGTCCACAGTTGAATTAAATAAAGTTTTGAGCATAGAGAACTGATCTTGTTATTTACTTGAACCAAGTACACCTTTTCACATTAAAATGATTTCATTGCAAATTCAAAATGATGCTACATAGTAGAAGTGGTCTCTTGAGCGAAAAGTTTCCCCTGCTATCCTATCATGCACATGGTCTAGAATCTTTGAGAATTGACAAAAGGACAAGCTCACCCCTGCCTAGAATAAAAATCCCTTGCTCTACAGCCAATCCGAGCAAGTATCCCTAGTATAGGAAGAAAAAGAAAAAGAAAAAGAAAATCAAGAAAAATCATGAGAAAAAGAGAAATTATTTAGAAGCATTATCATTTTGTACCATCTCAGCAATATTTCAGCATTATCTCAATGTCAAGCAAAATACAAAAAAAAATATAAAAAGAAAAGAAAAGAAAAAGCAAAAAGCAATAAATCCCTTCCCCCCTTTGAAAGAAAAGAAGGGTGAATGAGCTTGAATCCCTGGAATTCTCAATTATTCAAAAATCATGAGGTAAGCCCCATAACAGGTGGTTTGTGCCCAACCCGCTTGGCCTTGGGTAACTCCTAGCGTGGTGATATGTCTGTCACATTAGCGACCTTCTTTTGTACAGACCTATGTCCGCTCATGGATCAGCTAGCTCTTGATGACCCGACTTACATAGTAGTCTGGTACGGTTACATGCATATAAATCATGGTCAATGAACACTCATTTGGTTAATTCAAATTACTTGTATCAAATTATCTTGCTCAAAATCGGTAAATGAACAATACAATTGCACACACATTTGTGTTTGAGAGATTTTGTATCATTATGATAGATCAAGATCGGCAATGAACTCACATATGCACACGGGGTTCCTTATAAATGTCAAATTTGTCTTTGAGATAATTTAAAATATTTATGCAAATCTTTTGGAATAATTTGATTTTTTTACTTGAGAATATCTGTTTAGCGTAAAATCAATTAAATACATTTTTTTCAAAAATCCAAAATTTTCTTGCAAAACATGTTCAAAAGCTAGCAATAAAGTCACATTTATATATTTTTGACTTTCACGACGATGGTATAGTTCCTAAACCTAAATTGGAATTTTATGCCTAGTGCAAGTCCTCATTTTTATATTTTTTGTTTATCTCAAAATCAAAAATCAACTATGCAATAAAACTATTATATCAATTTCTTCTTTGGATTTCATGATGATGGTATAAGTCTATACCTAAAATTCTATGCCTAGCGCAAACCATCGTTCTAATTTTATTTCCCATTTATTTAATCCATAAAAGCATATGGCTTAAATCATTATGTTACACAATTGTGCTTTAAAAAGAACGAAAACTTTCCTATTTCATTTCATTATGTCAACATTCATTTTTTTTGCGACGATGGTATAATTCCTAGGGAATTGTTCAAATTTCTATCATACTTAGGAATTTTATGCCTAGCAAAAATCATATTTTTAATATTTCATGCATAATATTTTCATGGAAATCTGAAAACAAATCATCACTATCATCATTTTTCATCATCACAACACAAAGTCTTAAGAAAGTCTCTTAAGCACCCTTTTACTTTTAGCAATATTTCTCTCATACCGGGATTAGCTTAATGACCTAGCGAGCGACGACTCCATGAAATGGTCATGTAACAATGACAATGTCCTTTGAAATTATTGTTAGAAGTCACTTTATTTTCATCAAAACACACCACAACAACCAGTTTGTTTACATCAGATTATTTCATTTAATTTTATAGCATGACATAAAATTATAATATTTTCAACGACATAATTACATGAATAGTCAATCAACAATTGAAATATTAAAGCATCATAAAACATATGCACAAGTCATATCACAAAAGGAACATCATATATATATCAAGAAGTATATACATCATATCAAAATGGATTGGTATGCCACAATCTATACCCTGGCATACTCAATCATCTCAAAATAAATAGTCTATGTACAATGTGCATCTAGTCTCGAGAAGACCTCGAGCTCTCAGCCTCATCTCCTCTCCCACCCTGAGGTGGAGGAGGTGGTCCCATCGAAGCCCATCCTATGTCATGGGTCCTCGACGTCGATCATGATGATGTCCTCGATGACCCCATCCTGATCGGCTCCGCAATGCCGATTGGCAACTGTATCCTCTGGCCCTCTAGAACCAGCTGGTAGTACACTCCCTGATAGAACGTGGTCTGAGCAACCGACCATGCCAGCTCCAGAATGCTCGCCCCTCCACTCCAAGCCCTGAGCCGTGTAGCCTCATCCTGTAGAGTCTACACCTGAGCTCGTAGGTGGGCATTCTTCACCCAAGAGCTGCCATCTCACTGCTCTCCCCCACCTCGACACCCTTGCCCCTATCGAGCGATGGTGGCCTATCCCTCTACTGAGAAGGGAGTCTCTCTCTCCTCTCCTCCCTCCTCTCTACTACTATTGTCTCTCTAGAGCCTATGGTATTCTTCGATATCTCTCCTAAGGAGGCCATCATTGATCCCTCCCTCCATGACTCCTCACTGCATCGATGGCAGCCTGGCACCGCCTCTCCATCCATTGCACTACAACGTGCATCGAACCCTATGCCCTCATCATCCGAGGAGGGTGGATGCCTGCATACCAGGCATCATACCCATCTGCTACCCTCGCATCATCCCCATCCACTAGCTGAATGGGGGCATCATCAACATCCTGACTCTAGAACCACTGCATGTCTAGAGCCCCACTCAATGTGGTGTTATCCCGCATAGTCCGAGAGTACTCATAATCCCTAAGAGAAGGGATCCCCTATTGTAGACCGAACTACCTCAAAACTTGGTCATAGCGATGGAGCTCTACCTCTCCCTACTCTGTCCTCAACCATATGACTCGCCTGATGTGAGCCAACTCCTGTCCATCCTCTGCCCACCCTGGATGCTCTCTCCATGGTCTCCAGGTGATCCGATCTAGGGTGAGGTCATCCAACAACCTCCGAGATGTCGATAGATCTATCCACCATTGTGACCCTCTCTAGAGCCACCAATAGAAAACTCAGGGTCTCTCCCGATCAACTCCTATCAGTGGAAGCCCTACCGGCCTTCGCACCACAATGTGCTCCCAACACCAAACCTGTAGGAGCGATGTCAGCACCAGACATCGACCTCCCTTGTATACGACCCCGTAAAGGATCCTATACAACCGACACAATACAAAGCTACCCCAAGCAAACCTGTATCCATGGTCTCTCATGTCACAGACCACATCTGAGAGTAGCCATGGTAATCTGCATCCACTCTAGTGGCATAGAAGAAGGCCACCCACCACCCCTACCAAAACTTAAGTCAACCGAGATGCCCTAGGCATCTGCCTCAAAGCCTCGATGTTCACTCCGCCCTTCTCCAGGGTGAAGCTTGGGTCACTGCACAATCTCATCATAGCATGGCCCTGATTGGTCGAAGGGGTCATGAATCGACCATGTATGGGGATCCTCAAGATCCTCCATACATCCTCTAGAGTGGGAGTCATCTCCCCTATCGATAGTCGAAAGTAGGACGACTCCGGATACCATCTCTCTGCTAGGGCTGTCAGTAGCCCCATGTCTATAGGAAGTTGTGGCATCTCTGCCACATGCTACAGTCCTACCTCTACCAGTCTGTCTCGCTCGACCTGATCGAGCATGGCTAAGTCATCCCTTAGACCTCCGTATTTCCACTCCCGACTCTTTAGTAATCCCCTCTACAAAATAAACAATAAAACAACAAAAATCATTAGTACATAATCATTAAAAAATCAATTAAAATTAAAATCATCCCATAAAAGTTTATATCGCCCATTATTGGATGATATCGTACCAAATTTAGACAAAATCATCCTTAATAGGATGAAATCGTCTCCGTTCTTCAATTTGGGGATCGCCCCTTATTGGACGGGATCGCCCCTATTTCTTCGATTTCGTCCTTAGACGAAATCGATGATATAGGGACGATTTCATCCCGATGTCGTCGACGGCCTAAAAACGGCCACGACGCCCAAAAACAATTAAAATTCAAATAAAAAAATCAAGTAAATCAAGTTAAAAACATAGTACACTAGGTTTAGATCCTTACCCGCAACCCGCATCGGACCTCTGTCGATCTATGTGCCGTTTCCACCATTTCGCCTATAGAGCTCTGAAACAACGAAAGTGAACAGTAAAAATGAATTAGGGTTTTACCCTATTTTTCTTATTTTTATTTTAAAATGACATTTTTCAATTTTTGCTTTTTCACGCTTTTACCTCAAACGTTCGATTTGGGTAAAAACTCGAAGGGGGCACCATAGCAAACAGTCATACGATTCGACCTAGAATCATCATCTAAAAAATGGAATAAATTTTTGCTTTCTCATAAAGCGTAAAGAACTCGTCTTTAACGCATTTTCTTCAAAAAATTTGCTAAAGAGGGGGCAAAATGTAGCACCCTAAAATTGGCACAGTTAAACCATCAATAAAAAGTAAAAATTTGAATTTTAACCTCAAACCTGCCCGTTAACCGCTCACCTCATTTTTTGTGCCATTTTTAGAAGTTGTTTTGACCATTGGACGATATCGTCGCCGATCTGACGATATCATCCCAAATCGGATGAATTCGTCTAGAACAGAACGTCCAGACGATTTCGTCCCAAAACCAAATTTTCATAATTAGCTTCTATTCCAACGACCTCTCCAACTTGGGCAGAAGCGTGTCTGTGCGGTTGGAGATTCCCACATTGAGGATCTCCCAGATTGGGATGATCCCCAACCTCCTAACCTCCCCTAATCCTATATAAACTAGGATTTTTCTAGTTTATCCCCCTGATTCCCTATTCTTCTTCCCCTCCTCCCACTCTCTCTCCCTGACTCCCTACAGGATTTTATATTCATGTTTTCAAGTTTTTGTTGCAGGATTTCACTATGTTTCAGTCGGAGATAGCTCGGATCATCGTAGGTGATTCAACCACAATTTTAGATGATCCTATCAAGATCGATGATGATCTCGTACGATTGCAGATGATCTTGACTGCAATTCAGCTTGGGGGCAATCAGAGTCCCGAGTTTGCATTTTCTACCTCATTTCTTTATTTATTGGTGCATTAGATTAATTTACTTCTATTTTGCATCTTGGAGTTCACCTCATTTAGCATAATTGCATGATAAAATTCAAAATAAGTTACCAAAACATTGCATCTCATTTAATTTGATATCTGGATTTGTTATTTAAGCATCTACACTCTCATTTCTATCACTTTGCATCATTCTTGCAATAGTATTTTTGGTTTTTGGTGTCTGTTTTCTTGATTGCAGGTTTTTGACGAATTCGTCAGGTCGCTGATGATCCTGGGTGATCTCAGATGATCGACTATGATTTGGGATGATTCTGTACAATTATAGATGATCCTATCATATCCGGGATGATCTGGACTCCTACAAGCTTCAGAATCTTCATCAGACATCAGAAATTAGGTGTACTCTTCTCCATTTAACATATTCTCTGCATTTAATCGCATTAGGATTCATTTATGTTTGTTGTCTTCATATAAATCAGAATTTTCATATAGAATAGCTTAGCTTCATTTTGGCCAACCTAGGAATCCGAATGATTGAACATAAAATGAACAAATCAAACCCATTCTCAACCTAGGCGTGGAAACTGCCACTCAAAGTTTCCCGGTGAACCCCACCATCCGTCAAAAATTCACCTTTATACCCCTCCCCCGAGAGGCGCGACCTTCAAAGGGCCTCTCCATCCGAGGTATTGTTCCATCCTTTTCGCATCCCCCTTCCGGGCACGGATCCTTTAGCCTGAAGGTAAGGGTGCAAAAAATTTGGGCGATACAACATCCATCTATTTAATTTCTCTTTTAAATATCTTAGAGGACAAACCATTATAATTGCCTTTGCAAGGAAGGTGCCTATTTTTGGTAGAATAATATCATATGGAGCTAAATATTTTATTTTGAATTTGTTTGTAGTTAGACATTTTCAAACCCTCTCTATTTACCTCCATTTTGAGTAAAATGTGGTGCTAGCCCATACTTCACACCCATATAACATCACTTGCACCACTAGTAGCCCAAATAAAACCCTTTTAGTCTTTCAAACCCATATTCAACCTCTTTAATTTTATTTTGTAATGGAAAAAAGTGATCCTCATCCTCCCGATGTTCTATTCATTCCACATGTTTCTCAACAAAGCTTATTATTAAAGTCTATCACATGAAATTTGTACTTTGTTACTTCTTCTAGAAGATCCCCTTCAAAATAAAATTTAAAGTGATTCCTTTTCTTTTGATTGAAGATCATGATCTTTTTTTTGCAAGTATTTACTTGCATGCCTACCTCCCTTGAAAAATTGTTCAAAGGCCTTTAAATGCTCTCTCAAATCCCATTCCGATATTGCTATCAAAATGAGATCATTTGCATATAAAATAAACCTCACTATATATCTTTCCAAATGAACGCTGTCCCTCCAATCAAATTTAACCTTCTAATTTGTTAATATAAAAACCAAATAAGAGAGGCGATAATGGGTATCTTTGTGTAAATATTATCACTTCTAAAACATTTAAAATTCTTGATTACATTTTAATTTTAACTTGTACCCCCTCAAAGAGCCTATACATCATTGCTCTATACTTTCTGGTATACTTAAGTCTTTCATTCTACTCCATAGTTTACTTCTAGCATTGTATGAAAATATTTCTTGAAGTCCATAAAACAACAATAATATTTTGGATTGGAGTATGCTTGTCCATTTTCCCTCTTTCCTTTTTTCTACCACTTGTTGATTCTACTCTCAATCATGCTTCTAAACAACTTTGTGAAGATAGGATTGACCTTAATGGTTACTAATTTAAGGTATTTTTTGTCTTTTCTTGAAGAGGAATATTATTAGAATTTTGTTCAATCCCTTAGAAATTCATGCTTAATGATGTTGTTGAATATCCTCTTGATGTGTAGTGCTAAGTCCTCTACTTCCCATTTTAAGTATTATGCCTATAGTTCATCCATGTCAGAGGTCTTTATGAGGGGTATTGGTCTCCTCTTACTGGGGCTTGAACTTGGATCTCTGGATGAAAACCCAAAGACTTACCACTATGGTATTCCTCATGGGTTTTTATATAATATTTTTCAATGAGTTTACATAGTTTTTTTTATGAGGGGTCCGGTCTCTTCATATTGAATGGGGTTTGAACCTTGGACCTATCAAAGAGAGGACAATAGCATTAAATTAAGGAAAACAAGGTTGATAACTTAAATGATGTAGTAAATTTAAATAATAGAAGATAACATTATAAAACCTATGAATATAGGTGTTTTGAGTAAGATTTAATTAAATTATTTCTTTGTGGGCACAAGTTACTTAAGTTCAATTTTAAACTTATTTTTGGGGAGATTAAAATATACATATATTTTTTTCAAGTAAAATATATGTATAGATTGTGAAACATATGTTCATCTTACAAAATGGACATATGATTTTTACAACAAATTATATTCATTAACATGACATGGCATTATATATTACAAGCTAGTCATGCACAATTAAATATTGGTCTTATAAGGTAGGGTGGGTGTGACCCTTTTACATCTCATACTCCAAACCTAGAGTGTTGGGTTAGGCATGTTACTTAAAATAAAGTTATTATTTTTATTATTAATATCATATATATGAGATCAAATAAATGATTTTAAAGTGATATTATAGAACTATTATAATTTTGTAAGGGTTGTGAAAGACAAAGATAATTTTTTAAAGACTCTTGTCCATATGATATCCTCTTATTATGTGTTCTAACCATATTTCAACCATGATAATAGAGTAAATTTTTTTATAATATTTTAAATGGATTTGGACACCAATATTTAATGTGTAAATCAAGTTTTGGGTATTTTATTCCATGATGCAAAGATAAGTGACAGGGTCACACAACCTACAAACAAATACCAATGAAGCCATTGTTTAGGGTTATTTAGGAGATTTATAATCACTTGAATGGAATTTGGCATAATTTTGTAAGAGCATGTCAATAACAAGCCCAACACAATTCAAATGAATTTTAATTATTCCTTGTAGATGGTAATCATTGAGAATCCCACTCTTCAAATGTCTTCTAGTTGTTTCTTTTGTAGTTGACACTTGTAAAGAATCCCACTTTTCAACTAAAAATTCATTTACTCCTTTTGGTTAGTAATTATGGAGAATTCTATTCTTAATTGGATTCAAGTTATTTCTTTAGTGGTTAGTAATCATGGATAATCATCCTCTTCAAAGTGGTTTAGTTGTTTCTTATAGTTGGAAATCATAGAGAGTACCACTCTTCAAATGAGTTTTAGTTTTTTGTTATCATGATAACCATTATTACATTAAGATTTTGATGGTTTGTGTTGATGGAGCTTAGGATGGTGGCATATAGGACCAATTTAGTTAGTGGCATTAGATGAGTTATAATTCAAAGTTATACAATAGAGAAAGGAAAAACTACATATTTCTTCAAGCATCCACAAATTAGAGGGAAAAATAAAATAACTAGAGAGGATGAAAATAAAGAAATATGCAAAAATTAAAAGTATGTAAATAAATAAAAATATTTATTTATATATGATGCAAATGCAAATATACTATATAATACAAAGTACTTATGGGAAACATATGGTAACAATAAGAAATAAAAGACCATTGGTTGTAAATTCTAGTAATGAGGTGCTAAGTCATGCTCTAAAAAGAATCTAATAGGGGATAAAAAAGAGATCCAAAATAAATCCAAGTATATTGTACTTATTTATTATAATGTACATTATAGGTGTAAAAACTAATGCAAAATTAACACAATTACCATCCCAAGATGGTATAAAAATTATTTTAAGAGAATAGTTGTAAAATTTTTTACTTGCCTTTGAACCTAGTTTCAATTGGTAGAATGACTAGCATTCAATTATGTCAATTGTTATTTGTTACTATTACTAGACACATGGAAGTTATATTAGATAAGTAATGACATCTAGAGTTGGTGCTTGACCATACTTTTTGTTTGAAATTGACACTATAAACCTTATTTTCATGTTTTAATTGATATTGCCATTATTGAAAGTATTGACACCATGCATAATGTTGTCATCATCTTGAAATATAAAACCAAGTTTTTATATGAGAAGTTCAAGTGGGCATAAGGTGTATGAGATTATATTTGCATGGGATTCAATATGATATTGACATCATTATTGATGAGGATTTGAGTGATCTCTATTTTTTCTATACCAATTGTAACCACCTTGAAGGGGGATGATTTCTTTTGCATCGAATTCTCTCTAAGTATATGCTTAAGGTTATCAAGTGTATATCAGTTTGTCCAAGTGACACATTTATTAGTGTTCATAATGTACCATGCAAAATACTAACACCTAATGCTATAATCATTGAACATTATGTATAATTGGGTATGCACACATTTGAATTGACAAGAAACGACACAAAAGTGAAGGAAATGCTTCTCTTATTAATATTTCAAATCAATCCAAATTACATATCCATCCCTCTTAGGGATACCCTTTTGATACAACAATTACAACATGACAAATTCCCTTCCAAGGTAGGTGTAATCCAAATGTCTTCCACAAAGACACGAACTGCTCCAAGGTGTCGACCTTCTTCTCCATGATTAGAGGCATTTGCTACCTTGCATACCAAAACCCTGTTGATCCTACGTGCAATAAACAACAATAAACATTAGATACAAAGGAGGCCTCTGTTAATGAGGCTTTTAAGAGAATCTTACATAAAGGATGATGCAATTAACATGAAATCAAGAAAGTGCAAGAAACATATTAAACCTATGTTAAACATGAAATAGCACCATAGAACATGTAAAGGAAAAGCATATGCATCTATATAATGGTCTAATTACGGAATTGAAAGCATGGAAGCATGAAAAGACCCATTAGTAGCATAATTGCAATAATGAAAGGAAATGACTAAAAACCCTAATTGCACTAGTCAAAGTCTCTAATAAAGCTAATTAACATGAGATATAATTAATATAATAAAAATAAGCAAATCCTATGGCTAAATAACATAGAAATCAATGATACTGCCCTGACCACAACTCTGATGCGTGGTGAGCACTGTTAACCACAACTGATAGCTGTGGTGGAGCTTGAAGTGAGTTTGTACTCCAATTCAAGGGTTGAATATCTAAATCTCTCCGTCAAAATGATGGTCAAGGGTCACCTCTATGTCCTATGATAGATTTGGTGGTTGAATTGCTCAATTTGGTGATGGAATGGGATCAATTGGTTTTCTTGATTCTTACTAGCCCTCCATAGCCTCCTTGAATCCAAATGCCATGTGATCTCCAATTGGGCAGCCAAAATGTTCCTCTCAATGCACCTAGGTGAGTATGCCATTTGACAGTGCTTCAATATGTTTCAATTCAATATTTGTTTATATATTTCCCCAATTTGAATGGGGGTTAAATAACATTTGTCCAAGGCTAGGGGTAGCTTCATGAGGAAGCCAAGAACAATATTGGGCAATTTGAGTTTGTTGAATGGAAGGATCCAGAACCTTCCTCACTCAAACCACTCCAATCCACAACCAATTGGCCATTGCAACCGATTTTGGGTTGGATGAAGGCCAACTGATTTTGAGTGCTGACCGCGATTGACAGGCGCGATCAGCACTGCTAACCGTGGGTGTCAGCAGTGGCTAGCATTGACTAGGCAAAGGTTCCCAAATTGAGTGGTAAAAATCACTGCTATACCTTGGAATATGTCCAAGGTCTTCCATATGGTCTTCTAGCATATACCATATGAGTAGTCACCTTGGCATGATGCATTTTAGGTGTCTACAGATGCCCATTTTAAGATGCGTTGTGAGATCAAACAATGTTGAGCAAAAATAGACCTCCTAAAATGATATCGTAGGTTGCATGATGATCATTAGTTTGATTAGCATTAGATGCCCCAGGTCCTGCAAAGAGGATGAACATCCTACAATCATTACTTCCAACTGGATGGAAGGATTAAATTTGAAAGAGTTTGCACTCGTCATAAGACATTCGGGTAGCTTTGGTGCTACAATAGGAGTTAGGCCTATATAAACGAAAGGAGGAGAGTTGCAAACTAACTATGATATTTGATTTTTAACCCAACAAAAGGGTAAGATTATGATAGTATTTGACAATTATTCGTAAGACGAATGCAATTTTGAGAAGATCAAGGGATCTTTTGTTGACTTTGATTATGATTATGATATTATTACTACCCCCTGAAGCACCGAGTCGATGAGGGTAATGACAATTAAATGAAGAAACGAGGTCACTTTACCACTATGAATGATCTTGAACATATTAAGATTTAGCATTTGAATTATTGGCAAGGCCTAATAAGCTATGATTGCAACTATAAATAGTAATTGTCTATTTCTATCCCATGGAGCGATCTAGCCCTAAAGGCCTTCTTAGGGAATCAAAATGAGGACAATGTCACTGATGCTTGTGTTGAATCATATTGTCGATGATATGCTAAAAATATCATAGGAGAATTGTGATGAATATCTCATTCCCTTGGAGCAGTCTAGCCGTCAGGGCCTTCTTAGGGATTGAAATGAAGCATACAATTCAATGATGACTAATTTTCCCTAAATTTTCTTATGGTAATTTACTCATCTTACCGAATTGCATGGATCACAAGTCGCTGCAACCGCCAAGTGTATAGGGTAAATAACTAGATACAGGGTGCATTTGGATTTTGATGTTATCTAATTTTTTTTTGTTAATTTTGTAGATTTTGAATTATCTGGTCTGGTGGGTATTTTTAATTTGTTATTTTATAGCTCTCCACGGTTGGAATTGAGAGAATTTATTACAGTTTGCTGACCATGCTTGTCAGAAGCGGTTAAGAAAATCAAATTCCTTGATCGTGCCTTAGACCCGTGGGCGAAAAACCCTAATTCGAGGATTGTGGTTGTCAAAAGAGGTTCAAACCGAATTCAAAAAAGGTATAAAAGGCTTTTCCTATTTGAAAAATTTCATTACTTACCTAAAATTTCCAGTAAAACTGAGAGCTCTAAGAGGTAAAAAGTGAATTCTGACATGGAATGCTGCTGCAAACTTCATTGATTCTCTTCTATCTACACCGATGGTCGACCATCTGGAAGCTTTGACTAGCGGGGGAGTCAGTGCGTGCAAGGTAACACACAAACTGAGACCACACTTGTAAATTACCAGATTAAAATTAACCACTCTAAGTAATGGGTTAAACAAACCAAATTAAACTATCGGTAACGAACCTCACCCTAGTTAGATTTAGCATAGATTAGATTAGAGGGGAGGATTTTTATTTTGGGGTTTATTTTTGGGAGGGAAATGACCCTAAAAAGGTCATGTTCCCTAGTCACGGGTGGTAGACGTGGTTCCCAATTGGCAGATTGGGGACTATGGCTATCAGCCGCGATGGGATTTAAATCCCAATAGTCATATTTTTTACTGCCACGTCGACTGCGGTTTCGACCCGCGGTGCGCAAATTTAGAAAAATTTTAATTAATTTTTTTTGGGTTTTCTAGGCAACTAATGCCATTTAATGCATTTTTGAAGTGCTTTTTTGATTATTTTTTTTGAAATTTTTGATCATGTGTGTGCATGTTTTTGCTTTTTCATGAGATTTTCTAATTTTTTTGTCATTTTTTAGTTATTTTTAATTGTTTATCACATTTATTTGATTTCTTTCACTCAGGCCTTAACGAATAGAGCGAGGGAGACTGATTTTATTTGTAACTTATGCCACACTCTCACTGACGCGGAGCGAGAGTGGTTTTCTGCTATGGGGTTTGGCTACATCTTGGACCTCCCTACCATTAGAGTGGATCAGTCATACATGACTGCCTTGGCCCATCATTGGGATGCGCAAACCAACACATTTCACCTATCGACGGGTGAAATGAGTGTTACTCTAGAGGATTTCTACCACATATTCTGCCTACCTATTGATGGTGAATCCATCAACTCCTTTCCTAATATGGTGAGGAAGACCATATTTGATTCGATCTTCGGTATACGGAGCGTTGAGGCACAGGGCCACATTAACCATGGAGACGTCCAAGTTCAGGAGTGGTTCTAGGTTGGATTCTTTTTACAATGGGAGGCGGTATTCATGCACCTGATTATCCAAATAGTTCTCCTAGACTCATTAGGCATGCGTTTCCCCTATAACCTCCTGGATAGGACCAGGGATATTATGATTAGTTTGATCAAGCGACCTCTCATTCTAGCATGGGGGAGTACTCTTCTAGCATAGCTCTATCACGAGCTGTATCATATCACACACTGTAGTAGAGTGGGCATCGGTTGTAGCATACTTCTACAGATTTGGGGTTACATTTTGATAGAGCGCCCTATTGATTTACCTATAGAGGTTACTACTATCCCTATGGATTCTCAGTGCTATGCAACCTACTAGCCCTAGGAGCATGAGGGTATCAGGAGTAGGTCTCATGTAGGAGACTTGGACCACTATATCTCTTGATTTGCACAGCTTCGCCCTTAGCACATATAGTGGCGACCATACATGGGCTTCCCAGCCTGGACAAAGACAGACATATACTTGCACCATGTGTATCGATACAGGTGTATTATCGATCGAAAGGCTGAAATACATGAGTATCAACACTTATCTTGTGTCCTGATGTAGTTTGGGATTCAACAGGATGTCCTAGAGGTGCCTACTATCTACAGACACTTGGTCCTAAAGATGAACCTAACCTGGCCCCAAGTGACTCCACTAGGGGATACTGATGATGAATTCTAAGAGTTAGGCCTAGCGAATGCATGCACAATTTTTGATTATGATACATGTTGGTCTAGATTATAGTGGCATGAAGAGGGACCTCTAGGCTGACCAGTGAAGACTTTGTAGAAAAGGGCGCAAAGGGTGTATAGGTGGACCCTCATGGGTGTAGGACTCATTAGAGGATAGAGGGTACATGGGACGTAGGGGCCGCTGTAGAGGAGGACCCACAGGTAGAGGCTAAGGAGGAGGTATTTGAGGATGGTGAGGCACCTCTTTACAGTGAGGTAGGGCAGTTGAGGACATAGGTTTTCGACCTCTAGGGCCAGGTTGTGAGACTTTGGACTCAACTCCTGCACAAGGATATTACTATCACCACTTTAGAGGTAAATTTATTTCACAACCAGAGCTAGTGGCGTGACTACGAGGGGGAGAGGTCCACTCTGTAGGTAAGGATTGCCACGATGTATGTAAAGATATAGAAGCTTATAGGGCAATGCACTCTTTTGTAGTCCCAAGTAGACGCTTCTGTAGTACTACTAATCACTTACTAGGTTAGGGTATAGACTCCCCCATATTCACAGGTTGCTATAGTGCCCCCAACTGTTCTAATAGTACCATAAGGATGAGTAGTGCCAACGGCTAAGGGAGTAGCAGGATTGGATCAGGGGACTGAGATTAGGAGACTTTAGGATCTGGTTGAGTAGCACATTGAAGAGGCCTCACTCAGATTTACCTATATTACCACCTTGAGAGGACGGATTGGACTGCTCAGGGGTGAGATTCTAGAGATGCCTATGACTTTAGGGTCTCAGAGGACTCACACTCGGGAGACAGGATAGTCCTCAGCTAGCTCGAGTCACAAGACTCACAAGTCTGAGAGATATTCTGGTTCCAACTCATGGAGGACCCACTGGGAGGGTGGAAGTGATGGCGATGCCTCACAGAATGGGGGTGTAGGCCCTAGCTAGTACAGATCTTATAGATGTCATTGTACCATTTTTGAATGTAAGTTTGAGGACCTACACATATGTAGCCTGCGGGTATTTTTGACTATGTCGATGTACTATTGACTATTTATTTTGATACATATATATAATATGATCTGACATTGAGACTCATTATATGTGCGGTTTATTATGATTTTTTTATTGTTTATGTTTTATGAGATGCATATGGATGCAATGCGCTATTTGTTATGCTATATGATGTGATGTATGGATGACATGCACTAGATATATGATGGATGTATGATTTAGATGCGATGATATGCATGTGTAGATGGACTACTTATGATGAATGTATATGAATGCCATATTAAATACATGTATAATTTGCTTCACTTGTATGCATTTAATTTATACTACTATGACATAATTTATGTTATGCCATGTATGTATTGCATATTTTTCTATGATGAATGCTATGTAAATGAAAATGTACGTTTTAATCATTAAAATATAATGTATGCAATATGAGTTTTAACAATCTAATGGATGACACCACCGAATGTATAACAATCATGTATTGTATTTGCTTTATCTTCTTGTGAAAGATAGTACACCCATATGTGATATGCAATTACATATGTTTTCTATTCATAAGCTTTTGTAAATTAAAATAATATGGATACTATAGTCAGTGGCCATCTAAACATCATTTTTGACATCCATCTAGTATCTAACATATATTACAAATAGTTCTAATAAATAAAATCTCATAAAATAAATTGATGTTTTGATGAGTGCATTGAAAATTGGTTGTTGCTATTTGGGAATTTTTGAGGTTTTCCATGAGACTCAAACACCCTAGTTGACATATCAAAAATTGTATACTAACCATACTAGACTTCTGAAACATAAGGCTTTTGCTAGGATAGCCCCTAACTGTTCATTATCCCTATGGGTGCAAATGAGTATATTTAGATAAGGCATAAGCATACCCCAATGTCAGGCTAGTCCATTGCTAATATTGGGGATCCTCAAATGTCTATCCAATCCTAGGTTTAGATTTCAATTGGACTAGCCTATTAAGGGATATAGGACACCTGAAGCTAGCTCCTCCAAATTCAAACATTGGTCTACACAAAAGCAATATGTTATTGTATCAGACATATCATCATGTGTAAGGTACAGTAGTGCTGACAATTCCAAGAATTCAAGTTCACTCCCTTCTTTTCTTCAATTTATTGGGATACTTGCTCATATATAGTGACAAAAATCACTGTTTATTTTGTATATACTCTTTTTTTTTCTTTTTTTTTTTCTCTTTTGAGCAAGGTATTTGATATTGATTTTATTTTATTTTGAAAACTTGATCTTCATTTGATTTGACTGTCTGGGATTTACATTTTGTAATTTGCTTCATGAAACTTCCTTTGGGGATTTTGCTTTGGGGAACTATTTCTCGGGAAATTGATTTAGGATATCAATATTATGGTATCAATCTGGAGGATTGATCTGAGATATCACTTTAGGATATTGCTCATTTTAACGTAAGCAAGGGATTCTGGGTAGGGAATAAACTTGTTCTTTTTCCAACTGCCAAAATTTCCCAAACCATCCGCATAGAGGGATAAGCAAGAATAAACTTTTCACCTCATGATACATGGTCCTACTTTGTAGCTTTCATCTTCCCCTAGTACTTATTAGGATTATTTAATTTGTTGATTAGTGATAGAATTCTCATATTCTATGGGATATACAAACTAGACCTCATCTACAAAAGCAAAGCAAACTTTATATCAACTCTTGAGAAGACCTCTAGGTATGGTTGAATGATCGAAAAACCCTAGTATATTCTTCATAGCAACAATTGGGGTTGTGTTGAAAAACATAGTTATATATATAATATGATCTGACATTGAGACTTATTATATGTGCGGTTTATTATGATTTTTTTATTGTTTATGTTTTATGAGATGCATATGGATGCAATGCGCTATTTGTTATGCTATATGATGTGATGTATGGATGACATGCACTAGATATATGATGGATGTATGATTTAGATGCGATGATATGCATGTGTAGATGGACTACTTATGATGAATGTATATGAATGCCATATTAAATACATGTATAATTTGCTTCACTTGTATGCATTTAATTTATACTACTATGACATAATTTATGTTATGCCATGTATGTATTGCATATTTTTCTATGATGAATGCTATGTAAATGAAAATGTACGTTTTAATCATTAAAATATAATGTATGCAATATGAGTTTTAACAATCTAATGGATGACACCACCGAATGTATAACAATCATGTATTGTATTTGCTTTATCTTCTTGTGAAAGATAGTACACCCATATGTGATATGCAATTACATATGTTTTCTATTCATAAGCTTTTGTAAATTAAAATAATATGGATACTATAGTCAGTGGCCATCTAAACATCATTTTTGACATCCATCTAGTATCTAACATATATTACAAATAGTTCTAATAAATAAAATCTCATAAAATAAATTGATGTTTTGATGAGTGCATTGAAAATTGGTTGTTGCTATTTGGGAATTTTTGAGGTTTTCCATGAGACTCAAACACCCTAGTTGACATATCAAAAATTGTATACTAACCATACTAGACTTCTGAAACATAAGGCTTTTGCTAGGATAGCCCCTAACTGTTCATTATCCCTATGGGTGCAAATGAGTATATTTAGATAAGGCATAAGCATACCCCAATGTCAGGCTAGTCCATTGCTAATATTGGGGATCCTCAAATGTCTATCCAATCCTAGGTTTAGATTTCAATTGGACTAGCCTATTAAGGGATATAGGACACCTGAAGCTAGCTCCTCCAAATTCAAACATTGGTCTACACAAAAACAATATGTTATTGTATCAGACATATCATCATGTGTAAGGTACAGTAGTGCTGACAATTCCAAGAATTCAAGTTCACTCCCTTCTTTTCTTCAATTTATTGGGATACTTGCTCATATATAGTGACAAAAATCACTCGTTTATTTTGTATATACTCTTTTTTTTTCTTTTTTTTTTCTCTTTTGAGCAAGGTATTTGATATTGATTTTATTTTATTTTGAAAACTTGATCTTCATTTGATTTGACTTGTCTGGGATTTACATTTTGTAATTTGCTTGGGAAACTTCCTTTGGGGATTTTGCTTTGGGGAACTATTTCTCGGGAAATTGATTTAGGATATCAATATTATGGTATCAATCCGGAGGATTGATCCGAGATATCACTTTAGGATATTGATCATTTTAATGTAAGCAAGGGATTTTTGGTAGGGAATAAACTTGTTCTTTTTCCAATCGCCAAAATTTCCCAAACCATCCGCATAGAGGGATAAGCAAGAATAAACTTTTCACCTCATGATACATGGTCCTACTTTGTAGCTTTCATCTTCCCCTAGTACTTATTAGGATTATTTAATTTGTTGATTAGTGATAGAATTCAGATATTCTATGGGATATACAAACTAGACCTCATCTACAAAAGCAAAGCAAACTTTATATCAACTCTTGAGAAGACCTCTAGGTATGGTTGAATGATCGAAAAACCCTAGTATATTCTTCATAGCAACAATTGGGGTTGTGTTGAAAAACATAGTTATATATATAATATGATACGACATTGAGACTCATTATATGTGCGGTTTATTATGATTTTTTTATTGTTTATGTTTTATGAGATGCATATGGATGCAATGCGCTATTTGTTATGCTATATGATGTGATGTATGGATGACATGCACTAGATATATGATGGATGTATGATTTAGATGCGATGATATGCATGTGTAGATGGACTACTTATGATGAATGTATATGAATGCCATATTAAATACATGTATAATTTGCTTCACTTGTATGCATTTAATTTATACTACTATGACATAATTTATGTTATGCCATGTATGTATTGCATATTTTTCTATGATGAATGCTATGTAAATGAAAATGTACGTTTTAATCATTAAAATATAATGTATGCAATATGAGTTTTAACAATCTAATGGATGACACCACCGAATGTATAACAATCATGTATTGTATTTGCTTTATCTTCTTGTGAAAGATAGTACACCCATATGTGATATGCAATTACATATGTTTTCTATTCATAAGCTTTTGTAAATTAAAATAATATGGATACTATAGTCAGTGGCCATCTAAACATCATTTTTGACATCCATCTAGTATCTAACATATATTACAAATAGTTCTAATAAATAAAATCTCATAAAATAAATTGATGTTTTGATGAGTGCATTGAAAATTGGTTGTTGCTATTTGGGAATTTTTGAGGTTTTCCATGAGACTCAAACACCCTAGTTGACATATCAAAAATTGTATACTAACCATACTAGACTTCTGAAACATAAGGCTTTTGCTAGGATAGCCCCTAACTGTTCATTATCCCTATGGGTGCAAATGAGTATATTTAGATAAGGCATAAGCATACCCCAATGTCAGGCTAGTCCATTGCTAATATTGGGGATCCTCAAATGTCTATCCAATCCTAGGTTTAGATTTCAATTGGACTAGCCTATTAAGGGATATAGGACACCTGAAGCTAGCTCCTCCAAATTCAAACATTGGTCTACACAAAAGCAATATGTTATTGTATCAGACATATCATCATGTGTAAGGTACAGTAGTGCTGACAATTCCAAGGATTCAAGTTCACTCCCTTCTTTTCTTCAATTTATTGGGATACTTGCTCATATATAGTGACAAAAATCACTGTTTATTTTGTATATACTCTTTTTTTTTCTTTTTTTTTTTCTCTTTTGAGCAAGGTATTTGATATTGATTTTATTTTATTTTGAAAACTTGATCTTCATTTGATTTGACTGTCTGGGATTTACATTTTGTAATTTGCTTCAGAAACTTCCTTTGGGGATTTTGCTTTGGGGAACTATTTCTGGGAAATTGATTTAGGATATCAATATTATGGTATCAATCTGGAGGATTGATCTGAGATATCACTTTAGGATATTGCTCATTTTAACGTAAGCAAGGGATTCTGGGTAGGGAATAAACTTGTCCTTTTTCCAACTGCCAAAATTTCCCAAACCATCCGCATAGAGGGATAAGCAAGAATAAACTTTTCACCTCATGATACATGGTCCTACTTTGTAGCTTTCATCTTCCCCTAGTACTTATTAGGATTATTTAATTTGTTGATTAGTGATAGAATTCAGATATTCTATGGGATATACAAACTAGACCTCATCTACAAAAGCAAAGCAAACTTTATATCAACTCTTGAGAAGACCTCTAGGTATGGTTGAATGATCGAAAAACCCTAGTATATTCTTCATAGCAACAATTGGGGTTGTGTTGAAAAACATAGTTACTCACAAGGGTGATAAATGGATGAAAAAGATAATGCATAGATGCATGATTGAAAAACATAAGTGGCATTGTTTGTAAGATTGTAAACACCATTGATTATAATGCAAGTGCGGCGAATTAAAATTCCTAATGCAATGCAAAGATGAAATGCATGTAGAAAATGAAATGCATGATGCAAGATGCAAGATGCAATGCAATGATGCAAATGAAATGCGAATGTTTTTGGATTTTGATATTTTCCAATTTTTTTATGGATTTTACATTTTGACCAAGGGATTTTAAAAACCATTGGAGCCTTTTGTGCTTTGACCAAAGGTATTACAGATGCCTTTGGGGCCTTTTTTGAGTTGACCAAAGGCTTACAGATGCCTTTGGAGCCTTTTTAAAATGACCAAAGGGCTTACAAATGCCTTTGAAGCCTTTTTAGAATGACCAAAGGGCTTATAGATGCCTTTGGAGCCTTTTTATATTTTAGGCATAAAACAATTTAAGATGAAGGATATTGAGAGGCTCAGGATCTTCAACTCCTCTAAGCGATATCAAGCAATATGTCCAAGGTCCAATCTTCTCTGAGATCATATAATGACCTAACAAGTTAGCCACAAATTTGTCTAACAGTTCTGATGGTAAATTTAAGTTCTGTTGGTTCTCTTTCAGCACAAGATCACAAACCTCAAAGTCTCTTAGATGGAATTTGTTATTGTAAGATCTTTTTAAGAACTCTTGATAAACATGAAGTTGCTCAAGGGCATTCACGCGATGTTCATCAAGTAGCATCAGTTTATCTAGGTGAGCTTGTCACGCGGTGTTGTCATCAATGAACTCTTTCAATGCAACATGCAACATTGGAATCTCCAACTCTAAGGGCATAATGGTATTAGCACCATAAACCAGTGAAAATGGAGTTGCCCCAATGGGTGTCTGAATACTAGTCCTATAAGCCCATAATGTAAGGGGCAACTGGATGTGCCAATATTTGTGGTGCTCTTGTACCATATTTTTCAAGATGGAGACCACTGTCTTATTTGAAGCTTCAACTTGCTTGTTTACTTGCGGATAATATAGAGTCATAAAATTGTGTTTGATTCTATACTTAGACGTCAAAGCTCTCATAGTTTTATTCTTAAATGACGTTCCATTTTTCAAAATTATCTTGGATGGTATCCCAAGATGACTTATGATATTAGTGAGTATGAACTCAGTAATACGAGCTCCAGTTGTCATTGTTAAGGGAATGGATTCCACCCATTTATTAAAATACTCAGTAGCCGTAATAATGAATGTATGTTAGCCCAATTACGGAGGAGAGATCTTACCTATGAGATCTAATCCCCACTGAGTAAATGGCCAAGCCGCTTGAATGGGCTGTAAGGCCTATGATGGCAGGTGCATAAGATTAGCATGATGCTGATATTTAACACATTTCTTGATATACACATTACAATCCTTATCCATAGTGGGCCAATAATAACCCATGCAAAGGATGCACTTAACGATAGCCATGCTACTGAAATGGCCACCACACGTACCATTGTGAGCTTGTAAAATTGCCCAAGATGACTCTTGGGGCTCAAGACAACAAAGGAGAACTCCATTGTAGCTTCTACGGTACAGGATGCTTGCTAACAAGACATACTTTGTCACTTTCTATTTAAAGAGTGATTTGTGACATGCAACAATCCCTAAGGGATTACACCAAGTCTAAGGAAGTCATGTATCTATGATGTCCAGTTATGATAAGCTTCAGCTTCGACTAACAAGACAACATGTTCCCCCTGTGATTCTACATTTGCAAATGTAGACTGGGAAACAACCTTGTGGTGAATGGTAATACCACTCCTCATCGGATCCTACGAGATCAAAGACCCCCAAGATGCTATGTTGAGAAAGTCTCTCGCTTTGTAGAACCATTCATGGTTTGGTTCTACATGAATCATGTTGATTGACTCTGTTATCCAATGCTTCGTGCTGCACATCAGAGTGTGACAATGTTTTTACATGGATGGTAGTGAAATCAGAAGACAGATTCTGAGGGATTAGAGATCCCAAATATGCCATTGTGTTTGCAAATATATTGGATGAATGAGGGATTTACTCGATGTTGTACCATTCCAGTTGAGCTATATAAATGTCAACAAGATCCTTGCAAGGTTTCAATACCAAACATCAACATTGAAATAATCCCTTAACTTGGTTAACAATGAGAAGGGAATCACAAAAGATATTTAGCATTTTTATCTTCATGGTGACAGCTGTTTGGAGACCCAAAATTAGGGCTTCGTATTCAACATTATTGTTAGTGCAAGGAAAGTCCAACTTGAATGACAAGGGCATTGGAGCTCCTTGTGGCGTGAAAAACACTATTCCTACACCACCCCTTGCTTACACTTTGAACCATCGAAGAAAAAGGTCATATCGGCTTTGTTATCCGGTTCCTTGGGTTCAAGTGCTTATGATAAGGTAAATACTGCATCATCAGGAAGCTTTATGGTGAGGGACCTACTATTTTCGAGAGGTGCCTCAACCAGTTGATCAACTATGAATTGTCCCTTAATGGACTTTTGGCTTATGAATTCCAGATTGAATTCTATCAATAGCATGATCCATTTTGTAGTACGTGTATTATGATATGTCTTACTCATCATATACTGCAAAGGATTTTGTTTTGATATGACATACGTCGTATGACTCAACATGTTGTGTCACAATTTCTTGGTAGCAAATACTACTCCTAAACACAACTTTTCAACGTATGCTATCCTAGCTCATAACTCACCAAGGTTTGGCTAATATAATATATGGCTTGTTCTCTATCTTGCATATTATTTTGGGCTAACATAGTTTCCAATGCAAAGTCAGTCACTGATATATAAACAAGAATGGTACATCTGGCCTAGTACTGGCAACGTCGCCAGGTATTGCTTAATCTCAGTAAAGGCTGCTTGACAGTCCTCATCCTAGTTGAATGGGACCCCCTTGTGTAGCAGTCGATTCATGGATCGATATTTATCCGATAACTGCGTGATAAATCACTTTATGAATGCTACTTTACCCTAAAGGCTTCTTAATTTCTTGATGTTTGTGGGGGATGCATTTCTAAAATAGCCTTGACCTTTGTTGGGTCAACTTCGATGCCTCATTTTGAAATGATGAATCCTAAGAGCTTTCCTGAAGTTATGCCAAATACGCACTTCTTAGGATTCAACCTAACATTATACTCTATCAGAAGATCGAAGACCTTCCTCAGGACCTCAACATGCTATGAACACAACAATGACTTTGCCAATAAGTCATCGATATAATATTCGCCAGGTATTGCTTAATCTCAGCAAAGGCTACTTGACAGTCCTCATCCTAGTTGAATGGGACTCCCTTGTGTAGCAGTTGATTCATGGATCGATATTTATCCGATAACTACATGATAAATCACTTTATGAATGCTACTTTACCCTGAAGGCTTCTTAATTTCTTGATGTTTGTAGGGGATGCATTTCTAAAATAGCCTTGACCTTTGTTGGGTCAACTTCGATGCCTCATTTTGAAATGATGAATCCTAAGAGCTTTCCTGAAGTTATGTCAAATACGCACTTCTTAGGATTCAACCTGACATTATACTCTATCAGAAGATTGAAGACCTTCCTTAGGACCTCAACATGCTATGAACACAACAATTACTTTGCCAATAAGTCATCGATATAATCTTCTAAGATATTATGCATGTAGTCATGGAAGATATATGTCATAGCCTATTGATATGTAGCACCAGCATTTTTAAGACTGAATGACATAACCTTGTAACAAAATGTCTCCCATGGCGTAATGAACACGATTTTCTACTGGTCTTCGAGATTAATCCAAATTTTATTGTAACAAAAACCATCCATTAAGGAGAGCATATTATGACCCACAGTTGCATCTACGAGAGCATCTATGTTTGGCAACAAAAATGAATCCTTTGGTGTTGCCTTATTTAGGTCTCTAAAATTTGTGTAGATACAGATCCTTCCATCAGGTTTTCCTACAGACACCATGTTTGATACCCATTTTGGATAGTCAATGCAAATGAAAAACTCTACATCCAACAACTTTTGCAATTTGTCCTTAATCACGGTTGGATGCATCTTCCTAAGTTTTTGCTTGACTGGATTCTTTAATAGATCTAGAGAAAGGTTATGAGTAACCAATTTTGGATCTAGACTCGACATATCCTTATAAGTCCAAGCAAAGAGATCAGGTCTCTCTCTCATTAGAGGGATGAGGTTAGCACACTCATCAGGAGTTAAAATTTATCCAAATCTAACCTTCTTAGGATTAGTGGGATCATTAATGATATCCACTTCAAAGGTTTCCTCTACTAACATATGGGATCCCTCCTCAATATGGTGAGGTGTAGGAATCAAGTGGATGTCATCTATTGGATTTATAGGTTCCTCAGTGGAAGGATCCTCAGAATTATAGACATCATGTGCACAACCTGGTGCAAAATGGAAAGGTTGCATAATTTCTTTATTAGGGAAGAAATCTTCAGGCTCTAGAGGTGAATCAGTGCGATCCCAATCAATAGTGTCTATATTAAGACATAATGGTTTGGAATGATTGGTTGGATTACAAAGTGGAGTGGTCAAATCAATGGAGATCATATTGATGGAATGGATCATGTCTCCAGGACCACGTGCATGTGAATCAACATTAGAAAAACTACCATCCTCGAGGATCTCTAGATTCGATCCATGAACAGACTGTCAGATGGGATCATTGGGCTCAAGGAGCTTCATATACGTTGGTGGATCGGGAAACACCATGTGATAAATCACATTAAGATTTGGTGGCCTTCCCCTAAGGTGAGGATGAAGATTGATCTCTCTGTACATCTCCTTAGTAGTATAAGGCATATTACGATGGCGTAAGTAGGGAGGTCCTAAATAGGCTCACTTCGTCTCATTCTTAACGTCATTGTCGTAATAACGACCCTCGCCTCTACCTAGTGCAATCAGGTGATGCTCTACATGATATCCCATGTAGGCTATCTCTTAATAACCATCATCATTGTCGAAGGGTTCTTCGATCGTATTTATTGATTCTGAAGGTAAAATATGATGTAAGAGCGTAAGGCCCAAGCAGGCCAACTCGATTTCATCCTCGGGTTGCTCATTGTTTGAAGATAACTCAACATCATTTGTTCTAGAATCGTAGTCTAGTCCATCACTTTCGATAATGGATATTGCATGAACGTCCTTAGAAGTAACTTCTAATTTGGTGTTTATAACTATGTCTAGACTCTGGATGTGCATACCAATATTGTCGATAGCTCCATGGATTTGATTGTCCAAGTTGGCTCTTGGAATGGGTTCTAGGCCGGTCTCCACCAATATGTTTGCATGATATCTCTCGGGTGGCTCCATAGTGACATAAGTCACTAGCCGACTATCCATATGAAATGCAAAAGGATTAGGGTGATAAGGATTGAAGTCAACTTCTCCCCCAAGACTGAGGTATAGGCAGTTTAAATATGCCATGAGAAGTTTGTCCTGACCTCAAATATAGTATCCTAACCTGAACCTATCAATTGGAAACTGATACTACGATTCATATGGCCTTCTACGCCCCTGCTCAAATAGTTCAAGAATGTAACCATGCCAATGGTAACGCTCGAAGTATCGCATGGTATATTCTAGGTTAGAGAGATAATGAACATTCATGGTGAATGGTTCATTATCATTCGCATTTATGTACGTGGGAGATGCAAACTAGTCCAACCCTCCATAGATGAAGTTGGTTTGGTTAGTTGGTACCTGTTGGCATTTTTGCCACATTATTTTGATTGTGGATTATTCATGCATAAAATGTTGAAGTTATCACTCCTCTGTGTTTCTTTACAAGTTTTTGATGCCAAAAATCTAAGTCTGAAGACTGTCACGATATTGCGGGTCTGTTGAGGAGAGAGAAGTCAAAAGCAAAGGTGTCGCGAAATCATGACCTGTCACAGTTTTGCGGCGCCAAATGCAGAAAAGGGCTAAGCAGCAAAGTTGTCACGATTTCGCGACGTGTTCCAAAATCGCAGTCAAAATGGTCAACGGAGGCAGAAAGCAGTAAACATGTCGCGTTTTTGTGACTTACAATGGCCATGCAGCAGAGTAATAGAAAGGGTCATGAAATCGTGACATAATTAAGCAAAGGACGATGACAATGAACCTCGTAGCGATTTCGCAACAGAATAGTGAACAAGGAGCAAAATGCGAAAGACGTCACGATATCGCGACGTGTTGCGTGGTCGCGGAAAAGTTGAAAGAAAAGCATAAGACAAGAAAGGCGTCACAATTTTGTGACATTTTTGGAGATGAAGTCCAACAAGAAGAAAACGTTGCGATTTCGCGACATATTGGGCAGACAGGCCAAAGTGCGGAAAGACGTCGTGATTTCATGACATGTTCTATTTTTGCGAGGCGAAAGGCGAAAAGAAGGAAAACATGAAACCTGTCATGATTTCGCGACATGCTGAAGATTAAAAAACCACATGAGGCAAGAGTGTCATGTTTTCGTAGGTTGAAAACTGTCATGAAATCGTAACATGTTGCAGTTTCGCGAGTATACAGAAGAGAAGGGCACAGAAGGTAGAAGATGTCGCGATTTTGCAACATGGTGAATTTTTCGTGACATGTTGAGGAAAGAAGTCCAAACAAAGGAGAGTGTCGCGATTTCACGACGTATCAGGAAGACAAAGCCAAAAGAGAGAAAGGTGTAGCAAAATTGTGCCTTGTCACATTTTCACGGTTCGAAGCAGCGAAAAGACAAAATTGGGAAAGAACGTCGCGATTTCGCGACAAGTCATAGTTTCACAAAAACAGAGCGGAGAAAGAGCAAAATAGTATGGAACATCACAATTTCGTGATGCGTCGTGTTTTCGTGAGCTAAAGTGATGAAGGAAACCAAGGAGCCAAATACGTCACGATTTCGTGACATGGTTGATTTTCGCGATCCCAAAGTGACAAAAGTCTACGGAGCAAAAAAATGTCGCGATTTCACGACATGTCGCGTTTTCGTGACCCGTTACAGTTTCGCACCAGAAAGCAGTTCAAACGACCCGATGAAGCATTGCAATTTCCAAGGATTAAAAGCACTCCAGAATTTAATGTTTTGCTGCTTTCGAATATGTGCAAGATAGAATAACGTGCCCAAGCCACTAGAATTGAAGACGCCTCCACTATTCAAAGCTTCTGTTCGTGATTTTCTAACGGTCCAAGCATGCTTCGAGGATGACCATTTAATGAAGACGACCGATTCCTTGTTTCATTCAATTTCTGATTTCTCCGAGGCTGGTTTAAGGTGATCATTTCCTTATTTTTGCTGTACATTTTGTAGATCTCGAGGAAGTCCGTTGCATGTTTTAAATGCTACAAAGAAGCAAGACTTCTATAAATATCAATGTAGATCTCAGAAAGAGGGATCGAGAGAGAGACTTTTGTTGAAAGCTTTCAAGTTCTTTGCATGAATGAAAGATATTTGGCCTCCGGTTTTGCAAGCAACTGTCTGTGTGGTTTTTCTTCTATCTTATACATTCCTTGTTTACGCTCGTATTTCTTATCTGCTGCTTAATTTGAATTCTGCATCTGAGTTTAAATATTTCTAGTGAGGAAGTGAGTTCTGGAATGTGATCTTGGAGGTTTTCTGCGCAAGGTTGTAAGTTAATTACGTCGCTATATTCTATTATATGTTGTTAGTGTGCTTGAGGTTATCTGCTGCTAATCTTTTTTGATCTGATAAATTTGGCATGTGGCTATATTTCTCGTTTCTTTCTGCATATTTCCAATTCCTTTCCAGTAACTCTAGTCTTCATCAAGCTTAGATTTAGTAAGGAACCAGCCCTCTCTAGATATTGGTCTGGGAGACATTTCTTTCTCCCAGCCTTTCAATGTTGGCCGGGTCTAGGGCGCATTTTGCGTAAAATCCTTTCCTGTGGCAGATTCGTGACCAACAGTTTTTGGTACGCTCGGTGGGACAAACTGTTTCTGTCCCAAAGATCCATAATCGGTGAGACTGATTATTTTATTGTTTAACACCCGAAGGTATCAAGATTTTGATGAGCTGTCTTGACCTCATAACGAAGATTTGTAAGTTCATCTGGTGACTCTGCTGAGTTGAAGATCCAAATTTCTTGATCATAGATGCCTTTTAAAGCTAAAAGAATGTTCACTTGGTGACAACCGTGATCTCACAGACCACTGCTATAATGGCGAGTGTATGCTGTCCTAAATGGGATGATCCTGGCCCTCTGAATCTCCAAATTCGGCATAAGATTCCCAAAAGTGCCCTGAAAGCCCTAACAAAATACAATGGCACCCAGGGAATGGCCCAAGAGCATGTTGAAGATATTGCCACTTTGTCAACTCTACATGATATAGTTCATGAAGATGTTATGATCAGACTTCTGGTTCTGTCTTTGCAAGGAAGGGCGTTGCAGTGGTACAGACTTCTCAGGCGTAAAAGCATCAGCTCATGGGATGACTTAGTGGGAGCACTAATCAGAAGATTCGATGAGGATCTCTTTAACAGCTCTCAGGATCCATTTCAACTTTTCATGTACATCACGAGAGCACCTCTAGAGAGCATCACGGACTTTAATGTCCGATTCAGCAGAAGTTGGAAGAGAATTCTAGAGATGATCCGACCAACACCCACCCAAGCCCACTTCTTCTATGTTCGAGCTTTCCATCCGGACATAAGCCTCCTCTTGCTACAATCAGGTGAACGTAGATTCCCTCAAATATTTGAGGAAGCATTACAAGCGGAGCACCTTTTGCTCCTATCAGGAAAATTACCGTGGGGAGAAGCTCCATTACATTATCCGATAGTCACCACTCCTGTCTACCCTATGTAGTATTCATCATGGCAGATCCCACATACTGTGTAGAGACCTGAAATCCAGTTGTGTGGAACTCAAGGGGAAGATTTCATCCAAAGCCAACGATGGGAATATGCAAGTACTTTCCCAGCAATGAATAATATGGTTGCTTGCAATTTCTATCAGGAGATGGGCCAAGGAGAGAAATAGATTTAAGTTCCAGAACCTGAGCACAAAGAGGGCACAACCGTGCACAACACACAAGTATTTAGCCAGAACCTATTGAGCATGCCTCATCATAATGTTGAGCCTGAGGAGATCCTGGAAGTGGATTTTTTGTCAAAAAGTTTGTGATCGAACCAAAGGATTGGAGGAACCCGTTCTCAATCCACAACTAGGGAACCCTTCAAGATGGTGGTATTGGCTTCAGCCATTACTACAACTGGTACCCATAGGAGCCCTTCATGTGGTAAATTTCTTTGCTACATTATTTGTCGATTGTGTGGGTATTGGCATGCAGGATAATTTGCCCATGTCTGCAACATGGAGAACTTCGGGAGGTCATCCCAATTTCAAGGACCGACTCAAGTATGATCAGATCTGGTCGGGACACTGCAGATTCACCGGATAACCCCCTGAAACTGGGTTTTTGGTGGCGACATGCCAATCATGTCGTAAACTATTGTACATAGTAAAAAAAAACAAAAACAAAAAAAAAGAAAACAGAAAAAAAAAAGATATTGTGGATTTCCTCTGTCAACTTCGGATCTTTTTGCATGTGAGCCCGCAGGTACGTTTATTTCTTTCTTTTTGCTTCTTCCTTCCCAGAATTTAGTGGCTTCCTCTCTATTTCTTCCTTCCCCCCTTCATTCCCTTCTTCTCCTACTCCTTTTTCTTTTGCAAGTAATCAAGCCACTACTGTTGTTTCTCTTTTCCCTTTCTAATATTCCCGTTTCTTCTTTTCCTTTTCTTCTAAATTCATTGTCGTTTTAGCATTTATCTGCACTATATCTACCGCATCACTCCCTCCACTCCACCATTCCATCATTTACTATTTCCATTCCATAGTCCTCACTCTAGTTATTCCATTCATTTCCGTTTTGTAACCCAGGTGCTTTCATGGAGATTCTTTTACAGCACCTAGTAAGCTAAGCCAAATACAGATTCCTTTGAATTTTTAGTAAATCAGCAAGAGTTGTTGCAGCAGTCCGTAGAGATGTTCCCCACCAGTCAGCAATTACATTCTTGCTTCTCAGTTTTTCTTGACTCTATTGCCCAATGGATTCAGGCTTGGGATTCGTGCATATAGCAGCACTGTATACCCCGCGAGCCGCCAAGAATGTTGGAATTTTTGCCACATTATTTTGATTGTGGATTATTCATGCATAAAATTTTGAAGTTCTCACTCCTCTGTGTTTCTTTACAAGTTTTTGATGCCAAAAAGCTAAGTCTAAATACTGTCGCGATATCGCGACAAAAAGCAGTATGGAAAGCACAGTTTCAAAACTGTCGCTATATCGCAACATGTCGCGTTATCGTGGGTCTGTTGAGGAAAGAGAAGTCAAAAGCAAAGGTGTCGCGAAATCGCGACCTGTCACAGTTTCACGATGTAAAATGCAGAAAAGGGCTAAGCAGCAAAGTTGTCACGATTTCGTGACGTGTTCCAAAATCGTGGTCAAAATGGTCAACGGAGGCAGAGCAGTAAATAGGTCGCGTTTTTGCAACTTACAATGGCCATGCAGTAGAGTAATATAAAGGGTCACGAAATCATGACATAATTAAGCAAAGGACGATGACAATGAACCTCGTAGCGATTTCACGACAAAATAGTGAACAAGGAGCAAAATGCAAAAGACGTCGCGATATCGCAACTTGTTGCGTGGTCGCAACAAAGTTGAAAGAAAAGCATAAGACAAGAAAGGCATCATGATTTCACGAAATTTATGGAGATGAAGTCCAGCAACAAGAAAATGTCGTGATTTCACGACATATTGGGCAAATAGGCCAAAGTGCGGAAAGACGTCGTGATTTCGTGACATGTTCCGTTTTCGTGAGGCGAAAGGCGAAAATAAGGAAAACATGAAACTTGTCGCAATTTCATGACATGCTGAAGATTAAAGAACCACATGAGGCAAGAGTGTCATGTTTTCATAGGTTGAAAATTGTCACGAAATCACATGTTGCAGTTTCGTGGGTATACAGAAGAGAAGGGCACAGAAGGTAGAAGATGTCGCGATTTCGCAACATGGTGAAGTTTTTGTGACATGTTGAGGAAAGAAGTCCAAACCAAGGAGAGTGTCACGATTTCACGACGTATCAGGAAGACAAAGCCAAAAGAGACAAAGGTGTAGTGAAATCGTGCCTTGTCGCGTTTTCGCGGTTCAAAGCAGCGAAAAGACAAAATTGGGAAAGAACGTCGCGATTTCGCGACAAGTCATAGTTTCACAAAAACAGAGCGGAGAAAGAGCAGAATAATATGGAACATCACGATTTCGTGATGCGTCGTGTTTTAGTGAGCTAAAGTGATGAAGGAAACCAAGGAGCCAAATACGTCACGATTTCGTGACATGGTTTATTTTTGCGATCCCAAAGTGACAAAAGTCTACGAAGCAAAAAAATGTCACGATTTCACGACATGTCGCGTTTTTGTGACCCGTTACAGTTTCGCACCAGAAAGCAGTTCAAACGACCCGATGAAGCATTGCAATTTCCAAGGATTAAAAGCACTCCAGAATTTAATGTTTTGCTGCTTTCGAATATGTGCAAGATAGAATAACGTGCCCAAGCCACTAGAATTGAAGACGCCTCCACTATTCAAAGCTTCTGTTCGTGATTTTCTAACGGTCCAAGCATGCTTCGAGGATGACCATTTAATGAAGACGACCGATTCCTTGTTTCATTTAATTTCTGATTTCTCCGAGGCTGGTTTAAGGGGATCATTTCCTTATTTCTCGTTGCACATTTTGTAGATCTCGAGGAAGTCCGTTGCATGTTTTAAATGCTACAAAGAAGCAAGACTTCTATAAATATCAATGTAGATCTCAGAAAGAGGGATCGAGAGAGAGACTTTTGCTGAAAGCTTTCAAGTTCTTTGCATGAATGAAAGATATTTGGCCTCTCGTTTTGCAAGCAACTGTCTGTGTGGTTTTTCTTCTATCTTATACATTCCTTGTTTACGCTCGTATTTCTTATCTGCTGCTTAATTTGAATTCTGCATCTGAGTTTAAATATTTCTAGTGAGGAAGTGAGTTCTGGAATGTGATCTTGGAGGTTTTCTGTGCAAGGTAAGTTAATTACGTTGCTATCTTCTGTTATATGCTGTTAGTGTGCTTGAGGTTATCTGCTGCTAATCTTTCCCGATCTGATAAATTTGGCCTATGGCTATATTTCTCGTTTCTTTCTACATATTTCCAATTCCTTTCCAGTAACTCTAGTCTTCATCAAGCTTAGATTTAGTAAGGGAACCAGCCCTCTCTGGAGATTGGTCTGGGAGACATTTCTTTCTCTCAACCTTTCAATGTTGGTCGGGTCTAGGGCGCATTTCACGTAAAATCCTTTCCTATGGTAGATTCGTGACCAACAGTACCACTAATGGTTCCACTGTCCTTATGGGAAGGTGATGGGCTCGCGTTCGGCCCATGTCCTGTGCAGTATCAATAATTGGTGTGAAAGTCACATTCTGCATGATATATTACCCTAATCCAAGATTAACCAAATGGACGGTCATCTACAATGTAGATGACCTTGTTGAAGATGCAAGCGAAGCAGGTTGAGGTGCCTCTTTGACTTCTCCTTTAATTTCCTCTACTTCCATGGGAGTAGGGGCTTTGGTGATAACTAGCTTGGGTGTTTGCTTTATCTCTCTTTCACCCATTTTTGCTTTCAACTTTCTATCATCCTAATGCATCATAGATGCAGAGGGTCTGGTAGAAACAACTGTTGTGTGCTTCGATCATTGAGATGCGAACATTGCAGTCTTAACACACATATTTTTTATTTTTCCTCCTAGATCTTTGATTGGTGACATTGGCCACACATCCAGGTGCATTGAGGGGAGCATGAATTTACCTAGAAAATCTTCGAGATTCATGTACTTAAAGGGTTCTTCATTTGAAGGCACCACGTGAACCTATCCCTCATGAACATATTTGATACATTAATGTAGACTAGAAGGGATGCAACACATTTCTTTGATCCAAGGTCTCTCTAGAATTATGTTATATTGCATAGCACCTTCGATTATGTGACACATCATCAAGATGATCTTCAGTCCTACCTAGATAGGTAAAACTATAGTACCGACCGTTGAGCATAAAGCATCATTGAAAGCTCTCAACGTGAAGGTAAAAGGAATGATATGTGTATTGGGTAACTTCAATTGAGTTAACTCCTTGGTATATATGATATTGATCGATTACCACGTGTCAATAAACATTTGCTTGAACGGTTTGTGATTCACACACACAATGATATGCAGCAGTGGGTCTACTATAACAGTGGAAACCATCTTGACTTCAAGATCATGGAATTGTATGACCGACTCCTGACACTATTGCACATACCCCACGAAGTGTGTAAATGCTTCAGGATCCTGATGTTGCACTTATATAGACCTTAATATATCCATAAGAATCTCCCTATGCTTGGGAGACTACTGGATCGACTCATAAATTGATAACTTTGTTGGAGTTATCTATAGAGTTTGGACCAACCTACTTCTGATGGTCACCATCGGTCTATTTGGGGGGCCTAGCACATGCTGGGCTAGCCTTGGAGGAGGTGCAACTTGGACTCTAATAGGCACTGGAGGTTGATTTGATCATTCATACCTCGCATTCCTTATGATAATATTGACCATACCGACGAACCCCTGGGTTGATGGTTCGATGCGTACTTGGTTGATTTGGCTAACGTTATTCTTTGACACTTCATAATTTGGTAGAGGATTTTTGTAAATCCCCATATTTTGATTGTTAGGTGCCTGTGGGTTGTCGACAAGAAGCATACCTATTTCAATCATATTTTGCTCAAGATGGTTAAAAGACCAACATACCTCGATATCATGGCCTTTCTATCGATGAAAGATGCAATATTTATCGTCCTTGTAGCCCTTAGGCTTAGGCTGATTAGGGTCCATTAACTTGAATTCGGTTAAGTGTATAGCCTTCGCCTCACATAACTGATGAAAAATCGAAGCCAATGACTTTGATAAGTGAGTGAATACGTGAGGTGGATGTTGTTCCTTATTTTTAACCTTATAATTGTTGTTGCACTTCTCATATTATGTAGGAGGATGCTGGGCTTAATAGTTTCATTGTTGTTACCCCTTATCCCATTTCTAGAGGTTCAACACCACCTGATTAACATGGGCCAACTTGACCTGTTGTCTCTCAGTACTTTTCTTGTGCCACTCCTTATTCCTAAGCTTCAAGTTACCCTCATGTAACTTGATGTCCTATATCACCTTGGCTTGCACCAAAGCCTCTTCAAATGTCTGGTATTTCTGCAACTGTAGCAACAAAAAAATATGATTAGCGCAACTCTTCTTGAACATTCACGTTAATTTAGAGGATGGAATGGATAATGGCAACTTTACCATAATTTTCCTCCATAGTTTTCCATAATCCATCACTAGATTGTCATTGTGTTATGTTAAAAAAGCCAGGTCGTATAAGTTTACCTTTTTCTTGATGTTGAAGGAAAAGCGTTCAAGAAATGCATCGGCTAGTTGTTTGAAACTAGTGATGCGGTGTCTCTTTAATTGGTTGAACCACTCTCGAGCTAGGCCTGAGAAGGTCATAATAAAGGTGAGAAGGTCATATTAAGATGCCTACATTGCTCTTAATATGAAAGCACATATCTAGGAAACTCATTACATGCTCCTATGCGTCTTCCTCTCCTTGAAACTTTTCCAATGTAGGCATCTTGAAATGCTCAGGATAGGTAGGAATAGGCATTGACGTGCATAGAGGTTCATTATGGATTTTGTTCAAGGTAGGCTTTTGATAAGTTGTTACTTGCTTCTCTATGGCTTGGAACTTCTCTGCTACGATATTATAGGCCTGCGAGGAAAGAAACTCCTCTTATCGAGATTGCCTTGGAGGCACCTTCGAAGGCAGATTCTTCCTCGATTGAGGTGGAGGACAAGGCTCGCCATCCTCTCTAATTGAGAGATTTTTGGATATTATTGTTCTAATTCCTCTCCCACTTCTTACTCATACTGCCTATGCTCATGTTTTTCGGATGTTGGATGTCGATATCTGTGTTGAGTTGCATGACAAGTATGTGTGTCTATGTACTCAGGGTGTAACTCGAGCTGTGAATCCACTCATCTATTGACACGCTCCATGGTATCATCGTGAGGAGGTAAACCGGTGCTATCCAACCAATCCTCTCTCTCTACATGCTCCTGATTGAGGATGCATTGCTCACACATGCGCTATTCATATAATTTTTGTCTTATGAACCTCTGCCTTTGAGAGTTCTCATTTTTGAGGCATTCCTTCTTTGCAGAAACATCCTTCAATTGGTCTTTAAGAGTCTACTGTATCTGCTCTAACATCAGTCTATGAGCTCTATCGACATGATCGACCGTTTGAGGCCTCTGGTGAGTGCGCTCTGTTCGAGCGACTTTATGGGTATGTCCTCCAATGGACTAATTTTCCACACTCTTGCATGTCTGTAAAGATAACATTCATGTTAGAATATCTCCTATACTTTGTGCCTTCATGGGATGCAGGAGCACGTATGTCGTGAGAATGCTTGAAGGACTCTCTAGGTTCTCGTGTTGTCCTAATGGTGCTTCTGCTACACTCACTCGTAGGTCGAGAGGGTGTAAGCATAGGCTTATATCCTAGATGCCCTAGGACTCTATCTAGACTGTCTAACTATTTTCTACGCCATGGCTTATGAGGCGACGTACCATTAGCTCCCACTTTGGATATATCTATGGTGAACTTGCTAGGTTTACCCCTATAGGGATTCTACATGGGTCTACGCTCGAAAGTGATCCCATATATTTACCCTTGAATGGGTGGATCTCAAGCCTATCTATACTCGAATGGCAAAGGTCATGAGCCTCCCTTAGATACATGTTGAAGGGGTACCAATCTGGATCTCTCAATGACATATTCTTTGGCAGAACCCATGGATGCCCATGGAATGCGGTCACGGTACATGCTACCATGTGTGAAACCCCCATACTAGGAAATCCCATGCTCTGATATGTGTCTAGAGAAATATCTAGTACTTCCTCTAATCGGGGTATTCTCAATAGAATCCCCTCATGTGGAATTATCCCCTCTAATGCTCACTGAATGACGTCCATGAGGATTCTGTGATTGAGGGCTTTCTACATCGTGTTGTGCATTAGGTGGATCTTGGGCTTCGATCTTAGTTTTATGCCCGGATCGTCTTCTCTATGTTTGTACCATTATGTATCCTATGTCTAGATTTAACCTTTATTAACATGCACAAAATACAATGATGATTATGTCATTTTACAGTTTTAAAATGAGTCCTAAATTGTTTGATGTGTTTTTCAAATTCATTGTATCAGTAAAGTAATTCTTGCTGTGTTTGATATAGGTTGATGATTTTCTCAATTGTTAAAGGGCTTTCACTTGTATACTCACAGATCGACGACCTGGCTATGAACTCTAGGTCGCGTAATCCCCCAAAAGTGTGGCAATGAAAGTCCACACCCGGGCAGGGAGCATAGGTCCTCCCAAATCCTCACCCATTTTCACCCAATCAGCGTCATACCCTCCGAAGAGGAGTATATGCAAATTTTCCAATCTACGAAAGGTTCTTGGATCCGGTATTGGTCTAGAACATAAGGTATGTGCGAGTTGGGCCAATGGATGGAAATCACCGCCACCATATTTGAAACCCTACTAGTGGTTGGATATGACTTCCAACTCACTAGAATTCAAGATATGTCATGGTGTGTGTGGTTATTTTTACTTTGCATGAAATAAAGATGCATAATACAACATTCAAATGATTCTTTTCTATATGCAATGCATAAAAAGGGACGTTTCAAATAAAGAAAGCATGCATGTTTAGTTTCACATGATATTTTGACAATGCATACTAACGATGGTATGGCCACTGATCAAGTCTCAAGCAAGAAAACAAAATACGTTCTATAACGCTGGAGACTAGGACAGACTGCACTCAGAGGTCCGCTATTCCTAGCAGTGCCTAGTAAAGACCTAAAAAGAAAAAGACCTAAGGACTCATATGCCTATTACTAATTTTGTTGTCTTCCCTAATTAGTCTAACATTTTTGCATTCTAGAAATTTACAAAGAGTAAAAATAGAAAGAGAAACTAATAGTGGCACCTACCTCAGGTTCCCATCTGATTGAGCTTTACTCCTCTACTGTCTGGTTTGTCAGATGTTGACCGCATCTCTGTAACGCGTTGACCACTGTTGCCCGTGGGTGTCAACCATGACAACCTTTTAACCATGGTTGTCAACTACGGTGAGCACCTATCATCACAAAACCAATAACATCAAGTTTCAATGGCATAAAATACGGAGGTCCCACTGTCATCACCTTATGTACCATGCAAAAGACCAACACCTAATGCTACAATTATTGAACATTATGTATAGTTGGGTATGCACACATATGAATTGAAAATAAATGACACAAAATTGAAAGAAATGCTTCTTATTAATATTTCAAATCAATCCAAATTACATATCCATCCCTCTTAGGGATACCCTTTTAATACAACAATTACAACATGACAAATTCCCTTCCAGGGTAGGTGTAATCCAAATGTCTTCCACAAAGACACGAACTACTCCAATGTGCCGATGACCTTATTCTCATGATTAGAGGCATTTGCTACCTTGCATCCCGAAATCCTGTTGATCCTACATGTAATAAAAAACAAGAAACATTAGATACAAAGGAGGCCTCTCTTGATGAGGCTTTTAAGGAAATCTTGCATAAAGGATGATGTAATTAACATGAAATCAAGAAAGCGCAAGAAACATATTAAACCTATGTTAAACATGAAATAACACCATAGAACATGTAAAGGAAAAGCATATGCATCTATCTAATGGTCTAATTACGGAATTGAAAGCATGGAAGCATGAAAAGACCCATTAGTAGAATAATTGCAATAATAAAAGGAAATGACTAAAAAATGTAATTTCACTGGTCAAAGTCTCTAATAAAGCTAATTAACATGATATATAACTAATATAATAACAATAAGCAAATCGTATGGCTAAATAATAGAGAAATCAGTGATACTACCCTGACTGCGACTTTGATGCACTATGAGCACTGTTAATCACGACTGATAGCCGCAGTGGAGCTTGAAGTGAGTTTGTACTCCAATTCAAGGGTTGAATCTCTAAACATCTCTATAAAATTGATGGTCAAGGGTCGCCTATGTGTCCTTTGAAAGATTTGGTAGTTGAATTGCTCAGTTAGGTGATGGAATGGGCTTAATTGGTTTTCTTGATTCTTACCAGCCCTCCATAGCCTCCTTGACTCCAAATGCCATGTGATATCCAATTGGGAAACCAAAATGTTCCTCTCAATGCACTTAGGTGAGTATGCAATTTGACAGGGCTTCACTGCATTTCAATTCAAGATTCATCTATATTTTTCCCCAATTTGAAGGGGGATTAAATAGCATTTTTCCATGGCTAGGGGTAGCTTCATGAGGAATCCAAGAACAATATTGGGCAATTTGAGTTTGTTGAATTGAAGGATCTAGAACCTTCCTCTCTCAAACCACTCGAATGCGCAACCAATTGGCCGTTGCAACTAATTTTGGTTCGAATGAAGGCCAACTGATTTCGAGTACTGAACGCGACTGACAGGTGTGGTCAGCATTGCTAACCATGGGTGTCAACAATGGCTGGCACTGACTAGGCAAAGGTGCCCAAATTGAGTGGTAAAAACCACTGCTATACCTTGGAATATGTCCAAGGTCTTCCATATGGTCTTCTAGCATGTCCCATATGAGTAGTCGCCTCGACATGACGCGTTTTAGGTGTCTACACATCAATCTAGAAATAATTATATATCTCTTGATGGATGAATTTGATGAGTTTAAATCAATTAATATGAATAAATTGGTGTCAAGTAATCTACGGTCTAAGCATATTGGATGTTGTACTATATAGGTTATATCAAAGACAAAATATATGGATTAAGAAGCTTCACATTCAAGATTAGATGCATTTCCAAATATGATGGCATGTTAATAATGAAGGTATTCTTACCTACTATAGAAATTATGGTGTGGGGACCATAGCATAAAGGTTTGATCTTTTGACATATGTTAGAATATTTATCAAATTTGAAAATACTTTACAAAAATAAAAGGAATTGACATGTTATCTAGAAACAATAACAACTCATAGAAAAACACATGCAATATGAAGGGTGTTTATAGACACCAAGGTAATCTCACTAAAAAAAGAAAAATAATAATAAAAATATTGTTCTCAAGGGGTATAAATACCCAAACTACATATGAACTTAGATCAAGGTTAAAGAACCAACATTAAGGTTTATTATTAAAATATTACAATAAACCCGCCTATACAAGGTGTAAAAGGCTCGTAGGGCTATACAAATAAATATAATACAAAATTTGGTTGTAGTCTTAAGTGAATCTTAATACCACATATTTTGATATCCCCCTTAAATTGAATGAGGGAAATGTAGTGGTTTCCCACTACCTGCTTGTGACCAAGGCAAAACCTTGATAACTGATGATTGAACTTTTGTCTAGCTCATGGGAAACAAGCTAAAAGAACTACCAACTATCAAAACTTATGTAAAAACCATTTGGAAAAATTTCTAATAGATAATCAAAGGAGCGCTAAATAAGATTATCCTTTGGGATAAGTTCTGATATCGAAGGTTTTGCAATCCATGATGAAGCGCAACATAAAAAATCTCGACTAGTTTATGAGACACTAGAGAACCAAGTAGACATGGATTTCTGAGTTAAATCAAAAGCAACAAAGGTAGATAGGTTGAGTTAATGCTTCATCGATTGAGGATATGAAGACCACCTACTAGAGAGTAACCTCAGTAATTGTCTCAAACACTCATTTAAGATGAAGTATAGCACTAAGAGTCCCACGCTAATCAATGATTATGTTTAGATAAGTATGTCATTCAGTGATCAAAATCCCTAGGAGAAGTAGATGGGATTGCCAGATCTACATACAGATTATTTTGGAGGAAAATTTTCTTACTATAATTTTTAAATAGCAATAGTTTAGACTGTAAAAAGTATCGATGAGTTTGTAATTATATAAATTTGTACACTTTCATTTTATTTCTCTCTGTAAAAATAGTGGTGGTTCCTAAGTGGCTTTTGGGCAATATTGAACCTCCATTTTTGGCACAATCTATATAAAATATTGTTTGCACATATATATACACATACAAACATGGGATTCTATGTCTATTTTTTGGTATAGCCTAGAGATCCATTATTGTGTGTGTGTGTTTTTGACCCTTTTCCTGAATATTAGGTTTTATTAAGTGTATATGTGTGTGAGGGTATTGTGTCTATTTTCAAACTAAGTCACTTGATTGGATCTCTTATGGGATCCATATTATTATGCATGTGTATAACTAGTAACTCTTGATTGTATTTCACTGTGTTGAGGAGAGGAAGTGTTCACCATTGGCACATAATGTTTAGGCCTATTTTTGCAAGAATATCTTAGTGGATCTCTTAGCGCATCACCCTTTTTATTTTTTTGAGTTTATATTTACTTTTACTTTCTTGAATCCCTTTCCCTTTGTTGAGAAACCAAAACCTTGAAGATCACATCCTAACAAGGAGTCAACCTTGTAAAAAACTCCTAGAGGCCCCCAATTGAGCCAAACATTGTGCTCTCAACTACGACCCACTATGTTGCTCCCTATGAGGCATGATTGTCCTAGGCAAGGATAATCAAAGATGAAAATAGTTTAATGGCATGCCTGATGGGACCCCAATGACACATAATTGGTGCCATAATTGTAACAAGGCGTTGGAATAAGACTTGGTGAGGGTCTTGCTCTTATTCTTGCTTGTTGAAGTATCTCTTTTCTCACCCAAAAACTCTGCTCCAGAATAAAAACCAGGAGAATCCATTTCTAAAGATACCAGGTTGAGGTTTGAGTGAAGACCTTAGTATTTCTACTTTATGGAAGCAATAAGCTATAAATGTTAGAACGACCTCCTTGAGTGCACCATGCAAAAGAAATTGAAATTGAAATATTTAAATGTTGGGCTGACTTCCTTGGGCATGAAGGACATGCAAAAGAAATTGAAATTAAAATATTTAAATGTTCAACTGACTTCCTTGGGTGCAAAGGACAAGCATATAAATATGAACCCTTAATTCACTTTGGATATGCATGGAATTTGAAGATATCCTTCGAGCGGAAAGAGGCAACGAGTAGGAGGGAGGAGAGGAGCAAAAGTTTGGCAGCATAGAAACAATAGAAAGAAGACTTTAATTTTATGTTCATGCCACTTCTATCTCAACTGAGTGGTTAGACCAGTCAGTAGCCTAGCTCACACTAGGGAACTGCGATACAGAAGGTTCAAGGGTCAAAACCCCTTGGTGCTTATTTTTGTGTGTTTTTTTGTCTAAAATAGCACAGAGAAGGAGCTATATAGATTTTGGTGCACCTTTGGTTTCATCCATTAGGTTAGTCTAGACAGTTGCCTAGTCTGAGCCAGGGTGCTATAGAGCAAAAGGTTAGTGGGTCGAATCTCTTCGATGCCCATTTTGCTGAAGTGGTTGAGACAACAGAATGTGGAGGTTAAATATTCACTTGCATATTTTGGTTTCAACTATTGTAGTAGCTCAGTTTTTCATGAGCTTGTGTTAGGGCACTATGCTTCTAGAGGTCAAGGGATCGAATCCCATCCACGAGTGTGCAAAGTAAGGGTAAATTTTATTTTATTAAATTTGATAAAATGGGAGATATAAGGTGTAATATTGTGATTTGATTTTTGCAAATTATGAAAGGGGAGATATAAGGTGTAATGTTGTGATTTGATTTTTGCAAATTATAAAAGGGGAGATATAAGGTGTAATGTTGTGATTTCATTTTTGCAATTTAATACAGGGAGATTTTGTTAGAATAAATCTTTATTTTGTAAGTTTTAAAAAGGGAGATATATGGAGTTATTTTTAAGATTTATTATGTATGTTTTGAAAGAAGTGATAAGGTTTAAAAGTGGTTGATTTGATATTTAATTAAGAAAGGAAAAATTGAAGTATTGACTAGATTTGAAAAGCACATGCAAGAGGAAGATCATAATTATTGAGGTAGATTTGGAGGGCACAAATTTGGAACAAGTCAAGTTTTCAAAGAATAGAGTAAGCAGATTAAGTGCACATATTCACCCAAGCATTCAATTAGCAATGAAGGACAATTGAGTCATATCAATAAGAAGGAAAGGTACACATGATAGTGGAAGAAGAGCAAGGTATTATCGTCTCCAAGTCAACACACAAGTGAGTTTTCTAAGCTAGACTTGAGCTACATTTAAAATATAATAAATGTGAGATATGTGGAAGTGACAAACTTAATGAATGTGAAGAACATATTGGCCATTTTAAGCTTACTACATTAGTGCATATCATTCTCTATATGTTCATGAAGATAAAATAATTCTAGGTAGAATATGTCTGAATTGCTTTTAGTTAAGGAAAGCAAAGGTGAAGAACTTGATGCCATTATTGATCAAGTTTTGTAAATAGATTTGTGCATTGGTTATGATTGAATTTGAGAGTAAATGTGCAAGGGTTATAGATCATATTTTTAAGCATATTTGTGATCATGTTTTGGAGCAGATTTGAGTAGGTTTTGGAGCATATTTGAGTAGGTTTTGTAAGTAGGTTTTGGAGATGATTTGAGTAGGTTTTGTAAGCAGGTTTTGGAGCAGATTTGAGCAGGTTTTGTAAGCAAGTTTTGGAGAATATTTGAGCGAAATTTGTAAGCAAGTTTTGGACCAAAATTTAGAAAGGGGGTTGGTGTCTCCTATGGATTGGTGTCCACAAACTTGATCAAGGGGATTGGTATCTCTTGTGGATTGGTGTCCACAAACTTGAGCAAGGGTATTAGTTTCTCCTATGGATCGATGTCCACAAACTTGAGCAAGGGTATTAGTGTCTATTTTGGATTGGTTTCCATGAACTTGAGCAAAGGGGTTGGTGTCTCCCATGGATTGGTGTCCATGAACTTGTATAGGGGATTGGTGTCTCCTGTGTATTGGTATCCATGAAATTGTATAGGGGATTGGTGTATCCTATGGATTGGTGTCCACAAACTTGTATAGGGTATTGGTGTCTCCTGTGGGTTTGTGTCCACAAAATTTATTAAAGAAATTTATAAGTAATATTTTGTCATGGTTTTCTCTCAAGAGGGTGTTTCCACGTAAAATATTTGTCTCTCATGTGTGTGGTGATTTGTGCATTGTTTCATTATTGCATTGATGTTATTTGAAGTTATTACTTTGGAAAGAAAAGAGAAAAGTTTTATCTTATACTGTTCATCCCCCCTCTCAGTATAAGCTTGTGTTCTTCATCCTCTGCACCAATTTTTACATCTACATAGTTTAATTCACTTACCACAATGTTAAACATATTTAGATGTTCAGTCATAGAGTCACCATGATTCATTTGAAGTGAATACAACTTATTTTGGAGAAGGATTTTATTTACTAGTGGCTTTGTCTGATACAAAGCTCTTATATTTTCCCATAATAACTTTGGCGTGGTCTCTGTTGATACATTCAACAATACCAAATTATATAAGCACAATATCATAGAGCTCCTTGCCTTCCTATCGATCTTCAACCACTCCTAATTTATCATTGCTATTGGTTTTAATCCTGAAACCAAAATCCACTAATATTTATCTGCCAATAGATCCTCCATCTTAAGTTTCCATAAATCAAAATTTTATCTATTATTTTTTTTAATTTTTACCTATGTGCTTCTCACCTATTTTCCCATTATTTCGTGCACTGTTGAAACCCTTATTCCTCAAACAAATATAAAACCTAGCTCTAATACCAAATGAAGAGAAATAATACCTTGATAAACAAAATCTAGAAAAATAGTAAGTGCAGAATCAAAAGAAAAAATAGAGAAGAACACATTACACAAGAATTTATCCTAGGAAACCCTTTTAGGAAAAACCCAACAAGAATATCTCCTTATTGTATAAACTTGATCGTCTTTAATATAATAATATCCTTTTGATTGTTTTTCACTTGTGATTACATTTCTTGCAAGTCACATTACAAAAACCTCATGCAAGTGTTGTTTCATATTCCAACAACACAAGAAGAGTTTTTACAATACCATGGGTGCAACACCATCGATCGACTATACATTAACCCAAAACCATCCATATGGGTCTAAAAATAGCATAAACCACCAAAAAAAATCCTCGAGGGTTACAACCATTGGACCCCAAAATAGGGGTTTCCACCCCCATTCCCCCACTTGGGGCTTGGCCTGGACCTAAACCCTGATGAGAATAAGTAAAGAGTGTCCAATCCTTTTAGAGTTAACCCCATATAAATAATATGGAAAATATTCAAAATAATTCTAACAGAAGACCTTAGCTAAGATTTCATCAAACGATTATTGGAGGTTGAAGGTCCTTTTACCTTTATCTTGTGGCTTCAAGATCAAAGGTGAACCTTTTGTGGCTGATGCATGCCTAGGACTTAAGACTAGAGTGGGGTTAGAGGGTTTCAAATATTGAATCTTTTTTCTTAGCATGTTGTCTTGTTATGGTGCTAATTTGGATCATCCCCACTAGATTCTAATTGGGTGGGGGTATATTCCTATAAGAAACAGTATTAGTGTCCTTTTGATCATGTTTGGAAAAAGGGTCTTGGAATATCCCTAAGTCCTAATTGGTGGAATTTTCCTATTTGGAACCTCCTACTACAAGGTGACCTTCATAAATAATATCTTGTGCTAAATTTTTAAGTATCCTACATTTATTAGTGTGGTGCCTATTTGTATGATGGTAATCACATTAATTGTATGTCTTAAACCAAGGAATCTTCTCTCTTTGGATCATGTTGTCTAATTACAGGTAATTCTATATTTTTTGCTTCAAAGAGCTATGTCAAGACAATAGATAAATATTGATTTAACCTAGTGAAGTTTCTCAAATGTTTCTCTTGAGTTTTCTTTAGGATAAATTTTTAAAGGATAGTTGCAATACCCACATGACCTATTTTTAATTTATTTATGGGATGATATTCTATAACTCCATCGTCCACCACATGCTTATTTTTTTATTGTAATTTAAGGTTGTAAGAAGATGGTTTATCATCTTCCTTCTTGGTTTTTATTTTGCTCCTATGTTGGAGGATGGTTTCCATATGTTTAGTGAGATCAACCGCGTAATTAAAAGACACAACATGGATCATCTCTAAGGGATATGACAAGTTTTATTGAAGGATGCATATGAAAATAAAGCAAATTTATTTAGGTGGCAAATAAAATGGAAGCTTCCTAACCAATGCCCTCCATCGAGGTAAAAATTCATCAATAGACTCATTCTAGCCTTGTTTCAATTGATATAGGTCATCAACTATGCAATTCTCTATGACATAAGTTACGAAGTGTTGTATAAACCTTTTTTCCAATTCAAAAAATATTTTAACTGAATGGTGAGGTAGATAATAGAACCATGCTAAAGCCTCACCACCAAAATTAGAAGGTATGATTTTTAATAACATATCATCATGTTTGAGTTCGTGGCATACAACTTTAAAGAATCAAAGGTGTTCTATCCTATCACTTTCTCCTCTATACATTCAAAGCTTTGGTAACATAAAGCCTAGGGGATAATATTTATTTGTTAGGGAAGGTTCTATAGATTCATTACAACAATCTTTATAAGCATATTTTTTAGTTGTGCCTCATTGGATAGAGGTTATTTGTTGCTTAAACTCAAACATTTCCATTGTAAGTTGCTATAGTTTAGCATTTAGATCTTTAAAAATTGTATAAGAGATGAGCGGTACCATGAATTGAGGTTATGTATTTATTAGAGGATAGTATTGTGAGTTAGGATAAGTTGAACCAAAGGGGACAACTACATTATTGACTACATGATTATTAGGGATAAAAGAGTTTGATGATGTAACATTAGGAATTGAAACTTGTGGTGATTGTAAGTTGATGAAAGAATTAGATGTTATAAGAATAGAACCATTGGGCTTACTAGAAAATATGTCCACATTTTGACTATGCAAAATGCTTACAGGTTGAGATATAGGATTTTTTATCCTAAAGGACTCCAAGTTTAGAGGAAGGGACCTTAATTCCTAGAAGACAATGGGATGTTAGGGGTCTTCCTTCTATTTTTGTTGTAATAATAAGAGGATTAGACCAAATTTTATTAATTTGATTTGGATTAACATCTAAGTACAAGGATCCATGTGAAGCGTCTCTTTGAGAACCCATAGAATTTGATCTAGGTTGTTGTGGAAGATTCGTAAGGGATTCTTCCATGGCTGAAGTAGTCAAAGTTCCTTCTTCAGCTGCAAGGACTTGTTGCATTGTTTCCTTATTTACTCTAAGATAAGTATTTAAATGGTCCATAGACCTAAAACTTAGTTCCCCCTATTGATTTTGTATATGGGAAGGGGTGGTAGAAGGAGGATGTTGATCATCCTCTTCTTATTCATAGATAAGATTATCAATAACCTTTTACTTTTTTAGAATATCAGGTAATGCATTTGAATTTTGTGCCATTTGGAATGTAATATTTTTGGTTATATATGGTGGTTCATCCATGGCCAAGGGATATCAATTATTAGTATTTTTTTTCTAGAGTAATTATTGCAAATAAGAGAAGATGTTTGGGACCCTAATGTCACCTTGGAATAACAACCCTCCTTATGATTTCGATTAGTCCCCCATAATATACTAGCCAAGGGAGATATCCCCCAAGGTTCATATATCAGGTTACTCAAGGGATCATTAGCCTTCCCCCAGTAGGATTTACAATTGGTTATGTTCTTATTATTTTGAATTAATATAATTTAACTAAGCAACTTGCTAAAATAATTGTGTTTATCACAATAATTTTTTAAAATTTTAATGTTATGTTTCCAATTACATGTCTCAACATATATAAGTAAAATAATGTGTACTAATATACATAATTATTTTTAAAGTATTTAGACATTTTATTTCACTGCAACAACTCTTGGATCTTATTCCACAATCAAATAATTGCATTGCTCTCTTTAAACAAAATAGAAACTTGCTAAAATAATCTACAATTCAAATGACTATAGATGATTATTGAACAAAATACAAGAAAATCTAGTATTCAAAGTTATAATAGATTATTTATATTAAATATTTTCAATAGATAATTTAGGAGTAGACACAATACAAATTTAAATTTAAAGTAAACAAATATTTGATGTGTAACTAACTAAGATAATAATTTCATTACTAACTAGTGCTTAAATAAGCACAAATTACATAACCAAATATCTTCCAAATTGTAATAAGGTTATAAATTTGGAAGATAGAAAATAACAAACCAACAACAGAGTTGATTTTTAGGAGATGAAAAATAGCTATCTAGAAGATTTTCTAATAGCTACTAACGACTAGTTGTTCTAGAATATTTGCTAATCTAACATGAGCTTTTTATTATCCCATGTTTTATAAAAGCTAACATAGAAACTACTAACAATAATACTAAGCCTATAAGCCTAACTATTATATTATTATTCCTCATCATGCATCCCCACAATAGAATAATTTGACTCTAATGCTTTCAATAGAGAAGGAAAATCATGAGACATTTGATGGGTATATATCGAGCAAGCCTAGTGTGGAAGTTGATCTCTACGGGCTACAAGGTAAGAAGTGGAATAACCTTGTCGAGTCATATGAGTCTTTATATCAAAAAATCAATCAAAATCTAGTGAAAGCTAAAAATTAGGTACCACATCAGTAGGATGGCTGATGATAAGATTGGTCTCTAATGTAGAGTCATGTTATATATTGAGAAGATCCACATTGATGACATAATGAATTCCAAGATTAGTCGATAGATCAAGATGAAATACATTCATATATACATGTTGGAGGATAGTATAAGGACCATAACAAAGTGGTTTTATCTTACTGTGTACTTTCTCTAAAAAATGATGTTTATCCAAATGAACTAAACTCTATCTCCAACCTAAAAATGATGAGGAATACAATGTTGATTCATTACTTGCTTTTACTACTACTAAATATTCTACAAAATCTACATCACCTTTGATTAAAAACTCTATAAATATTGAATGAAGGAGTTTTTCTTATCTTGCTCTTTTTAATATAGATAGTGGCTAGAGAGGACAAAGATAAAGGTAACTCATATGGATTCGAAGGCTGAACACCAAGATAAAATTCAAAATAAGAGTTTCCTATGGAGGTGTGTACTACTTTTTTGTATGCATGCTCTATGTGAGTGAGGCTCAAATACCACATAGTAGGATAAGTGTGGTGATAGATCCTCAAAATCTATATAAGTATGATTAATGACTTCAGTCTATCCATTCGATTGAGGGTGAAAGGTAGTGGAGAACACTTTGAAAACTTTATTCATCAACCTCATGAATATAGCAACAACATTAGTAAGACCATAGGGCATTACAAGCCACTCAAAAATACCCATCTTAGTCTTAGATGTAATATTCCATGTGTCTTCATCCTGAAACCTAACCTAGTGATACCCACTCTTGAGATTGATCTTAAAAGAACTTAACTCCTTGAAGTTGGTCTAGGAGATCATCAATTCTTGGAAGTGGATATCTATTCTTGATTTTTATCTTATTCAATGCTCGAAAATCAATACATAACCTTCAAGCCCCATCCTTCTTGAGTACAAGTAGAATTAACGATACATAAGAGAATGTACTTGGTTTAATAAATACTTTGGACAAGTCTTCAATTTTCCTTTTAATTTATTCAATTTGAATTACGGATTACATGTACATTGGTGCATTGCAAAGAGGAGCAGTAAGAACAATCTCTATGTTATGATTAATGTCTCAATCAAGAGGGAGTGTTGTGTACTTCTTAAAAACATTAGAGTGTGATTACAATATTTTAGTTAGTGAAGAATACCTATTAGGATTATGGATTGGTGCTTGTGTTTCTTTGTTTTGTGGCCTTATGAAAATGAGTGCCAACTCCTTTTCTTGATTTACAACTTTGCATGCTTGTCTATAACTTAGTACTAAATTGGTGGTATGCTGAGTACATTTGACTAGATACAACTTGTTATCTAATTGCAAAGTGCACGTGTTTTTGAATGCATCATAAGTAGCCTTCCTATCATATTGATAGGTTTTTCCAGGTAACAATCCACAATAATCCATTGGAGTGACATCACACATGATCTTGTCCATAAACTTAGGGCCAAAAACAAATGGGACAATGCAAGTGTGTGTGATGCTAGAGGTAGTCTCAGTATCCTTCCATCCAAGGGTATAGGAATGAGGATGTGGGTACATAGGACAATTCAAATTATCGACAATGGACCTCACAATAAAATTATTTTGTGAGCTATTGTTGATTATATAATAAAACAAAAATCATGAGTGAGGTGAGATTTTGTGATGAACAAATTATTACGATCACCTATGGACAAATTGTGATTCATTAAGGTGACATTGTTTAGTCAACCTTTTAATTCAATGTATGTTTTATATTCCCATAAATTCTTAATGGGGCCATATTTTGGGTCCTCATTTAGAAATTGTACAATAAAAGACTTCTTCTTGAGGTTTTGTACGACATTGGGACTAAAAAATGTCCTTTTTACTTACAAAAATTACAAATCTTTTAAGATTTAGAAAAATAAGAAGAAGGTTGTTTAGAAGAAGAGGAAGAGGAAGAGGAAGAAGAGGAAGAAGGAAGATAAAAATAAGGAGGCTTTTTCACCTTCTATATTTATTGTTGCTAATTTGGAGACTTGGAAGCTCCCATGGAATAAAATTATCATGATCCTCTTGACTATGAAACCAACTTCTCCTCTACTAGAGCTTGGTTGAAAGCTACATTTAAAGTGGCAAGGGTAGTATATTTCAACTCCCTAAACAAAGTTTCTTGCAAGCCACTCTTAAATTTGATGATAAGAGCATTAGTTTAGTCTTACAAGACAATTAGTAGCCTCAACCTGTTAAATTGATAAATATAATCTTTAACACTTATTATGCTTCCTTGTCTCATTTGAATCTATTTTATGATATCTTTTTCATAATTTGAAGGATAAAAGGTATCCTTAAAGGCTTTTACCAGTTCATCCTAATTTTCAATGGAATTTTGAGTACACCGACATTTTATTACTAGAACTGTAGCCACTCCAAAAAATCTCAATTTTGTAAAAGGAACTCTTTCTTTGTCAAAAATTTGGTTGTAGTCAAACCAAGTGTCCATATCTAAATAAATAAAAATAGCGAAATGAGTATAAGAAATATGTAATAAATAAAAATACCTAAGAGGACAAAAATTAATTGCAAAATAGGAAGGCAAGTATAGTCTTAAGTAATTACAAATGAGTGGTCTTTTGCTATATTTGTTCATACATTTGCTTGATTGTGCATTAATATAACTTCAAGAAAGTATTGCATGAAATACTCTTTTTAAAATTAATTAATTAATCAAGTGAATACTATACCCTCCTTGATTTGTTAGACCTTTGTGCTAATGGTCTCCAAAATTGACTCTCACCAACCATCAAAATTGCACTACACAACTGAACACAAGAAAAGGAAAAGGATGGTTGGAAAAGGAATTGACCAACAATCACCTGCAAGTTTGAAACTAGTCAACCCGATAAACATTCTCTATCTACTAGGGTCTCACCACATGGTACACATATACTATTGGAGATCCTCAATTATTGGAGAATGTTTATGGTCAAAAACTTACCTGTTTTCTGTTATCCACATGGCACAACTGATTTTGCTCACATATAGTCAAGATGATGATCGTCTCTAGAATATTTTGAGCATATGTAGGTTATGATCATCATTCCAATAGGCTAGCTCACCATCCTGGAACCAAGTGACACATAAGTGACATATTAGGCCTGTATATGGTGCTTGGGTAAGCAAGGGTAAACAACTATGCATTTTTTTTATTACTCGCCACCAAAATATGGTCCCCTCATCGTGTTGAGATATGCATAGATCAAATATTTAGCAATGACACGACCAAAAATGGACATCACAAGCTGCTATTGAGCTTGACAACCCATGAAAAAAAAACTTTGTCAATAATTTTATTAATACAATAGAATGACAAGAGAAGACATCATGTTGATTTAGGGATGGTGTACATTTAAAAAAATCCAGTCAACATTGTTGTTGGCTCCAAGATGATATAGGAACAATAGAGTGTTGACCTCACTCATAGGAAATACCCAATGCAGAATTAGTTTATGCATGATGAATTATCTCATCGAGTGTCCTGAATGAGCAACCCAAATGGTGGTTTTAGTTTGAAACCTATACTCCTGCTTATGTAAATCTCACCTTGCTAACATTTGTATTTTTGCAAATAACTATCTTTCTATTTTTAAACGATGACGTGGAAGAGTTTGCGAACTCAAGTTGGAGCTTTAATATTGCTTAGTAAGGAAAATACCCATCTTAGTATAGACATCAACATGATGAGTGATAGTCATCGATCGAAGGCTAATACTCATTTTGCAATCCACATAGAAAAAAATACGCAAAAAAAATTATATGCAAGAAAATATGAAAGTATGTCTATTTGATGAGCGAAGCCTCTACTTTGTTGAGATGTCTCTCTTAGGTAGAAAAATTGGACTAGGGATAGTATTACATTGTGGTGATATGTTTTCATTAAGACATCACCTGTCGATCCAACCTCAAATTTTGCTTGGAAAATGCAGTACAAAAAAAAAGTTTAGATGTTAAAAAAATATTGATGAGAGAGTGGCAAAAATGAGATAGCAAGTTCTTGCTAACTAGACAAAATAAAACAATTCATGCAGACAATAGTCTACAACTAAATTGAAGCGTCCAAAAAATGCTTATGCATGAAGCATAATGCAAAATGTATGAGAATTCTAGAGGTTAAAAATAACCCAAAGCCATAGATCTAATGTTTTGATACCACTAATGTGGAACTAATGAAGCTCACAATTGCATTACTAACTAGTTCTTAAATAAGCATAAAATTCATAACCAAATATCTTCTAAATTGTAACAAGGTTCTAAATTTTGAAGATAGCAAATAACAAACTAAAAACACAGGTGATTTTAGGAGATAACAACAAACTATTTAGAAGATTTGCTAACAAATACTAATAAGTAGCTATTCTAGAATATTTGCTAATCTAAATTGAGCTTTTTATTCCCATGTTTTACAATAACTAAACATAGAAACTACTAACAATAATACTAAGCCTATAAGCCTAACTATGACATTATTATTCCTCATCAATATTTATAGGTGATAATTTCTCTAATGTACTCCCATCATGTGGATCAAATCATAGCCATGCTTTAAAAATGGTTATCCTCCACATTCAACAATCTCATTATGGCCTCAATTTATATGTCATAGATTTTGACCATGTGCAATATTTTAGCAAAGTAACATCTACATCATTCTCACTATAAAGAAATGCAAAATTGAGAGGATAGGAAAGGTATTCTATTATAGATTAAACCTTCCAAAATGAAAATGAAATTTTATCATTGATTTAAAATTCAAAGTTTTGAGTTTAGAAAAATCAAGAAACGATGCAATTCAAGCAAAAATAGAGTATAACAAATTAAAATATGAAATATATTAGAAAATAGCAAAATGATTTTATCACTAAAAAACAAAGTACAATACAGGCAATCTTTGAGAATATTTGTGAGGCTATAACATTGTACCCTTTACTCATGTTTTTTATAGTTGGGGGTACATCTCTCTTTATACAATATTTGGTGTGTCGAAATCCGCCATTTTGAATATGAAATGTCACCCTTTTTTGTTTACCTAATTTATGTGATCTATTCTCCTTGGTGATTAGGACCAAGTTATCCTGCCTTGACCAATATATACATCTTAATGAATTATTTCCTAATATTCTTAGTCTATGCATTAACGTTTTGATCCTCTTCCATTCATGCTAAATTATTTGGATTAAGTTCTCAATGCCCAATTATTTTACATATACAACGGTCTCTAGTAGTAGTAGTAGGGTAAATGATAAGGCCTAAGAAGTTCAACACTAAATATTAGATGCAAAGGAAGATAAGATAGAAGATTAAACTATAAACCATTCTCTCCCACCTTCTTGGTGACAGTGTATGGTCCAAAGCAAAGAGGTATGATATTCTTATGGGGTCTTTTATGTCTCTTCTTCTGAATACATAACCGTACTCTACATCAAATTTGAATTGATGTAGATGAATGGTAATTTTTTAATTAAATTTTATTAATAGAATAAAGAAATATTTATTTTGAAATACAATAAATATAAATTTATTTTGTAATTAATAGATGTATACCATCATTAATAATGTTTTAATAAATAAACCAGAGGGTTAAATTTTAGTGAGAATGTTTAGTTTAAAATGAGCTTATCAAAGTTCAATTCCTATGCATGTCATGATAATACAATTTGCTCTAATACCATGATAATGCAGTTTCTTGAAAGACATTGTCACATAGTCATGATGTAATATGGATGGATGTTGTTCTAGTCCTTTATAATTAATTTAAATATAATTCTTAAGGGAAGCCTATTGCAAAGGTAGTAGTCTAATCTGAATCTTACGAATGTGCGTTAGACTGACGATGACGGTATGAATCTCGAGCACCCGGTGGTCCATTTCACATAGGACTATAAAACAACGAAGTGCAATAGGTTTGGTGGATGTAACCCTTATGGTTTGAACTTGCGCTTGCCAGCTACTAAAGATAGTGTGGTTGTAACCAACTCTCCTATCAAGAAAAAAAATTAAATATAATTCTTTAATAAATAATTAAATTATTTATATTATTTATAATAAATCAATTAAATATATCAAATAATACAAGTTTAAGTAGTCAAAGATATAATTAGGCTTGTTTCAATACCATATAATTAATTTGATAATAATAATTATTCAATAAATAATTAAACTATTTATATTATATATAATAAAATAATGAGATGGGGGTCAGGGGTTGAGTGCAAGCAGCTCCAAAGGTTGGTTTTTAGGGCTCTGTAGAGATGGTAGCAGTTTTTGGAGGAGGTATGAAAAACTGGAGGAATGTAGTGATGGCATCAGGTCCGTCACAGAGCGTGCATGCTAGTGCTGGTATTTCATTTAAAAATGATTGGAAGGAACAAGATTTCCCATTGCATTCCAGGAATCGCTTGTTAAAGAACAATGGATGTTTGGAACGATGTGAAGCCAGGCCGGTTCTAGTGGTTCAACCAGACTCGGTGGCAGAAGATGTGGAGTATTTAACCAAACATGCACTTATTGGTAAATTTATGGGCATCCGAATTTCTCTTCCCTTTGTGGAGGCTTGGGTTAGGAAGACTTGGAACCCTGAAGGTGATGTGGAGGTGATGCTGAGTGCAAACAGCTATTTTATGGTGGTTTTTTCTTGTCTTGCGGATCATAACAAAGCATTTGAAGGAGGTCCCTATTTCTGTAACCAAGCGGGACTCTTTCTTAAACCCTGGCATGTGGGTTTCAACCCATCAAAGGAGCGGCCGTCATGGGTTTCGATGTGGGTTCGGCTTCCGTGGCTCCCATTGGAATTTTGGAGAAATGACATCTTGCATATGATTGCCCTTCTACTTGGGAAGCCGGTTGGACCGTCACAATAGACGCTGGATAAAAAGGTAATCTTTGTTGCTCGTATCTGTGTTGAAATTGATTTAAACAATCCTATTCCAGATTCTATTGAAATACAGTTCGGATCAACCACATGGGTTCAAAAACTTGACTATGAAGCTCTTCCATTTTGTTGCCGGATTTGCCATGAATATGGCCACTTACAAAGAAAATGCCCTAAGTTTGTCCTGCTTGTGGCTTCAAATCATGGGCCCTCTCGAGCTATACAAAATATGGATAAAGGAAAAGCCCCGATAAAGGAGGGGGATCAGGATAAGGAAGGCTTTGTTACGGTAAAACCTCGAAACAAAGGAAGAAAGGCAAAAAGAGACATTAAAGATAACCAACCAGATGCTCAGCTCAACCGTTTTGAAATTCTAGAGAACCTTGATCAGTGCATGGAGATACCTGAAACATCGCTACCGTTATAGATATAACAGGACCAAATCGGTTGTCTCTTCATGAGGTGGAACCAAGGGAATCAGATATAGGGGGTTTAAATGAAGAACAAAGGGCTCTGGTTTCGAGTATAGGTGATATGGTTGGCCCTAGCCCTGGAAGTGAAGTTATCTTACAAAATGGCACAGATTTAGATATGCCCTCTCCTACCCAAGCACTGATGCAGTCATCCATGGACTGTAAAACTCCTACGGTGCTGGGATTGCAGCATAAAATAATTAAAAAAATGCTTCAAATAAGAATATGAAGGTGGGTCGGAAGAAAGACCAGGATAAAATTAAGTTAATGGGGGAGACTTTGGTAGAGTCAGGTTTGGTGAGAACATTGGACTCCCATTTTTATAACCCCCAAAAATGATTATACTTTCATGGAATGTAAGGGGGTTGAACAACATCCCCAGACAAAAAGTTGTTCGTGATTTGATTCATGTTCATTCTCCGGATGTGGTTTTTATTCAGGAGACTAAATTAGCTATTGATAGTTTGTTCAATATTGCTCCCAAGTTGTGGAAAAAGGGGCAATGTTAGTGTATTGGTGCATGTGGATATGCTGGTGGCCTTGCTTGTTTATGGGATCCAGTTAAGATCTCTCCTCTTACCTAGATTTCCAGAAGGTGGTCTATTTCAATGAGGCTTCTGAGCTATTGGATACTCAGAGTATTGATAACTGGGAGAGTCTCCCGTCTGGGGATTCTCAACACCTATGGGAGTTGATCCATAAGGATGTTCAGACTTAATGTGGTTTGTTTTTTTTTTGGTTTTCTTTGGGAGTTGACCTTGTCTGGTGATTTAGCCTGTCTTGTTGCTTATTTGAGTCTTGGTTGGGGGCTCAGCTGTACTTTATAATCCAGACTTTTTATCAATAAATTTTTACCCCTTTATTTAAAAAATAATAATAATGAGATGTATAAGTGGAATGAGTTCATGTGGTTAAAGACATGACCTGATATATAAACCCATATTCAAATAATGGTAAATAATATATTTATTGTTATAATACCATTATAAATCTAGCAAAACAATATATATATATATTATATGAGTGGGTCTAAGGAGAAGATATTAGCACTCTAAATAAGAGATCTAGAAGATCTAAGATCTAAGGTTTGAATCCAATAAAAATAATGTTATATGTCATACTTTGGTGAAAATTAAGATCACAACATCCTTTATTAAGTTCATCTAATATGATCTTTGGTTGTCATCTTGTGGCATAGTTGGTCTGGTGGCACATTTGGTCGTTAGAAACTACTCTTACTCTCTTAATGAAAAAACAAAATGAAGATGGTTATAATATGGTTAAAAATAAAAGCAACTCACACATTAATTAGTTTTTGGCAAGAATAAACAATAAAAAAAAACATTAAACCTTTTAAAAAAACCCAAATTCAATTCATAAGAAAAATGATCCCTAATATATCCCACCTTCCCACCTCTACATTAAGTCAGGGTAAACGTTCCCCCTCCAATTGTGAGAATACGTGGGAAGATCAAAGTGCTGACGTCGTGGTTGAATAGTCATTTGCATCTACAACCATAAGAGCCGAAGACCAGCACTTGGAAACATAGGCCATAGATTCGCTACGATACTGATGGGAACAATGCGATGAGGATAAGACAAGATGCAAACAGTAAGGTCAAGCACGTAAGTGCAAGCGATTGATTAGCATTTAACGCCACATTCACACAGGTGAACCCCCTTTGTGCTTTGAATCCACCAAAAGAATACATTTAAAACAAGAAAAAACTGGACCACTTTGATTGTGGACAGATACGCTCTTTCACGCTATTACCGCTTATTAGGCAGAGTCGACAAATTTCTTCGCATATCTCCATTTATGTTACTTCACAATAGCTGTCGCAGAGGAAATTGTATTTCCCAAGTGACATCTTCTGAGAGAAGAGTATGCACACTTTTAAATTTCCAGTCAAAATTGACCCACGTAGGAACAGAACATGCGTTAGACTCCCTATAAATTCTCGAGAGTTTTGCCGCATTTTCTGGAGAGTGATAAATCCTCACAGAGTGATAAACCATGTTTTTTTAACATATAATTCTACAAGTTTTAGTTTGAAACTAAAATTTTTTAAAACTCAAACCTCAAACTATTATTTTATAAAAAAATCTTTTATTTGTATAACCCATTACAAGAGTGAAAATGAACGATGGTGTTCATGTCCTAATATGTCTTTATATATATATTTGAAATCCTAAAATAAGGTAAAAAATAATGATGAGCCACTTTTATCACGAAAGAATCAAAGGCGCCTTTGTGTAAAAAAATGATAGGTGCTTCTATATAACGTTCATACCTATAAGTACAACTATAGTTAGCAGAAGATGTATATGACGCCATCTGATCTAGCAATGCGGACTAAATCAAGTTGAGTGTGCGTTGCAATAAATTTTAATTTTTTTTTATATTGTAAAAAAAATTTGCAATCAATGTTTAAGATTTATTATTTTAGTTATAATTTTTGGTTTGGTCAAGAATTTCCTTATTAACAGGAGATTAACACACCCTACACACGTAGTGATTTGAACCTTAAATTTATAATTACTAAAACCTATAACTAATAAAATCTATAACTACTAATGGGTCTATTATTTAACTTTATTTCAGAATTACTCAAAACATTACAAATCTTTTGAGTGGGTGTGTGAGGCTGACGACAGTACAAATCCCAAACACCTGTGGCTCATTTCACGTTGTTGTACAAATCCCAAACACCTGGTGGTTCATTTCACATCCGACTATAAAACAATGAGGTAAAATAAATCTAATACTTTTAGTTTGAATCTTTTTTTTTTATGAAAAAGCCATTATATTAATAAAATAATGTTTAATCATACAAAAAGGGGTGGGTGGGATTAGCACACCCCGTAAACCAATACATTAACCACTGTGGTTAAGAGTATACAAGAGTGTCAGAAACAATCCACAAACTGCCAAAACAGTATTAAATATGCATTCAGAAAGAAAGAAGCCAAGAAATTACTGCCACCTGGAAGGGGAAGGAAGATCCACATGACTCATAATGCAGGGTGCATTCCCCTAATGATCCATGAGGGTACGCAAGTACTGTAGCTCCACCTGCAATTTTTTAACCTGTACTTGAATCTGTAACTAGCAATCAAAGAATATATCATATTTATCAGCAATAGAGAAGACATGTCCGACATTTTGCTGAGAAAAAATAGCTCTATTCCGGGACTTCCATAGATAAAACAAGGTACCAATTCTAAAAATATTCCAAACAACATCCAAGTTGAAGGAAAAATCAATAGGGTCACCCAAAATAACATGCACCCAAGTAAAATCCTCCTGCATAAAAGGTCTGAAAATTTCAAGAAGCCACTCCCAAGCTGACTGAGCCCGATCACAAGACCAAAAAACATGCAGTAAATCTCTCGCTTGTCCACAAACCGGGCAAATGAGATTATGAACACCCAGATGCTTGAGCCTACTGCCAATAGGTAACCCTTGATGTAAGAGACTCCAAGCAAAAAACTCTGTTTAGGTTCAATATAAGTAGCCCAAACAATCCAAAACCTCTTATTCCATTGGGAGGGAAGAGAGACTAAATTCCATCTCAGAGTGAGCTTATCAACCATTGGAACTTGTGGGGTGAGCCATTTGTAACCAAGATGAGCTTTATATTGCAAAACAGGAAGCTCCCCAGGCCAACACCAATTTGACCACCAGGGTTTTTGAAAATGCTTATGTAGTTTGCTCCAAATAGAAAATGAAATACTATCAATAACCACCTCATAAGTGTCTCTATCACCAGGATTTAAATTGTGAATTTGACGAAAACTTTCCTAGGGTATCCAACACCTGGCATGTCAAGAGAAGAAATAAAAAATGGAAGCAATACCATGCTTATAGAACCTCTGTGCTCTGATCCACTGCACAAGAGCTAAGGTAGAACCTTGCCAAGTGATAACAGGAGACCACCAAATATTCATGAAAGACAAAGAGGCACCTGCTTTGCGAAAACTCCCTTTTCAACTAAGCCAGGGTTTGAAGGCCTCCCAGGCTTTCCAAATACTCGAATGACAAAAGAACCTTTAACTTTAATAGGGACAGGGGCAGTAAGAATGGATTACAATCCCACCCCTTTCCAAATTTTCTTCCCTTGAAGCAAACCAGAAGAAATGCAATGCTTGACCAACACTTTCCAAGATTCATCCCCAATTAAAGATCGGGTGATCCATTTAGCACAAAGGGCAAGACCTTGTCGGTGACAATCAAACAAACCCATGCCTCCACAATCCTTGGGCAAACAACAAATTTCCCAGGCTACCCGATGAAAACCTTGCTTGACAGAGTCTTTGGCCCACAAGAAGTCTCTCAGAAGCTTATTCAGTTTTTTATAACAAGATTTAGATGGAACCCAACAAGATGAATAATAGACATGGGTAGTGGCTAAAACCTTAGAACAAATCTAAAATTTTCTTGCCAGAGAAAGTTTCTTACTAGTCCAGTAAGAAAGCTTCTTTTCCACTTTATCAATAACATACTGCCACAATTGAGCAGAGGAACCATGAAATGCAAAAGGAATTCCAAGAAATTTAAACACCTCACCTAGATGAATCCAAGTCCATTGGAATTGATGTAACTAGTGTGGCAGTTGAGATTGAGATTGCCGAAAACATGATGTTTTTTTCCATTGTATAGAAGAACCAAAGGCTAAACAGAACACCTCTAATCAACTAATAGTCGAGGAAATGGATTGCTCATCTTCTTGAAGTGTTAAGAAGGGATCATCTGCAAAATGACCATTGACCAATTGACGGTCAGAATTAGGGAGAGCAATACTCCTGATTAATCCTTGATCCATTTTATGGGCCAAAAAATAGCCAAAAGCCTATGTAGCAAGAATGAAAAGAGATGGAGCAAGAGGGCACCCCTGTCTCACAGAGCGACCAAGAGAAATTGACTGAGATTGACTATTATTCAAGGTAAGAATAGCTGAAGCATCTTGAAATAACATAAGAATGGTGCTCACAAATACTGGCCCAAAACCTAGAGCCTGAAGCATGGCAATTATGAAGTACCACTCCATATTATCATAGGCTTTCTCAAAGTCTATCTTAATGAATAAAGCATTTTGTTCAAAATTTCTTGCCCACTCCATACCTTCCCAAACAACAAGAACATTATCAAGAATGTATCTTCCCTTAACAAATCTAGTTTTTTCAGGTATGACAATCAAAGGCAGAATAGATTTAAGCGTAAGCGTAAGGGCTTTAGCAATAATCTTGTAGCTCACATTAAGCAGGGTGATCGGCCTCCAATTGGTGATGAGCTCAGGATCTCCAGACTTAGGAATAAATTTAACATTGCCTTTGTTAATAATGGAACCCAGTGAACCACATTGCAAGGCTTCAAGATAAACTTTGTCGAGATCAAAACCAAGCATATCCCAAAATTCTTTATAGAATTCACATGGGAAGCCATCAAGCCCAGGTGCCTTATCATTGGCCATAAGTGACAAGGCAGTTTTTAGATCTTCCATAGAAAGAGAAGTGTCACAAAATAACATTTTCTCAGGAGAAAACTTGTTGGGGACAACAACGGTATAATCAGCAAGAGCTTGCCTTCTAGCATCATCAAGGGGTTGAGAAGCAAAAACATCTTGATAATGTGAAACAAATACTTTGACAATGTCTAAAAGATCTGTAAATCTCTGCCCATCAACTTGAATGGTTTGAAACTAAGAATGTTGAGCAGGAGGTCTGAGGCGCTGAAAAAATTCTTTGGTCACTATGTCCCCCACTTTGAGCCAATGCATTCGAGCACGTAATTGAGCCCCCTTGGCTTCATACAAATCAACCTTTTTTAGCTCATGCCGAACGGAAGAAACTTGAGATTGAGCAACAGAGTTGAAAGGAGAGGCTTCAAGCCTGAGACAAGCTTTGGATAGCTCACTTTGCAAGGCAGACTTAGCCTATTTTCATCATTTTGCAACTTCAACACCTAGAGTTTGCAACACCTTAGTGGTTCGTTGAATGGCAACATTCCACCATTCAATCCTTCCAGAAATACCATCAGGTCTAGGAATCAAATTCCAAATTCGACAATATGAGCTTTCATGCTAAAGCTATGCAAAAAAGAAACATTTAGATAAAACTGTGAAGAATGCACTCTAGGTTGAAAGTTTAACATTGCCATCGAGAATAAAATAGGTGAATGATCAGACAGTGTAGTACCAGGCAAAGTAAACACATACGATGAAGAAGGCAAAAGATAGGAGAACTAAAAGTTGTCACACTCAGAAATCATGGATCTGTCTAATATTACAAAAACCCTAGAAGAAGTAGCCTGAAAATTGGACCAGGTGTACCAAAGAGCCTGCGGGAAGTCAGAAGGCGAGAAGCAGGAATTAGGGTCATAAAGGCGAAGCTTGTTTTTCATAAAAAACCAAGCTTCTCTTTCACCTAAACACCACCGCATAGGGACATTACTGACCTTATTAGAAGATTTATTCACCATATTAAAATCTCCACAAAGCACCCAAGTGGCAAATGGCAGATTCATGGCAAGCCATCTCCACAACTCGCATCTGTTAGAAGCGACATTTGAGGCATACACATTAACCACCCCAAGAAGTTTTCCACAGATCTCGAGCAAAATCCAGATAGCTTGATTGGATGGGTCAACACCCCAAGTCACAAAATTCTTCTATAATCGTGGCCCAAGGATAGTGATGGCTCCTCCTTTTCTCGGGGAATGCTTTGTGGAAAAAGAGGTACTTAGTTTGAATCTTAATAAGCATAAGGAAAGAACAATTTATATGAGTGGTTGTGCAACCGCCATTAAAATTGAAACAAAATGTGTTATTAGCTATGCAACATAATTCTATACTCTATTAGATTTTCATTAAATTTTTTAAAGGTGGTCAAATTTTGATTAATCAATTTTGTTGGGTTAAGTTAATTTTTATTTTGCCTTAACCTTAAAAAATCAACATGTTTTTAGGGATGGGTGGCTTCTTCAATACAACTTAAAGTACTTTAAAATATTTTTTAACATTAATAATAATAACAATAATAAATGTTATGTTGATGAAATAATATATTAGATTAATGATTAAAAAATTTAATAGGTTTGTGCATTTATTATCATCTTATCTTACATGGGTTTATAGAATTTTATTATAAAAAAATAAAGTAAGATGTAGGCAATCTTTGAGAAGATCTATGAGACTATAACATTGTATCCTTCACTTATTTTTTTTTTTTTTATAGTTGAAATTTTATCTTTCTTTATATAATATAGTCTCACATATCTTTGAGAAGATATGTGAGACTATAACATTGAATTCTTTACTTATGTTTTTTATAGTTAAAAGTATATATTTCTTTATAAATATGGAAGGTCACCCTTGTTTCTTTCCTTAGTTCTTGTGATCTATTTTAGTTGGTAACCAAGTTATCCTATCTTGACTAATATATACATTTTAATGAATTACTTCCTAATATTCTTAGTCTATGCATTATTGTTTTGGTCTTTTTCTATTAATTCTAAATTATTTGGATTAAGTTTTTCAATGCTCAATTATTTTACAACTACAACAATCTCTAGTAGGGTGAATGATAAGGCCTAAGAAGTTCAACACTAAATATTAGATGCAAAGGAAGATAAGATGGAAGTTTAAACTCAAACAGTTCTCTCCCACCTCTTGGTGATAGTTTGTGGTTGAAAGCAAAGAGGTATGATCTTCTTATGGGATCTTTTATGTCTTTTCTTCTAATGTTTTATATAGTTGGAGTACATCTCTCTTCATACAATATTTGGTGTATTGAAATCCGCCATTTTGAATATGGAAGGTCACGCTTGTTTCTTTACCTAATTATTGTGATCTATATTCCTTGGTGACCAAGTTGTCGTGCCTTGACCACTATATACATCTTAATGAATTATTTCCTAATATTCTTAGTCAATGCATTAATGTTTTGATCATCTTCCATTAATGCTAAACTAGTTGGATTAAGTTTTTCAATGCCCAATTATTTTACAGCTACAACAATCTCTAGTAGGGTGAATGATAAGGCCTGCGAAGTTCAACACTCAACATTAGATGCAAAGGAATATACAATTAAAGATTAAACTTTAAACCATTCTCTTCCACCTTCTTGGTGATAGTGTGTGGTCAAAGCAAATAGGTATGATCTTCTTATGGATCTTTTATGTCTCTTCTTTTGAATACATAACCATACTCGGCATTCCACTTTGAATTGATGTAGATGAATGGTGATTTTATTAATATAGTAAATAAATTTAATTTTTTTTTATTTGGATAATTTTTATTTTGAAATATAATAAATATAAATTTATTTTGTAATTAATATATGTATACCATCATTAATAATGTTTTAATGAATAAACTATAGGGTTAAAATTTAGTGAGAATGTCTAGTTTAGAATGAATTTTTTAAGGTTCAATTCCTATGGATGTCATGATAATACAATTTGTTCTAATACCATGATAATGTGGTTTATTGAGTGACATTGCCATACATATATGTAATATGGATGGGTCTTGTTTTAGTCTTATAATTAATTTAATAATAACAATTTAATAAATACTTAAACTAGGTCCGAGGTGTAGACCAATTGGTTCATCCAAACCCATAAGGGGGCGAAGGTCCAAGGTTCAAATCTCGGGCCTTGTTGGATTGAACGCTTGTCCCTTTCTTGGTGCTTTCAACGGCGTAAAAGGTTTAAAATGATTGTGGCATGGCGGTTATAGGGGCGGATTGTGCGAATATTTGTGTGGCGGCTTTCAGGCAGACAACACAGAATACTGTGGCGACCATAAAATCTAGACAGCCTGCCCGAATTCGTAACGGCTAACGGCTAACGATTCCACTATGTTAAAAAAATAAACTATTTTTTTATTATTATGTACAATCATACACAAATGACCTACCCAAGTCGTGGTTTGAACGTGAATCTCTCAAAAAAAGTCAAACCCTTATGGTGTCCCCATGAAACAACTATTTATATTATTTATAATAAATTAATAAAATATATCAAATAAGGTGATATAATTAAAACTTGTCTCAATACCATATAATTAATTTGATAATAATTATTATTAATTAAACTATAAATAATTAAACTATTTATATTATTTATAATAAAATAATTAAATGTATTAAGTGGTACGAGTGGTTAAAGACATAGCCCCTCAATAACCCATATTCATATATTGTAAAAAAATATATTTATTGTTGTAATACCACTATAAATTTAACAAAAACTATATATATATATATATATATATATATATATATATATATATATATATATATATATATATATAAGTTCAAGGTTCAAACTGTGGTGTGTGGTTGTGTGTTAATCCCTTATTGATAAGCTTAACTCTAAGCCTTACGAGGGGCCATGGCTGGAAGGGTTCAACCCTATACATCAATCATCAGTCATAAAGGTTTATCACACTACCCAAAATAAAATAAAAAACAATATATACATAAGTGTTTGACTTTTATAATATCATTATATGAGTACAATTTGAGTGGGTGTAAGGGAAATATATTAAAGCTGTAAATAGGAGATCTAGGAAATCTTAAGTTCAAATCCAATGGGAATAATGTTATATATCATACTTTGGTGAAAATTGGGTACACATAGTCCTTTATTAAGGTCATTTCTTGAGGCAGTTGGCTGTTAAAAACTACTCTTTTAATGAAAAAACAAAATGTAGATCCCAATGGCTATGTCAGCACTTATTAAGAAGAGACTTAGGTTTAAATCTTGGGGGCATGCTTGTTGCAAAGGTACTAATCTAATCTGAATCCTCTGAGTATGCATCAAACTAACGATAACAATATGAATATGGTATGAATTTCGATCAATGGTGGTCCCTTTCATGTTAGGTCATCAACAACAAGGTGGTATAAGCTTGCTAGGAGCAGCTCCTATGGTTTGAACTTTGCGCTTAACAGTTACTAAAAATAGTGTCGATGTACCCAACTCGCTTGTGTATCCAAACAAAACAAAACGTAGATGGTGTTCCGAGGGGACAACATAATAGTTGAGGTTCGACTTTTTTTTTAAGAGGTTCAAGATTCAAACTGATACCTGTATATGAAACTGCGTGCTAATTCTCTTTTGATAAGCCTAGTCAAACTCGTCCATTAAGTCGGTGTCGTTCCTCCACCAATTGTGAGAATACGTAGGAAGATGAAAGTGCTGACGTCATTGTTGAATAGTCGTCGAAGACCAGTAAAATTCAAAGACCCCCGTGGTTAAAACGTGCAGAATACTTGGAAACATAGGCCATAGATTCGCTAGGATACTCATAAAAAATGTGATGAGGATAAGACAAGATGCAAACAGTAAGGTCAAGCATGTAAGTAGAAGCGATTTATTTGCATTCAACGCCACATTCACACGGGTGAACCCCGTTTGTGCTTTGAATCCAGGAAGAGAATACATTAAGAGCAAGAAAAATTCAATCATGGTTGACAGACAATGCTACTGTTAACCTGAAATTGTTTATAAACTATGTTAAATGTGAAGATGCTGCCAGAATTTATTAAAGATGTCAGTTAATGAATATAGTATAATTGGAATAATTTTTTAAAGGTATAATGAAGGTTTTTTATGGTTTAATTTTAAATCCAAAAATATATCACTAAAATATGTTCTAAAAATTTATTTTTTTTAGATTTTTCACAGATGAAGTTGATCGTCAAAACTCAGCCCTCCTCGCAGGAAAATTTTGATTACAACGCAAGGACATCAAAAGTGGCCACCAATTACTATTCCCTAGAAATTTCCTGGCAGAGTAGAAAAGTAAACTATTTATGCATACTTCTCATTTTTTTATTTTCCTTCCCCTCCAAATTGACCCATAGAGGAGGAGAAATGCATCTAAGACTCTCGTTAAATTGTTGATAGTGTTAGCCATATTTTGCTCGCAAGCTCCATGTTAGCAGTTATGCTTCACTCTCAACATACACGTGGCATGCTATTACTACTCTATTTTATGTTGTCTTCAGAACCATAAGTGTAGGAAAACCTTTATATTATTTTATTTTTTTAATTATAAGAATATGCTTTTCTATTATTTGAAGACAAATAAAATATTTAGTTGGGTTAGATTCAAACTTTCTGGATTATCTTATTTTGAAAATTGATTTTGGATTTTCTTGTAGCTTTAATTTCTTTAGAATTCAAGTTGCATTTTACAATTTATTATTTAATATTTTTTTTTTTTTTAAAGAATCTTGTCCCTCGTTTAATATTTTTTTTTTTTTTTGTTTTTTGGTTTTTTTTTTTTTTGGTAATATTAAGATATGGGGTTTTGACCAGGAATCCTCAAGCCTGTTACAACAACTCAACTCCACCAAGGAGACACACACCGACCTCCCCAATAAGAGCCAAAGCCCAAGCCTGTTACAACAACTCAACTCCACCAGGGAGACACACACCGACCTCCCCAATAAGAGCCAAAGCCCAAACCATTGTGCTGCACCACTGAGGTGCAAAATGATAATATTAAGAAGTGGGAGTTTTGACCAGGAATCCCAAACCTATTCCAACAACTCCACCACTTGCCCTACAAAGGCAGATTGTTTTTTCTATTTGTTGTTCCAAATAAATTGTAATGGTTTTGTCATTTAATTTAGTGCATTTTTTTTTCTTTTTCTATTTGTTATTCTAGATAAATAAATTGTAATGGCCTTTGCCATTTAATAAAATAAAAAGTTTTTTTTTTTACAACCTTATTAAGTGAAAATCTATTGATCTGATTCATCTTTTCCATTTACTATAGAGGTAACATTTAATGATATTACCAATTTATTTAAGAATGGAAGAAGAAAAAAAAAATAAACTATTGATTTAATTCATCTTTCACTAAAATTGATCCTCTTACATCAACTATAAGTTTATCTCCTCATCAAAATCTTTATTTTTTTAATTATATTTCATTATGTAATCTCTTTCTATATATTTATAATTTTGAAATATATGACATCAAAATATAATGTTTTTATAATTTAATTATTAAATACATACTAAATTAAATAAACTTTTGTAAAGATTTTTACATTCATACATACATAATTAAATTTTATTTAAATATCACTAATATTTTTGAAGACTCAAGTGTATGTATGAAACTTTAAAAAGCTTGATTAACTAAAACCTTTTTAAAAACTTTTAAGGTTATCAAAAAGTTTTCCATCCATCATTTTAAATAGAAGTTATATAGGAAAGATTTTTCAAACCAAAAAGATCATTTCCATCCATCATTTTAAATAAAAGTCATATCCTAAGGATTTTTCAAGGTATGTGGAAACTGAATCTCACTCAAAACAATCATCATGCAACATTTAAGTGTTGCTTGCGGTTTAAATCAAAGTGATAACCTAATCCCATTAATAATACTGTGGCATAAAACGAAATCCTTACTTAAGACACTGATCCTGGCGGTGAGGGCTACTGGTCATTCTTCATGTTTTTAAAGAGTTTATGTTTAGTAATTTCTATTCCTTATAATTTGAAAATAATTTAATTAAAGATATATAATCGTATATGTTACATCGTTTTCTGTTAATATAAACTTCCTTTTCATAAAGGAGTAGCCGATAGATGCGCTAGGAAGCGGACATGAACAAACCAATGTGGGTCAGATAAGCTCAAGCAAGTCGTAGAAATTGATTTGCATTCACATAAATGGACTTCTTATTTGTGCTTTGAATCCACCAAAACAATACATTTAGAACAAGAAAAAACTGGACCACTTTGATTGTGGACAGATACCCGATACCATCTCTTTCACGCTATTAGCGCTTATTGGGCAGAGTTAACAAATTTCTTCGCATATGTCTGAGGAAATTGTATTTCGAAAGTGACGAAACAGAGACATCAAAGTGCCCACCATTTACTATGTCCCCGACATCTTCCGAGAGAAGAGGATGCGCACTTTTAAATTTCCAGTCAAAATTGACCCACGTAGGAAGAGAACATGCGTCCTTTAAATTCTCGAGGTTTTTGCCACATTTCCACCGATTGTGGAAAGTATTTTGCTTGTACGACGCCCATTACGAGAGTGAGAATGGGAGGTCGTTTTTAACCTGTTCCCAGCAAGTGTTCCTTGTCCTAATATGTCTACGTATGTATGAAATCCTAAAACAAGGTCAAAAATAATGATGAGCAACGGAACTTTCTGATGGCGGGAGCGGGAGCGGGAGCGGGAGCGACGGTGGACGATGGCGATGGCGATGGCGACGTTGGAGGGAGCTGGTGTGGCAGGTTTGTCCTCGGGCCCTGCAGGGGGTGTTGGGCCTACTGCAGGCCCACTCAGCAAGATTCGCGGTGAAGATCCAAACGGCGTGGTGAAACCGACGTCTGATAACGTTAGGGTTTCACCCTCCTCTCCTTCCAAAGCACCTCCTTGGTCTTTATCCTTTGCGGACAAAGTTAGGTCTTCGTCAAGAGCATTTTCTTTTCAAACTCCTTTGCCCTTCTCTATAACGGGCACTGAAGTCTCTTTCCCGAGTGAGGTTATGGAGCCACTAATCTTCCAAGAGTCTCTCTCTCTTGTTGGGAAATTTGTCGGTGCCCGACCTGATATGGAAACTATCCGCGAGTGGGCTCTTTCCAAATGGTGGCTTTCGGGCAGCTTGGAGTTAGTGGCCTTTCCTAGGGGGTTTTTCATGATAAGGCTAAACAATGCCCTTGACACCCACCGCATTCTTACTGGAGGACCTTGGTTTTTCGGCCGTCGTAGCCTGTTTCTGCAGAGATGGGGGGAAGACTTTGACCCTGAGACTCAGTCTATCAACATCGCTCCGATTTGGATCAAACTCCATGGGCTTCCCCCATAGTTCTTCTACAACGATGCACTCAAAGGCATCACTCAACCGATTGGAGATTTGGTCGCCATTGACCCTGCTACCCGAGCCGGAACCAGAATGACCTATGCTCGTGTCTGTGTCATGGCTAATCTAGATTCGGCTCTGCCTACCTGCATCGGCATCAACTACGGGAGCTACAGAAGATGTCAAGGAGTTGAGTACGAGAACAAGCCCGCTTTTTGTTTGGAGTGCAATACTCAGGGCCATCTGGCTTCTCAATGCCCTTCCCAAAAAAAAGAAATCCCCAATGATTCGGGCCGAAAGAAGGATTCTCAGATCCTGAACACCCAAAAAAAGGCTTCTGGTCGGGGTCATGGCCGATCTGTAGGTCCTCCTAAAACCTCTGCTTCAAATCATGCCAAACCCAACAATGTAAGTGCTCTGCCTTCTCGTTCTAATCAATTTGCTCCCTTAAATAATCTTCATACTAGTGAGGACGTCTTCGATGACCTTCCCATAGATCTAACCGTCTCGTCCACACCCACTTTGATTCAGTCTCCCTTGTCCAAAGGAAAGTCTGCAATGACCTTTCCAAACTCACCCACCGATTCTGGTCCCTCTCACCTTCCTCTTCCCTTCCCACCCCTTCCCCCGACTCAGAACCATCCTCTTTCCATTTCCCCTGAGTCTGTTGCCCTGTGCCAGTCTCCCCGCTCTCCATCCCCCCATCGGCCTACCCCTGGGACTGATTCCACCGACATTCTCCAAACATCCAGCCCGCTGAAATCTCCCATTCCCGTACCCAAAGCTGACGTCAACAAAGAACAGAGAAGGGGATGACCGTCAAATGCAGAAAAGCTTGCCAAAGTAGCTGAGATCGAAATGGCTGACGGCTCAGTGCCTACCTCCTTGGGCCCTATTTTCGAACACCCCACCCACCAAGATGAGGATGAAGTTAGACCCAAACTTACTCCGTCTCAAGGGAGAGGCAGAGGCCGCAAAGCAAACCCCAAATCGACTCGATGAAGTTCGTCTCTTGGAATGTCAGAGGCCTCAACGGAACTGCTAAACAGAGGACTGTTAAATCAGTAAGAAAAAACCTAAAACCAAATATCATGTTCCTTCAAGAATCCAAACTTGACGAGAATAGCAGCACTCAAGTTTGCAAGCTAATCTGGGAAAACAACAATTTTGCCTTTTGTCCCTCCTCAGGGGCATCTGGGGGTCTCCTTTGTTTGTGGGATCCGACAACCATTGATGGGAGGGTTCTTTCAGTCTCTGACAGAACCATCAACATTCTGTTTACCAATAAAGTCACCAACCTCCAATGGATCGCCACCAATGTTTATGGACCTAACAGTCCTGTCAACAGAAGACTGTTGTGGGATAACATTTCCGCAATGCGCAACAACTTTGTAGACTTTCCATGGATGCTCTGTGGCGATTTCAATGCTCCCCTTCACCTGTTTGATAAGCAAGGAGGCAATCCGATCACCAGCAGCTGCATAGAAGATTTCAGCGATTTTGTCAACCACAACGAGCTAATGGACATGCCGCTCCAAGGATCCAACTACACATGGAGCAACAGACGAGCGGGCATCCACCACATTCAAATCCGGCTTGACAGATTTCTCTTATCCAAAGAACTCATTCCTATTTTTGGCGATGCCAGGCTTCATAGCCACCCAAAAATTGGCTCCGATCACAACCCCTTAATTCTGGATTGTTCCCGCCCCCAACAAATCTTCAAAACCCCTTTCAGGTTTGAAAATATGTGGCTCACTCATCCAGATTTAGGTCGGTGTATTCGACAATGGTGGCAGCAAAACCTTTGTCCAAACCCTCTCACGAATCTGTTCCTCAAACTCAAAGCGGTCAAACTCAAGCTGAAATGCTGGAATAGGGAGGTTTTCGGCAACCTCTTTACCGAGAAAAAGCATCTGATGGATGAGCTGAAAAGGGTGGAAAATCTGATTCAGGGAGGAGATCTGAGGGCCGAAACTTTCATGGAAGAAAAAATCCTCCTTTCAAACTTTCACAATGCCTTGGCTAAGGAAGAATCCTACTGGAGGCAAAAATCCAGAAACCTCTGGCTCAAAGAAGGAGACACCAACACGAAGTTTTTCCATGCTTCCACCATGCGTCACAGAGGCTCAAATAAAATCTCTAAGTTGACCAAGGCTGATGGATCCATTGTCTCTGACATCCAAGCTATCATACAGGAAGTTGTGCGCCACTTCCAAGAAATCTTAGGTCCAAGCGCTGACTGCCATCCCCGCACAGCAAGTTCTCTACTTCAGAACATCCCAAAGTTGGTGTCTAATGATGATAATGGGAAATTGCTTCAATGCTTCATTGAAGAGGAGATCAAAGAAGCTCTGTTTGCAATGGAACCTGATAAGGCCCCTGGACCCGATGGCTTCCCTCCCCGGTTTTTTCAACACTTTTGGGATATTGTGGGCCCAGATGTCGTTGCTGCGGTTAAATTCTTCCAGAGAGCCAAAAAGATGCCGAGAGAGGCCAATTCCACCTTCATTGTTTTAATTCCCAAGTCCAATGATCGTGCTTCTCTCTCTGATTTCAGACCTATTAGTCTCTGTAGTGTCATCTACAAACTTATCACCAAAGTTATGGCAAACAGGTTGAAAGACATCCTTCCCTCCATCATCGATCAGTGCCAAGGGAGCTCGGTCAAAGGCAGATTCATTGCTGATGGAGTGATAACAGTCCACGAATTGGCCCACTCGGCATCTAAAAATAAAAAACCCAGCATGTTCCTTAAGCTTGACATGAACAAGGCTTTTGATCGGGTTTCCTGGAAATTCCTGTTCGAGGTCCTAGAGAAGTTTGGGTTTCACAAAGAATGGATCAAGATGGTTCATGAATGTATCTCGACTGCTTGGTTCTCTATTCTTATCAATGGCTCACCCGCAGGTTTCTTCCAAAGTTTCAAAGGCATCCGTCAAGGGGACCCTCTGTCCCCCTTTCTCTTCATCATTTTGGCCGAAACCCTTGGAAGAACCCTTACACCGCCTCGCAACAGTGGTCTCGTCTCCGGGATCAAACCAGCCTCAACAACCAATGCCATATCCCACCAACAGTTTGTGGATGATACTATTCTATCCTCTCATGCTTCCGTTCTCGAAGCAAAAATCATTAAGAACATTCTTGATTCTTATGAAGAGGCGGCTGGCCAGAAAGTCAATTACCGCAAAAGCAAGCTATACTTTCTCAATACTCCCATTCACAGGCAAAATAGGATTGCTGAGATCCTTGGGTGCATCATTGGGAGCCTTCCAACTACTTATCTTGGATTACCGCTTTTCCATGGCAGATCTGTCTCGGCTATGTGGAACCCTATTTTAGATCGCCTCAACAAGAAACTTGCAGGTTGGAAAAGCTCAATGCTCAGTCAGGCAGCCAAAGCCACTCTGGTTTAGGCTTGCCTGCAAAGTATTCCCATATTTTTCTTATCTATCTTCAAAGCTCCTGCTTCCATCTGCCAAAGAATTGAGCAAATTCAACGCAGATTCCTTTGGGCGGGAAACGAAAACAAGAATAAATTTTCACTTGTTGCCTGGGATAGGGTCTGTTCCAAGAAAAAGGATGGAGGACTCGGATTCAGAGACATCAAGCGGATGAACATGGCCCTCATTGCCAAGCAGTCCTCAAGACTTACCATCAATGAAAAAGTCACTTGGATTGACATCATCAAAGCTAAGTACCTCCATCAGGTTTCCTTTCTTGGAGAGCACAACCTTCCTAGCGGATCCCATTTCTGGAATGGCATCACCAAAACAAGGAAGATCATCATGGAAGGCTTAAGGTGGTGTCTAGGAACTGGAATGACCATTCATTTTTGGGATGACCCGTGGATCCGTGATAAACCTCTCAGCCAAGATCCGCATCTTGCAGTGCTCAAGACGGCTACCGAAGCCACCTTTGGAGATAAGGTGTGTCATTTCATTAACCCAGGTATCACAAGACCTGAATGGAAACACCTGGCTCTTAACGGGCCTAGGCATATCACCGAGGTGCTCAGGCGGTTACAAAACTTGCTGAGGACTTGCATCATCCCCAGCTCACACAAAGATGATTCCATGGTCTGGAACCTTGAAGATTCAGGGAATTTCACTGTTAAATCTGCTTACTACAGTCAAGAAACTCCCAATGATGGTCGGGACTTATCTAATCAGGTCTGGGTTCCCAAGATCATTCCCAAGGTCAAATTCTTTTGTTGGTTGGCCATCCAAAATAGAATCCTCACCACTGACAACTTGATAATCAGAGGGTTACTCATTCCCAATTGGTGCATCCTGTGCAAAAATGCTTGTGAGTCAACTTCGCATGTTTTTTTGGAATGTCCCTTCTCTCTAGCAGTTCTCAACCAGGTTCTTAACACCTTCGACATCTCTGCAGCCCTCCCTCATTCCATTCCCCTCCTCTTTCAGCAATGGCCCCGGCCTTTCAAGAGCAATCAACTTAAATTCATGTGGCAAGCTTGCCTCCACCTTTTCCTGTGGCAGATATGGCTCGAGAGAAATGCCAAAATTTTCAAAAACCAAGCCACTGATAAGAAGATTATTGTTGCCAAAATCTTGGCCCTTGCTGCGGAGAATGCCTCTCTTGTTTCGTCTTCCAAACCCCCCTCCTGGCCTTGAATCGGACCTAACAAAACTTTTCAATCTTTCTAACTTCTCTGCCATGGCCCGTACTTCTGTTGACAGGTCTGTCATCAAGTGGGTCTTACCACCTACTGGGTGGCACAAGCTCAATTTCGATGGTGCGGCCAAAGGCAACCCAGGAGCGGCTAGCGGAGGAGGAATTCTCAAAAATCACAGAGGAGAAATAATTTTGGCCTTTGCCCAGAACCTGGGAATTCAATCTAATAATATGGCAGAGGCTCGGGCTCTGCTCCAAAGCTTGATCCTCTTGGAAGGTTTGACCATCAATAAACTTATCATAGAAGGAGACTCGCTGCACTGTATCAACTGGCTCAATGGGACTTCTGTGCCTCCCTGGGCCCTTGTTTCGATTTTCCAAGATTGCAAGGCACTAATTGGCAATTACCCAGAATTAGTCATTAAGCATCAATATCGGGAAGGAAACAAAGCTACGGATTGGCTTGCTAACAAGGGAGTAGGCGAATCTGACATTCATGTTTGGAGAGACTCCTTCCCCATTGGCCTAAGGAACGATTCTATAAGTGTCAATGTCTGCACAATGTGAGTGGTTGGCTGGGGACCGGTTTGGTTTGCTCTTGGAACTGGTCGAGTTTTCACGTCATTTCTTCCTTCTTCTCCTCCTTCGGCCGTGTTTTGGCAACTTGTCGCGATATCGTGACACCTTTCACCTTTGGCCACGAAATTGCAGCATGTCGCGATATCGCGACATCCCTTTCCCCTCTGGCCGCGAGGTTGCAACTTGTCGCGATATCGCGACACTTCTTTCTCCTTCGGACGCGGTCTTGCAACATGTCGCGATATCGTGACACTTTTTCTCTTCGGCCGCGTTTTTGCAACATGTCGCGATATCGCGACACTTTTTCTCTTCGGCCGCGATTTTGCAACATGTCGCGATATCGCGACACTTTTCCTCTTTGGCCGCGTTTTTGCAACATGTCGCGATATCGCGACACTTTTTCTCTTCGGCCGCGTTCTTGCAACATGTCGTGATATCGCGACACTTTTCTTCTTCGGCCGTGATTTTGCAACATGTCACGATTTCGTGACACTTTTTCTCTTCGACCGCGATGATGCAGCCTGTCGCGATATCGCGACACTTTTTCTCTTCGACCGCGGTCTTGCAACATGTCACGATATCGCGACACTTTTTCTCTTTGGCTGTGGTCTTCCATCATGTCAGGATATCGCGACACTTTTTCTCTTCGACTGCGGTCTTCCATCATGTCGCGATATCGTGACACTTTTTCTCTTTGGCTGCGGTCTTCCATCATGTCGCGATATCGCGACACCTTTTCTCTTCGACGGTGAGGATGCATCTTGTCATGATTTCGTGACACCTTTTCTCTTTGGCTGCGGTCTTCCATCATGTCGCGATATCGTGACACTTTTTCTCTTTGATCGCGGTTTTTCATCATGTCGCGATATCGCGACACCTTTTCTCTTCGATCGCGATTTTGCATCATGTCGCGATATCGTGACACCTTTTCTCTTCGACCGCGAGGATGCAACATGTCGCGATATCATGACACTTTTTCTCTTCGACCGCGATTTTGCATCATGTCGCGATATCGCGACACTTTTTCTCTTCGGTCGCGATTTTGCATCATGTCGCGATATCGCGACACCTTTTCTCTTCGGCCGTGATTTTGCAACATGTCGCGATATCGCGACACTTTTTCTCTTCGGCCGTGATTTTGCAACATGTCGCGATATCGTGACACTTTTTCTCTTCGGGCGCATTTTTGCAACATGTCGCGATATCGCGACACCTTTTCCCTTCGGCCGCATTTTTGCAACCTGTCACGATTTCGTGACACTTTTTCTTCTTTGGTCGCGATAACGATGCTTGTCGCGATTTCGTGACTCTTCTTCTCTTCTGGCACCAACCTTGCAACATGTCGCGATATCGCGACACTTCTTCTCTTCTGGCAGCAACCTTGCAACATGTCACGATTTCATGACACTTTCTCTCCTTCGGCTCCGTTGCCGCTTCTTGTCATGATTTCGTGACATCTCTTCCTCTCTTGGGTGCAACGGTGCAACATGTCACGATTTCGCGACATCATTTCCAAACTGGTCACGATTTCGTGACACCTTTCCTCGTGTGGCGCTTTGCTCTTTCTTTGATCTTTAGCTCTTGGACCACCTTGGTCGATTTGGAAATCATGTAATACCTCTTGTACAAGGTTCAGGGACCTTTCAACACCCTTTCAACCAATCAAAAAAATGATGAGCAATGTTTCCCTTCTAAAATTGTCATCATAATTACTCAAAACATTAATTGTAATAGTCCAATAATGTAATGAAAGCACAATTTATGTGAGTGGTTGTGCAACCGCCGTTGAAATTGAAGCAAAAGGTGCTATTAGCTATGCAATAGAACTCCTATAGTAATAGAGTAGATTTTCATTAAAATTTTCAACTATGATTTAATTGGAATGTAGTAAAATTTTAATTGATCAATTTTGTTGGGTAAGTAAAATTTGATTTAACATTTTAAAAAATTAATGTTTAAGGTGTTTTTTAAGGATGGTGGCTTGATCAATACAACTTAAAAGTAATTTTTAACATTTACAAGGTCATAAGTTATATGCAATAATTTTTATAAAGAAGGATATTGCTCTCAATTGAGTGGTGCTTAATAGTTATAAGCACTTTTCAATTATAGTTATAATTTTTAAGAAAAACTAGACTATAAGCTTTTTTGTCCAAAATTCGTTTAAGTAGATGAGATGCACCCTCAAGACCTTGATAAAGATTGGATGGCTAAAACATAAGTCTCTTCCTATGGTTCTAGTTAATCTAACTAAAATGGGGTTATAGACTAAAGTAAGGAATGCAAAAGGTTAGAAGCTAAGTTGAAAGTGGTGCAGATTTAGCAACATCAAGAGACACAGTGCGATGAGGGTTTCGAAGGTGATTACGTGAGGGTTTTGTTTGTGGGTCAAGAGCAGGTGATGACAAAGGTTGTTTTTTAGAACCTACGAGCCCTAGCGACCACTTTGTTTTTCTTGTTGTTTTTGCCCAAGATAAATGTTGGATATGTTGCAAGAGACCCATGATGGATTAGGAATATGTCATTCAACAAATCTTCATGCTACGGACTTGATTGAAAATTACTTCCAATTTGTTGCCCAAGGAAAAAGTGAAAATCACACCTTTCCTTGACGTCCAAGGCATAGATTAAAGAGACCCAAAAACAAGTTTCAAGTTGCAAATCAAATAAGAGAAGCCTCCTTAGGAAAATAAAAAATGGTTCAGAACTCAAGCAATCCCGATGCTAAGGAACACCCCCAAAATAGAACCACTATGGAAACCCCTCTTAAGGGTAACGATTTCAAGGATTTGACCCCAAAATTAAATTTTAGGGATGCCCTTCGTGGCGGACAGTCCTAGACTAATGCTAACATCAATCTTAAGGCTTCTATAAGACTTTTAAGAATGCTTAATATTGATACCAAAAAAACTAAGTCAGGATGCCTAAGAGTAGTTGATGGAATCTCAATTCTTAAGCTAAAAATGGGCCACATTCAAAATGACATAGAATATCTAGAGAGAAGAGGACTAATTTATCATTTATTGGGTTTTCATCCGAGCCTATCTGATTTCAAAGTGTGGACAACAAAATACTGTAAAACACAAGGTGAGTCACATATCTCTATTTATTCCAATGGTTATTTTCTTGTTATTTTTGCTAATGATGAAGATAGAGAGAAAATATTTCAAGGGGGTCCTTGGTTCTTTAGAAGGGCAGGGATTTTTGTGAAACCTTGGCACACTAAAAGGTGCTAATCTATGAAAGACATATGATTTGCAAATTTAATATTGTTCTTATTTGAGTTGTGCAGGATACTAAGAAAAATGTTGATGAAGCACTCACCTTAGAAACCCTTGGTAACGTTCTCGCATCTTGACTTGGACTAGGACATGTGTTTTACATTATGATTTCTCAGGAAAGAATTTGGAGATGATAGTAAATGCTCCAACACGTCTTTGGAAAAGATGTGATTGCACCATGCTTGTAGCTCATGGTGGAAACACTTGCTAGAATCCAAAGTAATGGGTTGTTGGTCGGGTGGAGCAAGCCTTCAATGGAAGGTCGAGTTTCTTCATATGGCCACCACTGGACGAACGAATGGATCATTAATGGAAGTGATCGTCGAGAACACAGTGGAAAAAGGAGGAGGACTACGGTCACAGATGAGGGGTAGTTGTGTGTGGTTTGCTAGAGAGAAGGGGAGAACCAAAAAGAAGTGAAGAATTTTTTCTTTCGAAGGAAGTTCTGGGATGCACATAGAAGGGAAAAGAAAGACAACTCTGCATTAACTAGCTTGCATCAGAACACAATATGTATCACTGAAACCTTCTATTCGTTTGTTGTGATTCGGGAAGTAGGTTAGCCAGTGATTGTAACAATAATGAATACATATTTCGCCTGAGCTGGGAATATTGTTGATAGTTCATCTCCCTTTGTTAGATAGAGTAGAATATTATCTTTGTGAGATGTGGTTCACTAGTGTAGCGAAAGAAACTATGAGTAGGATGATTTACGTCTTATATGAAGATGAAAATGCAATCAGAGAATGGAGTTTGCTATACTATAGTTGTAGGAAAGATAGTATATTTGTGTTTATGGTTTGCTGACAAAGCAAAAGAAGCATAGAATTAGATAAATTATATCTTCCTTTTAAAAAAAAATGAGAATGTAAATCATAGAATAGAGCTTACTATATTTCAGCTATAGGAAAGAATTTGTATTTGTGATATGTGGTTTACTGGTGTGGCAAAAGAAGCATTGAATAAGATGTTTTACACCTTTTATTAAAATGAGGATGCACACAGTATGAAAGATGACATATTGTGTTTAATGATTTGTCGTTGTAACGGAAGTAGCATTGAATTGGATAAATTGTATCTTTCTATTAAAGAGATAATGCAAATCAGAGAATTAAGTTTGCTATAGTTCATTTGTAGGAAGGAGATTGAATTTATGTTATGGATGGTTTGCTAGTATAACAATTAAAAAAAAAAAAAACAAACAAAGAAAAAAACTTGAATAGGATGTTTTACATCTTTCACATAACTTGGAAATACGAACAATAAATAGAGTTGGTTATATATTCTAGCTATAGGAAAGATATTGCATCTGTGATTTATAGTTCCTTGATGTAGCGAATTAAGCATGGAATTTGAGTGATTGCTATATTTATGCTTAGCAACCTTAGTGAGTCAAGGGTGTATATTTTGAAGCATTTCCGAAATAAGAGCAACACTTTGAAGAGTCTTGGAATTTGAGTGATTGCTATATTTATGCTTAGCAACCTTAGTGAGTCAAGGGTGTATATTTTGAAGCATTTCCGAAATAAGAGCAACACTTTGAAGAGTCTTGGGTTGCACACGCTTAAAGTCCACTCTAATTGTGGATAGAGACCCGTTACCGGGTCTTTCACGTTCTTCGTGCTTATTGGATCGACACAATTTCTTGGCATGTCTCCATTGTATGTCGCATGAGTGAAAATTTCAATCATGGTTGATATACAATGCTACTGTTAACCTGAAAATGGTTTATAAACTATGTTAAATGTGAAGATGCTGCCAGAAATTATTAAAGATGTCAGTTAATGAATTGTATAATTGGATTAATTTTTATGATGGTTTTTATGATTTAATATTAAATCCAAAAATATATCACTAAAATAAGCTGCACATATGAAGTTGATCGTCAAAACTCAGCCCTCGTCGCATGAAAATTTTGATTACAACGAAAGGACATCAAAAGTACCCACCAATTACTATTCCCTAGAAATTTCCTGGCAGAGTAGAGAAGTAAACTATTTATGCATACTTCTGATTTTTTTATCTTCCTTCCCCTCCAAATTGACCCATAGAGGAGGAGAAATGCATCTAAGACTCTCGTTAAATTGTTGATAGTGTTAGCCATATTTTGCTCTCAAGCTCCATGTTAGCAGTTATGCTTCACTCTCAACATACACGTGGCATGCTATTACTACTTATTTTATGTTGTCTTCAAAACCATAAGGGTAGCGAAAACCTTTATATTATTTTATTTTTTTGATTATAGAATATGCTTTTCTATTATTTGAAGACAAATAAAATATTTAGTTGAATTAGATTCAAACTTTCTAGATTATCTCATTTTGAAAATTGATTTTGGATTTTGGATTTTCTTGTAGCTTTAATTTCTTTAGAATTCAAGCTACATTTTACAATTTATTATTTAACACATTTTTTTTTTAGTTTTTTTTGGTTTCAAATAATATGTAATGTCAAAATATTTTATTTGTTTTTTTGGTAACATTAAGATATGGAGTTTGATCATGAATCCCTAAACCTATTACAACAACTCCATCAGGGAGATACACACCCACCCCCTCACACACTCACCAACGCCACGGTTTGAACCTTGGACCTCCCGAAGAAGAGCCAAAGGCCAAACCGTTGGACCTCCCGAAGAAGAGCCAAAGCCCAAACCGTTGAACCTCCCGAAGAAGAGCCAAAGCCCAAACCCTTGCGCTGCACCCCCAGGTGCAAAATGATAATATTAAGAAGTGGGGGTTTTGACCAGGAATCCCACAACCTATTCTACACCAGGGAGTTTTTCTTTTTGGGTTTTAATTTGTATATCCCTTTGTATCGCTGAGGTTTGGACCTTCTGTTCAAACAGGGCCAAACTCGCCTTCTCCTCACCACTGGCTTTACAAAGACGGATTGTTTTTTATATTGATATTGATTGTTCCAAATAAATTGTAATGGTTTTCTCTTTTAATTAAATGCATTTTTTTTCTATTTGTTATTCTAAATAAATAAATTGTAATGGCCTTTGTCATTTAATAAAATTAAAAAGTTATATCCTAAGGATTTTCCAAACCAACAAGGATCAGGGTATGTGGAAACTGAATCTCGCTCAAAAACAACTTTTAAGTGTTGCTTGCGGTTTAAATCAAAGTGATAACCTAATCCCATTAATAATACTGTGGCATAAAACGAAATCCTCTGATCCTGCCAATGAAGACACTGATCCTGGTGCTGGTGAGGGCTACTGGTCATTCTTCATGTTTTTAATGAGTTTATGTTCAGTAATTTCTATTCCTTATAATTTGAAAATAATTTAATTAAAGAAATATAATCGTATATGTTACATCGTTTTCTGTTAATATAAACTTCCTTTTCATAAAGGAGTAACCGATAGATGCGCTAGGAAGTGGACATGAACAAACCAATGTGGGTCAGATAGGCTCAAGCAAGTCGTAGAAATTGATTTGCATTCACATAAATCGACTTCTTATTTGTGCTTTGAATCCACCAAAACAATACATTTAGAACAAGAAAAAACTGGACCACTTTCATTGTGGACATATACCCGATACCATCTCTTTCACGCTATTAGCGCTTATTGGGCAGAGTTAACAAATTTCTTCACATATCTCCATTTCTGTTACTTCACAATAGCTGTCGCAGAGAAAATTGTATTTCCAAAGTGACGAAACAGAGACATCAAAGTGCCCACCAATTACTATGTCCCCGACATCTTCTGAGAGAAGAGTATGCACACTTTTAAATTTCCAGTCAAAATTGACCCACGTAGGAAGAGAACATGCGTCCTTCAAATTCTCGAGGGTTTTTGCCACATTTCCCACCGATTGTCGAGAGTATTTTGCTTGTACGACGGCCCATTACGAGAGTGAGAATGAGGAGGTCGTTTTTTCTATGTTCTTAGCAAGTGTTCCTTGTCCTAATATGTCTATGTATGTATGAAATCCTAAAACAAGGTAAAAAATAATGATGAGCAACGTTTCCTTCCTAAAGTTGTCATCAAAATTACTCAAAACATTAATTGTAATAGTCCCCCTTCGTGAAAATAATAATATGATGGAAGCACGATTTATGATGCAACAGCCCGTTGAAATTGAAACAAAAGGTGCTATCAGCTATGCAATAGAACTCCTATAGTAATACAGTAGATTTTCATTAAATTTTTCAACTATGATTTAATTGGAATGTAGACAAATTTTAATTGATCAATTTTGTTGGGTCAAGTAAAATTTGATTTTACTTTTTAAAAAATATATATTTAAATTATTTTTAAGGATGGTGGTTTGGTCGATACAAAAATAATTTTTAACATCTACAAGGTTATATGTAATAATTTTCATAAAGAAGGATATTGCTCACTCAATTACATGCAATTGAATGGTGTTTAATAGTTATAAGCACTTTTTAATTATAGTTATATTTTTAAAGAAAAAAACGAGACCATAAGCTTCTTGGTGTAAAATTCGTTTAAGTAGATGAGATGCACCTTCAAGATCTTGATAAAGATTGGATAGCTCAAAAATAGATCTCTGAGTCAATCTCTAGAGTAGGTCGGTTCTTATGGTCTTAGTTAATCTAATTAAAATGGGTTTGTAGAGTAAAGTAAAGAATGCAAACGGCTAGAAGCTAAGTTGAAAGTGGTGTAGATTTAGCAACATCAAGAGACATAGTGCGATGAGGGTTTCAAAGGTGACTGCATGAGGGTTTCGTCTGTGAGTCAAAAGCAGGCGACGACAAAGGTTGTTTTTTAGGACCTACGAGTCCTAGAAACCACTTTGTTTTTTTGTTGTTTTTTCCTAAGATAAATGTTGGATATGTTGCAAGAGATCGATGATGGGTTAGGAATATGTCATTCAACAAATATTCATTCTACGAACTTGATTAAAAACTTTTTCCAATTTGTTGCCCAAGGAAAAAGCGAAACTCACACCTTTCCTTGATGTCTAAGGCATGGATAAAAGAGACCAAAAAACATGTTTCAAGTTGTAGATCAAATAAGAGAAGCCTCCTTAGGAAAAGAAAAAATGGTTCAGAACTCAAGCAATCATGATGCTAAGGAACACCCCCAAAATAGATCCACAATGGAAACCCCTTTTAAGGGTAAGAATTTCAACCCAAAATTGAATTTTATGGATGCCCTTCATGGTGGATAGTTCTAGAATAATACTAACATTAATATTAAGGTTTCTTGTAGACTTCTAAGAATGCCTAAGATTGATCCCAAAAAAACTGAGTTAGGATGTTTAAGAGTAGTTGATGAAACCCCAATTCTTAAGCTAAAAATGGGTGACATTTAGGATGAAATAGAAGATCTAGGGAGAAGAGGGTTGGTTTATCGTTTCTTGTATTTTCATCCAAGTCTATCTACTTTCAAAGTATGGGCTGCAAAATAATGGAAAACACAAGATGAGTCACAAATATCTATTTATCCCAATGGTTATTTTCTTATTATTTTTTCTAATGATGAAGATAGAAAATATTTCAAGGGGTTCCTTGGTTCTTTGGAAGGGCAGGGATTTTCATGAAGCCTTGGAACACTAAATTTAAATTCAAATAAGAGATGCCTTCTATAGGATTTGTGTGGGTTAGATTCTTTGGCCTCCCAATTAGAATTTTGGAATCCGACTGTATTTTCTGCAATCAAAAACTCCCATGATGATTGTTGACTGTACACACAAATTTGAACACATTGTTTATGCTTGAATTTATGTATTAATGGATTTCAACAAACCCCTTCCACAAAAGATCTCATTACAATTTGGAGAGGACACTTAAGAGCAAGTGGTGGACTATGAGAATATTTCTTTCCATTGTAAAATATGCCATGAATATGGTCATTTGGCTAGTGTTTATCAAATAAAATTCTAGATCAAAATAAAGAGGGCACAAACTTAGAAGGTTTCCAAATGTCTAAGAAAAAAACACAAAAAAAAAACTAGTTATAAATGATCAAGAGATGTTGTTAACTAATATGTTTGGAATTCTTTCCAAAAATAACCTCCTTGGCAAGGAAGAGAACATAAAAATGTAAGGAAGGACTCAGAGACAAATCAAGAAATCAAATATTTTTAACAAAAAAATAAGGGAGAAAACATAGACAAGAAGAACAATCTTTTAAATGCTAAAACTTCAAATAATTCAAAGCCCAAGACAAACTTTGTTAAACCTTCCAATAATGCTTTGGTTATATATACACATAATTCAAAGTTAGAAGTTATCATAGATTAAATTCAATTGGGTAAGACAAGAAACAAGAAAAAAAACTAAGCAAAAAACAAGCCTCAAAACTAATTGGCATCATAAGATAAAAAAATGTGAAAAACCTATAGAAGAAGGTAAGATTAATGCCCTTACCAAAATATTTAGTTTCATTATTAATAAAGATCATCATTTGTAATATTAAAAAATTCAAAAAAATCTTTCAAAACAAAAAAATAAAAAATTGATTTAAACAAACCAACCACATTTGTTTTCCTTCAAAGAAACAAAGATATCTAAAAAAAATCAAATCAATAATCATTTATATCTATAACCATAACACTTATTCTATTTCATAAAAAATTGAAAGTAATTTAATTAAAGTTATATAATTAAATTGAAAAACTAATGCTTGAAAAATATAGAGATAATAAAATAATCATATTTGAAAGTAATTTAACTAAAGCTATATAATCATATATGTTATATAGTTTTTTTCGTTGGTTAATATAAACTTCTTTTTCATAAAGGAAAGGAATAGTTCATAAATATTTTAGGAAGTAGATAAAAGAAAGTTGTAGTATTTAATAATAAAAGATTTAGTTTAAATTTTGGGTATGTTTGTTTGCAAAAGTAATAAAAGAAGATATTTAGGTTTAAATTTTGGAGTACGTTTGTTTGTGCAAAGGTAATAGTTTGACCTGCACCAATCCAACTAATGAAGGTAGTTCCAACCGATGTTGCTCCTCCTCAGTTGCACCAATCCAACTAATGAAGGTAGTTCCAACCGATGTTGCTCCTCCTCAGTGATAAAAAAACAATGATGTGGTATATGGATTATAGAGGACAGTCCCAGAACCCTACTTGATATTAGAAAAGGACTGTAGATATAACGACCAGCCCGCCCAATGGTATGAGCTATAGGTGGTCCTCCTCACATTAAATAATAATGATGTGGTATAAAGATTATAAAGTACCCAAATAGTCGAAAACGGTTGTAAAGATAACAGATTTCCTAGTATAACAAAAAAACCAATGTGAGTACAGATAAGCTCAAGCAAGTGGAAGAAATTTATTTGCATTCACATAAATGGACTTCTTATTTGTGCTTTGAATCCACCAAAAGAAACACATTTGGAACAAGAAAAATCTGGACCACTTGAACTCACACTTTGATTGTGAACAGATACCGGGTCTTTCACGCTATTAGTGCTTATGGGTAGGGTCAACAAATTTCTTCACATATCTCCATTTATGTTACTTCACAATAGCTGTCGCAGAGAAAATTGTATTTCTAAAGTAAAGTGACGAAACAAAAACATCAAAATGCCCACCATTTATCGGATAATGGTTATGTGTAAGAAGTATTACTCAGAAGAGAGGAGGAATTGACCCACGTAGGAAGAGAAAATGCGTCCTTTAAATTTTCTTGGGTTTTTGCCACATTTGTCATCGATTGTCGAGTATTTTGCTTGTACGACGGCCCATTACGAGAGTGAGAATGGGAAGGTCGTTTTTTTCCTGTTCTCCCCAATGGTGTTCATTGTCCTAGTATCTCTATGTATATATGAAATCTTAAACTAAGGTTGAAAATCTTTAAAAATAATAATAATAAGGTCAAAAATAACCGATAAGCTGTTTTGTTTTTGTTATAAGAGAATTAACAACCTTTTCTTTAAAAAGTTATTATTATAATTATTTGTTTTACTTTGATAAATTTTTACTTTAAAGAAAGTAGACCTCATTGGAGTTTGGAATAGGAGTTTGGGATTGAAACCGTTTAGAGAAAGAATTTGTCTACTTATTTACTTGTTATGATCCTCTTTTGGTGGATTTATTATGTGGATGAATTTAGATTATGCTGTATTGTTTTTTTTTGGGTTATATAGGAGAGTTGGTTATAGCCACTATTTTTAGTAACTGGTAGCGCAGGGTTCAAACCACAGGGATTGCAACCACCAAACCTATCCGTCTCGTTAATTGTTGACCCGACATGAGATGGGGACCGTCGATCGCTCAGGGTTCATACCATCATCGTCGGTCTGACACGCACTCAAAGGATTCAGAACAGACTACTTCCTTTACAAACTGGCACCACCAAGGTTTGAACCCAGGTCTCTTCTCAGCAAGTGCCCATCCAGACTAGCACTTACCAATCCAGGTTATGTTATATTGTTGCTTTTAATGAAATGATGAACTATATTGTAATTAATTATGCAAATATATTTTATTGGCGGTTAGACGAACATTTTCCAGGTGCTAATCTATGAAAGACATGTGATTTACAAATTTAGTATTTGTTCTTATTTGAGTTGTACAGGATACTCAAAAAAATGTGCTAATCTATGAAAGACATATGATTTACGAATATAATATTTGTTCTTATTTGAGTTGTGCAGTATACTCAAAAAAAAAGGTGCTAATCTATAAAAGACATGATTTGTAAATTTAATATTGTTCTTGTTTGAGTTGTGCAGGATACTAAAAAAAAAGTTGATGAAGCACTCACCTTAGAAACCCTTGCTAATGTTCTAGCATATTGACTTGGACTAGGACATGTGTTTTACATTGTGATTTCTCAGGAAAGAACATGGAGATGATAGTAAATGCTCCAGCACGTCTTTGGAAAAGATGTGAAAGCACCATGCTTGTAGCTCATGGTGGAAACACTTGCTAGAATCCAAAGTAATAGGTTGTTGGTTGGGTGGAGCAAGTCTTCAATGGAAGGCCTAGTTTCTTCATATGGCCACAACTGGACGAACATACGGATCATTAATGGAAGTGATCGTTGAGAACGTAGTGGAAAAAGGAGGAGGACTACGGTTGCGGATGAGGGGTAGTTGTGTGTGGTTCATTGGAGAAAAGGGGAGAATAGAGAGAGGCGAAGAATTTTTTCTTTGGAAGGGAGTTCTGGGATGCATAGAGAAGGGAAAATAAAGACACCTCTACATTAACCAGCTTGCATAGAACATTGTATGTATCACTGAAACCTTCTATTCATTTATTGTGATTTGGGGAGTAGGTTGGCCAGTGATAGTAATGATAAGGAATACCTATTTTACCTGAGATGGGAACGCTTTTGCTACTTCATCTTTTTTTTGTTAGATAGAGTAGAATATTATCTTTGTTAGATGTGGTTCCCTAGCGTAGAGAAATAAACTAGGAGTAGGATGCTTTACGTCTTATGTGAAAATGAAAATGCAATTAGAGATTAGAGTTTGCTATACTCTAGTTGTAGGAAAGATAGTATGTTTGTGTTTATGGTTTGTTGGAAAAGTGAAAGACGCATAGAATTAGATAAATTATATCTTCCTTTAAAAAGAAATAAGAATGTAAACCATAGAATAGAGCTTACTATATTTCAGATGTAGGAAAGAATTTGCATTTATGATATGTGGTTTACAGGTGTGGCAAAAGAAGCATTGAATAGGATGTTTTGCACCTTTTATTAAAATGAGAATGCAAATAGTATGAAATATGGCATACAGTGTTTTATGATTCATCATTATAACGAAAGTAGCATTAAAAATTGTATCTTTCTATTAAAGCGATAATGTAAACCAGAGAATTGAGTTTGCTATAGTTAATCTATAGGAAAGAGATTGAATTTATGTTATGGGTGGTTCACTGGCATAGCAAAAAGAAACTTGAATAGGATGTTTTACATCTTTCACATAACCTGGAAACACGAACAATAAATAGAGCTGGTTATATATTCTAGCTATAGGAAAGATATTGCATCTATGATTTGTGGTTCACTGGTGTAGCGAATTATGCATGGAATTTAGGTGATTGTTATATTTATGCTTTGCAACCTTAGTGAGTCAAGGGTGTATATTATGAAGCATTGGTGGAATAAGAGCAACACTTTGAAGAGCCTTGGGTTGCTCATTTTTTAATGTTGATTTTAAAATATACAAATGTTGTATGTAGGAATATGAGTTTGGTTTGGTTTGAATAGATTTGGTTTTACTTTTAAATAGATGCTCATTATTTTGTAAGTAGGTATGTTGTGGAAGACAACATAGATTTGCAGGAGATTGTCTGAGATGACTGGTAGTCAAATGTGGAGATACCCTAGGTTGAGCGTTGAGTATATTTCGCATAGAAAGGAAGAAGGGTTGTTTGACAGAGTGTTTGTAAGTGTGAGTTTTTGAAATGTTGGGTTCACTACAGTTTTGATGTAGGAGCTCACACCCTTTTTTCAGATGATGTAGGATTAGTGTAATAGAGTACTATGGACCTTTTATACCGGCATGGAACTTGCAATTTCGGTTAAGAAATAAGGACTTCTACTGTGACATGAGTTAGGAAAGAACCTCATGGTGAACATTCAAACATTACTATGTGTAATGTTGGTTAAGTCTGTGTTGCATGTATATGTGAATGGAAGGACATTAAGCCTCTATTTCTATAGGAGGTAAAGAAGGGAAAATCATTTTGCGATGTACACTATCAAATTTTTTAAATGAATTTAAGTGAAGTACGGATTGAGCCTGGGTTTTACCCATCCGAGGGTTTCTCCAAAGGTATTTTTTATGTTGTGAATTTTGTGGAGACTCTACTTTATTATGGAATGATGCTTTAGATTCTTAAATGGTTAAGGAATGAATATTTAATTAAAGCAATAACTATTGTAATAAGTTTGGACTATTGAGATGTAGTGTTTGATTACTATGGGAATAGTATATTTTGGTAATAAAGGATCTTACGTAATTTTACTTGTGGCTTTGGGATTTAATAATTAAAGAAATTCCCTTGTGGGGCATTCATTTAATGTTGGCCAATACTTTCATGAAATTGAATATGTCATGTTGGTAGTTGATTAATTAGATAATTAATTAAATTCTACTCCAAAGCATCAAGAAGGACCTTGATAGGGGTAGTTAAGGGTTGTCTCATATGAGTGAGAAGGGGGTTGGCCTTCTTGCACTAAAGGGTAGAATTTAAGGAAAAGTAAGTCCTACCTAACTAAATAAAATAATTAGATAGTAATGATGTTAATTTTCGCAATGAAGGAATTAGGAATGAGGTCTTATGGGATGTCTAGCTCAAAAGGACATGAGATGGATAGACAATCCCCACACACATGTACCCTCTACATAAAAGGACTTATGTAGAGTGTGTGCTTGACATGCACCTTCGAAAGAAAGAAGGAGAGGTCATTGCTAGCTCATTGGATCCATGAGATGGATAGTTTTGACCCATTAAGTAAATCACCTAGTGCTCTTACATAGCTAGAATTATGTAAGATGTAAGGATGGATGTGCCTCAAGGAATAACTAGTTAAGTAGATAATATCATGACATTAATAATTGTTCCAGAGTTGGATTTAGATACTTTGGTAATGAACTATATAAAAAATAGGATGGGAAAATCAAAAAGTGACATTTGGTATCAGAGCGCTTGGTTCATAGGGATACAAGTTCCCTTGCACAAAATTAGATAGAGTGCTATAGGACATGCACATTGTAGAGGCTATACCTATAAAAGTAATGCACTTATTAGAGGTAGACCTCAATTGTATAGTTTGATCAACTAAGAATATAGTTTCTAGTAGGAGAAACAATTTAGAGATGAAAATTGTGAAACTGACTTCTACAATATCTCTTGTGTGTGGTCAGGGACAATGTTGCCCAAGAGAAGGAGAGGAGGTGTTACCCCACTGCCAAGGCGGACACGATAAAGTAATGGAGAGGATAGGACCACAAATATAGGTTCAATATATCCTAGTAATAAAGGGAGTGATCTTGCTACCACAATGGCTTTGCTTTGAGATCGGGTGGAAACACAAAAGCAATTTCTAGAAGCTATGTTGAATCTAGAAGCACAAACATGAAACTCTAGAGGTATGCAAGGTGATAAACCATTGTCAGGAGCACAACTAGATAAGATAAGGTTAGAGGCAGAGCTAGGTAGGGACATGAAACATCTTAGATCTTCCAAGTTCTTAGATGTTAATTTTTGTAATGAAGGAATTAGGAATGAGGTCTTATAGGATGTCCAGCTCAAAAGGACATGAGATGGATAGATAATCCCCACACACATGTACCCTCTACATAAAAGGACTTATATAGAGTGTGTGCTTGACATGCACCTTCAAAATAAAGGAGAGGTCATTGCAAGCTCATTGGATCCATGAGATGGATAGTTTTGACCCATTAAGTAAATCACCTAGTACTCTTACATAACTGGAATTATGTAAGATGTAAGGATGGGTGTGCCTCAAGGAAGAACTAGTTAAGTAGCTAATATTGTGACATTAGTAATTATTCCAGAGTTGGATTTAGATCCTTTGGTAATGAATTATATAAAAAATAGGATGGGAAAATTGGGAAGTGACACTACTACCTCTGCCCATCACAAAAGAATCAAAGGCATCTTTGTATAAAAAAATGAAATAAACATAGGTGCTCTATACAACTAGAGATAGTAGAAGATGTATATAACACCATTTAATCTTGCAATACGGACTAAATCACGTTAAGAGTATGCATTGCAATAACTTTAACTTTATTTCAAAATTACTCAAAACATTAATTGTAAGAGTCCTCATTCATGAAAATAATAAGATAATAAAAGCACAATATTTATGAGTGGTTGTGCAACTGCCATTGAAATTGAAACAAAAGATGCGATCATCTATACAATAGAACTCCTATAGTAATAGAGTAGATTTTCATTAAAATTTTCAACTATCATTTAATTGGAATGCAGTTAAATTATAATTAATCATTTTTGCTAGGTCAAGTAAAATTTGATTCATCCTTTAAAAAAAAATATTTAAGTTGTTTTTAAGGATAGGTGGCTTTCTGAATACAACGTAAAGTAAAGTAATTTTTAACATCTACAAGGTCATAAGTTATATGTAATAATTTTCATAAAGGATATTGTTCACTCAATTACATGTAATTGAGTGGTGCTTAATACTTATAAGTACTTTTAAATTATAGTTATAATTTTTAATAAAACAATGAGACCATAGGCTTATTGGTTCGAAATCATCCTAAGTATATGAGATGCACCTTCAAGACCTTGGCCAAGATTGAATGGCTCAAAAACAAGTCCAGAGTAGGCTGACTCCTATGGTCCTAGCTAATCTAACTAAAATGGGGTTGTAGACTAAAGTAAGGAATAAAAAATGTTAGAAGCTATGCTAAAAGTGGTGTGGATTTAGCAACATCAAGGTACATAGTGCATAAGAGTCTCACAATCTAAATTAAACTAAAATACTTAACAAACTAGCTTACTTTCCTTACGATAAAACAATTAATCATAATGAACTCTAAGCATTACTAAGCATTCCATAACTAGAACAATAAATCCAAGGAGAAATTTAGAAAGCAAAATAACTGTAACAAAATTATTCATTCATAGCTTTAACAAAAATGCTTAATGACTCAGTTGGCATACATACATGTTTTGCAAAGAATTGAGCAACAGGCTAGATAACAATCCAATATTCATTCAAAATGCGTATAGCCTCAATCATACAACTATGCAATTGTAAATGCTAAAGGGTTGACCATTTGAATGGCTTACATTTAGATATATATATTTTTATAATGCAATTAGTGATCTTAACATCATTGCTCTAAGAATGGATTGTAGGCTCGTCAGGTTGTAGCACATGTGCATCTCCTCCAACTCATTATGTTGCAATTTACATAGCATCATGGCACTGATGTGCTTTTCTCTTGTTCTATCCCAAGAGTGGTGACTATTGTGTCTTCATCTGGTGCATTGAATCTTCTAAAAAGTTTATTTTATTTTAGCCATCCCACTACTACCATAGCTATAGCAGTATAGGTATCAACTAGGAGATTTTGAGGCTGTTAAGATCCTCTAATAGCATATTTTAATTGTTATGAGCATTTTTGGACTCTATCTAAGTTCAATTATATTTTTGTAATATGCATGTTCCATGCTCCTTTTTTTTTATGTCCCTTTCACTTTTGTTGCATACTTCATTGGGAGTCAAGTATTTCATTCATCTTTATCAAATTTTCATGCACCTTAGGTTTATTTCAGCACTCAAAATTATCCAATGCTTCTTTGATATTTTAGTTGGATGAATCGCTTTGATCACTAGGTGTCGGATGCATTCCATGCCTTAGAAATTTTGATGTATTTTTTCTTTTGTCACACTTGGTTTTTCTGCTTCTCTTGATGATGAAAGCACTCAAAATCATCTGACAGACTGTACTACATTGCATATGCCTACTTTTCATTCATACTTAGCCAAAACTTTGTTTAAACTTGTCACACTCTTCTTTATGTTACATCAAAATTTTTAAGCTATCTTGCTGACATCATCATCATTATCTATTTGACATGCTTCCTTATTTTACCTTTTTCTTCAATGCCAGATGCTGAATTTTTATTATCCCTTTGTCAACATCAGCACCTCAAATGTTCATCCCTCTTGCTTTGTCAAAATATTAGCCTGGGATTTCTTGCTTTCAACTCCAAGGTATTAGATATTTTCATGTTTTTTGCTAATGTCATCACCTTAGACTTTCTGACAATGTTCTACACTTAGCAAAAATTTACTTCTTTTTTGCTACCTTACCTTCCCTTGATCTGACGACTATTTCATATGTCCGATAACCTCTCTTATAAAAAATGGCAAAGTATTCTAATGATAAAATTCATCTCCTTCTAAGGATATGGATGTGGGTGGGGAATTTTACCTACATTATTGATGCCTTGCAGGGTTTATTTTACTTGCAGAAGCATTAAACCCATATAGCCTTATCCACTTGTGCAATGTTATCTAAATGAAACAAAAAGACTAAATCAAAATTAAAATGTTGCGTACACAAGATTCAAAATTCTAAATTCCTTTCATTTCTAAAGCCTTAGCTATGCCATTGTATTCTTCTTGCCCTTCCAAAGCTATTTCAGATGTTTCCCCTTATTGACTAGTTTGGGCTACTGAAGGCACCAATCGTGGCTAAAACACCCTACATACTTTATTCCATGCCTTTTTATAAGGGACATGCATTGCTATGAATTTGTAGAGGACTTCTTATAGCTTAAAATAGTGGTAATAGGAAGGGTCCTTGCATATATGTACCATATATTTAGTCTTTGATAGCAAAGTAAAGAGCCTATGAAAGCATATAATAATTTGTTCTATTGTCAAAGGCTTAGGAAATGCATCAATATCACTTCTATTGTTCAACTACTGGTCTAACAGTTGGATGAGTTGTTTTTCATTATAGAATTTTCCATTTGCATCCCAAAATATTGGAAAGCTGATATTTGTGACCTCCTGTACTGTCAGCTTTATCTTATCAGTGCTTAGATTTAGGGTGTTGATTATTTCTCCTCCCTCTATAATTAGTTGACTTCCAAAGATGATATGATCTATGCAAAACTTGGACTCTCCCAAGTATCTCTACGAGCACTTGGTGAGTTAGGGGTATTCTCTTTTGTTCCTCAGTATATGTTGAGTAATCTCTACCTATTGCAATTTATCCATTAGCTCATCTTTGCTTCTACTAAATTATTCCTTAGAATCCTAAATTAGTTTTGCAATATTTGCTATCCTTTTTACCAAGGGAAAGGCTCTCATTGAGACACTTTTGATTTTGATCTAATATTGGCCATTAGATCAAAATATTACTCAAAAAATTAATTGTTATAGTCCTCCTTCATGAAAATAATAATATAATGAAGGCACAATCTATATGATTGGTTGTGCAACCACCATTGAAATTGAAACAAAAGGTGCTATTAGCTATACAATAGAACTCCTATAGTAATAGAGTGGATTTTCATTAAAATTTTCAACTATCATTTAATTGGAATGTATTCAAATTTAAATTAATCATTTTTGTTGGGTCAAGTAAAATTTGGTTCATCCTTTAAAAAAAATATCTAAGTTGTTTTTAAGGATGGATGGCTTCCTCAATACAACTTAAAGTAAAATAATTTTTAACATCTACAAGGTCATAAGTTATATGTAATAATTTTCATAAAGAAGGGTATTGTTCACTCAATTACATGTAATTGAGTGGTGCTTAATAGTTATAAGAACTTTTCAATTATAGTTATAATTTTAAATAAAATGACGAGACCATAGGGTTCTTGGTTCAAAATTTTCCCAAGTAGATGAGATGCACCTTCAAGACCTAAGCCAAGATTGAATGGCTTAGAAATAGGTCTGGAGTAGACCGACTCCTATGGTCCTAGCTAATCTAACTAAAATGGGGTTGCAAACTAAAGTAAGGAATGCAAAAGGTTAGAAGCTATGTTGAAAGTGGTATGGATTTAGCAACATCAAGAGACATAGTGCATGAGAGTCTCACAATCTGAATTAAACTAAACTACTTAACAAATCAACTTACTTTCCTTATGATAAAACAATTAATTGTAATGAACTCTAAGCATTATTAAGAATTCTATAACTAGAATATAAATCAAGGGAGAAATCCAAAATGCAGAATAACTGTAACAAAATTATTCATTCATAGATTTAAAAAATGCTTAATGACTCAGTCGACATACATACATGTTTTGCAAAGAACTGAGCAAGAGGCTAGATAACAATCCAATATTTATTCAAAATGTGTATAACCTCAATCATACAACTATGCAATTGAAAACACTAAAGAGTTGACCATTTGAATGGCTTACATTTAGGTATATATTTATATAAATACAATTAGTTATCTTAAAATCATTGCTCTAAGATTGGATTACAATCTCATTAGGTTACTGTAACACGTGTGCATCTTCTCTAGGTCATTTTGTTGCAATCTATCTAGCATCAAGGCACTAATGTGTTTCTCTTGTTCTATCCCAAGGAGTGGCAGCTATTGTGTCTTCATCTGGTGCATTGAATCTTTTTGTAAGTTTTTTTTGTTTTAGTTGTTCCACTACTACCATTGCTATAGTAGTACAAGTGTCAACTAGGAGTGCTTAGGGCTATTAAGATCATCTAACAACATATTTTTCTTGTTAGGAGCACGTTTGAGCACTTTGGCTAGGTTTAATTATCCTTTTGTAATGTGCATGTTCCATGCTCCTTTTTTCTTTGATGTCCCTTTCACTTTTGTTGCATACTTAGTTGGGAGTCAAGTATTGTGTTCATATTTGTCAATTTTTTATGTGCCTTAGGTTGACGTCATAACTCAAAATCGTTTGATACTTCTTTGACACTTTAGCTGGATGAAGCACTTTGTCGATCACTAGGTGTCAAATGCATTCCATACCTTATAATTTTTGTTGTATTCTTTATTTTGTCACACTGGGTTTTATGCTTCTCTTGATGATGTAAGCAATCAAAACCGTTTGATAGGCTTTGTACCCGATAGACTTTGATACTATGTTGGATGCCATATTTTCATTCATAATTAGCTAAGAATTTGTTTAAACATGGCAGGTTCTTCTTCATTTTATGCTATCTTGTTGACATCATCATCATTATCTATTTGACATGCTTCCTTCTTTTACCTTTTTATTCAATGTTAGATGTTGAATTTGTATTGTCCCTTTGCTAACATCAACATCTCAAATGTTCATCCCTCTTTCTTACATAGTTAAAATTTTAGTATGTGATTTCTTGCTTTTAACTATAAGGTGTCAGATATTTTCATTCCTATTGCTAATGTCATCACCTTAGAGTTTCTAACAACATTCTACACAACAAAATTTTACATATTTTTTTCTGTCTTACCTTTCTTTGATCTGATGACTGTTTCATGTGTCTGAAAACCTCTCTTATAAAAATGGTAAAATATTCTATTGATAAATTTCATCTCCTTCTAAGGAGATGGATGTGGGTGAGGAATTTTACCTACATTATTGATGTTTTATAGGGAGTTTTTTGCTTGTAGAAGCATTAAACCATCTAGCCTTATCCACTTAGGAAATGGAGTCTAAATTAAACAAAAATACTAAATCAAAATCAAAATTTACTTGCACAAGATTCAACCTTCTAAATGCTTCCCAATTCTGAAGTCTTAGCTATGTCGTTGGATTCTTCTTGCCCATCCAAAGATATTTCAGATGTTTTCCCTTGTTGACTAGTTGTTTGGGCTGTCGAAGGTACTATTGGTAGCTAAAATAGCCTGCACATTTTATCCCATGCCTTTTTAGAAGGGACATGTATTGCTATGAATTTGTAGAGGACTTATTATAGCTAAAAATAGTGGTCATAGGAAGGTTCCTTGCATCTTTGTACCATATCTTTAGTATTTGATAATAAATTAAAGAGCCTATGAAAGCATATTATAATTTGGTCTATTGTAAAAGGCTCAGGCAGTGCATCAATCTCACTTTTATTGTTCAACTATTGGTCTAAAAGTTAGCTGAGTTGCTTTTTATTATAGAATTTTCCATTTGCATCCTAAAATCCTAGAAAGCTGAGACTTGTGACCTCTTGGACTGCCAGCTTTATCTTATCAGTGCTTACCTTTAGGGTTTTTATTATTTCTCTTCCCTTTATAATTAGTTGACTTCTAAATATGATTTTATCTATGCAAAAATTGGACTCTCCCAAGTATCTCTATTAGCACTAGGCCAACTAGGGGTATTTACTTTGTTCCTCAATATATATTGTGAAATCTCTACCTATTGCACTTTATCCATTAGATCATCTTTGCTTCTATTAAGTTCTTCCTTAGCATATTGGATCAGTTTTACAATATTTGCTATCCTTTTCACCAAATGAAAAGCTCTCAATGAGATACTTTTGATTTTAATCAAATATTGACCTCTCAAATATTTTATCATATCTTTGGAGATTACATAGCCCTGCGGTTTCTCTCATTCATTTTCTAATTTTGTTTTCACTACTACTAGAATATCTTCCTGGCCCTAGATCTTTAACTTCAGTACTTGTAATGCCTTTTTTTGTGCATGTATTCTACTAATTCCTTGCTATGATTGCTCTTCCAATGTCTAAATCTTTGTCCCTCTACTACAACTATATTTCAATAGGAGATCCATTTATTATGCATTTTAGCTCCAGAATCTCATTCTTGAGACTATCCTTCTCAACCTTCTCTTTGCTTAGCTTCTGATATAGAACTTTAATATTTCTTTTTGCAACTACAATTTTTACATCTATATAGTTGTTTTGAAGGAACAATGTATTCACTTTGGTGCATAGAGCTTATAGTGTATCAATTTTGGATATTTTTTAGATAGTATACTTATGTACCTTGATATGATAGTCCTCCATTTTCATATTTGCAACTAAATTTTTTCGGAAATATGAGAATTTTTTGTTGTCATTGATATCAAGAGGTTGATCGTCATTTAATGACATCAAGTGGTTTTTCCAAAAGGCAAGGAGAAGCAGGTTTAAAATAAAAATAATTATATTTGGGTAAAAGCGAAAGGTTTAAATTGTCGTTTGGGCCCAAGGTTTAAAGAAAGGTTTGGTTGCCAAAATCAAGACCATGACATTAAACCTTTAAATTATTTGACATTTAAATTAAAGATTTCAATAATTTAATATTTAAATATTTAAATGTTTTAAATTAAAGCTTAATAGTTATGGGCCAACGTTTCCCGTCGAAGTTGTTCTTTATTCAAAAACTTTATTCAAAGTCTTGAAAGTCAAATGTGCCATAATTTCTTCATTATCGCCGATGTTGGGTATTGATGCAAAAGCATATAAAAGGGGGAAAGAAACCTTATATTAGTATGAATGAAATTTTGAAAAATATGATCCAACATGAGTGCTCAAAGAAAGAAACCCAACATTGATTTTGATTATGAACGGAGAGGTAGTTCGAGTGTCAGGAAAAGTGACAACGCATATTTCGTTGTCATTTGATCTTATCCTATCGTTTGATCTTTTAGGAAAATTTAAATATTATTACCTGTCGTTTGATCTTATCCAACGGTTTGGTCAAAGTGGTTGTTAAATATTGTGTGTCTTGTAGCATAAGATAGAGCGAAGGTTCGAAACTTGTTGCATTCGATTTTTTGTTTAAAGTTTTCGAGTGACAAATATATCTCTTAGAGCGCTAGGCTGGTATCTATGGGTGTGTAGCCATGTGGTAACCTAGGTGTGGCCATAGCGCTAGGCTACCTATTGTGGCTGCTCCACAACGTACCCCAAAATTGGGGACCCACCTTTTTGCATATTTTCCAAGAAGACCGAAGTGGCCCATATGCTAAAGATCAAAGAAAAAGCAAAACACCGCAAGGAGGAAAAAGTGTCGCGATATCGCGACATGTTGCATTGTCGCGGCCAAAAGAGAAAAAGTGTCGCGATATCGCGACATGTTGCATTGTCGCGGCCAAAGGAGAAAAAGTGTCGCGATATCGCGACATGTTGCATTGTCGTGGCCAAAAGAGAAAAAGTGTCGCGATATCGCGACATGTTGCATTGTCACGGCCAAAAGAGAAAAGTGTCGATATCGCGACATGTTGCATTTTCCAAAAAAGTGTCACGATATCCAAAAGTAGATTAAAAGTGTCGCGATATCGTGACATGTTGCATTGTCGGCAAAGAGAAAAAGTGTCGCGATATCGCGACATGTTGCATTGTCGCGGCCAAAAGAAAAAGTGTCGCGATATCGCAACATGTTGCATTGTTCGGCAAAAGAAAAAGTGTCGCGATATCGCGACATGTTGCATTTTCACGGCAAAGAAAAAGTGTCACGATATCGCGACATGTTGCATTTTCGAAAAGAAAAAGTGTCGCGATATCGCGACATGTTGCATTTTCCCAAAGAAAAAAAGTGTCGCGATATCGCGACATGTTGCATTTTCACGACTCAAAAAGAAAACGCGGGCAAAGTAACAAAAGTGTCGTGATATCGTGACATGTTACATTTTCGTGACTAAAAGCAACAAAAGAGAGAGGAGCAAGAGTGTCGCGATATCGCGACATGTTGCATTTTTGCCAAGGAACAAGTAGTTGAAAGTTCGATATTAGTGATGAACACCAAGATAGTGAAACCGAAGACCGCATAGTGACGTGGACATAAGGACAAAATCCAATGAATAAGACAAAACGTTACATAAGGAATCTTTAATGATTTGAAATCATTTAAGATGGTCGTTACACACGGAAGGAAACAGACGCAAGCCCATGTGGAGAAAATGAAACGAAGGGCCACAAAATAGAAATGAAAAGCCTTTTTGGAAACCAAAACACATGCATGCACAAGGGAAGGTGAAACGAACAACCATTGGAAAATGAAACGAAAAGCTTCTTGAAAATTTTAAATACGCCAGGCAAGGATGTTTTGAGGGGTTGGAAACTACTATGAGCAGAGTTGCAGATTTGAAGGCAAGAGGGCCATTCTGGACCTGTTTGAGTTGTTTTTCTTCCATGGACTGGTTTGGGAAAACCAGAAATTTTTGTTATTGTAAAATGACAAATTTTTAATACAAAAAATTTCAGAAAGTTGCATCTTATGGACAAGAAAGGAGTCATTTTCTGCATGCAAGATTAAATGTCTATTTTTCCCCTTTTCAGATTTTAGGCTTGTAAATGGAGTTTATGCAAGTTTTCTTGGTTGCTTCATGCGAATGTTTAAATCTGAAAACCTCATTTAAAACCCTAGGAGCCAACACTTAGCTTATCCGGATTGTGCTTGTTTTGCAAGTCCAATAGGTTAGGTTGCATGCATGAAAACCTCACATCTTCGGTTTTGTCGAAATAGGATAGCATCAAACTGAATGTATCTTGTGTTCCATTTTCTGCATTTCATTTTCATTTTTCTGCATTTTATTTTTCCAGAAATTTTAACTTTTTTTTAATTTTCAGGCATTAAAATAAACATTTAAAAAATTTCAAAATCCAAAAATAATTTCACCATTGCATAGGTTATACTTCATACTTCCAATACGCACTTTGAAATTTCATTTTCGGAGTTGTTTAGTATTTTTAAAAATTCATCGAAGTTGTTGTTTTATTACAGATTTTAAAAAATCCGAAAATAGAAAATTTCCATTTTAAGGTCGAATTTCATTTTTTCAGTTTCATGTTTCATTCATGAGCCTATGATGACATTCCCTTCATGAAAATTCCAATTTCATTGAAGGAGTTATGTTTTATGGCATTTCACAAATTTCCATTTTTTGGAGCCTAAAATTACCCTCTCTTCATAAAAATTCTAATTTTACGAAAGAGGGGTAATTTGAGCATTACATCGTGGTCATATGAGGGCCAACTCACATTTGCTTTATTTTGGTTCAATGAACAATCACTAAAGTTTCATGGTAAAATAAACCAACATTGCCCCTTGTTTACAGTTACTTGCAATCACTAAGGTGTTCCAAGCATTTAAATTGAATATCTTTATTTGAGATTACTAATACACATATGCAAATGCTAATATAGCGGAGACCTTGGAGAAGTTGTTTGTTTAACTTCTTTGCAAGAGGGGATTTGGAACCCAAATCCTAAGGGAGAGTGTACTTTCACAATTGGGTGAAAATACCACTCAACATTTTGGCGCTAGAAGGAGGGCCTGAATTGGTTTATTTCAGTGTGATTTAAATGCTATAGGGATTTAAATTTTGAATATTTCATGCCCTATTGATTATTATCTTTAGCCCTCTTTTAACAATACAACCTTGTAGTGTTAAAAGGAGGACATGAATTGCTATGCATTGTTCTAACGCTTTTGATTGTTCATACAGGAATAATGTGTTTTGATTTGATTTTGAAAAATTTTGGTCTTGACTAACGAGGTTGTCTCCATGCAATTACTTTCATTTGATTTTAATGGATACATCTCTTGGTTGATGCTAACATGATTATTCATACGTTACATGTTTGATATTTGCTAGTCATTTCATGCTTATTTGTAAGGAATTATTTTGTCTAAAATGTATTTGTTGTCGGTATTATGCTCTTCACTTGCGTGTAATGCGATCTTGTGAATCGAAAAGCCTACAACACTAGGAGTATGCTCTTCACTTGCGCATATGCGATCTGGTGAATCAGAAACTAATTTACATTTTTAGAATATTGCTTTGTCATGGTTCCTTCTTTTATTCATGACTAACAAATTGGTTTTGAAGTTATTCTTTGAGTTTCATTAATGGCTACAATTGCAGGAACGTGGTATGGGATACATGTTAATCCTTTGAACATTAGTGGAGATTCTCATGATTTACCCAAGAACGTAGAAAAACGTTTGCCCAAATTTAAACACAATGGTCCAACATTAGCCGAGGAACATATTCAAGCCTATGTGGATATCCTAGTTAGATGGAATGTCGAACATGAGGATGTGGCATGTAGAATGTTTCCTGGAACCCTAGATGAGGTGGCATATGATTGGTACATCAATTTACCCACTGGTTCTATTACATCTTGGACTCAATTGAAAGATGAGTTTATCAATCAATTTAGGTTGCTCATTGATCCTCTCACGATATATCAACAATTTACTTCTTGCAAAAGAGAACCTAATGAGCTGGTGAGAAGTTTCAACTTGAGGTTTCGAAAGCTTTATGCGAGATTAATTTCTCCCTATACTATTGAGGAAAGTGGTGCTCTTCAAATATACTTTCGAGCATTGGATCCATTGTTTGCCATATTTGTTAGGATGAATCCCTTGGTTACTGATCTTGCATCGGCCTACACAGAAGCTATGATTGTAGATCAACAATTGAGGCCACAAGGTTATGGAATGGAGCAATCAACTATGGTAGGACAACTAGGGGCTTGCAATCAAACCTCGATGGTAAATCAAGCGTGGGCACAACAAAATTTGATATCAAATATTTTTCCCTACAATCAACTTTATCCTACCATACCAACTTATGCTCCCACATGTGCTTATACAAGTACTTCCATCCATCCAACTATGCCTCAATTAGAGAATCATGTGGTCACTCATGGAACCATTGCAACAAATGTTCAAGCTTTGTCCATGGATATCAATCCAACTAATCCTACTACTTCTACCACTCAACCCAAAGAGTTCGTATCGAAAGTAAAAGAGCAAAAGAAAGTGGTTAAGAAGGTATGTAGGCATGTTCCACCACAAAAATGAGCACATCAATGTATGCATCCAAATCATCCTAGGAAGAAAATTCATAATGCCGATCTTAATGATGTTTCATGTTATGCTTCTTCAAGTGATACAAGAGATTTTGAGGTGACTCACGTTGAAGTAAATACCTATTCGAAAAGTCTTGAAGAGCATGAAGTTTTTGGAGAAGAAATTCTATGGATGGGTAACAAGAAGTTGGAATCAAATGATCACCATCTTGTTTTGGAAAAGAAATATCTAGAATCATTACCCAAAAAGGAGGATTTGGATGAACAAACTTATGTGGACATGATTTGGTCAGATGTACTTGCAAAGGATTGGAGCAACTATATGACACGGAATTCAAAAATCGATCCCATTATAGAAGCTCCTAAGTCATCACAAGTGGCTGAAAATGAATCAACAAATGAAGTTCACCACTTGTTCCCGAAAGACACGTTGGATGATCTTCTCGAAAGTGATGACCAAGAGGATCCACACCTTCCAAATCGTGATAAAATTGAATCATGGGTTACAAATTTGGATTATGATAGCTTTACCAATTTGAATTCAAGAGATAACCCACTTTTGGAAATAACTGAACCATCTAAGGAAGGTGAAGATGAATGGGATGAGACGCAAGTGATTGATCATGAAGATGAGTTACTTGACATACACTTTGACCAAAAATATTTGAGGGTTGAAAAGGATGGGCATGTTTTCAATTGGGTGCCCAATTTTGGTATGTTTGATGAACAAGTAATCAATGAAGAATATGAAGACCATGAGGTAAAAGAGGGAATTGCAAATCCTCACCAAGTTTTGGTAAATGAAAATGTGAAAAAGGTAAAATCTAAACCTTTGTGTCCAAACATCCAAGATTTAGGTGAAGATTTGTATAATTCAAATGATATTTATGATGAAATGCCATTGAAGGTGAATGAAGAACAAGAATTAATTTCTAACCACACCTTTGATAACGTTACTTTAATGAATGAAAAGGAGCTTGATGCACTTAAATTGCTAAATCAAATTCATCAACAATTAATTCTTGAGTCTAGGATAAAAACTTCTAATGATCCCCATTTAGTAAATATCCTAGATGCTTGTAAATTGTTGCACAATTTTGATTGGCCTAAGAACATGGAAAATGAATTAGCCTTGAAATTTTTAGAAATAGGCTCTTGCTTACAAAATTTCATTTTGAATAAAGAAAGCCTAGTTCTAAATCATGAATGGAATGATGAAATTTACACCTTAAAGAATAGACAAGAAAGAATTGAAAATCAACCATTGTCTAATCAATTAGGTAATTTGAATCTCACCTATGAGAATACTAATGGAGCTAAATCTAATTGGTGGGGTGAGAGAGGCAAGTGGAAGTTGGTTGCATTGTTTGGTCTAATCTTGTTTTTGTTTGATTCCTTCCACATTTGGCATGTGTATCACATCATATGTCTTTTAAAGAATCCTAATCAGGTTTGGGATCCGAGAAAATGATAATCCAAACTTTGCATCATCTTGTATTATATTGTACATTTGTATATAGATTTTGGTTTTTGTGTTTTAGGTTTGTGTAGATTGGATCTCATTTTGGTTTTAAGTTTTGTGTGTTGGTCCTTTGGACACTTTTGGTTTGTCTTAAAAAAAAAAAAAGCGAGATGTCAACTTATGTCCTTATGAATGTTGACTAAGACTAAGAGAATATGAAACATCGGAATTGTATTGCAGAAAGCTCCACGAGTATCGCAAACACATTAAAGAATATCGTTTGGAACTTGTGATGCATGAAGTTGTCGGTTTTACAAATTATGGTAAAGTAGGTGGTATACTCCATCCGCATTTCAAAAAGAGCAATGCATTCATCCATATCTCATGTTACATTCGACATTGCATATACATTTCATCTCAGTTGCATCTACATTTCAAATACAATCATTGAAAAGGTGTCGAATCCTCTTAGGGTTATTATATAACATATATTAAAAGGATCCTAAGGTTGGGAACTGATGCCCGAACTATCTTGAACCAAGCACGTTCTACACATATTAAAGAGGATCTTGAGAAAAATGGTCAAAACCATACTTGGAAGAAAAGGTGAGGCGAAAGGAGTATTTCGTGTCTGTCCTATCATGCAACATAATCCTTAAAACAATGGTTTTTACCACTCCCATAGTGCTTAAAGTCTAAAATCAGAGTAGTAAGGATAGGGTTTAATCCTCATCGAACTTAGGTTGAGGATCCAATTCCCCAAAGCTCTGATTTGACCTTCATGGAGTAGTAAGGATAGGGTCTAATTCTCATCTCGCTTAGGTTGAGAATCCGATTCCCCAAAGCTTCTATTTTGCCCACTCAAGAACTTGAAGTTCCAAAGCAAATATTTTTCATTCTACTTTTATTGCATCATTGATATTGGATTGGAAGGATCGTACTACATGTCCCTTGCAAGGATGGGTAGTCATCCCCAAGGTTCAAGAAATCAAAAGTAAAGTCAAATCCTGGATTATGGGGTTGATCTCCACCGGGGCTATAGACGCTTGATTGGCAGTGGAGTATGCTCATGCGTGGCAACATGTCTTGTCTAAAAGCAAGACCACTGACTGCTCAAACGGACAGGCTAGCCTGACAATTTCATCCATAACAAGTTAAATCATTTTGTTCAAGATGAGGTAATGAACTCCAGATCAGAGTAGTAAGGATAGGGTTAAATTCCCATCTCGCTTAGGTTGGGAATCCTATTCCCCAAAGCTCTGATTTCACTTACACTTGCACATGGGTTCAAGATGGTAGTGACACATAACCAACTTTGGGATCTAGTAAATTAATTCAGTATACACATATTTGGTCCTAAGAGGGTTTGATAGTTTTAATATGTTTGTTCATGATACTAGAAAGTTTGAGCCTTTGCAAAGCAGGTTGTTATATCTCTAGCATCTTCACCATACATTAAATCCTACAGGAATCATCCATAACTTCTCATATGCACGAATCATAAGTGAAACAGACAATGGAAAGTTGAACGAGTTTCAAACGATAGGGAATGAAGCACATTGCACACACCGAGCTGATGCTTAATAATTCTAATGCTTCATGTATTTCTCGTCTAGTTTCATTCTTGGGATATTTGCTGACGCTTGTGTTTGAGTTTTGAAGGTGTTCAGGTTGAGTTCTCACCGAAATGCTCAGGAGCATTTCCCAAAGAGTCGCCATTTGTTGTGGTTGCTCCACAACGTACCCCAAAATTGGGGACCCACCTTTTTGCATATTTTCCAAGAAGACCGAAGTGGCCCATATGCTAAAGATCAAAGAAAAAGCAAAACACCGCAAGGAGAAAAAGTGTCGCGATATCGCGACATGTTGCATTGTAGCGGCCAAAAGAGAAAAAGTGTCACGATATCGCGACATGTTGCATTGTCACGACCAAAAGAAAAAAGTGTCACGATATCGCGACATGTTGCATTGTCACGGCCAAAAGAGAAAAAGTGTCGCGATATCGCGACATGTTGCATTGTCGACCAAAAGGAAGAAAGAAAAAGTGTCGCGATATCGCGACATGTTGCATTGTCACGGCCAAAAGAGAAAAAGTGTCGCGATATCGCGACATGTTGCATTGTCACGGCCAAAGAGAAAAAGTGTCACGATATCGCGACATGTTGCATTGTCACGGCCAAAAGAGAAAAAGTGTCGCGATATCGCGACATGTTGCATTTTCACGACCAAAAAGAAAAAGTGTCATGATATCGCGACATGTTGCATTTTCACGACTCAAAAAGAAAAGTGTCGCGATATCGCGACATGTTGCATTTTTCACTCAAAAGAAGAAGAAAAAAAGTGTCGCGATATCGCGACATGTTGCATTTTCATGACTAAAAGCAACAAGAGAGAGCAAAAGTGTCGCGATATCGCGACATGTTACATTTTTGCCAAAGGAACAGAGTAGTTGACAATGCATCTAATATTAGTGATGAACACCAAGATAGTGAAACTGAAGACCGCATAGTGACGTGGACATAAGGACAAAATCCAATGAATAAGACAAAACGTTACATAAGGAATCTTTAATGATTTGAAATCATTTAAGATGGTCGTTACACATGGAAGGAAACGGACGCAAGCCCATGTGGAGAAAATGAAACGAAGGGCCACAAAATAGAAACGAAAAGCCTTTTTGGAAACCAAAACACATGCATGCACAAGGGAAGGTGAAACGAACAACCATTGGAAAATGAAACGAAAAGCTTCCTGAAAATTTTAAATACGCCAGGCAAGGATGTTTTGAGGGGTTGGAAACTGCTGCGAGTAGAGTTGCAGATTTGAAGGCAAGAGGGCCATTCTGGACCTGTTTGAGTTGTTTTTCTTCCATGGACTGGTTTGGGAAAACCAAAAATTTTTGTTATTGTAAAATGACAAATTTTTAATACAGAAAATTTCAGAAAGTTGCATCTTATGGACAAGAAAGAAGGAGTCATTTTCTGCATGCAAGATTAAATGTCTATTTTTCCCCTTTTCAGATTTTAGGCTTGTAAATGGAGTTTATGCAAGTTTTCTTGGTTGCTTCATGCGAATGTTTAAATCTGAAAACCTCATTTAAAACCCTAGGAGCCAGCACTTAGCTTATCCGGATTGTGCTTGTTTTGCAAGTCCAATAGGTTAGGTTGCATGCATGAAAACCTCACATCTTCGGTTTTGTCGAAATAGGATAGCATCAAACCGAATGTATCTTGTGCTTCCTTTTCATTTTCATTTTTTTTTGCATTTTATTTTCCAGAAATTTTAACTTTTTTTTAATTTTCAGGCATTAAAATAAACATTTAAAAAATTTCAAAATCCAAAAATAATTTCACCATTGCGTAGGTTATACTTCATACTTCCAATACGCACTTTGAAATTTCATTTTCGGAGTTGTTTAGTATTTTTAAAAATTCATCGAAGTTGTTGTTTTATTACAGATTTTAAAAAATCCGAAAATAGAAAATTTCCATTTTAGGGTCAAATTTCATTTTTTCAGTTTCATGTTTTCACTCATGAGCCTATGATGACATTCCCTTCATGAAAATTCCAATTTCATTGAAGGAGTTATGTTTTATGGCATTTCACAAATTTCCATTTTTTGAGCCTAAAATTACCCTCTCTTCATAAAAATTCTAATTTTACGAAAGAGGGGTAATTTGAGCACTACATCGTGGTCATATGAGGGCCAACTCACATTTGCTTTATTTTGGTTCAATGAACAATCACTAAAGTTTCATGGTAAAATAAACCAACATTGCCCCTTGTTTACAGTTACTTGCAATCACTAAGGTGTTCCAAGCATTTAAATTGAATATCTTTATTTGAGATTACTAATACACATATGCAAATGCTAATATAGCGGAGACCTTGGAGAAGTTGTTTGTTTAACTTCTTTGCAAGAGGGGATTTGGAACCCAAATCCTAAGGGAGAGTGTACTTTCACAATTGGGTGAAAATACCACTCAACAACGCCCAAGGACGCGAGTTCAAATCATGGTTTTGGAGCGCACAACATTCTGGATAAAACATTTTAAGGTATGCCCAAAATTGCTATTAAAGTTTAATTATTTTATTTTGAGGTAGAAGGCTATATGAGGGTGGAGCAATAAGGTACAAAAGGTAAATGTTTATTTTTGTGTAATTTGTACAAGACATTGGAGTGATAAGGGTGTGTAAGGTTTAGGAATGTAATGCATTTATTTTGATATGAAAGTAGAATGAAAAATTAATTTTAACAAAAAGGAGTTTATAAGGTGTAGTTTGGAATTAGTAAAGAAAATTGATTTTTAAGTGTTGAAAAATACTTTGATAAATTTAGAGATTAAAAGGTGTTAACAAAGGAACTTATTTTTATGTTTTGAATATTTGATAAAGTTGGAGATTATAAGGTGTAATTGAGAATTAATTCTTTTGTATGGTAAAATAATTATTGAGGGAATATTTGAATGAAATTTTGAGAAGGTTTTTGCTACCTAACCTTTGAGAGTGGCAAAGAGAGTAATTGTGATTGAGACAGGTTTTGAGATCAATTCTTCATCAAACAAAAGGTATGGGCACATCTTCCTTGTGAGTGAAAAAATTATTGGATTGGATGTTGTGAATGCTAAGTTGGATTGAAAAGGATTGTTTGTTGGAAACGTTGAGTGAGCCTTCATGTGCATGATTAGGGTTTGAGAAAGATCATGAATATCATTGTTATGTGAGATTGTTTGATAAGCATTGTTGGAAATATTTGAGTAAACTTTCATATGCTTGATTAGGGTTTGTGAAAAGACCATGAGTATCATTGTTATGTGAATTTGAAATCATCTTGAGTCAAGGTTGATTTCCATAGTGTGAGTTGTTGAAAGCATTGTGAAACACTTGTTTAGGTTTTGTAAGCAAGTTGTATTTCATTGAGTGATTGGATTTGAATGAGCATTATTGATTGAAAGTGTTGGAGTGATAGTTCAAGTTTTGTGAAACAAATTGTTCTTTATTTTTGGATTGATTTGAAGAAGAGTTTGAAAGTGTTTGAGTGGTTGTGAATGAAACATATTGAGTCTTTAACAATTCTCTATATATTTCTATGGATGAACAAGATTCTGAATGAAACTTGTTAGTGTGATAAAAGGGTTTTCTATGAGTTATTGAGTTAAGATTTTGTATGCAAGTTTTGTAATTGATTTGAACAAGCTTTTGTGAAAGCTTGTGATCTTATTTGAGTAAGTCCTAGAGTGGAATTAAGGATAGAGTTGAAAAAGCTTTTGTGAAATCTTAAGGAAATATTTGTGTGAGCTTTTGTGGAAGCTTACAAGAAAATTTGAGGTAAGTCTTGGTGAATACTTGTTGAGCAGATTGGACAAGTTCTAGTTACTAGCAGAGCAAAAAATCATCCTATTGTATTAGAAATATAGTGCTTAAATAATACAAATTAAGGCTAAAGATAGCCTATGGTTAGTTATGTCACTAATATCGCTAACAAGCAATATTCTATGCTAATATCTAATAAGAATATCTATCGACCATAAGGAATGTCGGTAAAGTAAATATTTAACGTAGATAAAATAAACTAACTAATCTAGGAGAATCTGCATATTATTAAATAAGGTAATAGTATTCTAACATCCCCCCTTATTACATTATTTGGGTAATACATATAATTGTCCCAATACAGTGAAGAAGAAGAGAAATGAAATATGTTGTCTCGGGCTTTGGCTCTGGCTCTAAGGTTACCACTAGATGAGTACCTCTAGGTCTATCTCTGGATCTGCCTATGAATCTACCTCTAGATCATTGCCTTTGGATCTGCCTGTAGATCTACCTCTAGAAATTTATCTTTGGGTTTGTCTTTAGGTCTATCTCTAGGTCATTGCCTCCAGGACTGCCACTCGGTCTATCTCTAGGTCATTGCCTCTAGGACTGCCTCTAGAATAGGTACTTGCTTGTCCAGAATAGCCAAGGCCTTCATTATTTGCCTTGAAATTTAGCATTATTGGAGTTTTAATACCTTGTTCTTGTTTACCTAATCTCTCACCATTGAATCCCATTTTCTTCATTATTTTAGATCCAAATCCTTTGGTGTGTTTTTCAAAACACCCAATTTCATCATCTTCATCAATGCTTTTAACAATATGGTATTTGTCACTATTGATGAGATTATAGAGTTCATTTTTAGGAGGTTTAGTTTTTAAGTCACTAGTGTCACAAGAAAAATATGCTACTGTGATGATATCACCTGTGCTACAACTGATATCTACCATTGAAGATATGAGGTCACCTATATCATGACAAGCATTGGACATCATGGGCTCAAGGTCACATGTGTCACAATAAGCATTCACCACCATGGGCTAAAGGTCACTTGTGTCACTACAAGCATCGACCATTAGGGGTTTGACCTATGTTTCCTCACTAATGTTCCTTTTCACTTTACATTGAGAAATGTCAAGAGAAACCAATGACATGTATATTGCCCTTACAATGCCAATAGGGATTAGAACACCATTTTTTTGAATGTCTTCACAAGACACAAAATCATCGAGTATGGCATCTACACCTTTGCGTAGTGTGAGAAATGTGTCATCCTCATAAAAATTGATCCCATCCATATCTGGTGGAAAGTAGGGAATTTTACTTGATTTTCCAACATTATCGGTTTGTTTTGGGGAATTTCTCTTCTTTGATCTGCCCATATTTGAAGATTTCGGTCTTTGCCAAAAATGCATCTTTTTACAAGGGAATTTTATAAAATATTTGGCTAAGGTGTCAGTCATTGCCGAAAATGCACCTTTACAATTTGTTCCCCCCTTTTTGCAAAATGTGCTTGGATGGAGAAAATAATAAATATCCCCCTTGTATTTGCAAAAAAAAATGATGGTGGAGAAAAATTGTATCCTCCCTTAATGCAAAATATCACAACAATAAATCCTCTTGGGCATGGTGTTTTACAAATCTGGCCTCTTAGGCAAGTGCTGAAATGTTCCCCCCTGAGTGCAAAAAAATGGAGTTTTGAACCCTTTTAGGCTTTTACAAAAGTGGCCTCTTTAGGCAATTTAAAAAAAAATGTCACAAAAATAATCCCCCTTAAAGACTTCAAACAAAAGAAGTTTGCTATTTTATGAAGCCTAAAAAGTTGATGCCTTTTTTATTGTCTTGACAAGGTGTATCACCATATTTGGTTGGATTTTGATTATTGCAAAAAGTTTTAATAAAAAAATTGAATTTAATAATAACATAAGTTTGTTAAAAAATCAATAAAATTTAAAAAATAAAATTGATTTTTTTAAAACCAACATAATATGAAATTATTAAAAACCTTTTTGTAAAAAAAAACTTTAAGAAAATTTTCAAAAAATTTTACCTTTGGTGCCCCAACGGGATTTGACCTCCCGACCTTGCACGTAGTTGTACCTTAAGGTCAAGTGAGAAACCAACTCAACTGTCACAACCGATGGGACAAAGGTACTTCATGACCTCTTTGAAGTTATCTTCCAGAGCCGACGAAAAAATTCCACTCTTCTACCACCAGTCGTGCTTCGTGTGAGCAACGCTTCTCTCCATGATAGAGGCACCTCCACCTGTAATTGATGATCACAATAAATACAAAAAAACTAAATAAGCACACCGTATGCCATAGATGATCACGCCCTCTGCAAATCTTGGTAGAAATATCGATGGCTGCTGCAAAGGTTATAGGATTTTATGATGTAGTTTGGAGGGATTCAACGATCTGCCTGCAAAAAGTAATATTTCATTGTTAGTCATGATCCCTTTCGGTAATAATCCAAGATCAATATAAAAAAATATTGGATCTAATCATGATGCCTCTTCTTGAATCTCGTCAGAGCCTTGGGTCTAGGTCACTGCTAAACGCAATCTTCAAAGATGATGATATGTTGCACTGTCACTGCGCAATATCACACAATCCATTTTTCTTCTAGATCACCGCAAATACCATGATGGAGCCAACAATTAGAAATAATCAGGAAACTTCTCTAGAATAAAATCATCGAGATATGAAAACATAGGCTTTGATGTGGGCTTCTGCGTTGGGTTCTGCAATTCAAAAACTTCTTTTGGAATTGATCGATGTACTTCAGATGATGTCGTCTACACAAATTTTTTTATCATAATGGATCACCACTCATTCTTCACTCCCTCCAGGTGGTTTTCTATTTTTTACTGAAGCTGCACACGATGGCTCTCTGATGCAGATCGCCAAATAAATAAATATCCTACAACCGATGATAGTTGGGTTTGGATGAAACAAAACGTAGAGAAGCACATGGGATAAATATCCCACATACACTAGATGAGGGAGCTAAATGCTTTTTAAAAACAATAAGGTACTGATGCCTTAATTTCCACCTTAGGGTGGACGTTCCCTCCATAAAATCTTTTTGTCTACCACTAATGCCACTTAGCTTATGCCACATCATTTATCTGCATAGCCATTGTCACATCACGATCTACATTTTGTTGTTGTGTCTACCTTATGCCATGTCACCTAGGTCTAGGTCATCATGTTCTTAGCTCCACATCAGATCGAGTTCATTTCCATCATATTTCCAACGAGTCTCAATAGTCTGCTTGGCCACTAGTCACTGTCTAGGATTACCTACCTAAAATATGCTCCGTGAGGTAGTCATCCGCTTAGGTGGATACATAGGTGTTGTAGCTACATCCCTCAGGTCCTTCGTGTCTAGGAGTTGCGTCAGTGTCTAGGTCACTGGTGAGTCCACGTGTGTTTAGAATCTTAGGTCATGTTACATAATGTTGATGTAGTGGATTCTGTCTAGATTATGTCCTTATCATAGTATGGGAGGAGTTGAGCTAGTGGTCTATTTTCTTGTCCTAAAAAATAATCATGGTATAGTTGAGTCTATAGGTGTCAAGCTTTCCAATCGTTCATCAACCTATTAGCTATTCCCATCGTAGCTCCATGAGCTAGGTTGTCCATGTCCTCAAGGATCCACAAGGTCTGTCCACTCTGCCATAAGGTCCAGATCTGGAGATCAAGGTCAAAATTTTAGTCAGATCACGATTTGGTTGCAACTGCCTCGATTGATCTCAGATCTGTGATGAAGTGTCCAGATCTACAAAAACTACACCAAAAACATCAAATTAGAATCACTCTATAATTGGAGCTAGGTATCCCATAGCGATCCCGCTCTAATACCATATTAGCAGAGAAAAAAATCATACCTGTTGTATTAGAAATATAGTGCTTAAATAATATAAATTAAGGCTAAAGATAGCCTATGGGTAGCGATGCAACTAATATCACTAACAAGAAATATTCTATGCTAATATCTAATAAGAATATCTACCGACCATAAGGAATGTCGATAAAGTAAATATCTAACCTACATAAAACAAACTAACTAATCTAGGAGAATCTACATATTACCAAATAAGGTAATAGTATTCTAACACTAGTGAGGACTTGTTGAGCAGATTTGAGGTGAGCCTTGGTGAAGACTTGTTGAGCAGATTGGACAAGTTCTAGTGAGGACTTGTTGAGCAGATTTAAAGTAATTCTTAGTGAAGACTTATTGAGTAGATTGGACAAGTTCTTGAAGAGGACTTATTGAGAAAATTTGAGGTAAGTCTTGGTGAAGACTTATGAATAGATTAGTGTGAGCTTTTGTGGAAGCTTACAATGCATATTTGAGGTAAGTCTTTGAGAAGACTTGAGAGCATAGTTGATTGATTGATTTTTTCAAACCTTGAGTTAAGATTTGGAGCAAATCTAGCAGAGTTGAGTTGGGATTGGATTAAGCTTTGTGTTAAGGATTGAGGACAAAGTTTGATGCATATTTTAGGATAGATTTGTGCCATAGCAAAGATAAATATTGAGCAAATTTGTGCTAGACCGAAAGACTGTATTTTGTACAGACTAGAGACAGAGATTGAGTAGTTTTGTGCTAGACCGAAGGACTGTGTTTACTATAGACTAGAGATAGAGATTGAGAAGATTTGTGCTAGACCGAAGGACTATGTTTAGTGCAGATTTAAGATATAGATTGAGCAAATTTGTGCTAGACCGAAGGATAGTATTTAGTGTAGATTTGAGACAGAGTTGAGAGTAAGCTTTGGAGGTGACAAAGTAGAGGATAGTAGTCTCTAGTGTATAGAGATCCATTAGCTAGGGTAGTGAGGACAAAGGTCTTATGAGTGAGGATATAAGTCTTTAGTGGAGATATATCCATAAGGCAGTGCAGTGGAGGTAGTAGTCTTGTAGAGGATCACCAACTAGAGTAGAGGAGAAGGAGTTCTATTATGGATAGAAATTCAAAAACCAGTTGAGGGGATTGGTGTCTCCTATGGTTTAGTGCACACAAACCAGATTAGGATATTGGTGTCTCCTATGGTGTCTCTTTTGGATAGAGGTCCATAAACATTGTAATAGGGAAAGGATACCCAAGAAAATTTTTGAGAAAATTTTAGTGAAATAATTTCTCTATGGAGTAGCCCACATTGGGTGAACCACGTTAAATTGGTATCTCTATTGCGTGTCATGATTTGTGCATTACTTTAGTTACTGCTATTAATATTGTCATTGATTGTATTGGATAATATTTTTTGGGAAATAAAAGTGAAAAGAGGACTGTTCACCCCCCTCTAAGTATAAGCTTGTGTTCTTCAACTTTTTGAATTTAGGATATACAACCACTTTGACCCATTCTCTAGCAATTGGATCCACTCCATCATACGTCTAGGTGGTTTCCTACTTTGTTCCATCATGTGGTTCTTGTTGCTCTACCCATTTCTGAGTGTTGTCTCAATACTTTGAATTATAGAGGATGCTTCTAGCAATGGATGCTCAGTAGCAGGGGAAGGTGTGAAAGTATATTGAAAAGGTGAGAAACGCATCGATGAAGGGTTTAATGCTATAGTGGTGGTATTTATAGAGATTCACATATATAAATTAGTTAGGGCTACTTGTACCTCTTGTACATTATAGGTGGCAATTATTGCTAGGAAAATACTTGTTGGGCACTGAATTGCATCAAGTTTTTACTTAACACTATGACTGTCTATCTTCCTAATTTTTGTCCAGGCTTGCACCCGATAGCTACAACTCAACACTCAACATTGGATGGACCAAAACAAAGTTTCTGATCCAACCTCCAGAGTAGGTTGGTTCCTTGTCAACTTAAATAGGGTGTTGACACAATTATGCTCACTTAGGGTTTTAGAGATTAGGGTAAGAAAATATTAGGGTTAGAAAGATGTGAACAATGGTGGACGGATAGGCTAACAACATTGCACTACAACAAAAAGCTCCAAAAAACAACTTAAGGACACATTACTCAGATCAACATTATCTCAAGTTAAATGTATTTTCATTCATTAACGAACAATAGAGAAATATTGTAGACAACAATTTCAATATCCAAACAATGATAATCCAAATAATAGAATTCACCACTATCTAGATTTTATAGAAATGTACTCCTTAGCAATAAAGATCAAATCTAGAAGCAGATTTCAATTACCTTAACAACTAGTAATCCATTAATTTGGCACAAACTAACCATCTAAGTATTCATAGAAATGCAACTAAAGAATCTGAACCTTTGATATCAAATATGAAGACACAAGCTTTGAGGCAAAAATCAGTGTAATGCTCCTTTCATTAGTCCTTGGGAATATTTACAGTAGCATAGGAAAACACACTAGAGCTGACCCTTTAAAAATGAGGGTTCGACCTCTACTTATAGTTTTGCAAAATTAAAATAACAAGGAACATTACAAAGATTAAAATTTAATAGCTCAGCAGAGAGTTCTTGTTGGCATTCTCTTACTGGTTCATCCTCCGAGAAACCCACTGCAAGTAGACCGCCATGGCAACTGGAAACCTCTGCAACTTGTTGGTTGTTGGTTCAAACTAGAGTTCTATTTGTTGGAGATCTTATCTGCATCATGGATCTTTCTTGGAAACCTCTCATCATCGTCGATCTGCAACCATCTCTAGTTCTGATCTTCTTGAAACCCTCGATGCTTTGGCTTCCTTCTCCAACTAACTGTTCTTCAATCCTGGTGAGAAAGCTTTTATTTTATTTCATTCTGCTCAACAATTCTCAATCGTCGATCTCTTCCATCGTATGGCTATGATCTGTTTGAAGTAAGCTTTGATAAATGATAGGAAGAGATCACTGTGCCATTCCGCTTTAAAATATTTGATGATGTCATCCTCCATTCTTTAGAAACCTTAGAACGCCAATCTGCATAAAAATGCATTGTAAATAGGGTGGGATAGAATCCACCACTTATTCCTTGTTCTTTCCCCTTTGGCATTGATGTTGTAGTGAATCCGCACAAACAATCTGATGACATCACATTTCCCTTGAAAATCCTATGGATTTCATTCCGGACCCAGACAAGAGCATTAGTCATGAATTTCAATTTTGGCCCCACCATAGTGTAAACAACTATGTTTTCATTCCGCACTGGCCTTAGATAAACATTACTTGTTGCCATTCCGCTGGAGAATTAGACAAAATTGCCTTTTCACGAATCCGCACATCTTTATATCATCTTCCACCTTATGTCACCATTTCGGGCCAAAATACTCTATGAGTCTTCCAGAAATAGTCTTCCAACACTTAGCCGCTTTGAAAGATTTTATAAATGCAAAGCGATCGCCAATCCGCACAAATTTTATGCTTACATCACCTTTCTCCAAAAACTTTTGTGGATTCAAATCCTTTGTTGCTAATCCGGAGCCAAAAACAAGGGACGCGATGCGGATTTTCACCAAGTGCAAAATTTGACTAAGTGTGGGTGGACTTCTTACCTTTGTCGCGGATCCGCTCCAAAACATACTGGAATGCGTGCGGAATGGAGCTTTCATGCCTTAGTAAAATTTTCAAAAATATTCTAAGCATATGTGGCCATTTTGGGCCTACATTATGGCGCCTCCTGGGTGGATTTGCTTGCAAAGCCATAGAACTCAGAGTCTTATCCATTGGGCCTTAGGAGTCAAAAATTGCTCATCTTCAAAAATATGCTTTAAAGAATAATTTCCATACAAACATTACCCTCTGAAAAAATTAACAGTTTGTTTAGAGGGTAAAGGTTCATATGGAGATCATGCCAAAACATCAAGACTTATCTGCTTACAAAGAAACTATGCCAAAAATACAGGCTTGTTGCCAATGTCTTCAAAAATCAGGCGTCTCTCTACTCCTCTTATAAGACCTTATTGCAAAAAATTGCCTTCACACAAAATATGCTGCTCTCTGTGCCTCTCTAGGCTTCATGCCTTTATTGCTTATTTCTGACAACTGTCAGAGCAAAAAACAAAAATGCAAAACTTGTGCATATGTACAAAATAAAAGTAACCTAAGTGTGGGCCCCATATGGACCTGTAACAACTCCATCTTCTTCTTATTCTTATTATTTTCTTCTTCTTCTTCTTCTTCTTCTTCTTCTGGAGAAGGCGATTTTTGATTCCTTCCTCCAGAAGTATCACCAAACAACCGAATCATCAATTTTAAAGATTGTAAAGCCTGTTTCCAGGCTGCTTCAGAGGGTTTGATGTCTCTTTGAGCTGCTTATAAACATATTGTAATTCTCCAATGTCCTCATAGTTAGCAACATTCCCTCTATTCACTAGATCTTCCATGAGATCTCTTAATCTAGTAAAATTAACAATTAATTGGACAACTTGCTCTTGGGGTAGTGGCTCTTCAAGAGAATCAATTCCAGATTCATCCAACAAACTTTCATTAATGCTTTTCTGGATCTCTTCCATGGATAGCAAGTTGTGATCCTCCATCCATAGGCCTTTGAAGCCAACTTGAATCATTTCTTTATTTATATCAACAACCTCCCTAATCATACCCTCAATCTTGTCAAACAACAACCAGGCTCTCTGAAGTGCCTTATGCTTCTTAACCACAATTTTGGCTGCAACTCTGGCAAGATTCCATTCCTTATTAGGAATTGGTTTAGTAGAATCACTGAGTCTGCTATCAACCAATTTGTACATTTGTTCTACCAGAATCACCATAGGCTGCAACTCTCCTGTGATTTGATCTAGGTCTCTCTAAACATTGGGAAGTAGGCAGCTGGCCTCATCAAGAAAATCAATCATGAATTGAAGCCCTGAACATTTCTCTTGGACTTCGGAGAGCATCTCTTTTCTAATCCTTTTCAGTTCAGTTTTAGAAAATCCAGAGGCCTTAGCCTTCTCTATTTGAAGCTATTACTTTAAACTCTAAATCTCTTTTGCTTGTTCTTCATTCAACTTCTTTTGCTCTCCTAGTTGATCCTTGAGTTTGTTGGCCTCTTGGAATTTTTCTTGCCAACCCTTGACCTCTTTTTTCAGAGCCTTTTCAACTTCCTTTTGATTGCTCAGAGTCTTCTGAAGCTTCTCAATTCATTTCTCAAGCTTGCTCACCTTCTCTCTGAATATATCATTTTTCACATAGAAGGTGTCTAAATGGGCTCTGGCCATAATCAGTTCATCCTCTTCAGGAAGGTTATCAATATCTTCTATGACCTCCTCCACTCTATAATCTTGGATAGTCATTTCATTTTTGGGCTTATTTACAAGTGGAGTCATAGATCTAGATACTCTTTGCCTAGCCACTGGATCAACAAACATACTTCTTCTTGTGACAACCATCCTGCTAGAAGGCTTAGAAAGCTTCTCTACCAGAAATCATTTGTTCTCTATGTGGTTGCCTGCTCTTTTGGCAAAGTGATAGGACTTGAAAGACTAGCAACCAGGGGAGATGAAGATACCAAAAATGATAGGGCAGACTGAACTACTGACAATGGGGGTGTGGGAGTGCTCACAGTAGTCTCTGTAATGATAGTGGACTCTGTGACTACTGTTGTTGTTGCTATTGGTAAACTCATAGAAACCGACACAAGACTATCAATTGGATGAATGGTGGTACTTGGAACGCTGTGTCCCATTGATGGTGGTGGTGGTAATGATGAAGATGAAATGATGGGAGATGATGAAGTGGGAACCTCAGATGCTAGAAGTGGGATTTGGGGTGACTGTGGGGGATCAGGAGTGACTTGTTCTTTAGTGACAACCAATGAAACATGGGGTGGACTGTGAGAGGGAGAAGGTACCTTTGTCACATTTTCTTGACCAAAAAGGGAGGGAGACTTCTTTGGGGATTCAGGAGGATGTAGAGGAGAAGAGGGATTAGAAATCATACCTTCACCTACAGATGTAGGGTGCTCCTGTTCTACTTCTATTTCTTGTTGCTCCTCTTGATGAATCAATTCTTCTGTAGTAGAAATAGCTACCTCTTTTGCATTCTCCTCCATATCCAATTTTTGCTTCTTTGAAACTTCCTTTTCCCTTCTCTTCGGGGCTCTTTTAGTTCTTCTATGGATTAATTGAAAGGAAGCCATCTCACTCTCAGAGTCTTCTTCTGATGTATTTCCTTGCACTGCTCTAGAAAGCAGAACTTGCTCAAAAATGGGATGTAATTCTACTGATGTTGCAGGGGTAAAAGGAAGGGGGGTGAACCTAAAACTCTCATCCTTCTTCTTCTAGTCAATTTTTGTGTCTAGAGGCTGACCCCCCAGAGCTAAGCATTTAGGCCTAGATACTACTTCAATAACTAGAGTACTGACAACTTTTTCACTAGAATAATGCATTTTGCTCAGAAGCTGAGCTCCCTTAGGAAATTTCTCCACTTGTTCAGTGGTAGGATGAAAAGTTTTTGAAACTTTAGCTACTGTCAAAGGAGTTTCCTGCTCTTCTGATAGAGCTCCTTGTTTTGTGGGTGAGGAGAGAGATTCAAAACTAGTTTGGGACTTTTGCATTGTTAATACTATGTTTCTGATGTCCTTTTGTCTCCAGGTTTTGATATTTTCATCATACCTCTTGGAAAATTCTTTATCAATCTTCATTCCATACCTGGACTTAGGTTTTCCAATCTCAATCCTCATTCTCCACCAATATGATATCTTCGCTACATTCCACTATTCTTCTTCCTCAACTTCTTCAGCAGCATCCTCCTTAGGCTGAGGGTCCTTTTTCTTTGAGGTTTTTCCTTCCATGTCACTGATGGTGGCTTTTGTAAGTTGATGACTCTTCTTCTTGTCAGGGTCATAATCAACAACCTGCTCATAGAAATCTAACCATGGAGGCAGTTGACTCATTTTTAAAATATTCCACTCCAAAAGAGTGGTCTCATCATTATTTCTTCCTTGTTCAAAATGAGCCCTAGGCCTCTTTTCAAATTTATAAGCCTTTTCTCCATTTACGGCTACATTTCTTGTAGTGAAGATGCCATCAGGGTCATAACTCCATCTTTGGGGAATATAAAATAGACCTAACCTATCAAGGTATTGGTCAATTAGTTGACTCTACCCCTTCTTAGTGATGGTAATATCCTCCATAGTGCGGTGTGTAAGCAAATATTTTTGCTTTCTCCCAAAACCATAATTCAAATCAATATATTCTACCTACCTCAAATATTCTAGGGCAAAAAGCCTTTCTGTAACAAAATGGGGTAGGAGAAAAGGTTTTCCCATGAAACCATACAATCTAATAACTATGCCCTCGGTCAAAAAATACCAATCTCCTTCTTCAGCACCCTTTGCTCTCAGAATTTTCTTAGCTAGGGGTGGTAATCTAGGGCACTCTCCATACATTATTTTCAAGGCAGGTCCAAGAAATTCCAAGTTGAATCTGTAATAAGACTCACTGCTTCTCAAGTGACTTGTCCAGTAATAAACCGGCAAGGGTTCCCCATCATTGTTTTTGTCCTTGACCAGAATCCAAGGCATTTTATCCTTAGTGGCAGCATAAAACATCCACACCAGACTTGAGCAATGCCTAAAACTAGGAGCATCAGAGCCCCTTTTCATACTTACTAACTACTCATGTATCCTCTGTGCAAGAAAAGTTGGCCAGTCAAAATAAATCACCCTAGTCCCCTTTTCTCCAACATCTTTCTCATACATTATTTCGTTAGAAATACAATAGGCCATGGTGATTTTCTAGTCGTATACCATTCTATCAGAGTCTAAACCCTCCATGCAGGCCAACATAGAAAATAGCACAAGGTTTGTAAATTTATCAATAGAGATTGGGACCTTAGGTAATTTCTTCCTGGGCTTTGTATCAAGTTGTCTATAAACCCATCTCTTAAATGACTCTCCATCATTAGCTCATTTCTCCAAGGAGTAAAACCCAGCCTGGTCAGTCACCTTAAATGTTTTTGGCCTTACTAATGATTCAAACCCTAGAGAAAAAATATTATGATAGAAAGATGTGGTGATCAGAAAAGGGTTTCGCCCTCAGAGGTTTTTACTACTTTAGCTAATGGGTCATAAAACTTAACTATTGTAGCTATTAACTCAGGACAATGATGAACATAATCATAGATGTAAAAAGAGAGATAAGAAAGGACAATGCATCTACCTTCCACAGATAGAGCAACTATATTTTTGAATCTATCATTGATGCTCCTTCTTAGCCTTGTTCTTTTTGTGAGGACCATCTCAATATCTGCCATGGATTTTGCTCTGTCGACATATGGCGCCACCACCATTTTCTCTAGATTTTTGAACTCTTGGACATCCTTTAGGAGCCATTTTGATAGCAATAAGACTTTGTTCCCTCTATAATTTGTAGCAAAAAAATCTCAGAGTCTCGTTTCACCCTTTACTGCTTCGAGGACGCAATTGACTAGCAAATGGACTTCAAGTGTGCTTTTTTGGTTCTTTTATTTCCTGGAGTATGCATATCTTCCACCATTAATGTGGCTGCTACATGATCTACCCGCTAGCACACTTTCCAACTTCCACTCATTCTTTCGATGGCTCAATGGTGGCATTCTAAATTTTCATTGGCCAAAAATTCAAATTGAACTACCACCTCATTGTGTCCCTTCGGCTACTCTTTGGATCGAGTGTGAGTTCGTTAGCATTGATTGAGGGATCTCTCTTGTATCTCCATGTGGCATGGTCACAAAATTACTACTTGGATCTGCTTTGGTTTTGAAACTGGTGAATTAAAGGCATCTTCGATTCCATCGACACTTAGCAAATTTTATGCATGAATCATCACCTTGGTTCCGCTCCGTCATGCTTTAGCTTTGAAAGGTTCCTGGACTGGAGACACCCTTGTTTCTTTTGATACTTGGCTCTCTTCATCATGTGGGATAAGAACCCTTGCACCATTCCATGGGGATCTCAGTGTATTTTGATGTGGATTCAAAAATGCTTGCCATTCCGGAAGAATTTACATGCTTTTGAGTGTGGAATGGAACATGGCTGAGTACTCTGTCAACACTTAGTCATTTTGCAAGTTTTTTCTTTTTCCAAGGTTTTTCCAAGAAGACTGATTACAAAGTGCAGAAAGAAACTAAAATACAAAGTGCAAAAAGAAGGGGATATAGTAATACAATGTATATACATATGTTACAATGAGCTCATATTTTACACATAGTAGAGCTTGAGATGAAAACCATTCACTAGAATCGGTAGTATGTTCCCCTCCAGGTCTTCCAGCTGAAACACATTGGACTCCTTGGCTTCTACTATTTTGAAAGGACCATCCCAAAAAGAATCAAACTTTTCATGCTTGCCTGGCTTTGCTCTATCAACATTCCACCTGAGAACTGAGTCTCCAATTTGGAATTTTCTGAATCTGGCCTTCTTATCGAACCATGCCTTGATATCTGAGGAATGTTTTTGATCATATGCATGAGCTCTATTCTCTTCCAATTGCAGCAAGTGGGTCAACCTAGTTTTTACCGGATCTTCCTCTGACTCTTCCTCTGTATTGACAAGCTTAAGTGTTGGGATCTCCAAATGGATGGGTAACACTGCCTCCTTGCCATATACCAATGCATAAGGGGAAGTCTTAATGGAATTTTTTATAGTAATCATGTCTACCCACAGAGCTTGGTCCAACAACAGATGCCAACTTCTTTTATTTCCTTCAAGTGATTTTCTCAAAATTCTTAACAGGTTTTTATTGGTAGATTCTACAAGTCCATTACCCTATGGATAATAATTTGAAGTATTCTTAAGAGTGATGCCATACTTGCTAGAAAACTCTATATACTTGGCTCCTATGAAATCTGGGCCATTATCACTTACCAAGGCTTCTGGAACCCCAAACCTTGAAATCAAATTTTCCATAAAATTGATCACAACATCTTGATCTGATTTCTTAGTGGGAATAGCCTCTACCCATATGGTAAGATAATCTATGGTAGTTAGGATAAACTTATGTTCTATTGAGGAATTGGGGTTGATGACCCCAATGAAGTCTAGCCCCCATTGTTGGAAAGGTTCTTCAACTTGTATGGGCTTGAGGGGGAATGAAGCATTCCTTGTCCTTCCAACATATCTCTGACATTTGTCACAGGCCCTGGTGATCCTGAAAGCATCAGTGAATACAGTAGGCCAATAATAGCCTGCTCTTATGATTTTCAAAGTTGTAACTCTGCCTGAGCTATGTCCACCAGCTGGTCCTCCTGTGGAACTCTTCCATGACCTTCTTTTGTTGATCATATTTTAAGCACTTTAGAAGAATTCCATCCAAATTTCTTTTATACAGGCCTTTTGGTAGTAATACATATTTTAAAGCATGAAGCCTATATCTCCTCCTTTGGGAAGTATTTATATTGGGGGGGCATACTCCAGTTTGGAAATACCTGATCATCTGGTCATCCCAATTGGAGTCTATTATTTGTGCCTCTTCCATATGATCTTTATCTGCTGTTTGGCAAGCTATCATTTCTGCTAATGTTGCAACCTCTGTTAGACCTTGACATAGGGCTCTACCTCTCACCAACTTGGTGGGATGTATTTCTACATCATATTCTTGGATTTTGGTAATCCAACCAACCCTTTTATCTCCTAGTTCACCCTGAAGGATAAAACTTCTTACATCTGGATGAACCACATATACCAGGGTCTTACTCTGTACCAAGTACTATCTAAACTTCTTCAGTGATTTCATCATAGAAAATACTTGTCTTTCAATGAAGTTATATTTGACCTAGTAATCATGGAGTGTTTGGCTCCAAAAGAATACAGGATGCTCTTCACCTTGATTATCCTTTTGAGTAAGCACTGAGGCATAACTTTCTTCAGCTCCATACGCATAAAGGATAAAATTTTTATTGAAATATGGATTTATCAGCACTGGGGCTGTTGCAATGGATTTCTTGATAATTTGAAAAGCTTATTTTCTGACTTCAGTCCATTTGAACTCAACATTCTTCTTGAGTAACTCAGATATAGGCCTTACTTTCTATGCAAAATCAGAAATGAATTTCTTGACAAAATTGATTTGGCCCAGAAAAGACTGTAAGGTTTTCTTATTTGTAGGCAAAGGGAGGGCAAGAAGGGATCTGATTCTATCTGGATCTATGGCCATACCTTCTTTTGAGACCACATGACCGAGCAAATTTCCTTCATGAACCATGAAGAATGACTTCTTAGGATTTAGTGAAATTCCAAATTCTCTGCACTTCTAAAAAACTTGCTCCAGGTGTGATAAGTGATCTTTCTTATCATGGGAAAATATAGTCATATCATATAAATAAATCAGAATGAATTTGTTTATTAGTGCACCAAAGGCATAATCCATGGCTCTCTGAAAGGTGGCTCCCGCATTGGATAGCCCAAAAGGTATTCTATGGTAGGCAAATGTGCCCCATTTTGTGGTGAATGTTGTCTTATACTGATCTTCATCTTTCACCCAAATCTGATTGTATCCAGAGTAACCATCTAGTAATGAGAACCTCTCTGCCCCTACCACTATCTATAAGATCTGATCAATCTATGGGAGGGGATAGTGATCTTTGAGGGATGCTTGGTTAAGATTTCTGAAATCTACACACAAGCGTATATCACCATTCTTCTTTCTTATAGGTACCAAGTTAGCTACCCAGGTAGAATATTTTATTGGATATATGATCTTAGCCTTTAATAAATTTAAGAGCTCCTCTCTCATGATGGCCTCGATCCTTGGATTCATGGGCCTTTGCTTCTGCCTAAAAGGCTTTGCATCAGGCTCTAGCTCAATAGTATGTTGGATAACCTTCTTGTCATATACCTTGAGGTCTTCATATGACCAAGCCACAATATCTTGGTATTTTAAGCATAAGGCTTTGATATCTTCAGCTTCTTCTGGTGAACATTTAATTCCAACATTGAGCTTCCTTTCAGTATCGATTTCAACTTCTTTATATATTTTTTCACTGACTTTCATGACTTGGGTCCTTTTTCTATCCTCATTATCAAACAGGCTCTCAAGGGTGACCAACCCTCTAGGGATGTGATTGTTATTTAGTTGGATAACATCTTGTTGATCAATTTCTTTTGAATATTCTTCTTGGATAGTGGAGAGACATGCTTCTCTCACCAAAAAGTCAATTATTTGTTCATCATTCTCAAAAACCTGCCAGAAAATTTGCTTGTCTGGTACTATAGGTCTGAAAATCATTTTGATTCCCTTGGATTTTTTGATTCCATAGTCTACAGAAGGGTTGAAGTTAGCTCCCTTCATTGCTAATGAATCTTCCAGAGTATTCTTTTCTCTGGGAATAAAATTTAAATTTAGGGCATCAAAGGATTCCATCAGATCCCATACCCTATTTTTGTAAGCTTTTAGGTAATGGTGCTTATTGTTGCACCTGTTTCTTACTTGATGGACTATTAACTCAGAATCACCATATATATTCAAAATATTAATGCCCATGCTTTATGCTTGTATCAATCCAAGACACAGGGCCTCATATTCTGCAGCATTATTAGTACATGACCATGTTAATCTGTAGGCAAAATTCTTTGTCCCTTCTGATTGGGACTGTAGAACTACACCAGCTCCTGCACCATTTTTGCATTTAGCACCATCAAAGTGCATGATCCATGTTTCTTTCTCTCTCAGATATTGGTTGGATATAGCAAGGATTTTCTTCTCCAATTTAGTTGAGATACTATATGTTCCCATACCGGTTCCAAATTGACTGTAATCCTCTCACGAAAGGCAACTCATCCTCAATATCCAATTCCTCAATGTTTTCCACCAGCTCAAATTCTTCCAGGGGATTAATATTGCACATGTCTTCTTCAATATTTTCAATGTGATAAGCTACTTGTTTTTTAGGTGTTATCCTTATTCTCTTTCCTTTGAAAGGAATTACCATACTAGAATAATCCATGTACATGCATCCACCTAATTTTCGTAGTAAACTCCCTTGAAATACATAACCCAAAGTAAGGTTCTAGGTCAACCACAACTATTTCTTGTACTATTGTCACCTCAGGGGCTCTATGTAGTCTCATAAAAACATCCTTTATGACTCCAACTGTCTTAACAGGGGTCCCATCCAATTGTAACACTCCAGGACAAGATCGGGTATACTCCATACCCATATCTTCGTAGACTACTTTAGGCATAACTGTAGTTGATGCTCCTGAATCTATCATACAATTTTGGACCACCCAACCTTCCATCCTCAGGGATATATAGAAAGGAGGGGGCTTATTATTTAAAACAGTAGGTGACATTTCTTTCTTTTTTGATGGCATACTAAGGATTGTAGTAGGTTGCTTATCTTGTGGATACTTGTTGAGGGAAGCCTTAAGAAGATCAATCTGACCAGGAATGAACAGAGTGTCATACAGGCTAGCTTTTGATGGAATATTTTTCATCTCTTCAACAATATTATACTCAGATTTAGTCAGGGTAGGTCTCTCAAACCTTCTTTCTGGCTCACCATATTTCCTTTTATACTATTGAGTGGCTTCAATTCTCTACCTTTTGGTAATGGAGGGGAATCTGAGCCTTTCTTGAGCCTCATATTTAGATTTTATTTGGTCTCTTTCAGTTTCCTTATCCAACCTCTTAGGGAGACTATCTGTCCTCTCATTACCTTTAGCTTGAGGGATGGGGAAAGCATCACTGCTCTGAGGAAGGGAATCAGTTCTTTTTTGAGAAGGGACTTGGAATTGGCCCATTTTTTGGGGATCCACTTGTAAAGTTTTCTTTCCAGACCTTGTCATAACAACAATTGGGCTTTCTTCATCCAGCTCTTTTCCAACCATGATTTGATCAGACTGCCATAACATGTTTACTCTTCCCTTTTGATTTCTTTCAGCTTGATCCATAGCTTGTTGTACATGGTGTTGGTACATAACACAAGATTGAGAGTCATGGGGATCATTGCATACTAAACACCAAACATTTGCAAGAGTAGTATCTGAAGAACATTCTGGTTCCTCATATGTTGCATTCACTCTGACCCCAGTATTGTTACTAGGGCTAGGTCTCTGATCTTTATTTACATATGGAAACCTCCTCTGTTGTGACCTTTCTTGGTCTCTCCTTTCCATCGAATTCATTCTATTACTCAGAGTTTTTAGAGTATTTTGTATATCAAGAATAGCAGAAAACTCCTGAGATGGTTGAGAAGGAAGGGGAGGAAAAGGAGCTATAGAGGATGTTGGCTTTGGTTGAGGGATTGCATTCATTTGTGGAGATGGAGATGATAATGAAAGAGGATCGATGAAAGAGGGGTTTGTGGATTGACTTTGGTTATTGGTAGTCTCTGAGTTGTAAGGTAGCACAGTTTTGGGGGGTAGTCTTCCCACATTAATCAGGATATTTTCAGCATGAACTACTGCATTATAAACTTGGGGGAAGGTTTCTACTCCAGATTGTTGTGTCTGTAGACCTAGCTCTGATCCAAGGGCTCTAATGTAATACATATAGGCCAAACATGTAGTTGGTCTAGTTGTGGGAGGTATTCTCTTCCACGTTCTGCTGAATCTCAAATTAAAATCTGAGATAGTTTCCTGTTGAGACTTCTGCATGGATGTAAATTGGTTAAGCAGGGAGAAGGGATCAACAGATTCATTAAATTATTCAATAAATGGTTCAACTAGTGCTTGCCATGAAGTGATAGTGTTATCTTCCAGAGTTCTAAACCAATGTAATATCTTTCCTCTGAAGGATAGGGCTAGAATTCTTACAATAATATCCTCCTCTTTTATGTTGTGAATAGCTTCCAGATTCAAAATATCCTGACAGTGCTCATAAGTTGTCTTCCTAGATCCATCATAAGTGGGGATAGCTTTGGACACAACCTAGGGGATGGCATTCATTTGGGCTAATCTTAAGGGACCGATTGTATTCCAGCTGGGATATTTCTGTAATGGTTGATTAGGGGCCACATTTTGTGCCATATTTCTATTAGCATATATGTCATATATTTCATTGTATTACATCTTGGAAAAATGGTAGCGCTCGTAGGCACTCTCTAGGTTGGTTGATTAACCACCAGGTTGGTTAGATAAACCAACTAATAATTGCATGCATTGTAACCTTTATATGGATATCAATCAATATGATCAAACTGCTTCGTCATTTTCTTCATGGCATCAGAGCTATGGATGCAAACAGACTATGGATCCTGCCAGACGTAGACAAGCTTGATTGAACATAGATAGAGGATGGACGTCAGACTGACAAACGTAGACAGAGGATGAACGACAGACTGATCGAATGTAGACAGAGGATGGATGATAGACTGACCAGATGTATATAGAGGACAGACGACAAACTGACCGGATGCAGACATAGGATGGACTAACCCCGCCCATAGGACACGTGAGGCACACAAAGGCTAACGAATGTAGATAGAGGACAACACACAGAGGCACGCAACGCAAACCAAGGACACATGAGGCAAATACAGGATGGATCGGACACGTGGGTCGATGGTGCACGATTATGGAGACAAAAGGATAGGGTGGTTGCCCGAAGGTAACCGAAATATATAGTTACTTTTTGCACCTTAAAAGATCCCCACAGTGGCAGCAAAGGCCATGTGGGATTATATTTTTTTCCTCTTCTCTAGCCCCGATTCTATTAACATTGGCCTGATTCCTCTTTGTTCACATCGAGCCCTTTGGCTCCCGTGGTAAGTGTGGTGGTTTTTTGGCGATAGGTCACGATTTCCATTCCCTCTGCGTGTGCTATGATGGCGGGTGCAATTTTTTTGATGGCAGGTGCATTTTTTTTTATGCCCTGTAGTTTTTTGACGGTGGATCGCTTGATTGTTGATGACGGGTCGCTTATTTTATGCCCAAAATGCCATTTTGATGCCCATACATGGTTTTCTGATGCCTATGCACTCAAAATGATGCCTTGACGGCTCCAAAAAAAATTTTTGGGTGTTCAGGTACCATTTTTTTCCCACTCCTTTTCTATTTTGCAACTTGATGGGGGAGAGATCTCAGGTCTTCACATGTTTCATTTGCAAAATTGTAAGATAAAGGGGGGAAAACCAATCATTTGGCAGAATAATTGCTAAATTTGTAATAGGTGTTTAAATTTGTGGGCATTTGTGATTGTTTCTTTTGCATTTAAACATATTTTTTCTTGCATTAACTATCATAAATTACAAAAAATATAAAACCCCAAATTTATACCTATTTGTGCAATTTATTACACAAGCAGCATTCGGTCTTTGAGATACCTCTGGTCCACACTTATAGGTAATGTTGTCGTGCTTTGGACTACTATATTCGCTGCCTAATATAGCTGCAACAACGACATCTGAGCTTGTTATCTATTAATCATCGGGGAGAAATAAGGCAAACCAATTTTTTTTCCCATTTCATACCCACATCGTGATTGTTTTTAGGCATAAATCCTGACAAAAGTTTTTTCCAAAGTGTTTAGGGGAAGTTACGCCCCATGCATGAGGAATAAAATTTTCTATGATAGGTGTCATTAACAACACGATTCCCTTTCAGTATCGCCTATGTTTGATATATTGTGCTTCTCATATGTACTTATAGTCTTCCTCATGTAAGGGCGGGTACATATTGAGTAGTATACTATTCCTATATACCTATAGTCTCCCTCACGTAAGGGCAGGTATATACTGAATGGTTACGATATAAATATCTGGCATGTATAAAGAAAGGGAGACCAATTGGTGATATAAGGAACCTTCATAATGGCCACAATTCATAAGTATCTTTCAGATTCACAATTGTTTAAAGGTCCTAATTTTGTTCCATGGAAGACAAAGATGAAATCTATTCTTCAGTTGGAAGATCAATGGGATGTAGTGACTGGCACTACAAAATGCCCTCAGACAAAAAGAATAGATCAAGATGCTTGGGATAAGAAATATAAGAAGAGCCTTGTGTTTATCTTGCTTGCTACTACAGATGAGGTGCAACCTCATATTTGTGATGCAAAAACTAGTAAGATAGCTTGGGATGCCTTGATCACAATATATGAAGGAAAGAATCAATCCACTATTCTTCATATTCAAACTCAACTACATAATCTCAATATGAATTCTGGGGAAACAGTTGATATATTCCTTTGTCGAGTGGCTGACTTGAAAGCCAAATTGAATGCTATGGGAAAACTTGTAGATGATGATGTCTTGAACTCTGTTATCTTGAGAGCATTACCAAATTCCTACAAGATGTTGATCACTTCTCTCAATGTTTCTGGTAGACAAGTATCATTTGTGGAGCTGGTAAATTTGCTTCAGACTGAGGAGGCAACTCAGATCCAAAAATATGATGTACCAGATAATGCTCTTTCCACACAACAAAGTGGTAGAAAACAAGGACAGTTTCAAAAAGGGGGTCCTTCTTCCAAAGGAAAAGGGAAGCAAAATCAACAGAAGGATACAAAATATTGTAATATTTGTGATATGAATAACCATGAAACCAACAGGTGTTGTTTCAAAAACAAACAACAAAATGATAGAGGTCCTCAGAAGAAGGACAAAAACAAACAGAAATACAACAAACATAAGCAATCTAAAGGCCATGTTGCTTATGCTGACTCCAATTCAGACTTCAATTCTCCTGGGTCCGATTCACATTCTGACTTTAAAAGAGCACACAAGGTGCTCATGACCCATACTTTGTCTTCCCATATCGATGTTGTATGGTATATTGATTCAGGAGCCAGCAAACACATGACTGGAGACAAATCATGGTTTGATACTTTTGTGGAGAAAGAGGGTAAGCCAGTCACCATTGCTGACAATCAAGTCTATCAAGTAAAGGGAGAAGGGGATATTTTTGTGTCTCTTCCTGATGGTGATTGTAAAATTGATAAAGTACTATATGTTCCAGGTTTAGCCAATAATCTACTTTCAGTTACAAAACTGTTGGATAGAAATATGGCTATCACATTTCAAGTTATCAAAGGCAAGAAGAGATGTTTTATCACCCACTGTGGTAAAAATGTTGCAACCAGATCCTACAAACATGGTTTGTTCATTCTCAATGCCATTTTAACTCCTCATGTTGCTCTGGCTGCAACTACAAAAGAGGCCACCTCTCTCTGGCATAGATGTTATGGGCACCTCAGTTCTATATATTTGCTTGAATTATACAAATATGGGATGGTGATCGGTCTACCCCCACTCTTGTCTACCTTACCAGTTTGCTCAGATTGCTTAGTAGGGAAGCAACACCGTGTACATTTTTAAGCAAGCTCCTCTCGAGTTACACAAAATTTAGAACTGGTACATATTGATTTGTGTGGTTCTATGCCATCCAGCTATGGTGGGAAGAAGTATTTTTAACTATTTTTTGATGATTACTCATGAAATATGTGGGTTTTCTTTCTTCAATTGAAATCAGAAGCATTCCTCTACTTTCAATAGTTCAAGAGACTTGTTGAGAAAGAGTCAGGTTGTTTGATAAAAACTCTCCGGTCAGATCAGGTGGGTAATACACCTCTGAAGAGTTTTCAAAATTTCTTAAGAATCATGGGATCAAAATACAAATGACTACAACCTATACACCTTAGTATAATGGAGTTGTAGAAAGGAGAAATCGTTCCATTATGGAAATAATTCGATGTATGCTAAAGGAAGCACATCTTGAGGATCAATATTGGGCAGAAGCAGTAAACACAAAATTATACCTCCTAAATAGAGCACCCACTAAAGCTCTACAAGGGAAAACACCATAATAAGCTTGGAGTGGTAAGAAACCTTCCATTTCTCATCTAAGGGTGTTTGGATGTAAAGCATTCATGCACATTCCAAAATAGAAAATGAGGAAATTGGATGAGAAAACCCTACAGTGTATCTTTCTTGGCTATGATGAGTATTCAAAAGGGTATCGATTGATTGATACTAAGACCGAGAAGACACACGTGAGTAGAGATGTTATATTTGATGAAGATTTCACATCAAAAGACACATCCACAACTATATATATCTAGATGAAGAAGAATCTAAGAAGGAGGATCAACTTCCACAACAACAACAGAAAGTTCCAAAATGGTACATTAGCACTTTGAGAGATGCTAAGTTGAACTCTCTTCCAGATCTATCTCTAGATAGGCCATGTACTCGCAGTATGACTCAGCAAATGAGAGCAGAGGAATCTACTTTAGAGGTTGGCAAACTTTATCAACACTTTGATGATTTGTCAGTGGGTACAGAAAATGCTAGAGAAGAAGATGAGGATGACGAAAAGATTTATATGTCTACATTGAATGAAAATGAACCCACAACAGTTCAATCTACACTTGATAAACCACAATGGAAAAAGGCTATGGATGTAGAACATAATTCTCTCATAAAAAATAAAACTTGGAAGTTAGTCGATCTGCCAATAAGAAAGAAACCCATAGGCTGCAAAAGGGTGTTCAAAGTAAAGTATAAGGCAAGTGGATATCTTAATAAGCATAAATCTTGACTTGTTGAAAAGGGTTATACTCAGAAATAAGGTATAGACTATGAAGAGACTTTTGCCCCTACTACAAAAATGACTACCATTCGAGTACTTTGTGCCATGGGAGCTCATTTTGGGTGGCAGTTGCATCAGATGGATGTTAAAAGTGCCTTCTTGAATGGTGAATTACAGGAAGAAGTATACATGACTCAACCAGAATGATTCATAGTTGAGGGGCAAGAAAAAAAAGTATGCAAGTTGATCAAATCCTTGTATGGGCTCAAACAAGCTCCTCGAGCTTGGTATATCAAGATAGACAGTCACCTTGTGCAGCATGGATTCAAAAGAAGTCCTTCTAATGCAAATCTCTATATTAAGAAAAATGGTTCTGATATAGTGATCCTTGTACTTTATGTAGATGATCTGATCATAACAGGAAGCTAAAAAAGAATGATTGGCTTAGTAAAAAATGATTTGAAGCATTCATTTGAAATGATAGATCTAGGACTTCTGCACTATTGTCTTGGTTTAGAAGTTACTTAGCAATGATTTCATATCAGAGTAACACAAAAGAAATATGCCAAGAATTTAGTAGAAAAATATCGGATGACTAACTGTAAGTCAAAAGCAACTCCAATGGAGCAAGGACTTAAGTTATCCTAATATGATGAATCACCTCAGGTAGATGGTACTCTCTATCACCTATTGATTGGGAGTCTCGTATATCTGACAAATACTAGGCCAGATCTCAGTTTCTTTGTGGGATATCTTTCAAGATTCATGCAAGAGCCTAAGATGAGTCACTGGAAAGCAGCAAAAAGAGTTCTTCATTATGTTCATGGCAGTACAAATTATGGTCTGGAATACAAAAAGAATAATAAGTTTTTCCTACTAGGTTATACGGACTCAGATTATGCTAGATCCCTTGATGATCGTAAATCCACTTCTAGATATGTTTTTCATCTTGGATCTGGACCTGTTTCCTGGCACAATAAGAAGCAGCAAGTGGTTGCTTTATCTTCTACAAAAGCAGAATATCATGCAGTAAGTGAAGCAGTCTATGAGATAATGTGGTTAAGTCACATTCTTACAAACATGGGTCTCCCAAAGAATCTTCCTCTTCATTTATTTTGTGACAATCAAGGTGTTTTGAATCTTGTCAAAAATCCATTTTTTTATGAACGTACCAAACATGTTGATACCAGATGTCATTTCATTCGAGATGCAGTTCCCAAGCACCATATACAACTTCAATACATTCCTATTGATGCACAAGTTGCAGATATTTTTACCAAATCTCTTGGGCGTATCAAATATGAAAAGTTTCGATATACTATTAGAATTTGCCAATAATGTAATAAGGGGGGATGTTAGCATATATGTCATATATGTCATTGTATTACATCTTGGCAAAATGGTAGCGCTCGTAGGTGCTCTCTAGGTTGGTTGATTAACCACCATGTTGGTTAGATAAACCAACTAATAATTGCATGCATTGTAACCTTTATATGGATATCAATCAATATGATCAAACTGCTTCGTCGTTTTCTTCAATTTCTAGGTGTAGATATTTTCGGAGGGACTACTGGGTTAACTGTAGGGTTTTCTTCAGAAAACTCTTCTTCTGCAAGGAATTCTTATTTTAAACTTTTGATAACTATAGACCCTCTATAAGGTAATTTGCAATAAAAATAGGAGTCAGGGTTGTTCCTTTTTAAGGACATGGTATACATGAAAGGAAACTGGTCTATAGAGATAATTATTTTTTTGGGTTTAAGAACCAGGGAGTCACCAGGTGAACTTGCTCTTCTCTGCTTATAAGTTCAAGATAATTCACCAAATCTTGATTCCTCCAATTTGAGATAAACAATAATTCATATGATGGATTTTCATGTTCCTTGTGAACTAGTACCATCGGGCATGTCAAAAATTGTTGGTCACTAAATTACATCAAGTTTTTACTTAACACTATGGTTGTCTATCTTCCTACTTTCTATCCAAAGTTGCACCCGATAGCTACAACTCAACACTCAACATTGGATGGACCAAAATAAATTTTATGATCCAACCTATAGAGTAGGCTGGTTTCTTATCAACTTAAACAGGGTGTTGACATAATTATGCTCATTTAGGGTTTTAGATATTAGGGTAAGAAATATTAGGGTTATAAATATGTGAACAATGGTGGATGGATAGGCTAACAACATTGCACTACAACAAGAATATCCCAAAAAAACTTAAGGACACAATACTTAGATCAGCATTATCTCAAGTTGAATGTATTTTCATTCGTTAAAGAATTGTAGAGAAATATTGCAGATAGCAATTTCAATATCCAAACAATGATAATCCAAATAACAGAATTCACCACTATCTAGATTTTACAAAAATGTACTCTTTAACAATAAATATCAAATACATAAGCAGATTTCAATTACCTTAACAACTAGTAATCGATTAATTTGGCACAAACTAACCATCTAAGTATTCACAAAAATTCAACTAAATAATATGAACCTTCGATATCAAATATAAAGACACAATATTTGAGGCAAAAATCAATGCAATGCTCCTTCCATTAGTCCTTGGGAATATTTACAGTAGCATAGGCAAACACACTAGAGTTGATCCTTTAAAAATGAGGGTTCGACCTCTACTTATAGTTTTGCAAAATTAAAATACCAAGGAACATTACAAAGATTAAAATTTAACAGCTCAGTAGAGAGTTCTTGCTAGCATTCTTTTACTGGTTCATCCTCCAAGAAACCCATTGCAAGTAGACCGCCATGGAAACTAGAAAAATCTGCAACTTGTTGGTTGTTGGTTTGACCTGGAGTTCTATTTGTTGGAGATTTTATCAACATCGTGGATCCTTCTTGAAACCTATCATCACCATCGATCTGCAACCATATCTGGTTCTAATTTTCTTGAAACCCTCGGTGCTTTGGATTCCTTCTCCAACTAACTGTTCTTCAATCATAGCGAGAAATATTTTATTTTATTTCATTCTTCTCAGTAATTCTCAGTCGTCGATCTCTTCCATCGTATGGCTATGATCTGTTTGAAGTAATCTTTGACAAATGACAGGAAGAGATCATTGTGCCATTTTAAATTTTTTTATGATGTCATCCTCCATTCTTCAAAAAACTTAGAATGTCAATCTGCATAAAAATGCATTGTAAATAGGGCAAGATAGAATCTATCGCTTATTCCTTGTTCTTTCCATTTAGGCATTGATGTTGTAGTGAATCCATACAAATTGTCTGATGACATCACATTTTCCTTGAAAATCCTATGGATTTTATTTCAGACCCAGATGAGAGCATTAGTCATGAATTTAAATTCTAGCCTCGCCATAGTGTAAACAACTATATTTTGTCGCCATTCCATTGGAGAATCAGATAAAATTACCTTTTCACGAATCCACACATCTTTATATCATCTTCCGCCTTATGTTGCCATTCCGGGCCAAAATACTCTATGAGTCTTCCGAAAACAATCTTCCAAAACTTAGCCACTTCGAAAGATTTTATAAATGCAAAGTGATCGTCAATCCACACAAATTTTATGCTTACATCACCTTTCTCCAAAAACTTTTGTGGATTCAAATCCTTTGTTGCTAATCCAGAGCCAAAAAAAAAGGACACGATACGAATTTTTACCAAGTGCAAAATTTGACTAAGTGTGGGTGAACTTATTACCTTTGTCACGGATCCACTCCAAAACATACTGGAATGCATGCGAAATGGAGCTTTCATGTCTTAGTAAAATTTTTAAAAATATTCTAAGCATGTGTGGTCATTTTGGGCCTACAATGCTATGTAGGAGAGTGGCTTCATCAATAAGGATAGATGATGGGGGTGGTTTTTCAGGTGGAGGTTATTGAGGAGGTGGAACCATTTTAGCCAAAGTAGAAGGGGAAGGAGATATACCTATTCCTCTCACTTTTAGCATCAACTCCTTGACTGTTGTATTGTAACTTGTGCCTTACTATTTAATACTTCTTACTCTAATTGTTACCTTTTAGCTAGTCTAATTGCTTCTTTTTTCTTAGTGCTTGGATATTTTTTCTGTTTTACCTTTTCATTGGGCCTCTTGTGCTGATCTTGAAGTTTGGTATTTTTTGAATCTATTATAGTAGCTATTTTTATTATGAATGTTGCCTTCTAGGCTACTTTAGCTTTTGTACTCTGAATTTATAATTTTTCACTAGAGTCTAATGTAATCTTGATTGCCAAAACATCTTTACTCACATGGGATTTCTCAACTTTGGTTCTTCATTTTCTTTGTATATGTATATCTTTTGAGTTTGCATCCTCCTATAAGTCCTCAGCCTACCAAAAAACTTGCTTGCATGGGAGTTGGTTGAGGGACTTCTTCTTCTTCTTTTTCTTCTTCTTAATATACTTCTTCCTCTGAATCCCTCAAGGTTAGAATCCATTAGGAGAAAGATAAAGGTTAGATTAGAAAATGAGTAAAACTAAAAACTCATGAACACACAAAAGGTTTTTATGATGTTTTAAAATTTTATGATTCTAAGAAAATAAAATTAGTGGTCTTTAGAGTTTCAAAATAAAAGCACCAAGGAAGAGGCTTCCTAAACTTGGACACTAAGACATGTGATTCACATTGGGTTCAAAAAATATGTGGAGGGGAAAATTGTGTATTGTGTACAATTATTAGTTGGATATGCTGAGAACTGGGGTGACCGTGATGGTTGTTATATTTTCTACACTTGATGGAAAAAGGAAAGGGTTCACCAAGAATAATTTTAGAACTTGCTCCAAGTTTGGGGTGGAAATATTTAATGTGTTCAATTAATCAATCACCTATGTATAACCTCTATAGACTATGCAACATAAAAGAGTGATATAATACACATAAGATGATAGAAAACAATGTCTAACCCTAGTATGATTCTTTGATTGAATGATATCTAACCCTAAGTTATAAGAAATAAAATTCTTTATCTTTGAGAAAGGGCATAAGCAAAATGTATAGATAATACTAAACCCTAAGATGCAAACTAAAATGCCTTCATTATTTTGATTGCCTAGAAATGCAAATAAAATATTCTTTGCTTTTTACTTGATCTATGTATGGAACATAAATAATGAAAGACACAACAACAAACAACCTAAATATTTACCAAATGCACTTATTTTTTTCAACATTTGATCCAAGCTATATCTTACATCTAGAATATCCCATACCTTCAATCTACAAAATAACTTCACAAAAATACTAAAAAATTTGGTCAATATTAGGGGGTCTACTTAGGCTACTATATAACTATGCTTGGAGGCATACCAGTCAAGCCCTATAGGTCCTTTTAGCTAACCTTTTGAAATAAAATGATCTTTGGCCTTTGGAACAAACACAATGAGATATAAAAACATGAAACAGTAAATGATGTGCAAAACATAATAAACACAAAGCTTGAACAAGAATAGAATTTATAAACTAAGGTTTAGGGACAATGGTTTCCCCTAAGCTAATATGATATGAAATGCAAGATATAATGATGAAATATAGAATGTAAATGATGTTATTATACCCTAAGAGTAGCATGAAATGTAATCCTAGGGTTTAGGAACAAATCCTTTCCCCAAAACTTAATGCAGCCAAAATCACACCCTATACAAGGTGACCGTAATCTTAGCTTATCCAAAATCATGCCCTATAAATACGCAATATGATTTTACAAAAGAAGAAAAAAATAAATGATCAATGTGAAATAAACAATAATAAATGTGAGATTAACAATCTACAATGCAAATGAGAGAAGACAACCTGGTGGTAGCGAAAAAGTAGACAAAAGGATTAAGACCTCCAATATAGTAGACTTCCCCTCAAGGCTCCAACACTTATCCACCAAGGATAGCAAAATAACAAAAAAGTAGCAAGATCGAACACCACAAATCTTGTTAGCACTTGGAAGAAGCTTTTAATAGATCACTTTCATGAAAATTTCTTAGCATCAAAAATCACTTGCAAAATCACTTGTTAAAAAGAGGATCCAAACCCTCTATTTATAAAGGATTTGAAACACAAATGGGTAGGAAAACCCTAAGGGAGGACCGAATTTAAGGAAGTCATCTTGAAATTTGAATTTTCTAAGAGAAAACCCTAACTTTCCAAAATCATGCCTCATAAGGGCCAATCACGATTTTGGTAAAACTAGGAAAAAATAGGATAACAGGGGAGAAGAGAGGCCCAAACTTGCATTTGAGCAAGTTTGAGGGTCTCTCTAAGATTTTTGGAAAAAGGAATCACTTGGGTGGGTCAATTTTCAATGTTTACACTAATTAAGATCTAATATTTCATGATCTCTTTCTTCTTCTATCTCTGGTCTAGGTACTCTTGGAAGGTTTTTACAACTTTTTTTTTAATCAAGTTCATGCAAATCCTTTATTGGTTACTAAAATTAGGTGGCCCAATGGCAAGAGGATATATTCAAACGGGGTGATTTATAGAAAGAGTAAAATTCATACCTTCAAGTCATATCTAATGTGACTATGGAAGATTGAAGGAGCTTATCTTTAAAGGAGGTGGTGATATTGACTTATCTTCTTCATTTGAAGTCTTAGAGGAATTTTTTTTGTTGAAAATTGTTATATATTTATTTATAATAAATAATACACTAATAAAAAAAGTGGGTGGTAAGGAAGGCACATCCTAAAATTCATGCTAAGAGTCCACCCAAAGGAGAAAAAAATAGCAACCTCTAGGGCATACAATGAAATACCTAATATTAAAAGCAACAAAATATAGTCACACCAAGGTTATAAAATCTAAGCAATGATAGCACTAGTAGGGGAGGAGGACCCTTGTCTTCTAGGTTGCCCCACCCAAGATAAGTGGTTGTCTCTTCTAGAATGGGATTCCAACCAGTATGCACAACAAAAATTTATTATATCAAAATATTTTCAATGGTATTTTTCAATGCCCATCAAATGGAAGATGAACAATCCTTTAAGCCCTAGCCTTGCTCCTGAATGGAAGTTCCCTAACCTTGATCATGGGGTAGAGGTCCATCATATAAATCAAATAAGAGAGTGATGTTGTTGTGGCTAACTATTTGGTATTCAATTGGACAAGGGACTATTATTTCTTCAAGCCTAAATACTATGGCCTTGCTTATGCCTTATTAGGAGAGGTTGACTCCATTGATTGGATGGAGAAGGTAGGAATCTCACCATGACATATGGCATGTTAGCTTAGTGATCCAAAAAAGTCTATAAGTTCTCAATTTCAAGTGTCACATTATTGTCTTAGGCCTAAATCTGTAACATAACATTAAATCAAATCATGACTTTATCATAAGCAAGGAAGTCTGTAGAAGTAGAAGGACTAAATAAATAGAATTTTTATGATCCTTCTAGATGCTAAAAAGAATTTTTGATCTAAAAAATTTCAAATTTTGCCATTTCTTATAGGTATGCCCATCCTATCCCTAATAAGCACCATATACCAAGAGAAATATTTAGGATTAAATGGCTGAAATAAGTCATGAATCTAGGCCTAGATTTCTTAGGCTCTAGGAAAAAGATAGAATAAATATTTATTGGTCTCTCTACATTGAAAAAAGAGGCATCTGGGGTTTCTCACCCCCAAATGAACCAATCAATCCCCAATTGGAAAGCCTTGGAAGAGCAAGCACTAAGATAAGTGATCCAATTTGGGCTCTAGAGTTGCATCCCAAATAGAGGAGAATATGTACTATTAGTCCTTGTTAGAGGACTGAAGGTACCAATGAGTATTGAATGTTGGTATCATGGACAAGTAGGAGGAAATCCAATGATACCCATTTCTATATTTGTAATTTTTGAAAGGATTATTTGTATACCACTTCCAATATTCCACCATGGGTGCTTGTTTTTACCCCAATTTTGTGCAACATATCATAAGGGATTGCTTCTTAGACTATATGAAAGATCTTCTTGTCATGTTCCTAGAGTTTGAACCGGGATTTGGCTTCAAGTCAAGAAAGCCAATTTTTAGTGTGACTAGAAAAAAAGGTTAGAGATGAACTTTATCCCTTTATGAAAGAAATATAGTGCCTTAACCTAGGAAAGCTTGGCTAAAGGTTGGTCTTGGGGTGTGATAATTGGTGACCACCAAAGTGAGAGACTATTCATAGATAGCCCAGTCCACAACCTACTGTCACTCCATTGGATGTAAGGTTTGATAGACTCTAAGGCCTTCAAAATGCTTTTAGCAACAAAGTTACCTTGAATCCAAAAGGAAACTTTTATAATAAAAAGTGAAGGCAAACCAATCCATTTCCAGGATTTTCTTTTATATGGGACACCTGAGGAAATACAAATTTTTGAGCAAGATTTTCTAGGCTTCATTGCTTTGATGATCCATTTGGCACAAAGGGCTATTCCATGACTATGACTATCAAGAAGGCCCAAACCTCATGAATTACTTGGAAGGCAACAAAAATCCCAAACCACCATGTGGAAGACTTTATTGTCTATCAAGATCCATAAAAATATCAAAGGAGCTTCTCCAACTTTCAGTAAGAGGATTTGGAAGTATCCCATCAAGATGAATAGTAAAAATGAGTGGTAGCAAGAATTTTGGAACAAACCTAGAATTTACTCGCTAACGACAAGGGCTTTAAAACTCACTTGTGAAGCTTATGCTCCACTTTGTGAACCAGTTTAAGCTCATCCTCTCGAAAGGTGATTATCGGTTCAGTGCACTGTCTTACATGCCCCACAAAATTATTTAAGGAGTTAGACTCCTGGGGCACAAGTTCTATGGCCTTAAGGATCTCCATAAAATCCTCTATGTGGGGTTGCGATTGCTGAATCAACTCGTAGATGGAAATTCGAGAAGATGTTGTTCTTAAGCTCTGAGTGAGCTTACTATTAATGGTGGTCATAGGCCTAGGTAGAAGTATCGGTAGAGGAGGCGGTGGCTGCTATGACATCGAAGGAACATTACTCTGAGTTGTAGGTGGTGCAGTTAGACTTGGGTACTGCCTGTTCCTTGTGTCAATGTTGATCATGTTGATATACCCCTGCTGAGGAGGGGCATGGTGAACCTCATTCACCTGGGACACTGGCTTGGCCTACTTTGCATGGGCAAGTAGGGGATATTTAAATATCTCTATATATTGGTTGTTTGGCATGATAAGGTTGTCTATCTAAAGGTCCTTCCTATCGATCATGTCTTGTACTAAGTTTTTAAACTTTTAACATATGTTCACATCATGCCATTTTTTCCTATGAAATTTGCAATATAGGTCTTCTTTGTACCCTTTGGGCATGGGTGCATTCGGGTCGATAGGTCGACTCTCAAGGAGATTGATAGAATTTGCTGTGAAGAGGCACTCAAAAAATGAGTCCATGGAATCAGCAAGGGGTTTGAACTACCACTTGGGGTGGCATTAGTGATTTTTCCCTTGACTGTTCTGATTATCTTTAGCATAGTCCCTAGGTGTGGCCTGACAATTGGGCTTTTGAGGTAGTGCATCTTGCACTGCCCTCTGGATGCTAATGGCAACCTAATTTATTGCCACTGGCTTAGACTACGCTGGGGTACTCTTAGTGTTCTTTATCCACTCTTTCTTACGAGGTTTCATAATTTTTCCCTCTTGAATCTTGATTTCTTCGATTCCTAGCCTATGCTAGGGCATCTTCAAGTTTTGGATACTATTGCAATTGCAACAACAAGGATATTGGATTCAGGAAGCTCTTGGAGAGCATCTGAGTCATCTCCGATGTGGGGAGGAGATATGGTAGTTTAACGAGCAAGGCCTTCCACATATTGTCGTAGTTTGTTATTGAATCATCATCATATTAGTTTAACCCAGCTACGTCGGTCAATGTCGCATTCCTCTTGGTATTGAAGGCAAAGCGTTCTAGGAACATGTCTAAAAGTTGATCCAAAGTGAATATGTCGTGTTTAGGGATTTTGTAAAACCACTCTAAGGCAGGTCCCGAAATGGTAGTCAAAAACATCTACAAAATCAAAACATCATCGTCATGAATGTCGAAGCACTGGCCCCAAAATTTGGTAACATGCTCTTGCATATCCTCTTCTCCCTTAAACATATCCAACTAAGGCAACTTGAATTGCTTTAGATAGGGGGATGCAGGCACTAAAGGATGGATGGGCTGACTACACAACTGGCGCATAGTGGGATTTTGAGATTCAGACCTAGAGGTCTTGTGCTTCATTGACTCTAGGCGCTCTAGTAGCTCTTTGTATGGGTTTAAGGACTTGATTTCCTCATTCTTTCTCACATCCTGTGATGGAGGTCTAGGATACTCTAACCTATTATGGGGTGGTGGCCTGTCACCCCCCTGACATGATAAGGCATCTAAAAATACTCTACTTCTAGCTCATGCTCGTTGTAGGCCCCATAGGGCATCTCTCAAGCCAGTCTATAAATAGGAGTATTTTCTCGTTGTGGGTGCCCTGTATCTGGCTTATGAGGTAAGTCTCGATTTGGCCTAGGAGGTTGTGGAGGCAATGATGGATAAGGTCTAGGAGACCTATCTTGAATGAGTGTGGGTTGCCTCGGGAAGAATTCCTACCTATGGGTCTTAGGGGTAGGGACCCTCTCCCATAAAGTCTACTAGAATAGCTCATTGGTATGTCATTCAATCCTCTCTTTCACAAGTTGATGCAAGCAATCTAGTTGTTCTTTGTCCCACCAAAGCTGCTTAAACTAAGCTTGGTGTTTCGCATACTTTGCAACTGCTTGCTTGATTTTTTCCGATGTGTGGGACCTAGGGGGTCTAGGGGCCTTACCTTGGGGCCGACCTCATTAAAGATAATATATGATATCTATCAGGTGCTTGCCTCTTTCGAGGTTCACCGCATTGACTTGAGGTTTGGGCTGGAACATCTGCTCATTATACTCAGTAGATGTAGAGGCACATCGGGCATGCGTAGAATACTGCTCCTAATGAAAGTTTGGGATTTCCTCATGCCTTCCTTCCTCGACAAGGAATGATAGGGTAGAATTGACTCGCCATGTGTGATGACTGTCATACCCATCAGGTTGCCTAAGTTGTATTCTATTAAGGTGACGTAGAGGCAAATTCATATCGACTTGCACTGCCTAATGTGTAAAGTCATGCTCCTGCCTATGAATAGGCGTGTCAGCCCTTATGGGTACACGAATGCATGGAACCACTCTATCTATTAGCGCCTCAGCACGTTGTTGCCTTTCATAAAGGAAGACCTGTGATGCATATACATATCGAGAACACTCCCCCAGGTAATTTCCATCATCCCTCGAAGTTTCCTGTAGAGGGTACCTTCGGGGGTGTGGCTCGTGCCCTATTTTCTTGGGGCTAGGTGGAGTGGAGGCTTGACAAGGAGGTATAACCAAATCCTTAGGGCTAAAGCGAAGATGACTCATGTCTCCTAACCCACTCTTTGTAGCTTCCTACCATGATTAGGCTTGGCTATGGGTGTATACCATCATGCCTCTCTATCAAACCTTGGATGATTATATCCTTTACAAATTTTTAATGAAACAACAAACAAGAAAGGAAACACTCAATAAGACAGATGATTATCTCTTTTAAGTTTTAGATGTGAATCCCTAAACTGTTTCATGTGTTTCAGATGTGTTTTTTTGCTCTTGCTTTCTTGTTCTTATTTTGGAATTAGAATAAGTGAACTCAACCAAAGTGGTTACCAGGAACACTAGTTCCAAACATGATTCCCCAAAATAGTCTAGGGTACATCGCTTAAAACCCAGTGGGGGGTTTGCCTAGCTCTTCCACTCTAAAATAATGAATCCAACAGTGGGAGGCAGTTTGAGCATTAGTGACCTATTCCATATTGAGATGGTGGCATATTCTATCTAAGGCATCTAGAGGGAAAGCTGGTGGAAGGAGGTGAAATCCAATGTCACCGGTCTGAATTGGAGGTTGGTGATGAAATCCAACCTTACCAATGTTATTATGAGACGTGCAAGTGTGTGTGGTTATTTTTACATTAAAAGAAAGAAAAAAAGGAAGCACTCAATGATCCTTCACTAGATGCATGTAAAAGGTACGTTTTACTTTCATAAAGTTATTATAAAAGGAACTTAAAAATGCATCTAGAAATGCAAAACCCTAAATGTAAGCCTACCTATTGGGTAGGCTACAAGCAAGGAAACCATAGAGATGCATTCCTACTTTGAGTTTGTTTTGATTTTTCTCCGTTTATGATTTTTTGTTATTTTGCATTTAAGAAAAGGAAACTAACTTTTAACCTTTCTAAACAAGCAAATATGTGATAAAAACCAGATAATGCAAAAAATAAGTAGTTTTTGTAAATACAAAATAGAGATGGAAGACTTAGGGACCTACCTCATCACTGCCAAAACTTGCTATTGCTGGAATTCTGCTCTAAAAACCCTTTGGTTTCTATTTGCTCCAATGTGGTATGAATAGCAGGTCTTTATTTTTCCCAGGGTGGTACGAACTCGTGTTCGTCTCAGGGTGGCACGAATAGCAGGTTAGGGTTCGTTTTAGCCCAGAACGAATAGCACCTGCAACATGTAAAGATGAAAAATGAGTTTTAAAATTTACCTAAATCAAAAGGGATAGGGTCCCACCATGGTCACAACTAAATTAGGGAAAAATATTTCACCAAATAAAAATAAACAGAATGCGTATCTATGCCCTATCGCTTATGAGTGTCAAACAAAAGCATGCAAGTAAAGATGGAAAAGATAGCAAATAACAAGAAATGATGCAAATCAAATAGATTTATTATTAATATAACTGATAAAATTCTAGGTTACAATGCATATCCTTGAGGGCTCAAAATGGGTGATACAAATTTTTACAACTCGGGTGCCCAAGGATCGAAATCCTTCAATAAATTTGGGTGCACATCCAATGTCTTTCCCTGTACCCACAATTGATGTGGGCGGGCCAATGTTGCCACCACTTGTGTCTTTGATACAAATGTCTTATGCTACTTCCCAATGCATTATAATGACCTGAACCTACACACAAGGAAACTAGAAACGTCAAATAGCGAGTGCGTGTGATAAAAAGCATGCAATCCCCATAGGGGCAAAATGGCTAATAATGAGAAAATGTATCAAATAAACTCCAAGTGACATTAAATTTAATAGGGATATAAAATAGAAGGTTTTGGTAATATATCACTAGAAATTGCACCAAAATTGTATTCGATGGGGCTTCGAAACTCGAATGACCGTTCACAACCTGCAAAACCCAAATCAAGTAATTTTTGATCCTACGCATATCCAAAATACATGAAAATTGTAAAAAATACATAATATGATATTATAAGAAAACCCATTTTATCATATTTGCAATATCAATCATGGTTTAGGCATTCTCTCAAATGATCGCCAGATACCTGTAAGAGACCCTACAAAACACTAAAAATTCAATATCTCAGCCAATATAGCTCATAAAGACCTAAAATTTGAACTGCAACATATTAATATCATGTAGAAAATAACTAATCAAAAATAGTAACAAAATAATACACAAATTGCTATTCATAATAGGGTAGGACGAATAGGACTGTCACAAATTGGGGGGCATCCGGGGGTGGGACACCCTTCGTTTTTGCCTAAATTTTACCACCAATTATACTAATAATTAATGAAAAATACTATAAAGGGTATTTTCATAAAATTTGGTGTGGTAATTCACTCATATTACGCCTCCTATTTCACTCGCAAACCTCCTTCTCTAGGTAGATATTTCGAGGGAAAATTGGGCACAAAATGGTGGAAGGAAATCTTGGTAGCACTCTGTTGCTTTGTCCTAAAAATATCCTCTCAAGTTGTGTGGAAAATGCATCCAATTTATATCCCAAGGAGGCTTCATGGGTCAAAAGGCATGCGAGGCACGAGGCACCACTTGGCCACCAGGGTGACATGCGTTGGAGGGGGAAGATAATCTCCCAATTTGGCCTCCCTCATGGGCTGGAGCATTAATATACTGCATTCTATGACTTTCTCAAAGTTGGAAAGCATAAAAGTAACCATTTCTAGGCACCATTTGTCTAGATTTGACATTTTTCCAATCAAACCTACTATTCGCTCCCCCTAGGACGAATATTGTTATTCATCCTAGGGTGGGACGAATAGGTTCTGTATTCATCCCATGGTGGAACGAATGGTAGCAAGGTGTCCAAAAGGTGCTAAAAGTAGCCTAGAACCTTTCAAAACCTTGTACTAAGTGGTTAGAACCACTGTATGCCTCTTGAGGACTGTGCTAGGGGCCTTGGTGTGTCATGAAGTCATTGCTTATGGTAGCATAATTGGATTGACCAGATTTTAGTGTCTACACTTCCCATATTAATCAAGATATTTTTAGCATGAACTACTACATTATAAACTTGGGGGAAGATTTCTACTCCAAATTGTTGTGTCTACAGACCTAGCTCTGATCCAAGGGCTCTAATGTAATACATATAGGCCAAACATGTAGCTGGTCTAGCTGTGGCAAGTATTCTCTTCCACGTTCTACTAAATCTCAAATTAAAATCTAAGACAATATTTTGCTAAGACTTCTACATGGATGTAAACTGGTTAAGCAGAGAGATCAGCAGATTCATTAAATTATTCAATAAATGGTTCAGCTAGTGCTTGCCATGAAGTGATAGTGTTATCTTCTAGAGCTCTAAACCAAAGTAATATATTTCCTCTGAAGTACAGGGCTAGAATTCTTACAATAATATCTTCCTCTTTTATGTTGTGAATAGTTGCCATATTCAAAATATCCTGACAATTCTTGTAAGCTATTTTCCCAGATCCATCATAAGTGGGGATAGCTTTGGACACAACCTGGGGGATGACATTCATTTGGGCTAATCTTAAGGGACTGGTTGTATTCCAGCTGGGATATTTCTATAATAGTTTATTAGGGGCCACATTTTATGCCATATTTCCAGGTGTAGATCTTTTCGGAGGGACTACTAGGTTAACTGCAAGATTTTCTTCAAAAAAATCTTCTTCCACAAGGAATTCTTGATTTAAACTTTTGATAACTGTAGACCCTCTATAAGGTAATTCGCAATACAAATAGGAATCAGGGTTTTTCATTTTGAATGACTTGGTATACATGAAAGGACATTGTTCTATAGGGATAATTATTTTTTTGAGTTTAATAACCAGGGAGTCACCAAGTGAACTTGCTCTTCTTTGCTTATAAGGTCAAGATAATTCACCAAATCGTTATTCCTCCAGGTTGAGATAAACAATAACTCATATGATGGGTTTTCATGTTCCTTGTGAACTGGTCCCATCGGGCATGCCAAAAACTATTGGGCACTGAATTACATCAAGTTTTTACTTAACACTATGGTTGTCTATCTTCCTACTTTCTATCCAGGCTTGCACATGATAGTTATAGCTCAAAAATCAACATTGGATGGACCAAAAAAAAATTCCCGATCCAACCTCGAGAGTAGATTGGTTCCTTATCAACTTAAACAAGGTGTTGACACAATTATGCTCATTTAGGGTTTTAGAGATTAGGGTAAGAAATATTAGGGTTAGAAAGATGTGAACAATGGTGGAATGATAGGCTAATATTATTGCACTACAACAAGAAGCTCCAAAAAAAAACTTAAGGACACAATACTCAAATCAACATTATCTCAAGTTGAATTTGTTTTCATTCATTAATGAAATATAGAGAAATATTGCAGATACCAATTTCAATATCCAAACAATGATAATCCAAATAACATAATTCATGTTAGGATCCTCCATTCTAATTTCCTCTTTCAATCCCCTAATAAAGCCATTGATGAGAATTGATTCATCCAACCCTATGTTGTGTTTGGTGATATCCTCAAACTAAGTTTGATACTCAAACACGAAAGTGATTTGACAAATATATTTGAGCAATTCCCACATGATTGGGTCCCACGTGGCTCTAATACCAAATGCAAGAACCCTGATGTTCTTGTGTAAATTTGATAAATAATTTAATATAAAATGTAATCGTATTGAAAATCAAAATAAAATGAGCTTTCATTTGGTATCAAAGCCATGTGGGACCTAGTCATATGGGAATTGCTCAAAGATCTTCATCAAATCACTTTTGTGCGTGAGTATCAAAATTGGTTTGAGGATATCACCAAACACAACACAATATTGGATGAATCAATTCTCATCAATGGCTTCATTAGGGGATTAAAAGAGGAAATTAGAATGGAGGTGACAAGTTTCAATCCCTATACCATGATGCAGACCTATGGATTGGCAAAATTAGCTAAAGATAACATCAATGCATACCAGCGATTAGGAAAACCACTTATGGAAAAATTGTTGACCACTTACATCGCTCCCAAACCTATGCATAATGGAAGGGCACAAAGCACTTACACAACCCCCAAATATAACCAAACTTTATGAATTAAACATCTTAGCTTTGAGGAGATGAAGGAACAATGAGCAAAAGGACTCTATGATAATTGTGATGAACAATTTGGACCCCACCATAAATGTTCTACACTAACATTGTATTTATTGAAGTTGATCCTTGTCTCTCCATAGAGCAATCATATGCGGTAGTTGTGTCTGAAACATCCAGTGCACCTACTCACCACAATGAAGACAATGAGGTCGATGTGCAAGAAGTGATTGATGTACCAAGAAAGGATAAAGGATCCTAACAATTCACCACTATCTAGATTTTACATAAATGTACTCTTTAAAAATAAATATCAAATCCAGAAGCAGATTTCAATTACCTTAAAAAATAGTAATTCATTAATTTGGCACAAACTAACCATCTAAGTTTTCACATAAATGCAACTAAATAATCTGAACCTATGATATCAAATATGAAGACACAATCTTTGAGGCGAAAATCAGTGTAATGTTCCTTCCATTAGTCCTTGGAAATATTTATAGTAGCACATACAAAAACACTAGAGTCGATCCTTTAAAAATGATGGTTCGACCTCTACTTATAGTTTTACAAAATTAAAATACCAAGGAACATTACAAAGATCAAAATTTAACAGCTTAGCAGAGAGTTATTGCTGGTATTCTCTTACTAGTTCATCCTTCGAGAAACCCGTTGCAAGTAGACTGCCATGACAACTAGAAACCTCTACAACTTGTTGGTTGTTGGTTCAAACTAGAGTTCTATTTGTTGGAGATCTTATCTGCATTGTGGATACTTCTTGGAAACCTCTCATCACTGTCGATATGTAACCATATCTGGTTCTAATTTTCTTGAAACCCTCAGTGCTTCGACTTCCTTCTCCAATTAACTGTTCTTCAACCTTGACGAGAAAGCTTTTATTTGATTTCATTTTGCTCAGCAATTCTCAGTCGTCGATCTCTTCCATCGTATGGCTACGATCTATTTGAAGTAATCTTTGACAAATGACAAGAAGGGATCACTATGCCATTTCACTTTAAAAAATTTGATGATGTCATCCTCCATTCTTCAAAAACCTTAGAATGCTAATCTATGTAAAAATGCATTATAAATAGTGCGGGATAGAATCCACCACTTATTCCTTGTTCTTTGCCTTCTGGAGCCGATGTTGTAGTGAATCCATACAAATAGTTTGATGACATCACATTTCCCTTAAAAATCTTGTGGATTTCATTTTGGACCCAGACAAGAGCATTAGTCATGAATTTCAATTTCGGACCTGCCATAGTGTAAACAGTTATATTTTTATTCCGCACTGGCCTTAGATAAATATTACTTGTCACCATTCCATTGGAGAATTAGACAAAATTACCTTTTCATGAATCCACACATCTTTATATCATATTTTGTATTATGTCACCATTTCAGGCCAAAATACTCTATGAGTCTTCCGAAAATAGTATTCCAATACTTAGCCACTTTGAAATATTTTATAAATGCAAAGCGATCGCCAATCCGCACAAATTTTATGCTTACATCACCTTTCTCCAAAAACTTCTACGGATTCAAATCCTTTGTTGCTAATCCAGATCCAAAAACAAGGGACGCAAGGCGGATTTTCACCAAGTGTAAAATCTGACTATGTGTGGGCAAACTTCTTACCTTTTTCATGAATCCGCTCCAAAACATACTAGAATGCATGTGGAATAATACTTTCATGCCTTAGTAAAATTTTCAAAAATCTTCTAAGCATATGTGGCCATTTTGTGCCTACAATACTATGTAGGAGAGTGGCTTCATCATTAAGGATAGATGAAGGGGTGGTTGTTCAGGTGGAGGTTATTGAGGATGTGGAACCATTTTAGCCAAAGTAGAAGAGGAAGGAGATATAACTATTCCTATCACTTTTAGCATCAACTCCTTGACTGTTGTATCAAATATTGCAACTTGTACCTTACTATTTAATACTTCTTACTCTAATTGTTACCTTTTGGCTAGTCTGATTACTTATTTTTTCTTAGTGCTTGGATATTTTTTCCGTTTTACCTTTTCATTAGGCCTCTTGTGTTGAGCTTGAAGCTTGGTGTTTTTTGAATCTATTATAGCAGTTATTTTTATTATGAATGTTGCCTTCTAGGCTACTTTAGCTTTTGTACTCTAAATTTATAGTTTTTCACTAGAGTCTAATGCAATCTTAATTGCCAAAACATATTTAGTCACATGGGATTTCTCAACTTTCGTTCTTCATTTTCTTTGTTGATGCATATCTTTTGAGCTTGCATCCTCCTATAAGTCCTCATAGCCTACCAACAAACTTTCTTGCATGGGAGTTGGTTGAGGGACTTCTTCTTCTTATTTTTCTTCTTCTTAATATACTTCTTCCTCTGAATCCCTCAAGGTTAGAATCTATTAGGAGAAAGAGAAAGGTTAGAGTAGAAAATGAGGAAAACTAAAAACTCATGAACACACAAAAGGTTTTTATGATGATTTTAATGTTTTATGATTCTAAGAAAGTAAAATTAGTGGTCTTTAGAGTTTTCAAAATAAAAGCACCAAGGAAGAGGCTTCCTAAACTTGGACAATAAGACATGTGATTCACATTGGGTTCACCAAATATGTGGAGGGGAAAATTGTGTATCATGTAAAATTCTTGGTTGGATATGCTGAGAGCTGGGGTGACCATGATGGTTGTTATATTCTCTACACTTGATGGACAAGGGAAAGGGTTCACCAAGAACAATTTTAGAACTCATTTCAAGTCTGGGGTGGAAAAATTTAATGTGTTCAATTAAGCAATCATGTATGTATAACCTCTGTAAACTATGCAAAATAAAAGAGTGATATAAGACACATAAGATGCAATAAAACAATGTCTAACCCTAGTATGATTTTTTGATTGAATGATATCAAACCCTAAGTTACAAGAAATGAAATTCTTTATCTTTGATCAAGGGCATAAGTAAAATGCACATATAAGACTAAACCCTAAGATGCAAACTAAAATGCCTTCATTATTTTGATTGCCTAGAAATGCAAATCAAATATTATTTGCTTTTTACTTGATCTATGTATCGAACATAAATAATGAAAGACACAAAAACAAACAACCTAAATCTTTAACAAAGGCACTTATTTGTTTCAACATTTGATCCAATTTGTATCTTACATGTAGAATATCCCATAGCTTCAATCTACAAAATAACTTCACAAAAATACTGGAAAATTTGGTCAATATTAGGGGGTCTACTTAGGCTACTATATAACTATGCTTGGAGGCACAACATTCAATCCCTCTAAGTCATTTTAGCTTACCTTTTGAAATAAAATGATCTTTGGCATTTGGAACAAACATAATGAGATATAACAACATGAAATAGTAAATGATGTGCAAAATAAAATAAACACAAATATTGAACAAGAATAGAATTTCTAAACTAATATTTAGGTATAATGGTTTCCCCTATGCTAATATGATATGAAATGCAAGATATAATGATGAAATATAGAATGTAAATGATGTTATTATACCCTAAGAGTAGCATGAAAAGTAAATCTAAGGTTTAGGAACAAATCATTTCCCCCAAACTTAATGCAACCAAAATCACACCCTATACAAGGTGACCATGATCTTAGCTTAGTCAAAATCATGCCCTTTAAATACACGATATGATTTTACAATAGAAGAATAAAATAAATGATCAATGTGAAATAAACAATAATAAATGTGAGATTAACAATATACAATGCAAATGAGATAATACAACCTAGTGGTAGCGAAAAAAGTAGACAAAAGGATGAAGACCTCCAAGATAGTAGACTTCCCCTCAAGGCTCCAACACTTGTCCACCAAGGATAAAAAAATAACAACAAAGTAGCAAGATCGAACACCACAAAACTTGTTAGCACTTGGAAGAAGATTTTAACAGATCCCTTTTATGAAAATTGCTTAGCATCAAAAATCACTTGCAAAATCACTTATTAAAAAGAGGATCCAAACCCTTTATTTATAAAGGATTTGAAACACAAATGGGTAGAAAGACCTTAAGGGAGGACTGAATTTAAGGAAGTCGTCTTGAAATTTGGATTTTCTAAGAGAAAACCCTAACTTTCCAAAATCATGCCTCATAAGGGCCAATCACGATTTTGGTAAAACTAGGAAAAAATAGAAGAGGGGAGAAGAGAGGCCCAAACTTGCATTTGGGCAAGTTTGAGGGTCTCTCTAAGATTTTTGGAAAATTGAATCACTTGGGTGGGTCAATTTTCAATGTTTAAACTAATGAAGACCTAATATTTTATGATCTCTTTCTTCTTCTATCTCTGGTCTAGGTACTCTTGGAAGGTTTATACAACTCTTTTTTTAAGCAATTTCATGCAAATCCTCTATTGGTTTCTAAAATTAGGTGGCCCAATGGCAACAAGATATCTTCAAATGGGTGATGTATAGAAATAGTAAAAGTCATACCTTCAATTCATACCTAATGTGACTATGGAAGATTAAAGGAGCTTATCTTTAAAGGAGGTGGTGATCTTGACTTATCTTCTTCATTTGAAGTCTTAGAGGAAGTTTTTTTGTTGAAAATTGGTATATATTTCTTTAAAAAAATAATACACTTATAAAAAAGTGGGTGGTAAGGAAGGCACATCCTAAAAGTCATGCTAAGAGTCCACCCAAAGGAGAAAAAATAGCAACATCTAGGGCATATAATGAAATACCTAATATTAAAAGCAACAAAATATAGTTACGCCAAGGTTAGAAAATCTAAGCAGTGATAGCACTAGTAGATGGGGAGGACCCTTGTCTTCTAGGTTACCCCACCCAAGCTGAGTGATTGGCTCTTCTAGAATGGGATTCCAACTAGTATGCACAACAAAAATTTATTGTATCAAAATATCTTCAATGGGATTTTTCAATGCCCATCCAATGGAATATGGACAATCCTTTAAGCCCTAACCTTGCTCCTAAATGGAAGTTCCCTAAACTTGATCATGGGGTAGAGGTACATCATCTAAATCAAACAAGAAAGTGATGTTGTTGTGGCTGGCTATTTGGTATTCAATTGGACCAAAGACTATTATTTTGGTTATGACTTATTAGTAGAGGTTGACTCCATTGATTGGATGGAGAAGATAGGACTCTCACCATGAAACATGGCATGTTAGCCTAGTGATCCAAAAAATTCCATAAGTTCTCAACTTCAAGTGTCACATTATTGGCCTAGACCTAAATCTGTAACATAACATTAAAGAAAATCATGAATTTAGCATAAGCAAGGAAGTCTGTAGAAGTAGAAGGTCTAAAAAAATAGAATTTTTATGATCCTTCTAGATGCTAAAAAGAATTTTTGATCTAAAAAATGCCAAATTTGGCCATTGCTTATATGTATGCACATCCTATTCCTATTAAGAATCATATACCAAGAGAAATATTTAGGATTAAATGGTTTAAAGAAGTCATGAATCCAGGCCTAGATTGCTTGGGCTCTAGGAAAAAGCTAGAATAAATGTTTAATGGTCTCTCTACATTGAAAAAAGGGGAATCTGGGGTTTCTCACCCCCAAGTGAATCAATCAATCCCCAATTGAAAAGCCTTGGAAGAGAAAGCATGATATAAGTGAGCCAATTTGGGCTCTATAGTTGCATCCCAAATAGAGGATAATACGTACTATTAGTCCTTGTTAGAGGACTGGAGGTACCAAAGAGTATTGAATGTTGGTATCATGGACAAGTGGGAGGAAATCCAATGATACCATTTCTAGATTTGTAAATTTTAAAAGGAGTATTTGTATACCACTTCAAATATTCCACCATGGATGCTTGTTTTTACCCCAATTTTGTGCAACATATCATAAGGGATTGCTTCTTAGACTATTTGAAAGATCTTATTGTCATGTTCCTAGAGTTTGAACTGGGATTTGGCTTTAAGTCAAGAAATCCAATTTTTGGTGTGACTAGAAAAAATGTTAGAGATGACCTTTATCCATTTATGGAAGAAATATAGTGCCTTAACCTAGGGAAGCTTGGCTAAAGGTTGGTCTTGGGGTGTGATAATTGGTGATCACCAAAGTGTAAGACTATTCATATATAGCCTAGTCCACAACCTACTGTCACTCCATTGGATCTAAGGTTTGATAGACTCCAAGGCCTTCCAAATGATTTTGGCAACAAAGTTACCTTGAATCTAAACAGAAAATTTTATAATCAAAAGTGAAGGCAAACCAATCCCTTTCCAAGATTTTCTTTTATATAGGACACCTGAGGAAATACAAATTTTTGAGCAAGATTTTCTAGGCTTCATTTCTTTGATGACCCATTTGGCACAAAGGGCTATTCCATGAATATGACTATCAAGAAGGCCCAAACCTCATGAATTACTTAGAAGGCAACAAAAATCCCAAACCACCATGTGGAACACTTTATTTTCTATCAAGACCCATAAAAATATCAAAGGAACTTCTCCAAATTTTAGTAAGAGGCTTTGAAAGTATCCCATCAAGATGAATAGTAAACATGAGTGGTAGCAAGAATTTTGGAACAAACCTAGAATTTACTCGCTAACGATAAAGGCTTTAAAATTCACTTGTGAAGCTTATGCTCCACTTTGTCTAAAATATATTTCCAAAAAATAGATGAAGAATTTTAAAATGAAAATGGAAAAAACCTAAAATTTCTCCATGTTGGATCCATTTCCAATTAAATCAGCTAAGCCAAGTAGGATTGGGAAAAAATATTTTTTTTAACACTAAGTTTTTTGCCTCTATATGTTGGGACCCTGGGGCTTCACAAAATATGTTCAGACATTGTAGTGCATTATCAATGTTACTTTCCTCTTCAAAGAGCATTGGGAAGGATTCATCTATAAAATTCCCATTGACCAACTATTGAGAGGAGTTAGGAATGGAAATTCCTCGCTTTCTCATGAGAAGGTACCAAAATACTTTAGCCACTAGAACATAGAGGGCCAAAGTAAGAGGGCACCCTTGGTGAATGGATCTATAGGGAGCTAAGGGTGATTACTATCAGCCATTAATCTATAGGTAGGTAGCCTTGCAAAGAGAATTTGAAAAAAATAGAGAAAGGTGGGTCTAAATCCTAAGTTTTGTAGCATGGCTAATATGAAGGATTATTTAATCCTATCATATGCTTTAACAAAGTATATATTGAGGAAGATGACATTTTTATATTACTATCTTACCCATTCCATGCCTTCACAAACAAAAATAATGTTATCCTAGATGAATTTATGAAGAAATAGTTTTGGATGTATGCAAGAGTGTCTAATAGTGGCAGTGATGATTGTAGTCCAACCTAAGGAGACATTTGTGCAAGAAGCATTTTAATAGTAGCATATTTTAGATGATGAGGGGAATTCATATGAGTCTATCTCAAAATGTGGAGGCCAGCATCCATTATATGGAAATATATTATTGTTATTAGTGTATTACCTCCTTGGCCCTTGAGTTTAGATTATGAGGGGGTGTTAAAAGTATAATTTGATTCATGGTCAAGGCCAATATTATATGATGTAAAATTTGGTAGGACTAAGGGCATTCATTATACAATGTATTTAATTTATTGTAATATGTTTTATGTAAGAGCTCTAGGCTGCAATTAACCTTGTTATGGTTAAACCCACCTTATGAAATTGTAAATAATATTAAAGATTTTCTTGTTATGTTAGCCTAATATTAAGTTCATTTACGTATTTAGGTTTTTTATAATTGCATAAATACCCTGTACCACTCCTCATTTCATTATTGGAGTGATGTGAATCTTATATATAGATATTATATTGATTATGTATGGTTTGTACAAGTGCCCCTAAATATTTGTGTCCCTTTCTTTTATCCTTTACCCTTTCTATATAATATTTAAGTGAATGAATTGCTTCTATTCATTTCTAGAATATTATTGTGAATTCCAATATGGTATTAGAGTAGGTGTAGAGCAACATTGCTTGGTCATGTAGAAATCACATTTGGAGCCTTTGATCCTTCTTTTTATTCTTAGTGAATTCCAATATGGTATTAGATTAGGTATGGGTCAACATTTCTAGGTCATGCAAAAAGCACATATGAAGCCTTTGATCCTTATTTTTATCCTTTTAATTCTAAGATTCATAAGTGTTTTTGGCATAATAAACATAGAGGAGATCCATTTTCATGGTTTCTCCTTGTCTTCCAAAATGTTTGGGTATTTGTGTCCAATTCCTTGTTATCAAATATTATTTCATATTTTGTATGCAAATTCAAATTTTATTTTTGATGCTTCCCCTAGTTTATTGTAGAATCACCAATTCAATAGGAAGGCAAAGAAGTGAAGATTTATAAAAATTTAATTTGAATTTCCTTCCATAGTTTTTTTGCATACTTTGTTTTCCATGTATGGTTCACGAGAAACTATGATTCTTTTTGTAGAAATCAATGTCCATTTTCATGGAGTCTAGATGCTTTATCATCATAGTCTACAGGTCAACAATATGACTAGAAAAAGTAAATCTAGAGCATTGTATTTAGGAGATCACATGTTTGATTCTGCATGCTTCTTCTCTATCATTTAAACACCAAGTGTAGCTCAAATTATATGGAAATTATATAGTTTGTGACCCAATATTCTAGCATGGACTATCGACCAATTGAGTAGAAATATGGATGGTTTTGAATTCATATCACATGTGTCCATTATTTTCTTAGTCAGAGGAATGCCTTTGGATAATGTGAATGAAGAACTCAAATTTGGAAGAATGAAAGCGATAGAAGATTTCTAAAATTCAAATTTGTATTTATTGCCCTAGTTTTCATGTGTGTTCTATTTTCTATATGATCTCCATCGACAACTGCACTTATTACTTTTGTAGACATCAATGTCCATCTTCATGGAATCTAGACACTTTATTATCATAGTCAACTTGACAACAAGATGAATAGCAAAGGGGAATTTAGGATGTTGTGTTTAGGAGATCACGAGTTTTAGATATCATGTTTATTTTCTACCATTTAAGATTGAGAATAATTTTAATTATATGGAAAATATGTATTTCTTGGATTGATGTTGTTGAATGGCCTGCTAGCCAGTTGAGTAGAAATATGGGTGCTCATTAGAAGTGGTTCCAAGTTTGAATCACATGTGTACCTTTTTTATTAGTTAGATGAATTCCTTTAGATATTTTAAATGGATAAATCTATATAGCTATCTCCATATTTGAAGCCATCATGTAAACATATTAGTTGGTTATCCCAAGTGTTTGAGGTCATTCAATACTTTATTGATCCATGTTCAAATCATAACAATGAATTTTTCTTAGGCGCTCATTTGATCATTTATTGTAGTCAAGGAATAATTAAGTTATACCCAAAAATGGTAGTGATGCCTTGGCTAGAACAAGTTATCTAGATCATTGGTAATTCAAGTTGCATTAGTCCAAACAATTGAAAAATATATAGACATGGAGGTCAACTTAGTGGTCAATTGGGTCATCATTCACACCACATGAAAGTAATTTTTCAATATTTAAATACATTCAACCTATTAGAGCAAAGCAATTGTTAGAAATATGGTGAATCAGAAGAGTCAAAATGATGAAATAGAATTGGAGCATACTAGCAAACCAAAATTCACCAAGAGGCTATTCATGATTGGCTCTCACATATCTAAGGTTTGGTAAATTAATTTTTTATTTTTTGAGGATTATTATGGAAAATCTTCTAGACCTTATAAATTTTACATACAAAAGCATTTTGAGCCTATTCGTTTTTTAGATCACATGATTTTATAAGCTCCATGCTTTAGTGACACCTATTTATGGATCTATATCAGTGTTAGTGGCTTAATTGTATAGATTAATCCTCAAATACTTTTACCCTATTTTGAAAATATAAATTTTTTATTTTCTATGTAATCATAATATTTGGCCTCATTTCTTAGGATATATAGATTAATTTGTGATACTTGCTATATATTCTAAGTATTTTGGAGGCTTATATGAAAATGATTTAGAATGTGCTTTAGTAAATCTTCCTTCCTTCTTTGAACAATTTATTAAGCTTATTCATGAATGTCTAATATTTCATGATCTCTTTCTTTTTCTATTTCTTGTCTAGGTACTCTTGGAAGCTTGTTATAGCTCTTCTTTTTAGTAGGTTCATGCAAAGTCTATTTTTTTGACTAAAGTCGGGTGGTCCAAGGTCAATAGGAAGTCTTCAAATAGGGTGATGTATTTCATAAAAGGAAATTTTATACCTTCAAGTTATGTTAGCTTTTGATGCTTAACCCTAATGTAAATAGCCACAAAATCAAAGATCAATTTGAATTTTTTTTCTCTTGTCCTTGTACAACAAATCCTTCAGGTTGAGTCATATACACTTATTATTTTAAATAACAATTTAATAAGACACTCTTCACATCCATCTAATGAAGCTTCCATCCAAACTAAGTTGCTATTGCATAGAGTACACAAATGGTTGTCATTTTTGCAGTTGGTGTGAATGTCTCTTCATAATATATACCTTCTTTTTTAGCATAGCCCTTTGCAACAAGGCAGATTTTATGCTTGTCAATAGTTCCATTTACCTTATACTTGACTTTGTATATCCATTTACAACCAGTGGTTTTATTACCAGTAGGTAAATCAACTAGATCCTATGTTTTATTCTTCATAAGAGACATATTTTTTTCATCCATAGCTACCTTCCATTGAGGCACACTAAGGGCTTCTTGCACTAAATTTGGTTCATACTCTACAATTGTAGTCATAAAACTATAGTCTTCCTCTTGCACTCCTTTCTTATTCTTCATCATATTCTATATCTTTTGTATATTCGACTTATTATCTTTCTTGATAAGACATACTTTGAGTACATGGCCAATCTAAATTGAGATCAGGAAGTGCATCCAAATTGGCATCACTTATAGTTCTTGTATACTATTTTAGAATTTTCTTCTATTTTTGGGGATTCCTTGTCTTTGGCTCCTCAAAATCCAGGTATATAGCAGGAGATGTGTCTTTGCTAGTTTCTGGTGTAGCCAACTTAGGAGCTTCATCGAATACCACATCTCAACTTATATGATTTTTTTTTTTGTTTTAGGATCATTCAATCGATACCCATTGGATTCTTCATCATAACCAAGAAAGATACATTGGTGTATCTTTTCTTCTTTGGAATGTGCATGAAGGCTTTGCATCCAAATATCCTTAGATGAAAATGGAGGGATTTCTTCCACTCCACACTTCCTATGGTGTGACTCCTTGAAAATATTTTGTTGGTGTTTGATTCATGATATATACAAGAGTAGTTACCACTTTTTCCTAATATTGTTGCCCAAGATGTGTACCTATGAGCATACATCGAACCATCTCCATGATAAAATGATTCCTCCTTTCACCAACTCCATTTTACTGAGGAGTATAGGTTGTACTAAGCTATATTTTTATCCCATATTTAGTAAGATATCTGGAAAACTTATTAAAGGTGAATTCCCCCCCTTGATCTAATCAAAAGGCCTTGATTGAACATACTAATTATTTCTCAACACGCTTTTAAAATTGTTGAAAATACATGAATGCATATGACTTTAGTTATAGAAAGAAAACCCACATATTTCAAGAGTAATCATTAACAAACAACTGAAAGTACATCTTTCCACCACAAATATTTAGCATTGGTCTACATATATTGGTGTGTATCAACTCTAATGGTATGTTGGCTCGTGAAGAACTCAATTCAAATGGAACCCAGTGTTGCTTCCCTGCTAAGCAATCTGAGAATACAAGCAAAGTATGGGAAATGTTGGGAAGATCTAACACCATATCATGCTTACTCAATTCGAATAGATAGCCTAAAATTAGATGCCCATACCATTTGTGCCATAATGAAGTAGCTTCTTTGGAGTTGGTAGCCATGGAAACATGAGGGGTATACATAGCATCTAATACAAATAATCCATGTTTGCAAGAAGCTATTGTGATATGTTTACCCTTTTTAGTAATGAAGCAACACTTTTGTCCTTTAACAACCTTCAAGTCAACCACCATATCTTTATCCAAGATTTGAGGTACGAACAAGTTGTTGGTCAATATTGGCACATATAGGATCTTCTCAATTTGGTATTTTCCATCGGGAAGAGTTACTAAAACATTACCTTCTCCTTGGACTTTATAGGTCTTATCATCGACAATTGTTATCAATTTACCTTCTTTTGCCTCAAATGTGTCAAACCACATTTTATCACCAATCATGTGTTTGTTGGTACTAGAATCAATATACCAAATATTATCTTTTTATTTAGGATTTGTTTGAGTCATGAGTACCTTGTGCACTCTCTTAGAATCTGAATTTGATTCTTCAATAGTAAGATTTCTCTTTTGTTGTCTATTTCTTCTTTGTGGTTTGTTTTAGCCATTTTTTTGTTGTGGTTGCTTATTCTTGTCACTTTTATTGAATCAACACTTGTTGGTATCATGATTGTTCATCTCATAAATATGGTAATACCTCTTATCTTTTTGAGGTGTCTTTTGTGAGGGAGTGGTGTATAAACCCTTCAAGAAAGATCCCTTCTAAAAGTATCTTTTTTGCTTATCTCCAAATTTCTTAGAAAAAGTGCATTGTTGGACACTTCATATCTTTGGTTGTTATCTGCTTCTTGTTGTTGGAGAAAATTAACTAACTCTTCAAAAGATATTTATCTATTAGACACTTGAAGGGAAGTGACCATCATTATAAAATAATCTAGTAAATCTCTCAAAATGATTGAGTTTAAGATCTTATCTTGTACTTTCTCACCCATTGCATGCATTTTGGTTCTTAGATTAGAAAATCTACAAATAAAAACCTCTACACTTTCTCCTTTCTTCATTTTGAGAGTGTGAAGTTGGGATCGAAGGTTAAGGATCATGTCTTGATTCCTTCCTTCATATATTGTCATCAATGTATCCCATCCATCTTTTGCATGCTCCTTTTCATAAATATGTGATTGAACTTCATCAGCAGTAGCAAGAATTATGATCATTAGTGTTCTAGCATTGGCATAGTCGTATACTTATTATTTATCATCTACTATAGTTGGGTGTTTAAAATTTTTAGTCACAACATCCCACATCTTTTCAACCTGCAATATTGCTCTCATCTTTGTCTTCCATGGAGCAAAATTTAGACCTCTAAGTAGCTGTGAATTTGACAAGTATGCTTTTGCAATGGCCATTGTGAGAGTTCCTTATAACACTAAATGGTCCTCATTTATTTATATCGCTAGATCGATGGACCTGATCTATTGAATATACATGTTTTTTCTATAATATCCATTGGTACGTGGAATAAGCTTGTCCCCTCAATATACACAGTCGTATGCGAGGAGGACTCGAAGGTATTGTATATAGATCAATCCATGGCACATAAGTAGTACTGAAAGGGATTCACTCTATATTTGACACCTACTTAAAAATACTTTTGCATACGTAGGGTGCCAAGTCCCTTAAATACTTGGAAGAACTTAATTTCAGGATTTACATCGAGTGATAGTAGTGAATGGGGTAATAATGGAGTGAATATCAAAATTGACTTTCTTTATTTCTCCTTGATGATTTATAGGGAAAAATAGCCTAGATTTTGTTGTTGCAACTATATTAGGTGGTAGATACAGTAGCCCAAAGCATGGCAACATTACTTGTAAGTGTGGGCCAAAGGTACCGTTAATACCGAACACTGCCTTATGCAATACATTGCACAAAAATAGGGTAAAAATTTGGGGTCTTTTGCTGCCACAAGTATATATATATATATATATATATATATATATATATATATATATATATCAATGCATAAAACATAAAATTAAATGCATTTTACAATTTTCATCATGCCCACAAATTTATACTTTTTGAAGGTTTTGAATTCCACCAAAAATGCACTTTTTTTACAATGCCAATTTTGTTTCAATTTGTTGATTTTGTGCAATAAATATAATTGGAAGACAAAATCAAAATTATTCCTCTACAAAGTTGCATCAAAGACCAATTTTTTTCTCCTTTTGGTTTAATGTATGGTGCAATTTGAACTCATTGTTTGTTTATAGCATGAAACAAAAAAATTGTGTTGCCCCATTTGTTTTGGTTTTACAAAAAACAAGATGTTTGTTGTTTTTGTAGCCCCTATTGTTTTGATTTATTTTCAAATTTGTGCCTCCTTTTTTTTCAAAATAATTACCCTTTTATTTGTTGTAACCCCCCTTAAAAATGTGCATTGAGTTTTTAATTATGTAAATTACTTCAATCAAATAATTAATTTAATTAATTAACTAATTAATTAATAATTAATTAAAAAATATTCAAAGTTGGACAAGATGGCTAGAAACGTTTTATGGGAATGAGTAAAAGGAGAGAGGAAATGGGCCTTAGTAGGTTGAAATAAAGTAAGCCAACCTAAGATAAAAGGAGGTTTGGAACTGAGAAGATCAAAGTTAAATAAAAAATCTTTGGCTAGAATGCTTTACTAGAGGTGGATTTCCCAACCAACTTCTTTATTTAGTAGAATTTTAACTAGTAAATATTTGGGACAGGTAAACCCAAATGAGGTGGGTCATTTCCCTTTGGATGGTAATGGATCCTTAGTGGCAGGCTCTTAAGTTAGGATCTCAGGTAGTGAAAGATGGATTATTTTAGAAAGTGGGGAGAGGGGAGAAGGCACAATTTTGGACAGATTCATGGGATCAATACCCACCTATCATTTTTGAATTCCCTGAACTAAAACCAATAAAAAAAACCATGGAAACTAGGGGTTGGTTCCAAATTGAAATTTATTTCAACACTATTCAGTTGGGGGATTATAGCTTTAAGCAGTTTAAGAAGTTGGATGAGTGGCCAATTTCAATCCCTCCAAATTTGACACCCATCATGACTAAAATATTGGTAGAAATATTTATTACAGGTAGATATGAGGAATATGAATTAGCTTGGGGCTATGGGAGCCTTGGTGTCTACATAGTGAAGGATGGATATGATAATATCCTTATAGATCCTTCTTCTCATGCATATCAGGTTGAGGATTGGAGAAATATTTGGCAGTCCAAGGGTTGGTCGAAAGTAAACTTTTTTCCTGGAAGTTCATGCATAATAAGAATTCTTACTTTTGATAATCTTATATTTAGGGGAATCATTGGTCCATATCAATGTTTTTTATGCTACAAGAGTGATAAAACAACTAATCACTTATTGTTTGAGTGCCCATTCATGTGCCATATTTGGGAGAGATGGTTCAATGGTGATTTGAATCAGATTAATATTTGGGAAATATGGAATAGGGGTAGATTTAAATTTAAAGCTCTTTGTATTGGTAGGGATTTTGGATTAAAATTCATTTGGTGGCAAGTGTGGTTGGAGAGAAATGGTAGAATTTTTAGAGAAACATTTTCATCTTTAGATGGAGTTTGACAGGTCATTTGAAGCAAAGTCACAAAAACTATGGCAGTGTATGCTAAAGAGGAAAATCAAGTTGTTATAGGGACAATGGAGAAGGAAGTTGAATTCCAAGAGGAGTAGGATAGAGATAGTTGGAAACCACCCCAAGAAGTTTGGGTTGAAAATAATATTGATGGAGCTACAAAAGGCAATCTAGGTAGAGGTGGAATTGGAGTGGTTTATCGAAATCATGTTGGAATAGTGCTCTATTGGGAAATACAAGGCTTGGGAAGGCCACAAACAATGAATCAAAAGCCTTAGCTATAAAATTTGCTTCTATTTGGACAGTAAAACAAGGTTACAAGAGGATAATCCTAGAATCAGATTCTCAAATAATGGTTGGAGCTCTAGATTGCATGAGGAAATTTGCTTTGAAGACATGGAGGTTGAGGATTCTTGTCACTCAAATTAAGGAGTTGTGGAAGGAATTAGATGATGTGATTCTATTTTATGTGAGTAGATATCTAAATAAAGTGGCATACTTCCTGGTTAAGATGGGCACTATGAAGGAGGTAGGGGTTCAGTGGCACAATGACATGGCTATTGAGGATGATATGATTAGGTAGGTTGATGAGAAAATCTAGTGTTTAGCTAATTTGGAAAACCATTCCAGAAATATGGTTTAGGAGATTTCTGCTCCTATGTAGATCTTCTTTTATTTTTTTAAATAGATGAACAACCATTGTAGAAATATGGTTTAAGAGATTTGGCTCCAATGCAAATATTCTTTTACTATTGTAAACATGTGTTCTCTTTGGCTAAGGTTGGGAGAAGTCTCATCCCAACTTGTAAACGGTCTTTGTTTTAATTCAAGTTTTTTCAAATTATTTTTCAAAAAAACATTCAAATGCACAAAATTTAAAAACAATTTTTTTTTTTAACTGGGGGGCACTGGCTCCTCCAGGTGGATTTTTTGTGCCAAGTCAATTTTTGCATGCTAGTCAAATTTTACACCAAGTTAAAATCTAAGCCAGTCAAATTTTGTGTAAAATTGGAGGTAGTGCTCAATGCGTCAAACATATCTATGTGTGTTGATGCATATAAACCATAAAAACACTTTCGCATCATGTATGTGGGATTATTCTCACTGCAAAACAAAACAATTATATTTCTTGAATTAACCATGCGATGCCACATGTCAGTAATGGATTGGTATGAATTCTATGCAATCTAATTTGAGAAAAAAAAATTAGGAGACATTTTAATTTTTCACAAGTGCATTCATGATTGTTTATCTTCCACATCACACGAGAATAACACAGATTTTTCCAAGCTACAAGTTTTCTTTGCAAGTGCATTTCCTCAAGACTGTGATTTGACATTTTTTTACTATGATCTGTGCATGCCTCATTTGCAATAAACGATCTGCTCTACCACTAGTATGGATCGGGAGCTTCTAGGTAGGAAGTTGTTGGATATTTTGAGTCCCTAAGCTAAGAGTTGTCATTGATGTCAAAAGGATCTATGTAAGCACTATGTTTGTGTTTCACAAAGAGCTTCATGAGAAGCAAAGGTTTTTGATTAAAGGTTCAAGAAGGGATTCATGGCATTTGGTTCCAAAAGGAGATTCAACGGAAGATTTGCAAAAGGTTTTTATTTAAAACCATGGATGGCAGATTTGAAATGGGTTTTTCTTAAAACCCAAGTTGGCTTTTCATTTCATCAAAAAATATACCCCAGTGATGGAGAAATCTAATTTTAAAGGTTTTATCTAAAACTATGGATGGCAGATTTGAAATGGATTTTTCTTAAAACCCAGGTTGGCTTTTTGTTTCATCAAAAAAGGTGCCCCGATGATGGAGATATTTAATTTTAAAGATTTAGTTTAAATTTTAATTTATTTAAAATTTAAATTTAAATTTTAAAATTAAAATTAAAAGTTTATCCGCCAACGTCATGAAGGAAGTTTCAAAAAGGTTGACGTTTCCAAAGCAAAGGGAAGGCATATAAATATGCCATTGAATTTTTTAATTCATTCATCCTTGCTCATTGATATTTGCGCTTGGTATTTATGAAGAAAAAGAGCTCATGTATTTTGTTTAAGTGACGTAGCGAACATTAAATGGAGACATAGACCACTTCCAAAAATGCATTGGGCAGTGTGGCTTAGTGGGAGCTTGGATTGTGCAAAGGTGTTGGTGACAAGGAGGTTGTGCATGCGATTCCTGTAAGCATAGTTTATTGGCTTTGTTCTATTAAGGTGCCCAAGGCACATACTTTTCGCTTGGCGGAAGAGGATGAAAGATAAGAAGCGGGTGGCGCTTCTTTTTTACCAATGAGCCCACAGCTTGTATGGCAGCTTGGTCGTGGCTAGGGCATTCGCGTTTGGGCAAGATGAGGGTTCGATTCCCCTCGAGGTAGGTATTAAGGTTTTTATTAATCTTTTGTTTGGATTGCCTAAGGTGGAGTGATAAGGGGTAAATTGCTTCATTAGTTGATTTGTTGAGTAACCTTAGGGAATAAGGTCATGGTGGCTGTTTGAGTTGTGAATTATTTTTAATTATGATTTTTGAAATTGTTAGGAGTAATAAAGGTTTTCGATAAAGTTATTTTTAGTGAAAGTTAGTTTGAGTAAGGGTTTTCTTTTAAAAAGAACTTTGTTGGATGTTAAAATAAAGTAGGATTAATAAGGTGTTATTTGGATATTATTTTTGTGTTATTACTCAAGATATCTAACCCTTGTTAAGAGTTGAAAAAGAAAGTGTGTTGAGTGTGACAGATTTAGTGGACAACTCATAAGACATCAAAAAGGTATGAGTAATACTCTCCATTGATTTTATTTGGGTGGTTGGTTTTTGAAATATCATTGGAGTGAAAAGGATGGATTGTGGTTTCCTTTATGAAAGTGGTTGAGTTAATGCTTCAAGGTTTTATGGATTGTGAGTTGTGATTAAACCTTGTTTGATAAGCATTGTTGTTTAGATAATTGGTTGAGTGAAGTACTTTGATTTTATGCTCTAAGGTTTTCTGAATTGAGAGTTGTGATTAAAACCTTATCTTATTAGCATTGTTTTTGAAACCAATGGGTGATGCAAATAACTTAAAATTTAGTTATAAAAGGACATGAGCATCATTTTTATGTAATATTTGTTGTTGAGCATTGTTGGAAACATTTTGAGTTAGTTGATTCATGCTTGGACTAGGGTTTGTGAGAAAGAGTTGTTTCTTGAAGTGATTGGTTGAGTAGAGTTGATTGAGCCTATTCAAGTGGTTGCATGAAGTGGTTGTTCAAGTTCCATGAAATAAACTATTCTATATTCTGATTGAGTTAAGATTGAGCTGAGTTGAGATTGCTTTGAGTTGAGATTAGGATTTGAGTATAGAACATATTGAGTCTCTAACAATTCTCTTTATGCTTCTATAATATTGAGCTGAGTTGAGATTTATTTGAATTGAGATTGGGATTATAGTATAGAACATATTGAGTCTCTAACAATTCTCTTTATGATTCTATGAGATTGAGTTGAGATTTTTTTGAGTTGAATTGAGACAAGTCTTTGAGAAGGCTTGTGGACTATTTTTTGTAAGATTTTGTGAAAGCTTATTATGTAGATTTGAGCAAGTCCTAGAGAGGCCTTATTGAGCAGATTGGGTAAAGTTATGTCTGAGCTTGTTGAGCAAATTTGAGCAGGTTCTGAGTGAGCCTACTGAGCAGATTTGAGCAGGTTTTGAGTGATCCTATTGAGCAGACTTGAGTAGGTTCTAGGTGATCATATTGAGAAAATTTTATTATGTTTCGAGTGAGCCTATTGAGTATATTTGAGTAGGCTCTGAGTGAGCCTATTGAGAAGATTTGAGCAGGTTTCAGAGTGAGCCTATTGAGTAGATTTGAGGAGGTTCTGAGTGGACCTATTGAAAAAAATTTGGAGGTGACAGAGTATAGAGGATAGATTATTAGTGGATAGAGATCCAAAAGACAATATAATTTAAGATAGATCTGAGTGAGGAGTCTTCAAGTGTAGAAAGATCCACCAGTTAGTGCAGTAGAGAGATAGAGTCTTCTAGAAGATCACTAGCCAGAGCAAAATGGGAAAGAGTTCTCCTATGGAAGAGATCCATGAACTTGAGATTTAGGGGATCAGCATATCCTTTGGACAGAGGTCCATAAAAATTATAATTGGGAAGGATTCCCAAGAGATTGATTGAGAAAGTTTTAGAAAAATATTTTCTCCATGGAGTAGCCCGTATTGGGTGAACCATGTAAATTGTTGTGTCACTTTTGTGGATGGTGTTTGTGCATTGATTTTATTACTACTATTGATACTGCTATCTATACACTGCATAATATTTAATTGAAAAGAAAAGTAAAAAGTGGTCTTATATTGTTCACCCACATCTCAGTATAAGATTGTGTTCTTCAGGAGCATTGGTGATCAAAAAATATGTAGTAATCCACCATTTTTTTCTTACAATCTAGATATTTGCTGGTAAGAGAGGCCTAAAATCGATGATCGACTTGCAATGATTTTTTAATACACCTGTGCGTGATCTGGAAAGACAAATTTTTTTATTAATTTTTTATTGTTCTTTTTCTAGGTGATTTCTTCCCCTATGTTCACCATTGCACGTGCTTCTAGAAAGTTTCCATTGTGTTTGTAAAGTTTTTGAATCCAATTCAAACCTCCTCTGGCCTATAAAGTTTGGCAGTCTGCAAATGGTCGTCCAACACTGACAACCAAGGCTAATCGAGGCCTTTTAAGGACTATTGCCTTGGTTTATGGTAACCGCGACCTATGCTTGGCTCCGACCTTGTTGGGTTGTGTTATTGCTATGGGCTACTATTGTGTGGTGATGACATGGCCTAGGGACCTAGATCTGCATGACTAAAAATAGGGAATTTGTCCTTTTTTTATAGGGACAAAGAAGCTATTCTTCTGTAAGATTCAGATCATAAAAAACATGGGGAACATTGATTAGATGATTTTTTGTTACAAGATCTGTAGGATAGAAAAAAAATCATGATGGCCTGGTATTTTGCTATCACCTATGCCAAGCTGTAGGCTCACCAAGATGAGCTCACAATAAACTGACAAAATAAATATCAAACACAAGGGCCAAGACTAATTGCTCTGATACCAATGTAGGAAATAGAATCAAAAGTATTATTGATTTCATGCATATAAATACAATGAGAAAGGTCAATATTAGCCTATAACTGCAGCCATAAAAAGAATAAAATAAAATATATCCCAACCCTAATTAGATCTACTAACTTTGGAATAGACTAACAAATAATATTCTAAGCTAACAATAAATTATATGTTAGCTTCTATAGTAACAACTAGGATAGCACTAATGAAATAATATAAGAACTATAGCCTAGCATAACACCTTCATCTTGCCTCTCTTGATCTAATTTATTTTCTTGTATTTTTTTTTTTTTTTTATACTTTCACTGATGGTATGTCTTTAATGCAATGAGTTAGTAAATCATCACAATAATATGACTTTGTTTTTTATGATTCTTCTTTGAGATAGTTATATGAATCATTTATTTCAACTTGTATATAAAAATTGGAATTGATGCAATGCATGATATTCCTCCATGACCAGAGTCTTTGGCCCCCACTTTTCAATTAACTAATGAAACAGTTGCTCCTTTGGAACCTACCATATCACCTAGTCCTTTCTCTTCACTCATAAATCAAGATTTTTCTTGATATGAAGAACTCCCCACAAATTATCCATGTCCTCCATATCCTTCTACTCCTCCATCTAATGATCAAGCCACATCATTCGATCCTTTACCTAAGTGGGTTCAATATACCATAGATGAAGCCCAAAGTTGTTTTTCCACTTATACAACTAAAATGCCTTCAACCCTACGAAACCAAGTGAATTATGCCCTCATGGCCAAAGTACTTAGCCAACCTGAACCTTCTAATGTAAAAGAAGCACTTGGTGATCCTAAATGGGTTCTTGCCATGGATCAAGAACTAGATTCCATTGAAAGGAATCACACATGGAAGTTAGTTGATTTACCCCAAGGTAAATCTACCATTGGCACACAATGGGTTTACAAGGTAAATTATAAATCATATGCCTCATTAGATCGCTATAAGGATCACTTAGTAGCTCAAGGCTATAGGCAACAAGAGGGAATTTATTATGAGGAGACTTTTTCTCCTATGGAAAATATGACAACAAGTTGCATAGTTATTACTTTAGTAGCTCAAAAAAATTGGCCTATATATCATATGGATGTAAAAATTGCATTTCTTAATGGTTCATTGAAGTAGAAAGTGTATGTGAACCAACCACTAGGGTACATAATCAAAGACCAAGAAAACAAAGTCCTTAGATTGAAGAAAGCTTTATATGGGTTGAAGAAAGCACACTGAGCTTGGTATGCAAAAATTGACTCCTATTTCATCAACCTTGGTTTCACTAGATCTGTAGCAGAATCTACTCTCTATGTAAAACATTGGAAGAACTGCATCATTTTGGTTATATTGTATGTGGATGATATTCTCATTACAGGTGATGAAATAGATGGAATAAGATTGCTCAAGGAGGACTTATGTAAACATTTTGAGATGACAAATTTAGGTCTCCTCCACTATTTCTTAGGCATAGAGGTATGGCAACAACCTAGTAGGATATTTGTCTCATAGGATAAATACATTCAATCTATTTTGGATAGGTTTCACATGGTAGAGTGTAAGCCCTCCCTCACTCCCATGGAGACCAAGTTGATATTGGTTAATAATGATGATGAATAAAGAGTTGATGACACCATTTACAGACAACTAGTTGGAAGTTTGATCTCCTTAACTTCAATTAGACTAGATATTTCCTATTCAATTGGCCTTGTTTCCAGATTCATGCAGGATCCTAAGAAGAGCCATTGGATAGTAGCTAGGAGTATTTTGAGATTCCTCAAGGCCACCCCTCATCTTGGAATTATGTACACATCATGTTATGATTTTTTATTTATTAGGTACACAGATTCAGATTGGGCTAGTTGTCCTAAAACTAGAAGATCCACTTTAGGTTATTATTTTTAGTTGGGTCAAGGTTCAATTTCATGGAGCACCAAGAAGTAGAACACAATTTCATTATCTTTAGTAGAGGCTCAATATAGAGCAGAAGTTGAGGCAACTAAGGAAGAAATTTGGTTGAGGCAATTACTTCAAGATATTGGGCTATTCATAGATAGTACAACTTATATTTTGTGACAATCAAAGTACCATTAACATGACCAAGAATCCAATATTCCATGCCAGGACAAAGCAAATTGGGATCCATCATCACTTCATTAGAGAAATGGTCCAATAAGACATTATGTACATGGAGTATGTATCAACTCAATATCAGGTGGATGGCATCTTCACCAAGTCATTTGGGCTTGAAAATTTTTCACAGTTTAGAAAAATGATCTATGTATGTAATAGAAGTCAATATTAATGGGGGATGTTATCTAATGTTGACTTATATTGCTCTATGTATGTAATAGAAGTCAACATTAAGGGGGGATGCTATCTAATGTTGACTTATCTTTGTTTATAGTTAGGATAGTGCACATTAAGGAGGGATGTTAGAATATTATAATGTGCACTATACCTTTTTTTATCTTATGCATGACACTTATCTTATGCATGACACTTGGAGTGAAGATTATGACACTTGTCAAATCTCACATAGGTTTGATGCCTATATATTGTAACTCATTTTCATCAATACAAAGTGTCTTCAGTTGGTCCCAACAAAATACAAATCTAAAAAGATATACAAGAGAAAGCCAAAGCTACTTGATAGAATGCTGCTCCAAAAGTTCCAAAAGTTAATATGTTAGAAGCTATAGAAAGTATAGCTGACTTGGTTAAAAGAGAAATCAATCAACAAATTGATCATATGTAAAAACTAATCACAAGTTCACAAAATAACTTTCTAGCACAACACAACAATAATAAAATTCAAATAGAGGGCCAAACTAGAGAGCCTCTACTACACAAAAAATGCAATCACAACAACATCCACAACATAGAAACAAACAACAACAATAACAACCACAACAAAGGAATAAACATCCAAAATAACAACAACAAAGGCAACAACAACAATAGGGGTATAATTTTAAATTTTTAGGAACCTTGTCTAGGAAGACAAAAGAATGGGAGAAAATTCTAGAAGCACACTTTCTCTGTGCAACAACACTTGCAATAGGACAATGGAGGAAAATTCCACAACTCTAGTTTCGAGAATCCAAGAAAGGGTTTTTCCCCATCTATTCAGAAGTAGTAAGGGTTCTTCTATCACCAAATTGGTGGCAAAAACAAAAAATAACCCCTTGGTCCACAATTTTCAGCCCATAGGATTTTGGCCATCATTATTTTTACAACAGTCATTTTTGGGCTATGATGGCAAAATCACAAATCTTGTTGTCCATAAATTTTCCTCCAAAAAAATTACCTAGAATGAAATTCAGGCCCTCAGCTTGGATTTAAATTTTCTCCCTGTTCCTCCTCCCATGGTCAAAGAGGTTCACTTTTTGTAGATATCTTAATCTTGAATGGTTCTGTGGACTGAGAGGTGGCCCTCCAAAACTACTTAAGCCCATTGATACCTTTCATATTTCCAACCCAAGTTCATCTTGAATGGTTAAGCCCATTAATACCTTTCATATTTTTGACCCAAGTTTTAATTATCCATAGTTTTACAGGCCTTTGGAAGACATGGGTTAAATATTCCTTAATAACAAATTATCTACTAACAATCCCACCCACCAATGTGCCTTTTCACCCCATATTTGGTTTACCATTTGTTCCCTTCCCAATGACAAATCCATTGTCATTAGGACAACAGTTAAAAACTTGGGTTTTTGTATTTTATATATTGACTGGTACATTTTAGAAGGCTTTTTCTAACTTTTAGATCAAAATGTTTACTCTGAAGTGAGCAAAGTCCATTGACAGGATATTTTTATTAGCTCTAATATTTGCTTGACTGGGCTTTTAGGAGGAATCTACTTTCAAAAAACCATAGGAAATTTATGCTTCAGATAACACCATCCTCTACCAGAGTGTGTATTTTACCTGCTCCCCAAAATCCACAAGTCTAGGCTTTTTGATCGACCCATATGTTCCTGCTATGGTTTCATGCTCGAACCTGCCTACAAATGGCTTTATCATCTGCTCTTGCCAATTTTGTTGAAGCAAAAAAATCATCTCTTGGATTCCATATCTCTAATTAAAAATTTGCATGGTTGTAATTTTTCTTAGGATAACATTCTTTTCTCTTTTGATGTTGAGACCCTATATCCCAGCATCCCCACCTCTCAAGGATTGGCAGCCCTCCATCATTTTTTGAGGAATGAATTTGATCTGACCAAGAAAAGTTTTGGGGTAAGGCTTGCAAAGATAGTGTTAACACAACACTACTTAGAATTCAAAGGAAACAAATACAGGCAGATAAAAGGAACAACCATGGGAAGTAATTTTGTTGTGGTTTATGCTTGTGTATTTCTCTATCATCTAGAGGAATAGGTATTTAATAATGTTGTTGTGGATAATATTTTTATTTTATAAAAGATACATTGATGATGCCATTGGAGTTTGGCATGACCCTAAGGAGGATCTTAATGGTTTTCTTTCTTCCTATGGTTCCTTCTATGCAAGTATTAAAATTACTTCCTTTGTTTCTAATTCTAAAGTAACACTTCTAGATACTGTATTTTTTAAGGGGCCTAATTTTACTTAGACTAGAATTCTTTGCACCAAATTGTTTTAGAAGTTGAAGAATACCTATCAATACATCCCTGCTCCCTCCCATCCTCTAGTTCATCAAAAAATGTCTTCATCATGAGCGAACTGAATAGATTTTTTGTTAGAGAAATCTCAAGGGATGGATTTATTTTTGTTAATAATAAAATTTTTAATAGACTTAGAGCTAGGGGATATCAAATTAATATTCTTCTATATTTGTTTGAGAAAGTTAAATTTTATGGTAGACCTTCACTTTTGGATAGATTTTTAAAGCAAGCAACACACATGCATGGAACCAAAATAAAAACAATTCCTCTTATCTTGAAGTTGGACAATTGCAAATTTGTCAAAAATCTTCAAATTGGCATAGATATTATTTTTCCAATGTTTGAAAAATGGAGAAAAGATAGAGAGCTCAAGCACATTTATCGAGGCATAATTTGTTTGAGGAACCAAAAACCTCTTCGATCTCATTTTTTGTGAAAATAAAATTGTTTGAGAGACTCTTTCCCACCTTATATTTTCATATTTTTTAATGTGTTTCTTCTCTTTTCTAGGTGGATGATTTTGTTTTTTTGGGGGGGGGAGGAGGGGGGTTGAGCTTGGGACTTCTCTTATTTTCACCATCTTGGTCTATAAACCTATGGTTTGTAATAATGCTTGGGTTTTTTTTTATCCCGCATGCATTACTCTTCAACTCCCCCCCAAAGTTAGGTCTTTATAAAGAGAGGTTGTACCTCTTCGAAGCTCACTCCGCTAATGAGACCTGTAGGTCAAAACATGTTCGGAGTTTTGTAGATGTATCACTTTTTTTTTGGAATAAAAATTCAATCAAATGTTTTTTGTTCCTTTCCTAACTCGTCTCTTTCTTTAAGTTTATAATCCCTTTTTTTCTTCCTTCTATTTTCTAATACATTTTTGTTGTTGGTATTATGCTCTTCACTTGCACGTAATGTGATCTAGTGAACTAGAAAGCTTGCAACACTAGGAGTATGCTCTTCACTTGCACATATGTGATATGGTGAATCAGAAACTAGTTTACATTTTTAGAGTACTACTTTGCCATGTTTCTTTTTTCATTTATGATTCTTATTTGACACCTTTTTGATTAAAAAATAACTTTAAATTTTTTTTATGTTGTAAACCTTATATCTCACTAATTTTGAATGTATGTTTAAATAATAACTTTGATAAAATTTTCAAATTTCCAAACCTTTATGTTGAATACATTTTGGCTCCCAAATCAGAAATTTAGCAATTTAGGAAATAATATTTACAAATTTAATATTCCTAATTTGATGTAGAAAACCTTATTTATCCAAAATAGTTTATTTGCAAATATTTGATACTTACAAAAATAAATAGATTAATTACAAAGTTTGTAATTAACTTCCCAAAATTCCAAATTAACCTTTCAATAATTTTCAAAACTTCTCAAAATACCTTTATAAGGTTTCTAGGATTTCAATTTCTCAATTTTATGTCTTATCTCTCCACTAATATAATTAATCTAAGTAGCACTAGATTAATTAAACTTAACTTTAGAAAAAATTAAATTAAATCAACCTTATAGCTCCCAAACCTTAGTATAGAGAAAAACTTAATTTGAAATGTTTTTACCTCCAAAATTGGGTGCGCTAATTTTTGGTCCTTCAATGTATATGCCTTCTCCAATCTTCATGAACTGCACTCTCCTTCAGGTGCTCACTAAACTCAAGTTTGAAACTTCTTTATGGAACTTGTCACCTTACATGCATTTAATGCCTTGTTAAAAATACTTACTCTTCATCCAATGATATTTTGTGCTTTTTATTCGATATGCCAGGTGGCATAAGATATCTTCAACTTCTCAATGGATGGTGATTAGGCTTTGGGTGTTACTTATTCAATGCTTGCATTCACTTGGGTAACTTTCTAACTCCTTTGGCACTCAATTTTCAAACGCTCTCCTTCCTTTCTCAATTCTCGATTGATTGGATAATGTCCTCACCTTACCAAGAAATTGATGCCACATTATCTCCTATATATTAGTAGTTATGGATGCTCACTCTTGGCTCCTCCTTGTGGCTATTGAAAACTCTATCACTTGGCTTTCCTTCTATACCTTTTTGACATTCAAATAATATATTTTTTACTTCTCACACTTCAATTTTTGTATATGTTGGTTATGTTCCTTGAAATGGAGCTTATGGTGGCTCTTCCAATCTCTAGTTGTTATCCAAATGGTCCTCCTCCTCCTTAGTCTGATGGTTCTACCTTTTAACTTGGTGGTTTCTTTCACGTTCGGTGGATTTTCCTTGCATGGTGGTTTATCCTTGCATGATGGTTATTGGTGGCTCCTCTCCTTTGCATAGTGGTCTATCCTCGAACTTTGTGGCTCTTCTCCTTTGCACAATGGTTCTTCCACATGCTCGGTGGCTAATTCCTTAGATTTTTTCTCAACTCAATGTTGTTTTTTTGCAACTTTTAGACTGCACCTTATCTGCCTTGTACCTTTGATATCTTGCTTCTTTTTCTAGCTTGTAAATAGCATATTATTCTTCATCTAACTTGTATTTTCTTGTAACTTTATATAGGTTTTATGGTGATAATGTAGCTCCAAAATTTGGCTTCAAACACTAGAATTTAGTGCCTTTGTTCTTGTTATTTTTACCTTTACAAATATGCTTGCAACCTTAATAAGAACACTCTAACAAATGCTCCAACAAGATGCACTTTTAACTTCAATTTTACAGTATTTTTTCTCCTTTATTTCTAGCCTCCTTTCTTGCTCACTTGCTCACCTTTTTTCTATCCACAACTTGTTGTTTAAACTCTGGAATTTTTGCATCTTTTCTCCTCTTAACATACTGCCCAAAAATCTGCTTTATCTCCTTTCAAAATGCTGCCCAATAACTCTAAATTTTGTAGCTCTTCTCTTCTCAAAAATACTGTCCAAAATATTTGCTTTCTCCTTCCAAATAGTTATCACAAAACACTAAAATTTTCAGCTCTTCTACTTCTTCAAATGCTGCCCAAAATGCCTTCAAATACTACTCCAAAATTTTACCTTCTCCTTTAATTTGCTAATAAAAACATCTTGAATTTCAGATCTCTATATCTCCTCCAAATGTTGCCTAAAATGTCTTCAAATGCTTCCTTTTCCTTCAATTTTCTATGCAAAAAATCTTCAAATTTTGTACCAAAAATTCTACAATTCACAACTCTACTATTTCCTTCAAAAAACTATCCAAGACTTTCAAATTTGTAGCTCTCTCTCTTCCTAAAAATGTTGTCTGAAATCTGCCTTTTTCTCCAAATTTCAGCCTTCAAAAATATCAATTGGTGGTATCTTCAATCCTCTTTCTCCTCCTTAGATATTTCTAAACTCTATCTTCAACTTTGGCCTATTATTCAAGATTCTCAATGTCTTAAAGTATTCCAAAATACTCTCTCAAAATCTGACAAACTCTTTACCAAATACTTCCTCCTTAAATTGGTTTCATAAATCCTTTTGGGCTTGTCATCGAATGGTGATGAATATCCTAAATTTGGTATGATTACCTCTTTTCGGGACTTTCTTCTTCTTGCAATATTCCACCTTGAACTTTATTTAAATTCCCTCAATAACCAATTCTTCAATTTTTCCAATAGGGCTTATTTATTCTCCTTCCAAATTTCAATGGGACCTTTTTCCTAGGCCTCCTTAATATTCTCTCTCAAATATCCTATCTCCTTTCTCAAGTCCTCAATGGGACATCTTCTATAGGGTATCTTTTTTCTCAATCTTCAATAGAACTTCTCTAGCCTATTTCTTTCTTCTCTCTTTAATATACTATGGGACCTCTTCTCTTGGGTCTCCTCAATATTCAATATTCAATATTTAATGGGGCCTTTCTCTTGGGCCTCCTTAATCTTCAATGTCTACTATTTTTCTGCAATCCCAAAATCAATTCTTGTGTGAGGAAAGCACATAGGCAATCAAAGGTGAAATTCTTCTCTATCTATTGTAAGAATATTCTCAACTTCTAAGAATATTTTTTTGCAACAAAAACTTAGATAGAAATAATCAGATACATTCAAATCTTCAATTTTTTTGAAATCAATTAACTTCACTAGTTGTTTTCCAATCTAGTGGTAAAAACTATGTTGAGTCCTAGTCTTCACAAGTTATTCTACAACCCTATGGAAAGACTCTAGCCAAATGCAACTTGGAATCTTCTTCTACCTTCAACTTTACTTTCTCTATCAAACTTTCCAATAGGACCTCTTTCTTGGGTCTCTTAATCTTGTCAATGTCAAGGTCTATCTTCAATACCTGAAACTATGTTGTAGATTACCTTCTATTCCAAATTTATTCTTGGAATAGGTAAACTCAATCTATCTAAAATTTTCAAATATTGAATCTCCAATCTTCACTGGTTTTTCTTCAACACAGTGGAAATACTATATTCTCTGGTTTTCCTTCTTCAAAGGTAATATCTTCAACTTCAATGGTTTCTCCTTAACCAGTGGAAATGTCCTTATACTATTTGTAACTTTTAAAAAACCTATGCAAGAAAATAATTTTGTGGCTCTGATACCACTTAGATTTTGATGCTTAACTCTTAATGTAAATAACCAAAAAATTAAATATAAAGTTGCAATATAAAATACTCAATAATGGGAAAATTTTATTCAAGCATAACTCACAAATAAATAAATGGGGGGGCTTCCTTTGGCAGGAGGAAGGAGGAGGGGCTCTGCAGGTGACTTCCTATGGAAGTCCTATTCCACTTTCCTGCATCCCTTCCTCGACCCTATCCCAGGTACCTGATCCTTTTTTAGTTTTCATGGAACCTCCTTTTCCCATCTTTTTAGGCTGGAAGGTTTTGCAGATGGTCTCATTTTGGGGGGAGATCACTATTCCATTGTTCTGCCCCTTTCCTTGCCCTACGGTGGGAAAACCTATGTTCCACCTTTGCTCCACTGTCCTACCTTTTCCTTTGGTGTTTGGGTTCTGGGTTGGGGTTAGGATTTTTTTCTTGGGACTCTTCTTGGGTTTTCTCAGGTTATTTTTGGAAGTCTTCTTGACATCTGCTCATTGAGGATCTTCAGTGGTGAATGGTTGGGTCTGAGGAATTCTGGCTTCTTGAGAAGTTTTGCACAACATCCTTTTGGTTAGAGGAGGGACCATGTGCTTGATACTGTGACTCTGCTCTTTGGATTCAAGGTGGTGGGTCTTGTAGGATTTTAGTTTCTTTCATGGCTTTGCAGCCTCTGGTCTTTTTGTTGCTGAATCCTTGCAGGTTCTCCTCATTGTTTCCTTGAAACTACTTTTGACAAGTCTGAGCAATTCTGGCTTCATGAGCAGTTTTGCATAGCATATTTTTGGGTTTTGAGGGTTGCCCATGTGCTTTCTACTATGAATCTACTCTTTGGGTTTGAGGTGGTGGTTCCTATAGGATTTCAGTTCCTTTCGTGGCTGGCAGGGGCCTCTGTTTTTCTTGTCACTGATTCCTTGCGGGACTTCCTCTTCTATGGCCTTGAAGCTGTTGAAGATTGTATAGGATGCATGGCTATTGTTTTTTTTTTGTACTTTAATGCCTGTAGTCATGTATCTTTCGGGACTCCTTTATCTTGAATTCCTATGGTACTTTTTTTTTCTTTCCTTTAGAAGTGTTGTTCTATTGCTACTGCTTCCTTTGCTGGGTAGGTGTTCTCGAAGGCTTCATTTTTTGCTAAAGGACCCTGTGGCCTAGGGTGTTCCTTTGCTGTTGAACCACTACAGTTCTATTTTACAGGATTTTTTTCCTTCTATGTTTCTGCTAGGGCTCCCCTATGTGGGATGCTTGTTTTCCTTCAGTTCTCTGTTTCCCAAGGGTGGTTTCTAGTTTTCCCGCCCTTGGGTTGTTTCAATTTTTAAATTTATGGCTTTGTTTCTTTTCCTGCCTTTGGGAAAGGTTCAAATTGTCATTTAGTGGTTGGGGCAGTCTAGCACTTTCTCCCGCCCTTTATGAGCTTCAAAATATTGTTTGGTGCCTTTTGATTCAAATTTGGTTTCTAGCGAGCCTTCCCTTCCTTCCTGTTTTTCCTTTGGTGCAATGGAAGATGTTTTCCTCTGGTGCAAAGGATGGCACCTTCATTTTTAGTCCTATTGTGTGCTCCTTATTTTTTCCTTTTGGCTATCCTTACCTTGATTTAATCTGATGTACTTTGATGCAATCTATTCCATTGTAATCAGGTTTTGGGATCCTTGACAAAAACCCACTTTTAATCTACCAAAAAAAAAAAACTCACAAATAAATTCATAAAAAACTCATAAAATGGACACAAATAAATGCTCTCAAAAATAGCAAACTAATATAGACTAAAGCTCACATACACTCTCTCCTCTTTGCAATGCTTAGTCACATATATAATAGAATGTGACTCTTCATAAGGAGTACTCTTGGCCTTCACTCTTCTTTGATACTCTTAAGGACAAGTGCACATTTACACTCACCACACTTGCACACTCAATTACATGATACTTGTGCATTTCCTGCACATTATTACATTACATAAAATATTTACTCACACTCTAAACTAGAACACACATCTAATCTAATTATGTACCCAAGGTGGTATATTAGCATGTACCAAATAATGTAATATACTCCAACAAGTTATACATTATGCAACTATGGAAGATTGAAGAAGATAATAATATTGACATATCTTCTTCATTTAAAGTCTTAGAAAAGTATTTTTATGATGCGTGTAGGAATATCTAATAGTGGTAGTGATGACTATGGTCTAGCCTATGGAGAGTCTTGTGCAAGAAGTATTTTTGTAGAAATAAATTTTAGATGATGAGGGGGGTTAAAATGAGTCTATATTAAAATATGAAGGCCGACTACAGAATCCATTATGGGGTAAGATATTATTTTTACTAATATCATCTCTCCTTGGTCTCTTAGTTTAGATTTGAAGGAGTGTTGAAAGTGTAATCTGATTCATGGACAAGGCCAACATTATATGATGTTATATTGGATAGGTCTAAGGGCATTCATTATACAATGTATTGAATTTATTGTGATATTTTATTATGTAATCCCTATGGATTTCTATTAACCTTGTTATGATTAAATCCACCTTATAAAATTGTATTTAACCTTAAAGATTTTCTTGTTATGTTGAATTAAATGTTAAGTTTATTTATGTATTTAGGATTTTGGTATTGGTATAAATACCCATATCACTCCTCACTTTATTATAGGAATGATGTGAATCTTATCTACGATAATACAATGATTATGTATGGTGCCTACAAGTGCCACCAAATATTTTTGTCTCTTTCTTTCATCCTTTATACCTTTTGTATAAGATTTGAGTGGATGGATTACTTTTATCTATTTCTATAAATTATTATGAATTCCAACATGGCATTAGAGTGGCATTGCTTGATCATGTACAAAGTACATTTAGAGCCTTTGATCATTCTTTCAATTCTTAGGATGAATTACTCTTGTAAGATTCATAAGAATGTTTAGCATAAGAAGTAGAGAGGAGATCTTTTTTCTTGTTTACTCATTCATCTTCCAAAAATATTTTGGGCTTTTGTGTCTACTTCATTTTTATCAAAGATTCTTGATCTTCTATATTCAAATTCAAATTCATTTTTTTGATGCTTCCCTAAGATCTCTCTAGAATTACCACTTGAATAGGAAGGCAAAGGAGCAAAGATTTATAACATTGAAATTTAAATTTTCCATCACATTTTTCATGTGTATTTTGTTTTCCATGTATGCTTTACCACCAACTATGCTTGTCATTTCTATAGTTGTTAATGTATACTTCCATGGAATCTAAATGTTTTATCATCATAGTGTAAAGAAAAAATGAACAACACCAAGATAACGACAACATATCAAACATAAAAAATATTGCACAATAAAGAAATGATATTATATTGATATTGTGGGAGCCTTAATCTCCACTATTACAATGCAACTTGTGTTGATACAAATGATTTTACAATCAAAGCATTTAAAACCCTCAATTAAATGAATATTTGGTGTCTCTGAATTATATTCACTCAAAATAATTTGTGAGCGGGCTTGCATATCCTTGCAGGGCCACTTGTGGCTACAACAACCATTAATGTAAATGCTCCTTGTAACATGCACATAAATAGATCAAAAAATAGGTTAGTAACACCTGTAAAGCCTCCATAGTGTGAGGCCCACTAAAATATGAAAGTATATAATATTAACCCTAACTAAAATGCTTGATAAAATAAAGTGCAGATATACCAAAAACATAAGTAAAGAAATAACAAATGATACCTTGTTGAGAATATACCTATGTTTTTGATCTATGCTTTTGCTTCCTTGATCTAGTGACACATGGATGAATGACAGATATGGCGGTGATGAGGGTTTGTGTGAGTGTGAAGGGATGAGTTGGATGACCAAATTTTTTTCTAACCTTGGTAAAAATAATGTTCAGACCTTTGATTCACAAAAATGAATCATCTTTTATAATTTACCCTTGATCATGTTAGGGTTTTGACGACATCAACGGGTGACCAAGATTAAAATATAATGAAGGGTTGAGATTGATATTGGCCAAGTGACACAGATTATGTGAAATGAATGGTTGATATTAAAACATGATGGGCGACTGAGATTTATTCATATATATATATATATATATATATATAATATTTATATTTATATGAATATATATATATATATAATGGATGGTTGTGATTTGATAGTGATGATATTCATATATATATATATGATATATATATATATATATATATATAATATTCATATATATATAATTATATATATATATATATATATATATATATATATATATATATATATATTTACATAAAATATTCATATTTTTATGTAAATATATAAATATATATAATGGAAGGCTATAATTTGAGGATGCGTAGATGACAAGTGGTTAGGTTTTGGTGTCTACAAATACCCCTTTTTTGTATTGTGTTGTGTGAAACACAATGCGGTGCAAAAAAAAGAGACACCTGGTTTGGTGAAGCAACTTCTTTCCTCGGAGTGCAAGAAGATCTTGAAGACAAAAATTATTGTTGCATCTTACCCCCTCAATTGGTGAATGAGTGAAGAATGAATCTCACGAGCCAATTGACATAATGGTGGGTGATATGAATTATGTAAATGATGTAATGATTGATTCTATTTTTGCCTCAACAAAAAGAGGGTTTTGTTGATGTGCATGATGCAATGAGTGATTTTATTTTATTTTTGCTCCAACAGAAAGGGGTTTTTGAAAATGTGGATGATATGAATTATGGATATGATGTAATGATTGATTTTATTTTTTCCCCAATAGAAAAGGGGTTTTTGAAAATGTGGATGATATGAATGATAGAAATGATGTAATGATTGATTTGTTTTTGGCCCAACAGAAAAGATTTTTTTGAAAATATGGATGAATATTGTAAATGATGTAATGATTGATTCTATTTTTGTCCCAACAAAAAAGGGATTTTTGAAAATGTGGATAATGCAATGAGTGATTTTATTTTTGCCCCAACATAAAGGGATTTTAGAAAATGTGGATGATATGAATGATGTAAATGAACGTGAACGATTGATTCTATTTTTAACACAACAGAAAAGAGTTTGTTGATTGAATGATGTGAATGATGTAATGATTGATTTTGTTTTTGCCCCAATAGAAAGGGATTTTTGAAAATGTGGATGATATGAACAATGGAAATGATGTAATGATTGATTCTATTTTTACCCCAATAGATAAGGAATTTTTAAAAATGTGGATGATGCAATGAGTGATTATGTTTTTGCCCTAAAAAAGGATGGGATTTGAGTTGGATAATGCAATGGATGATGTAAATGGATATGCCAATGTTGAAATCAAGGTCGAGGTTGGTTTTCCCAAGTTTGGGGATGTTTTCATGTTTTTGCAAATTTGCTCTTAGCACAATGTGCAATGTTATTATTATTGAGGATAATTTAACCAATGTTGGTGAACATGTGGTGGAGGGATACCACCTCACTTCATGCAACCACACTTTTTAACCTAACTATTGGCTTAATGCAAGGGTAATTTATAACAGAGTTCCATATTTTACCTGTATAAGGGCTAATGATAGCTTTAAGCAAATTTTTGTGAACATGGCCACATTCAAAAATGGATTGACCATCTTGATTTGATACCGAATATGATATGGGATGATGATTTTAGCAAGCATCCTTATGGTGATCTACCCATCCTACCAAATTGTATGGATGACCAATCACTGCAATTGCCAAGGGGAATAGAGTAAACCACTAGATACGAGGTTCACTTGAATGTAAATAGATTTGATGATGTGAGGGGATGAGGTAAATGCATTTATGAGTGAATTTGACAGTTTTGTGGAATAATATGGAATAAGTGCATTTCATTATTATAAAGTGAAATAGGGTTGATGATGGATTTATTGGTTCTTCCTTTGCCCTAGTCGAATAGGGTTTTTTTATGGATTGATGTTGCCTTTGCCCTAACAGGATAGGGTTGATTATGGATTGATTGATTCTACTTTATTCCTAATAGAATAGGATTTTTTGATGGATTGATGGATTGTGAATGTAAGGCAAAGGGTGTAACCTTAGAAAAAAAGACAAAACCTTTTGAACCCAACAACTGATTTGATGAAGCAATTTTTTGGATTGATGGGGAA